>CM035129.1:153988346-155188346 GCA_020205605.1 Panax ginseng
ATAATACCCCTTACCTCAGAAGAAAACTGGATACTGGAATAGTGAGGTAGCAGACTTCTCTTCTCCCTTCTCTCTATAATTTCTCTCTATAATAATTGTTCTATAGCTTTAGTGAATTGGTGAGAAATGAAGGAAGAATGAGCTTCTATTTATAGGAAAATATAGTTTCGATAATTGCACGTTTTGGGGCTCAAAATATTACAATATAATACCTTCATTTTTTTTCTTCATTTTTAATTTAGTCCTGCAAGTATTATCAAACTTGCACTATCTCCCCTAATAGTAAATCATGTGAATCAATAGTAAATCATGTGAATCAATAGTTCTAGACATTTGAAAATATGAATTCCAGTATAATACATCCATCTATACCTCCATTTTTAACTTAGTCATGCAAGTATTATCAATCTTGCACCAACTCTCCTAATAGTAAATGAATGTGAATCAATAGTACACACATGTGAACAAATAGTTATAATCATGTGAATCAATAGCAATTAATTACTCATTTATCCGGTTAATTACCCTATTGGTCAATATAACCTCCAGACATCAATTATTATTGAAATAAATGTCGATTTTCACTAAAACTAATAATTCCAACACAATGGAACTATCAATTTCATCTTTAATCAACATAAACTTATTCATCATTAATATTATAATTCACAATATTTAACAACCAGTGGCGCCTCTGGAAAGAGGGGCTTTTCAGATAAGGATTTCTCTTTATTGGCGTGCAATTAGGTGACCAAACCTCTCCTCGATGTAACTTCTAGACATTGTCAATATTGCAAATAATAATATAAATAACTTTGTCGTCTCAATTATTGATTTAATAATATAACATATTATACAGAAGATACTGTGACAATAATTGAATCAACAATATGAGATATATGATTCATCAATTCTTCGTAGTAATAATTGAGTATAACCGAGTGACTTCTTTACGTAAGCATCAATAATCAATACCGTATTATTCTTATGCAACCATGCGACATCGTATTTTACTACCAAGTAGTTCAACAGCTTTTAACGGTAATACTTTCGTAGTTATTTTTATAAAAAGATAATTCATCATTTTTAACTACGACAATACTTCCGTTGTGGGGTCCACCAATGATTGTGCCGTCATACGAATATTCCCTGTTAAAACGAATATTCCCCGACCAATCGAATATTATATAACAACTTGCATACTTTACAAAATTTATAAATATTACCCACAACTATAACATTATATCAAATCCACACCATAATGTTTTATTCCACTACAACAAAAAAGCTTACCAGCGACCACATATCAGCGACCGTATACGGTCGCAAGTAGGTATCAGCGACCGAATGCAGTCGTTCATATTAGCCGCAGGTAATCTTGTCGCTAAATGGACATTAGCGACCACTAATAGCGACTGACTCATTAATGATCGCCATCAATGATCGCAATTGTCGTTAATCCGACTCATCTTTGAGTCATTTGTCGTGTGTGACGTGGCACACACGTGGCAATGACCGATAATAACGACCGACGCGCTCCGCTAGTTTCAGTGAAGGCAACGCGATCACGATATAGTGTTAGCGACCGCATCGCGATCACGATACCTTTTTTAAAAAAAATAAATTTTGCTTTATTGATTCCCCAAAAATAACCTACTTTGTACCTGTTTTTAATCCCAACACAGCAGTATATACAAACATCCATATTAACATCCATCCATGATATAACTACTATATGATAAATGTAAGACCCCAACTTATTATTAATGAAATTTAATTTTCTCTATTTATTATTTTAAAATAGTAAGGGTTGATTTGATTAATGTGGATAGTTATGGGTAAAATACGCAAATATTTCAAAATAAGCAAGTGGTTATAAAATATTCATTGTTGTCGGGGAATATTCGTTTGGTCGTGGAATATTTAAATCTTTGTTGGGAATATTCGCAATGCGACGGTAGCGACCATGTGTGGGCCCCATAACTGAAAGCGATTGAATGAAGAAAAAACCACAAATATAAGTTGTTTAAAAATAATCAGGCGTAGTTATTCACAGTTAATCTTTGTTAAAATACTCTTTTGGTTAAAACACAATAAGATACAGTATTGCACCAATTATTGATTCTTACGTAAGAAGGCACTTACTCAATAATGGTTACGATAATTTCACTTGCTTCGATATTTTATTTTATTGATTTAATAATTGCTGCGTTGATATTTTATATTGCTGTTGTTTCAATAATTGTCATTACACAATATTTTTTTATTATCGAAGCAATAATTCATATTATCTGAATAATATTATTAGATAACATTATTGGCAATGTCTAGAAAGTTCTGTCTAAGGAGAGGTTTGGTCACCTAATCAAGGCCAGTAGAGAGAGATTCTTATTAGTAAGCCCCTCTTTCCTGGGAACTGCCTGGTTGTCAATATTGTGATTCTGTAATATTATTTGTGAATAATTAATTATTGATTCATATGATGAGGAAAATATTGATTTTATGTGGATATAGATGGAGAAAATTTTTAATGTGACAATTGTTGAAAATTGAAATTTTATCTTTTTCTGATAAAATAATTCATTTAAATATATTATTATATTTTAATAATATAATAATGGTGATATTTTTACAACGAATGTGGGATATATGAGTATACGAGGAGGAAGAGTATTTTTGCTGCAATAAATGTTTAAAACATGTTAAACATGTCAATGGACCCCATTTATTGATCGAAATTTGATTATAAACAATAAAATCGCTTGGTTTGTGGATTTCATTAATTTCATTTGGAATTTTGAAAAACTTTCTCCTGTAAAGTTGTAGAAAATTAAATTTTCTATAAAAACTTGCGAGTTTCGAATTTTTTGACAAAACGGCTATTTATTATGAATTATTAAAGTTCTGAAGCTCCGAAATAATTAATTTTTGGAAGTTTAAAATATTTTAAATATGAAAACATTTTTGTCATTATTGTGGGTCTTGCATGTGTTGGAATTTGCTGAATTCCATTCCTTAAAAGTGTGCGTTGGAAAAATATATATATATATATTATTAATTTATTAAATTTTTTACTTTGGTGTTCTAAGCATTTTCCTATAAATAGGGTACTTAGGTTAGAATTGAAAATCACACCGTAAATCAAGTTTTCTCTCTATATTATCGAGTATTCTTCTGTGAGTATTTTGAGTATACTTTGAGTATTGCTATATCTGATTGCAAGTTCAAGTCATAGCCTTTATATCCTGTTTTTAAACTAAAAATCTTGTCTTTTCAAGGTAAGGATATTATTTTTTTCAGAATGATATTATTTCCTCAATATCATTATCTTTGAAATATTGATCTAAAGTTTTTATCAAATTTGAAACTTTTGGTGTCGGTTTCTTATTCACGTATACTGAACTATTCACGTATCGACCTTTATTCACGAATCACTTTTGACTACTTCATCGAAAAATAAAAATTTTCCTTTTTCGCCTAAAATATCTATTGTGGATATTAGCTTTGATTGTATCCATGTTTTGATCATTCTTGAATTTTACACCACTATGATTATTTTTGAGGTATTTTTGGACATGGATAAAACAAAGTACGAATCCTTAATCCTTGTCATTTTTGTTTCAATTGGATTCGTTTCTTTAAAAATATTTTCATCATCATTGGTCTTAAATGATGATATTATTGAATATCTTTGGCTTTAGTAGGTGCAAAGATGAATGATTTCGATGAATATCTTTGGCCCGTAGTGCAAAGATGAACAGTGTTTAGATGAACATGACTAATCGATGATGAATATCTTTGGCTCAGTGGTGCAAAGATGAATATTTGATTCCGATATATATTGATTGATGTTACAGGGGATAAAAGATAGACGATGTACTTTTAAATTCATACATGAAGATAGTAGTTTGCATTCTCTACTTAACTCTTCTAATGAATTATTATTTCAACTGCGAATATATGATTTAAAACTTGTTGTCTATTGTATTCTATTAGATTTTTCCTGTTGAAGGCTAATGATAATTTGTTGTATATTATCTTAGTCATAATATTCTTTTCTTGGGCTAGTTGAGCTCACCCTTTTCTTTTTGTTCCATTTTTCTTCTCTCGGAGGCGAGAATATAAGCGATGAGCCTGGGTAATGGAATGAAGGTTCTAGAGAGTTGTTTAGTAGTCCTCACCATTTTTGTAAAATAATATATCAATAAATGTGATGAGGATTTATTTGGGTATAGATATTGTCTGAAGATAATATTTGTATTCAAACTCACGCTTTTACTATTGTAATAATAAAGTTGTAGTTGTTTTACGTACCATGTATTGACAACTCGAATGGGTGATGTATACCTATTTTGGGGGCGCCACAATTGGTATTAGAGCTTAGGATATGATCTCCATGGAGATCGGGAATAGAACTAGGAGGGAAAGACGAGTAAATCCTTCGCTAAGTGTCTACTAAGCTTATTTTATTAGTTAGTCAAAGATATAGGGATATTATGTGATATATTGATTTCCTTAATTAACCCTTGTTTTATGATGATTTGAGAATGTCGAATCGAGAATATTAACAAAGGAAATGAGACCGTGGAGACGCTCAGACTCACCAACGAGGAGAGCGTCGCAAACAGTTGGCAATGTTCCTCCTATGAACAACACCAATCGGAGCGCAGATGATAAACGAGGGATGTTTAGAAGATTTTTGCAGCTCATGCAAAATCGATTTGAGGAGACTCGTGTTCAAAATACAGGAGAAAATGATAGCAATTCACGGGTTGTCACAGCCAAGCAATTCAAAGAGTTGGGACCACCAGAATTTAAGGAAAAGCCAGATCCGATCATGGCGGAAACATGGGTCAAGCTAATTACCAAGATATTCGATGTCTTGGGATGCACGGAGAACGAAGGTTCCATTCGCCACCTTTATGTTCCGTATGCGAGGCGATTCATCGGTGGGAGTCTGTGAAGTGTACCCATCTAGCCACTTTTCAAAGATGTCTCTTGGGAGACATTTCAGAAACTATTTAATGACAAATACTTTCCTGAAAGTGTTCATCATATGAAGGAAGTGGAGTTCATCAGATTAGAGCAAAACAACATGACTGTGTCTTAGTACGAGGCAAAGTTTGCAGAGTTATCCAGGTTTGCACCTCATTTGGTGGAGAATGAGGAACATATGACGCGGATGTTTCTTAGAGGTTTGAAACCCGGCATACGTCAGTATCTCATTTCTTATAAATTTTCTCTCTATTCAGATGTTGTAAACAGGGATCAATTATTAGAGTGAGATATAACGAGTACGGTCAATCGAGGGACCACAATCGAGATCATACTAGGAGATAGCGAACAACAAAACAACGATAACCAGCGGAGAAAGAAAAAGACGGACAAAAATGGTAACCACTCTGGTGGTAATCATGGCCATGAAAATAGAAGAAGCGAGTCAAGAGGAGATTTTAAAAAGAGGAGATTTAACAACGACCATGTGAAGACGATAGTGCCGGCAGCAACTGGTTCTAAGGGAGGAGAACGACCACCGGTCATATGCTATAAATGCGGGAAAGAGGGACATATCAGTCCAAACTGCCCACAACAGTTCAAGGTATGCTATAATTATGGAAAGGAAGGACATATCGCTCGAGATTGTACGGTAGCAAAACCTAGTTCAGCGGGGACGGTGACTCAAAAGACTGTCCCAAAAAAGTCAAAGTCAACGGTTCCTGGAAGAGCGTTTGTTGTGACTGGTCAAAATGCGAAGAACCCAAATGAGGTAATCACTGGTAAGCTATTTATAAATTCTTGTGAAGTTTATACCTTACTTGATACCGGTGCTACCCATTCATTTATCTCTCCTGCTTGTGCTCAACGTTTAAACTTGACTCCGGAGAAATTAGACTTTGACCTATCTGTGGAAACTCCGTTAGGAGAAACTTTCATCACATCCACTTTTATAAATCTTGTTTGATTCAAGTTGGCACCATCACCTTACCTGTTGATCTCATCTCTTTAAAGATACTTGCTTTTGATGTGATTTTAGGGATTGATTGGTTAACTACTCATCATGCCAAAATTGATTGTTTTCGTAAGGTTGTTAGCTTTCATATTCCTAAACAACTTTGTTGTACGAATTCAAGCAACTAAACCATTAAAATCAATCACCGCCATATCTAATCATAAAGCTATTCGCTTATTAAAAAGCGGATGTCAAGCTTTCTTAGCCCATGTTATGGATATGAATAAAGACACGCCAAATTTGAATAATATTCCTGTTGTTATTGACTTTCCGACGTATTTCACGAAGAACTTCCCGCCTACCCCGAACGTGAAGTTGAATTCTTTATTGATCTTGAACCTAAAGACAAAGCCCATTTCTAAAATCCCATATCGAATGGCTCCTATTGAACTTCGAGTTAAAGGTCCAACTACGGAGTTGTTAGACATCGATTTCATTCGGCCCCAGACATCTCCTTGGGGTGCTCCTGCTTTTATTCAGTAAAGAAGAAAGACGGAGTATGCGACTTTGTATTGACTATCGGAATTGAACCATGTCACCATCAAGAATAGGTATCCTCACCTCGTATTGATGACCTGTTTGACCAATTGCAAAGGAGCACAATTCTTTTCAAAAATCGATCTTCGCTCGGATATCATCAAATTGAAGATTAGAATCGAGGATATTCCAAAGATCGCCTTGAAACTCCCAAGACGGGCATTATGAATTCTTAGTCATGTCTTTCGGATTGACTAATGCTCCTGCGGCTTTCATGGATATGATGAACCGAGTATTCAAGGAATATTTGGATCAGTTCGTTGTTGTTTTTATTGATGACATCCTCATATATTCCAAAAGTCGTGAAGATCATGAGCACCATTTGAAGCTGGTACTACAAAGGCTTCGTGAAAACAAGTTATATGCCAAGTTAAAGAAATGCGAGTTCTGGCTTGAGGAAGTAGCATTTCTTGGGCAGGTGGTGTCAAAACATGGAGTATCTGTTGACTGGCGAAGATTGGTCGCGGCGCCCCAAAATAGGTATACAACACCCATTCTGAGTCGCCAAAATACATGGTATGAAAGCAAACTATAACTTTGACAATACAGATATGTCGTAGTGTAATAATCTGCAAATACAACTGTGAGTTTGAATACAAATATTGTCTTCTGATAATATACACACCCAAATAAGTCCTCATTAATTATTCATACACTATTTTACATTAATAGTGAGGATAGCTAAAACATCATCCTAGAACCATCACTCCATACCCCACTCGATCCTCGCTATGTTCTCACCTCCCGAGAAGAAAAATGGAACAAAAAGGAAAAGGGTGAGCTCAACTAGCCCAAAGAAGAGAATATTATGACTAAGATAATATACAACAAATTATCGTTAGTCTTCAACAGGAAAAATCTAATAGAATACAATAGACAACAAGTTTTAGATCAACAAATGCAATGGAAGCAAAGAATCCATTGTAAGAGTCACGTAGAAAAAGAATTCTACCGCCTTCTAAGGTTTAAAAGTCCATCATCAATAGTTTATCCTCGTAATAACAATCAATATACATCTTTAATCATCTTTGCACTACAGCCAAAGATATTCATTTGTATCACCAAATGGTCATGTTCATCTCAACACTGCTTTATCTTTGCACTACAAAGCCAAAGATATTCACTCGATTAATCGCTCATCTTTGCACTACGTGCCAAAGATATTCATTTATATTACCATTTAGAATCGAGGATGATGAAAAATTTTTTAAAAAACGAATCCAAAGTGAAACAAAATGACAAGGATTAAGGATTCAGTATTTTGTTTTACCCCCATGTCCAAAAATACTTGAAAATAATCATATTGATGTAAAATTCAAGAATGATCAAAACATGGATACAATCAAAGCTAGTATCCGTAATAGATATTTTGGACAAAAAGAAAATTTTTTTTTTTTCATGAATAAAGGCCAGATTCGTGAATAAAGTGTCGATATCGTGAATAAGGCCAGATATCGTGAATAAGTAACCCCGACACAACAAGTTCCAAATTTGATAAAAAGTTCACTAATACTTCCCATAATAATGATATTGAAGAAAAATATCATTTAAGAAGAAAATAATACCTCAGACTCAAAATAACCGTATTTCCGATCGAATTTCTAGATATAGTCGACAAAAACCCGCACCGTATAGCAACACTCAAAGTATACTCACAAGAATACGATAATTTAGAGAGAGAAAGAGAGAAAACTTTGTTTCTGGTGTGATTTTCAATTCTAACTTAGTCCTCTATTTATAGGAAAATGTTAGAACGCCAAAGGAGACTAAATTAATAAAATATTATTTTTTATTTACCAATACTCTACGTATGCTCATTAAGACCAAGACCAGCCACCATCTTGGAAAAATTTCCAGCAGCCCACATGCTAATTCCACCAACCAAAAAGTGGGTCCCACCCATAAATTAATAAAAATTATTTTATTCTCCGAAACTTCAATAATTCGTAGAAAATAGCTCAGTTATCAGAAAATTTAAAACTCGCGACTTTCCATGGGAAATTCCATTCTCTACAACTTTACAGAAGAAAATTTTTCCAAATTCCAAACAGAAATTGACCAAAATCCACAAACCGGGAGATTTTACACCTATAATCAATTTTCATCAAGAATCAGTGTCCACCGACACACAAAAAAACATATGTTAAACATTTAATGCCACGTGTAATACTCTACCTCCTCATATACTCATATATCCCACATTCATTATAAAATATCACCGTTAATATATTATTAAAATAATATATTTAAATAAATTATTTTATCGTAAAAAGATAAAATATTAATTTTCAACAATTGTCACATTAAAATTTTCTCCATCTATATCCACATAAAATAAATATTTTCTTTATCAAAATAATCAATAATTACTTATTTAAAAATAATATTACGTAATCACAAAGATCGACAACCGTGCCGCTCCTCAGAAAGAGGGGCTTTCCAATAAGGATTTCTTCTTACTACGCAATTAATTAGTGACCAAACCTCTCCTTAGATGTAACTTTCTAGACATTACCAATAATGTTATCTCGATAATATTATTCAAATAATATGAATTATTGATTTGATAATGGAAAATACGTGTAAATGACAATTATCAAACAAATGTTAATACAAAATATCAACGCAAAGAATTATCGAATCAATAAAATATAATATTGATAAAGAATTCATCAGAATAATTATTGAGTAAAGGCTTTCACGTAAGGATCAATAATTCAATAATATCATCAGTAATACCGCAAAGCTATCGCAAGCAACCACGCCAGACATCAGATTTTAACCACCAAGTAACCCAACAAAGGTTAATTCAGAATAATTTACGCCGTTATTTATAAAACTCAATCTTTGTCGCTTTCCTTCATCCAACCGCTTTTCAGTTATGGGCCCACTAATGATCACTACTGTCAGCATTTGAGATTCCTACAAAAAAGAATATTCCACGACCAAACGAATATTCCCCGACAATAATGAATATTTTATAACCACTTGCTTATTTTGTAAACTTTGCACATTTCACCCATAACCAAAGAATTATATCAAATTAACCCTTATTAATTTAGAATAATGAATAAAGGAAAATTCAATTTTATTTATAATAAGTTGGGGTCTTACAACCTCCCTCCTTATGAAATTTCGTCCCTCGAAATTGGCGACGTACGTGGTATATCAAAAGGTGAGGTACCTCGCTTTCATCTTCGATTCCAACTCCCATGTCATTTCCTCAATCGCATGGTTTCTCCACAAAACCTTAACTTGTGGTATATAACCTTCGTATGTAAGACATGCTCTTTCCTATCCAAAATCTCAACAGTATCTCCTCGTAGGTTAAATCTTCACTATCTCGTCTGGTTCTAATGCAATAATGTGGTTCGGATCTTTCACATATTTACGAAGCATAGATATGTGGAATACATCAGAACACGAGACATACTGGAGGTAACGCGAGTCTATAGGCTACGCTTTCCTATTCGTGGTTAAGAATCTCAAATGGACCAACAAACCTTGATTGAGCTTTCCTCTTTTCCCAAATCTTGTAACTCCTTTCCATGGAGCAATACGTAATAATACATGATCTCCAATATTAAACTCCATGTCCTTTCTATGAAGATCAAGATAACTCTTTTGTCGATCTTGTGAAGTTTGAATACGTTGTCGAATCATTTGGATCTTTTCTCGTAGTCATGCGTATTTCAATTCTCGTCCCAACAATGTTGCTTCTCCCACCTCGTCCCCAAAGATACCGAGAAACGACATTTTCGCCCATACAACGCCTCAAATGGAGCCATGCCTATACTTGCTTGATAACTCGCTGTTGTAGGAGAATTCCACCAGCAGGTAGGTACTTATCCCAACTTCCTTTGAAATCTAGGACATAGAGTCTTAATAGATATTCAAGGGTTTGAATAGTCCTCTCTCGATTGTCCGTCCGCTTTGAGGATGGTATGTTGAATTGAATCAAAACTGCGTGCTCCATAGCTTTCTCGCAAGCTAACCCAAAATCTTGAAGTGAATCTCGTCACGATCCAAAACTATGGATACTTTGGCATGCCATGCAATCGCATAATCTCATTCACGTATATACGAGCAAGACGCTCAAGGATAAGTCTCGCGTACGGTAAAAAAATGGGCGACTTGGTTAATCTATCAACAATAACCCAAATCAGATCTACGCCTTGAGAAACTTTGGGAAGACCTCAGAACAAAAAATCCATAGTAATGTGTTCCCATTTCCATTCCTAATCTCAAGTGGTTGCAATGGACCTTTTGGCACTTGATGCTCCGCCTTTACACGCCGACAAAGTTAAACATCTTGAGATAAACTCCGCAATCTCTCTCTTTATATTGTTCCACCAAAATGTATGTCGAATATCATGATACATTTTGGTACTCCCGAGAGATGGATTGCAAACGGGGTGTTGTGTGCCTCCATCATGATTTTATGCTTCAGTCGTAATCGTTAGAACGCAAAGTCTAGAATTGACTCAAGTATTCCTTCCTCATCGATTCTTGCTTCGGAATAACACCTTCTTGACTTTCTTCTTCATTTGTATCACCCCGTGTCCGTAGCTTGAGCAGCCTTTAACTTTATCAATTAAAGTCGGTTCTACTCAGATATTCGCCATCATCATGTGGGACCACAGAGTCTTTAATTCTATCTTCATCCTTTGTAAAGTCGATAAAATGGGCCTTTGCGTTGACAATATCGCACTCGTATTTGCATATGATCTTCTACTTAATGCGTTACTACTACGCTCGCTTTTTCGTGATGATATTGAATAGTGTGATCGTAATCTTTAATAACCCAATAACGTCGTTCTTGCATGTTGAGTTCTTTTTTTGGGTGAAGAAATATTTGAGGCTTTTTATAATCCGTATAAATCTCTACTTTCTCCCCGCATAAGTAGTGTTCCATATCTTCAACGCAACACGATCACCGCTAACTCCGATCATGAGTAGGATAATTCCTCTCATATTCTTTGAGTTGTCGTGAGGCATAAACTATGACTTTCCCATGTTGCATGAGAACACATCCTAACCCCTTGCCGTAAGCATCAGTCAGATAACAAATCCATCCGAACCAGATGGTATTGTCGTAACAGTCCGAAATGAGTCTCTCTTGAGCTCTTGGAAGCTCTTCTCGCATTCCTCGCCCATAAGAATTTTGCATCCTTCCGAGTCACCGAGTTAATCTGAGTAGCGATTCGAGAAAATCCTTCCACAAATCTCCGATAATAACCAAATAAGCCCGTAAAAGTCACAGACTTTTATCCACCGACTTTTGGTTGCTCCCAACTTCAGATTGCTTCAATCTTCGCGTCAACAGATACTCCTTGTTTTGACACCACGTGCCCAAGGAATGCTACTTCCTCAAGTCGAACTCGCATTTCTTCACTTTTGGCATAAAGCTTGTGTTCACAAAGTCTTTGTAGTACCAAATTTCAAATGGTGCTCATGATCTTCACGGCTTTTGAAATAGATGAGGATGTCATCAATAAAGACAACAACGAATCGATCCAAATATTCCTTAAATACACTAGTTCATCATATCCATGAAAGCAAAGCAGGAGCATTAGTCAATCCAAAAGACATGACCAAGAATTCATAATGCCCAGACGAGTCCCGAATGCCGCCTTTGGAATATCCTCGCTTTTAATCTTCAAATTGATGATATCCAGAACGAAGATCGATCTTTGAAAAGAATTGTGCTCCTTAGAATCGGGTCGAACAGTCATCAATGCGAGGTAGCGGATACCTATTCTTGATGGTGACATGGTTCAATTCTCGATAGTCAATATAAAGTCGCATACTCCCGCTCTTTCTTCTTTACAAATAAAACAGAGCACCCCAAGGAGACGTCTTAGATTTAATGAAACCGATGTCTAATAACTCCTCAGTAGTTGGACTTTTAACTCCTCAAGTTCAATAGAGCCATTCGATATGGGGTTTTAGAAATGGGCTTTGTATTCGGTTCAAGGTCAATAAAGAATTCAACATCACGCTCGGGGTGACTTGAAGCTCTTCAGAAATACATCGTGGAATTCTCTAACCACGTAAATATTATTCAAATCGATTTGTCTTTATTCAAATCCATAACATGGGCTAAGAAAGCTTGACATCCGCTTTTCAATAAACGAATAGCTTTGGGCTTGATATGATGAAAATCGATTTTAGTGGTTTAGTGGTTTGAATTGCATGACAAAGTTGGTTAGGAATATGAAAACTAACAACCTTACGAAAACAATCAATTTTGGCATGATGAGTGGTTAACCAATCAATTCCTAAAATCACATCAAAAGCAAGTATCTTTAAAGAGATAAGATCAACAGTAATGTGATAGTGCTAACTTGGATCATGCAAGATTTATAAACCGTAGATGTAACGAAGGTTTCACCCAACGGAGTTTCAACAGATAAATCAAAATCTAATTTCTCCTGAGTCAAGTTTAAACGCTGAGCACAAGCGAGAGAGAGATAAAAGAATGGGTAGAACCCAGATTCTAGTAAGGTATAAACTTCGCAAGAATTCAAGATTAGCTTACCCGTGATCACCTCGTTTGGGTTCTCACGCTTTGTCCAACACGACAAACGCCTTTCCAGAACCGCCGATTTCGACTTATCCGGATGTTTCTGGAATCACCACTCCTCATTGAACTTGGTTTCGCGATAAGTACAATCTCGAGCGATGTGGCCTTCCTTTCCACAGGTTGTAACATACCTTGATTGTTGTGGGCAGGTTTAATGATATGTCCTCCTTCCCGCATTTGTAACATCTAACCGGGAGGTCGCTTCTCCCCCCCAAGCATTTGTTGTTGGTCTTTGGTCTTTCGCTGATATCTTCCCCGCATTGTTGAATCTTCTCTTTCTGAAATTTCCACTTGAGTCACATCTCCTATTATCATGTCCACGATTACCACCGAGTGGTTACCGCTTTGTCCGTATTCTTGCCTCCTCACCGGTTATCATCGCTCGATGATGAGTACTTCGATTGTGGTCCCTCGGTTGAGTATACTCACTATCTCGCCTAATAATCGAGCCCTCATTGACAACATCCTCGAATACGAGAAAATTTATGAGAGATAAGGTATTGACGAATCTCTCGTTTTAGACCTCTTAAAACATACGCTGTCATTCGCTCCTCATTCTCCACCAAATGAGGTGCAAACTCGATAATTTCGCGAACCTTGCCTCGCATTTGAGACACCGCCATGTTGTTCTCGTTCGAGTCTAATAAACTCTACCTCCTTCATACGACGAATACTTTATGGAAAGTACTTGTCATTGAACAGCTTCAAATCTTTCCCAAGACATGTTAAGTGCATCCGGTCAGTACGCTTCACGATTCCCACCAAAGAATCGCTTCACCACGAAACATAAAGGTGGCGAATGGAACCTTCGTTCTCCGCCGCACCCCAAGACATCGAATATCTTGGTAATTTGCTTGACCCACGCGTTCGCTTTGATCGGATCCGGCTTTCCATGGAAATCTGGTGGTCCCAACTCTTTGAATTGTTTGCCGTGACAAACCGCACGCGCTTCTATCATTTCCTCCCGTATTTTGTACACGAGTCTCCTCGCCCCGATTTTGCATGAACCGCAAAAAGCTTCTAAACATCCCGGCTGCTCATCATTTGCTCAATTGGCGTTGTTCACAGGAGGAACATTGTCACTGTTGACGCGTTCTCTCGTTGGTGAGTACCAAGGCTCTCCTCGGCCTCACAAACTCCATTGTTAACGCTTCTCAGCCCCATTCTTAAATACCGCCATAAAACAAGGGTTAATTAAACAAATTAACATATCACATAATATCCTATATTATGACCGACCAACAAATAAGCTTAGTAGACACACTAACGAAGGATTTACTCGCCTCTCCCTCCTAGTTCTATTCCTCGATCTCCGCCAGAGATCATATCCCTAAGCTCGATATTAATCATGACGCCTCTCAAAATAGGTATACAACACCCATTCTCGAGTCGCCAAAATACATGGTATAGAAAGCAAACTACAACTTTGATAATACAGATGTCGTGTAGAATACGACAATAATACAACCGTGAGTTTGAATACAAATATTGTCTTCTGTAGAAATATACACACCCAAATAAGTCCTCATTAATTATTCATACACTATTTTACGTAAATAAATGAGGACAAATAAAACATCTTCCTGAACCATCACTCCATACCCCGACTCGATCCTCGCTTTATGTTCTCACCTCCTCCGAGAAGAAAAAATGGAACAAAAAGAAAAGGGTGAGCTCAACTAGCCCAAGAAAGAATATTATGACTAAGATAATATACAACAAATTATCGTTAGTCTTCAACAGGAAAAATCTAATAGAATACAATATAGACAACAAGTTTTAGATCAACAAATGCAAATGAAAACAACAATCCATTAAGAGTCACGTAGAGAAAGAATTCTACCGCCTTTTAAGGTTTAAAAGTCCATCATCAATAGTTTATCCTCGTAATAACAATCAATATACATCTTTAATCATCTTTGCACTACAGCCAAAGATATTCATTTGATCACCAATGGTCATGTTCATCTCAACACTGCTTATCTTTGCACTACTGTGCCAAAGATATTCATCGCTTAATCGCTCATCTTTGCACTACAAAACCAAAGATATTCATTTATATCACCATTTAGGATCGAGGATGATGAAAAACATTTTTAAAGAAACGAATCCAAAGGAAACAAAATGACAAGGATTAAGGATTAAGTATTTTGTTTTACCCATGTTCAAAAATACTTGAAAATAATCATATTGGTGTAAAATTCAAGAATGATCAAAACATGGATACAATCAAAGCTAGTATCCGAATTAGATATTTTGGACAAAAAAGAAAATTTTTATTTTTCTATGAATAAGGCCAGATTCGTGAATAAGGTCGTATCGTGAATAAAGCTGCGTATCGTGAATAAGAACCCCCACACAACAAGTTCCAAATTTGATAAAAAGTTCACCAATACTTTCTAAGATAATGATATTGAAGAAAAATATCATTTAAGAAGAAAATAATACCCTTTACCTCAAAATAACCGCATTTCGATTTGAATTTCTAGATAAAGGTCGATGTAAACCCGCACCAGATAAAGAACACTCAAAGTATACTCACAAGAATACGATAATTTAGAGAGAGAAAGAGAAAAACTTTGTTTCGTGTGATTTTCAATTCTAACTTAGCCTCTATTTTATAGGAAAATGTTAGAACGCCAAAGCGAGACTAAATTAATAAAATATTATTTTTATTTACCAATACTCTACGATGCTGCTCATTAAGACCAAGACCAACCACCATCTTGAAAAAATTTCAAAGAATTCACATGCTAATTCCACCAACCAAAAAGTGGGTCCCACCCATAAATTAATAAAAATCATTTTATTCTCCTAAACTTCAATAATTCGTAGAAAATAGCTTTCTAGTTATCGAAAAATTCAAAACTCATGACTTTCCATGGAAATTCCATTCTCTACAACTTTGCTTTGCAAAAAGAAAATTTTCCAAATTCCAAATGTAAATTGACCAAAATCCACAAACAGTAGCAATTTTACGATATATAATCAATTTTCTATTAAGAATCAGTGTCCACCGACACACAAAACATATGTTAAACATTTAATGCCACAAAATAATCTACCTCCTCATATACTCATATATCCCACATTCATTATAAAATATCACCGCTAATATATTATTAAAATAATATATTTAAATGAATTATTTTATCGTAAAAAGATAAAATATTAATTTTCAACAATTGTCACAATAAAAAATTTTCTCATCTATATCCACATAAAATAAATATTTTCTTTATCATAATAATCAATAATTACTTATTTAAAAATAATATTACGTAATCACAAGATCGACAACCAGCCGTTCCAGAAAGAAGAGGGCTTTCCAATAAGGATTTCTCCTTATCGCCAAGTAATTAGGTGACCAAACCTCTCCTTAGATGTAACTTTCTAGACATTGCCAATAATGTTATCTCGATAATATTATTCAAATAATATGAATTATTGATTTGATAATGGAAAATACTATGTAATGACAATTATTGAAACAACAAATAATACAAAATATCAACGCAAAGAATTATTGAATCAATAAAATATAATATCAAATAAAGAATTACTATAACAATTATTGAGTAAGGCCTTCTTTACGTAAGGATCAATAATTCAATAATATGCAGTAATACCGCAAAGCATCTTGTCAAGAACCACACGCCAGACATCAGATTTTAACCACCGTAACCCCAACAAAGGTTAATTCAGAATAATTTACGCCATTATTTATAAAACTCAATCTTTGTCATTTTCCTTCATCCAACTGTTTTTCATGGGGCCCACCAATGATCGCTACCATCGTCACGGAGATTCCCGACAAAAAGAATATTCCACGACCACCAAACGAATATTCCCCGCAATAATGAATATTTTATAACCACTTAACTATTTTGTAAACTTTGCACATTTCACCCATAACCAAAGAATTATATCAAATTAACCCTTATTAATTTAGAATAATGAATAAAGGAAAATTTCTTTTATTTATAATAAGTTGGGGTCTTCTGTATAAGCAATACAAAGTTGAGGAGCAACCAAGACTCGGTGGCTCAAGACGTAGCTTTACGGGCTTAAATTTGGTTATTATCGAAGATTCGTGGAAGGGTTTTCTCGAATCACTACTCCGCTAACTCGCTTGACTCGGAAGGATACAAAATTGCTTTGGAGCGAAGAATGCGAGAAGAGTTTCCAAGAGCTTAAGAGAGACTTATTTCGCAGACCGTTTCTAACAATACCATCCGGTTTGATGGATTTCTTATCTACTGAATGATGCTTGGGCAAAAAGTGTTGGGATGTGTTCTCATGCAACGTGGGAAAGTCATAGCCTATGCCTCATGACAACTTAAAGAATATGAGAGGAATTATCCTACTTATGATCTAGAGTTGGCGTGAATTATTTTTGTGCTAAAGATATGGAGGCACTATCTATATGGGGAGAAAGTGGAGATATATTCGCACCAAAAAGCCTCAAATATTTCTTCATGCAAAAAGAACTCAACACGTGCGGCAGACGACGTTGGCTTGAGTTGTTGAAAGATTACGACCACACTATTCAATACCATCCCGGAAAAGCGAGCGTGGTAGTGGTAAATGACGTTGAGTAGAAGATCATATGCGGGAATGAGTGCGATGATGTCAAGTATCTGCGTACAGAGCCAACTTTAATAGAAAAAGTTAAGGTTGCTTTCGAGCCACAAACCCGGAAATGCGTGTGAAGAAGAAAGTACAAAAGGTGCTATTCCTAAGCGAGAATCGATGATGAAGGAATACTTCGAGTCTACTCCAGACTTTGTGTTCTTAACGACTCTGAATTGAAGTACAAGATCATGATGGAGGCACACAATACACCATTTGTAATCCATCCTGGAAGTACCAAAATATATCGTGATCTTCGACATACATTTTGGTGGAACAATATGAAGAAAGAGATTGCAAAGTTTATCTCGATGTGTTTAACTTGTCAACGTGTAAAGGCAGAGCATCTAGTACCTAAGGGTCCGCTGTGCAACCACTTGAGATTCCAAATAGAAGTGGGAACACATTACCATGGATTTCAATACGGGTCTTCCTACGGTTTCTCAAGGCATCAATGCTATTTGGGTTATTGTTGATAGATTAACAAAGTCTCGCTCATTTCTTGCCGATACGGAGACTTATTCCTCGAACGCCTTGCTCAAATGTACGTAAATGAGATTGTGAGATTGCATGGCATGCCAAGATCCTTATTTTCGGATCGTGACCCAAGATTCACTTCAAGATTTTGGGTTAGCTTGCAAAAAAAGCTGGAGATGCACGTTTACGATTGATTCGGATACCATCCTCAAACCAGACGGACAATCGAGAGAGGACTATTCAAACTCTTGTAGATTTATTAAGACTCGTGGTTCTAGATTTCAAGGCGGCG
The DNA here is from genome assembly GCA_020205605.1 of Panax ginseng. NCBI lineage: Eukaryota > Viridiplantae > Streptophyta > Magnoliopsida > Apiales > Araliaceae > Panax > Panax ginseng. The sequence goes on from CM035129.1 coordinate 154,006,881, forward strand.
CTGATAAGTATTTACCATTGGTGGAATTCTCCTACAACAACAGCTTATCGTGCAAGTATAGGTGTGGCTCCATTTGAAGCATTATATGGACAAAAGTGTCGCTTCTCAATATGTTGGGATGAGGTGGGTGAAGCAACATTGTTGGGACCCGAAAGTTAGACGACGATGATGACCACCGAAAAGATCCAAATGATTCGACAACGATACAAAACCAAGACAAGATCGACAACAGAGTTATGCGGATCTTCATCGAAAGGACGTGGAATTTAGTATAGGGATCATGTATTGTTGCGAGTTGCTCCATGGAAGGGAGTTACAAGATTTGGGAAGAGAGGAAAGCTCAATCCACGATTTATTGGTCCATTTCAAATTTCTTGACCGAGTAGGAAATATAGCCTATAGACTCGCTACATTACCTCCAAGTATATCTCGTGTTCATAATATTTTTATATATCTCGTGCTTCAGAAATATGTGAAAGACCCAAACCACGTTATAGAATTAGAACCGGACGAGATAGTTAAGACTTAACGTATGAAGAGGTACCGTCGAGATCTTGGATAGGAAGGAGCATGTCCTACGCACAAAAGTCATACCACAAGTTAAAGTTTTGTGGAGTAATCATGCTATTGAGGAAATGACCGGAGTTGGAAATGTAAATGAAAGCGAGGTATCCTCATCTTTTCAAAACACCGTGTCGACGTCCAATTTTGAGGACGAAAATTCATAAGGAGGGAGGTTGTAAGACCCAAACTTATTATTAATGAAATTTAATTTTCTCTATTTATTATTTTGAAATAGTAAGGGTTGATTTGATTAATGTGGATAGTTATGGGTAAAATATGCAAATATTTCAAAATAAGCAAAGTGGTTATAAAATATTCATTGTTGTCGTGAATATTCGTTTGGTCGTGAAATATTAAATCATTTGTCGGGAATATTCGTGACGACGCAAGCTACCATGTATGTGGGCCCCATAACTGAAAGCGATTGGATGAAGAAAACGACAAATAAAAGTTGTTTAAAAATAATCTGGCGTAGTTGTTACCAAGTATTATCTTTTAAATACTCGATTGGTTAAAACACAAGAAGACACTCAGATTGCACCAATTATTGATTCTTACGTGAAAAGCCTTTACTCAATAATGGTTACGATAATTATTGTTCAAAGATTTTATTTTATTGATTTAATAATTGCTGCGTTGATATTTTATATTCATTGTTGTTTCAATAATTGTCATTACACAATATTTTTTTATTATCGATTTAATAATTCATATTATCTGAATAATATTATTAGATAACATTATTGGCAATGTCAAGAAAGTTCTATCTAAGGAGAGGTTTGGTCACCTAATTGCATGCAAGAAGGAGAAATTCTTATTGAAAGCCCCTCTTTCCTGAACTACTCAGTGTCACATTATTGTGATTCTCAGTAATATTATTTGTGAATAATTAATTATTAATTCATATGATGAGGAAAATATTGATTTTATGTGGATATAGATGGAGAAAATTTTTAATGTGACAATTGTTGAAAATTGAAATTTTATCTTTTTCGATAAAATAATTTATTTAAATATATTATTATATTTTAATAATATAATAATGGTGATATTTTTACAACGAATGTGGGATATATGAGTATACGAGGAGGAAGAGTATTTTTGTTGCAATAAATGTTTAAAACATGTTAACCATGCTCATGACCCCATTTATTGACCGAAATTTGATTATAACTGTAAAAAATCTCCCGCTTCAGGATTTCTGAATTTCTTTTGTAATTTGGAAAAACTTTCTTCTGCAAAGTCGTAGAGAATTGAATTTCCTATAAGAAATTACGAGTTTCGAATTTTCTGACAAAAGGGCTATTTATTATGAATTATTAAAGTTCTGAAGCTCCGAAATAATTAATTTTTGGAAGTTTAAAATATTTTAAATATGAAAAACGTTTTTTGTCATTATTGTGGGTCTTGCATGTGTTGGAATTTGCTGAATTCAGATCCTTAAAAGTGTGTGTTGGAAAAATATATATATATGTTATTAATTTATTAAATTTTCTACTTTGGTGTTCTAAGCATTTTCCTATAAATAGGGTGCTTAGGTTAGAATTGAAAATCACATCAGAAATCAAGTTTTCTCTCTCTATATTATCGGCGTATTCTTGTGAGTATTTTGAGTATACTTTGAGTATTGCTATACTCTGCAAGTTCAAGTCATGCTTTATATCCTGTTTTCAACTAAAAGACTTGTCTTTCAAGGTAAGGGATATTATTTTTTTTTACGTAATGATATTATTTCCTCAATATCATTATCTTTGAAATATTGATCTAAAGTATTTATCAAATTTGGAACTTTTGGTGTCGGTTACTATTCACGATACTGACACTATTCACGATATCTTACACTTATTCACGAATCACTAAGACTATTCATCTAAAAATGAAAATTTTCCTTTTCGCCTCAAAATATCTATTGTGGATACTAGCTTTGATTGTATCCATGTTTTGATCATTCTTGAATTTTACACCACTATGATTATTTTTTGAGGTATTTTTGGACATGGATAAAACAAAGTACTGAATCCTTAATCCTTGTCATTTTGTTTCAATTGGATTCGCTTTTTAAAATATTTTTCATCATCCTTGGTCTTAAATGATGATATTATTGAATATCTTTGGCCTCAGAGTGTAAAGATGAATGATTTACGATGAATATCTTTGGCCCGTAGTGCAAAGATGAACAGTGTTTAGATGAACATGACTAATCGATGAATATCTTTGGCTGTAGTGCAAAGATGAATATTTGATTCCAGATATATATTGATTGATGTTACAGGGATAAAAGATAGATTTATGAACTTTTAAATTCATACATAGAAGATAATAGTTTGCATTCTCTACTTAACTCTTCTAATGAATTATTATTTCCGCTGCGAATATTGATTTAAAACTTGTTGTCTATTGTATTCTATTAGATTTTTCCCTGTTGAAGGCTAATGATAATTTGTTGTATATTATCTTAGTCATAATATTCTTTACTGGGCTAGTTGAGCTCACCCTTTTTCTTTTTGTTCTATTTTTCTTCTCAGGAGGCGAGAATATAGCGAGTACGAGTCGGGGTATGGAATGAAGGTTCTAGAGAGAGTTGTTTAGTAGTCCTTACCATTTTTGTAATATAATATATCAATAAATGTGATGAGGATTTATTTGGGTATAGATATTGTCTAGAAGATAATATTTGTATTCAAACTCACAGTTTTACTATTGTAATAATAAAGTTGTAGTTGTTTCTGTACCATGTATTGACAACTCAGAATGGGTGATGTATACCTATTTTGGGGGCGTCACAATAAACATTGATCATCCATGAATAAACATTCATCCAACACAACAAGTCTAGCTCTTCATCCAACACAATACAATTGTAAACATTCATCCAACACAATAAAATCGTAAACATCCATATAAACCAATACAATTGTCCAAAGAATGAATCCAAAAGAGTACAAGGCTTTAAAAATCTAAAAAACCAAGTCAAGACGCGCGCTCTTCATGGATCATCCAAATTAGGATCATGTAATTAACAAAATAATAAAACATATATGTTACATGAGTTGATACTGCAACGACTTAGGGAAAGCTAAATAATAGACAATGTAGTGAAACATATAAGTAAGATAGTGACTCAGAGACTATAAACTTATAAGACAATATAGCTAAACAATAACGATATATATATATATATATATATATATATATATATATATACTGGTCGTTATTCTCATTGTTGTCTTGCTTTCTCCTGCTGTTTCATTGCCGCCATTGCATCTACCTCCGCCAACTCATCAGACTCAAAGACTCAGGCAGATGTTCACCAAGATATCTGAAGTAGATCACGATCCTGACAGATCACTCTCACATAGTCAGCAGGAGTATGATAAGCAGGAGAACCTGATGACTATGTAAACTGGGTGCCTTCAAGATAGCGCTCGTTTATTAAGCCCTTATAAGTGTCTCGTCGGAAGTTGAACAATTAAATAGTTAAAAATAAATAAAAAAACTAAAAAATTTCAAATGCACATTTATAAACAACATATTAGGATAAAGTGAACTTATTACCATTTATCCGAATAACCTCGAGGCGGAACCATCGTGGGTGGCCACATACACATCCAACCAATTGATAGGTTGACCTTGAGATCGAGACTCCTACGGTTCATTTTCTCATATTATTATGTAAAAATATGATATTTTAGCTACAAAAGATGATGTAAACATAACATATGTACCTGGCAAAGAATGTGTCTTTACTGTGTGATATATTATCGCCCCCGTCACGCGTGCCTTTTTCCTTACTCGTGCGATACACTTTGAGAATGCATTCGAGGTCGAGCTCATACTCTTGACCCAGCTCTCACTTCTTCATCAGTCACTCATCTGCACCCGTATGGGTTGTATGCGCACCACTGTGGGCTATCGCTACGCATATACCGCTTCACCTCGTCCTGGATGGTCAATCTCAAAGATTGTGCGGGGATTTTTGCCGCCTTGTTCAGATTATCTTTAGTTCTGGACGGCCATGACTTCATCCGTAATAGTGTCTCGAATAATCGATGCATGTAAGGTCGTCCCATTTATACCGCTTTTACAAATAAAACAACAATAATAATATTAAAACATGTTATATTACCATAATCCAACATTACTAAACAATATTATTTGATTAACTATGTATTATCTATCGATTGATAAAAAAATATACCGAAATTCAAATTTCAAATCAAGATCCTTATAAGCGAGAGGTGTCTTTCGCCCATGTAATCACCGGCGTGAAGCTAGCTTCAGAAGATAATTGTGAAATGCACTTCACAATTTTACTATCTTAAAATCACTACAATATACAATAATTTACATTAAAATATATTTATAACAATGGAAATATTAAACCCTTATATATACACGATGTTTAACTTATGTGTTTTGAGGAGGATTTCGTATAAGAATGCGATCATCCAGACAGTGGGGCCTTCAACACATGATTAGGGGCCACCCAACCCAAGCTGCTTTCGTCAGCAGTTCGTAAGACATCTATAAATAAAAAATTTAGGATGTTAGTATGAGTTATAAATGAAAGGTACATAAACATGTCAAGGATATAGAGAATATTTACATATGTAATTGTATGTAATACAATTAAAACTAAACATACATTTTATAGAAAAGGACAATAATGACAATTAATTGTATGAAATAGTTAACTATAATTACTATAAAATGAAAGGTACATAAACATGACTGGAAAATATTTAACTACGACAATTATAAATAAAAGGTACATGAATATGTTAAGGATATAAAGAACATTCCTATATGTAATTCATTGTAATACAATTAAAACTAAACATACATTTTAATGAAAATCGTTGTCTGAGTCAGAATCATTTTCTCCAAGTATCGGAGATTCATAACCATCTTCTTCTTCGTGATTCTCGTATGCCGTTGTCGGTCAATAATTCTTCCTCGATATCACCGCTATCCGGCATAATAACTGCCTCTTGGATCCAATTCATCGTGTTTCATCTCCACCCTTTAACTGGATTACATCATTATTGTCCTCTATATTTATTATAGGAGGTCTATGAAGCATCTCCTCTTGGTAGAAATCCCCGTCTATTACTTGGACACGACTGCGCGTGGGAGTATGAATTACAACTTGCCAATCTGTAGGCGGTTTATCCCTTTTCTTAACAGGAATAGGAGTGTAGTATACTTGTACTATTTGAGTTGGTAACACAAATGGTTCGTTGGAGTAAGCCGACCTATGGAGGTCAATATCGACGATTCCATGTCTGTCAACATGTATCCCTTTTTTTGAATCAAACCAACGACACTTGAACAAGTTAATATGACCCAGTCGTGCCTTGTCAGACGACAACTCTACGATTTCCTCTAACTCCCCATAAAAGGCACGACCAAGCTCATTGTAACAATCTCCTTACACACACACTCCAGTATTAGTTGTTCTTTTACTGCGAGCATATGTCTTTGTATGAAATTCACATCTATTTATTTTGTAACCATTGCGAATGACTTGGTCCCTGTCTAGACCCATAGCTAGGACTTGTATATTTGGAGGAATCGTTCCCTCATTAAGAGCCTACAAAAATTCACTTGAATTAAATACATTCATAAATTAATACGATATATGTCATTCTTAATTAACTTAACTTACTTTGTCCTTTAGCCAAATAGCAAATTTTTGATCACGACTAACTTGAATATCTTTATTAGTGATGCCGGGCTGATTTGCTTTTAACTCGTCATCATATATTCTATACAATTTTATAAACACTAACATATATTAATATGAGATTGCAGGTTAAGATATAGGTCTAATACTTATGAATTTTACATGTATACCTCACAAATTCATCAATCTCTTCGCAATTGAGAAGAATGTAAGTATGCTGTGACATGTAATTCTTCTTTCGAGAAAGGAATATGCGCTTTCATTTTCCATAAGCGCGACCCGGTAAACCAAATACAGAAAGCAGACCATTTAGTTCAACATTGCCCCCATCATCATGTCTTGGGACTCGATTGGCCTTTGTCAAGACTTCGTCAGGAAAATAGTCTGAGACAAACGTAGATATCTCATCGAAACTGTATGCCTCACATATCGACCCCTCGACATAAGCTCTATTCTTCACCTTCCTCTTAAAGTTTCCCATTACCCTCTCGAAAGGGTACATCCATCTATATTGAACTGGGCCACCAACACAAGCTTCATAGGGTAGATGGATTTTCAAATGCTCCATAGAGTCGAAAAAACCAGGAGGGAATATTTTTTTAAGCTTACATGTGATCTCTATGATGTTCTTCTCAAGTATAGACATGTCATTTTCATTTAACGTTTTTGAACATATGTCTCTGAAGAAACGACTAAGATCAGTCAAAGCATCCCATATTGGTTTATCAAGCAAGTCCCGAAATGCTATAGGCATGAGTCTCTCCATGAACACATGATCCATGACTCTTCATCCCTTGTAATTTTCCACCGTAACACACCTTGCAATGTTTGGCGCGTATCCATCCGGGTAGTTTCAGGAGACTTTATCCATGTGCACACATCTTCAACCTTTTTTTGGACAATGTGTACCTTGCGTGCGGTTTGACCATCTTACCATTAGTAGATTCATAAAGTTCTAATCCGGATGCTTACAAATATCTTTCATGTCCAACCGCGTGCCTTATCATTATCTTTCGTCTTGCCCGCAACACACCATCACTTGTGTTAAACACATCATCGAACACATTCTTCTCAATATGCATCACATCTAGATTATGACGAATCAAATTTGTAGACCAATAAGGCGCTTCCCAAAAGATGCTTCTCCGAACCCAATTATGAGACACGCCAAACCCATCGATGATGTCAGAGGCAACAATCTTATCGAATGGGATAACCGACAATCTCATCACACGGTCACGCATCTCCATCCCAGATAGTCGCGGTGCTGGCATATCGTGATCTAATTTTCCTTTCCTGAAGTGTTCTCTATTTCTTCAAAACGGTGATCTACCGGTAAGAAACGACGATGACAATCAAACCAGCATGGTTTTCGACCATTTGATAGATTAAAAGACTTTGTATAACCCATACAATATGGACAAGCCAACTTCCCGTGTGTACTCCATCCAAATAACATACCATAAGCTGAAAGTCACTTATGGTCCATATAACTGCTGCCCTAAGGTTGAAATTTTTTTTCGTTGAAACATCCCAAGTCTGTACTCCATCCTCCCACAATACCTTCAACTCATCTATAAAAGGTCTCAAGTAAACATCTAGGTTCTTTCCAGAACTCTTGGGACCAGGAATCACGAGTGAAAGAAACAAGTATGACTGTTTCATACACATCCAAGAAGGAAAGTTATACGGAGTAACAATCACAAGCCAAATAGAGAGTACGAATAATTTGAGTGGTCAAACGGGTTGAAACCATCGTGGACAATCCAAGCCTCACATTTCTAGGTTCCAATGCAAACCCCTTGTCTTAAAGTTAAAATCTTTCCAAGCTTCGCCCATCTCATGGATGGTTCGGCTTCTCCATCTTTGGTTGGAGATTTCGCATGCCAAGTCATATGTGTTCAAATTGCTTGAAGACATGTACAATCTTTTGAGCCTTGGTGTAATTGGAAAATACCTTAAAATCTTAAAAGGTATATTTGTCTTTTTTGTAGTCACACCTTCTTTATTAGGCCTAAACCGATCATGACTGCAACACGTGCACTTTGTCATCTGTACATTTTCCTTATAAAACAACATGCAATCGTTCGGACATGCATCGATCTTTTGATATCCAAGACCCAACTTCTTCACCATTTTTTACAATAGTAGTAGTTATCGGGCAATTTTTCACCGACAAGCAACAAACTCTTAATGGCCCTCAAGAGTGACTCAAAACACTCATGGCTCATGTTGTGATCACTTTCGATGTTAAGTAATGTCGCCATAATCGCAGACAATGTAGTGTGCTTCAGGCAACCATGCCACAACCATTCGCTACCCTTGTCTAATAACTTAAAGAATGCTTTGGCATCAGAATTTATAGGTTGCTCTCTACCTTGTTCCCAATCAAAATCTGGCCCTGCAATATCATGAACCATGTCATTCATATGATGTGTATTGCTGCCTGGATTGTGTACTTGTGCGATGCCACTATTTCTTCTCTGCCCATGTGCCCACCAACATTCTTCGTAATTGTTTATGAACCTAGAAACAAGTAAATGATAGTTTACTATGTCTCTGTCCATATAATTTACATTCTTACACTTCAAACAAGGACATCTTATCTTTTTCTGACCATTAACACATTCCGGGTGACTATACGCATAATCTAGAAATACTTGGCAACCAGCTCTAAATTCTGTTGTAGCACCTATCTGGGCACTTGACTTTCGTCGTCTCATCCAACTATGGTCTGAATAGAGGTCCATGATACAACGATGCCTATGTTGACATAAATTATTGCATTCCCTTGTTAGAGATTTACAATTCAGCTCAATGCCATTTATGATGCTTATATATACATATAGATGTATATGTACATATATAACATGAGTGTGAATCAAATATGATTATTCGGGAATTGAACAAGGATACATGCCACCACAAAATTCACATATACTCATTGCCTTTATATATTCCAGGGTCCATATCTGAACACAACAAAAACTCTTATACATATGATAGGACATTAGGTGATGAAAATATCTTGATGGTCAAGTTTGAAGAACAACCAATGGAATTTGAAATGTGTTCTAGAAACTATAACGCTGTGTATATCAAAATTGAAGAAGAAGGCATACTATTAGTCCCTGTGAATATGAATGCATATATGGCTCCCATTTGACTTATATATGAAGATTTAGACAAGTATAGATATTTTAGAAACAACTCATTATTTTTATGAACATTAGTAGTGTGATTGAAGTTATGGTGCTTGTGTTTGTGTTTGTACTTTTTATTTTCTTTCTATTCTAAGCTAAGTCATACTTATAGCATACATATTAATAGTGTGTCATTTTCTTTATCTTCTCGACTGTTAATTATGGAAAAACTTCTTTGAACCTTCTTCTTGATTGAATTATGGATAAACTTAATTCCTAGTTATGTTTTATGTCATACTCATGTTCAAGTTATTGGATTGGTATAAGTATGATCATATATTGCAACCAAGGTTTTGGGTTAAGCCCTAATGTTCAAGTTATATGGCCATTTGACTTGTATATGAAAAAATTTCGGCAGAGTCTCCCCTATAATATGGACTACCCACATGCACGAGGGCATGCATACTTGACCAATTTCAGCAAAATATAATCCCAACACACAAAACAAAATGTGCACAACTATAATTCAGGGCATAATTTAGACCTTAATATTTAAACCGAAAAAACAATTAATATAAGCCTCTTTCTTTCCATAAGCTTTCCAAGTCCCAAGCTTAACCTAAATAAATTGCTTTATATAAGGATTTGTCAAGATACTTATTGCCTAACCCCTGTACTTGAACCAAGCAAAGTTCTAAACTAGCCCACCCCTCTTCCCCCTCCCCCCTTTTTATTTACACCAAGAAGCAACAAGGCAATATAATAAAATTTGAGACCCCTATTCCGAACAAGACTGAAGACGTACATATAATTGAGAGACAATTGGTAAGCAGTTTCCTTCTTCACTTACAGATGTTATAAATTAAGAGTTGGGAGAAATTGGAGAGCTCGAGCACAGTAGCATTTAGGAGCTTGATTATAAAGCTCAAGTATTCAAGAATAACCCATTTGGATTTTCAGTCAAACTCAAATTAAACACAAATTAAAGCCAAAAAATTCAAGAAAATGGCATCTAAAAGAAGAACATCAACACATTCACATCTTCAGAAAAACAAATCATGGTCATTCAATCATGCATAACATAAAAATAGTTTAATTTATGGATTAATTAAATGGGTTACCTATGGTGGTGAAGGCGTCGATTATTTAAATTCAGTGAAGGCGTCGGCGGCGATGTGAGCCTTCCTCCCTCTTCTCTTCTCCCCTACTCCTCTTTCTCCTTTCGTCGATTGTCTCCCTCGTTTTTTTTCTTCAAGATCGATCAATGAATCAAAGCTTATTAAGTTTATGAGAATCAATGATCGCGTCGTGATAGCTAATTTTAATGATGTGGATAAATCGTGATCGGAAGCGGCCACGATCAGAGAGTGGTCGCCGCGCCAAAATTTCGCACCAAATTTTAGGAGAGAATTTCATATCAACGACCGCATGCGGTCGCTGATATGAACTAGAGACTAGAATCCATCGCGGTCGCAGATAGCGGTCGCTATTACTACTATCAGTGACCGGATAGGGTGGTCGCTGATATTATTGGTCGCAGATGGACCTTTTTCTTGTAGTGTTCATAAAATTTGGGGTCTCACAAGAACAGTTTAGATTTGTAGTGATTTATGGGATTATAAAATCAAAATATTAATGTGGGATTAAAAGTAGTGATTTTAGGAGATAATAATTAAATAACAATAATATAAAAACTGGAGCAATGGATGAACACATTAATTAGGTAGGCCATGTGTTGCAATTTTAGAATGACAAATGTCATACAATGGTGTTATGTACAGCAATTTAGTATATTTAATAGATTTGGGAATTCAACTAATCAAATTAGAATAGGGCAAAGTTGTTAAAATGTTCCTGATATTTACCCCGAAGTCTCACTTACACCCTAAACTTTTTTTTTTCCAAAACTACACTTACGTTACGAATTTAAGGTCAATTGTGGCTCTACCTTAATCGATATTCCACCTAGACCAACCCCGCTTACACCTGAACATTTTTGCTGACGAGGCATATATAAAGAGAGAAATTTAACTCTTAATTAAAACAAATTAAAACAACTTAATTTCAAACCCATTCAATCATCATTTATTCATTCATTGTAAAGAATTCTCATCTTCAGTAACTAGGGTTTGCGAAGACTGTTGAAGAATGTTATTGTCATAGTTCTAGCCAGTATTATTCTCTTCGTTACTTGTGATAGTATCGGTAATGGTGGCGAAGGTGGTAGTAGTATTAATGACGAAGTAAGTGGCCAACGGACAGACAAAGACATTCTTCTTTTAAGGCGTTTATTATGATTTTTTCTCTTGTATACATTTGTCGGGACATAAGGATTTAATTAATTGAGCTAGTAGAACTAGATCAGACCAATAAAGGGCAAAACTTAAAGGATTATTATTATAGAGTTTGAATTTGAGCAGAACTAAGGTTTTTGCAGTGAACGATCCGAAAAGACAGAGAGAAAGACGTGAGTTATTCAACATTCATTTTGTTTTGTGTTTATTATTTGATTTGAAGCTTATTGGGTCACAAACTTCATTTGGGTTTAATTTTCTTATATGTTGTTCAAATGGAAATGTTGATACTTGTTAACGCCAAGATCTTCTGCCACGTTCCAATCACGTAAGACGTCCTGATCCTGCACAGTAAACACGATCAACACCAAAAGCTTGACGGCTTCGACCGTCAGGGGATAGCTCAAGCGTGAGAGTCAGTACAGGTGATTACAAGGGTTAACAATGGAGGATAAAATATCTAGTGTATTGAGAGAGATAAAATTATCAGTTACCTTAATTTGGAAGACTTCTTTGCTATGTTATACTCTCTAGCCCGGTTTACCATGCCACCCACTACTGTCTGACACAGCCCCCTGATCCTGATGGTTTCTGCCGACTGCATCCAGCTCACCCACTACCTCTGGTCACTATTTTCCACCGCCGGCCGACTATCATCCCATCCACATTAATGCATGACAGAGATCTCGGTCAACTGCTATCCTTTTTCATCATTGCAAGTCAAAGGTAGAGACATTAAAATATCTAATGGATCAGCCCACTCAACTCAGCCCAAGTATATCAAGATCTGATCAAAAAAATCCATTGACTCGGTCCAACTGGCCAAGCCCAATAGAGATGACCCAAGAGATTTAATTAAATGAATGGGCCCGAATCGATCGGCCCAATAAGTGAAATATCATGGCCCAATATTGCCCCCTAGTTTTTTATTAAACAGGATGTTTAATAAGAAACTATATCCATGATATAATAGGATTTGATAGGATTGAAAGAGGCCCAAAATAAAACTTATCAAGGCCCACTCGGTATGGAATTAGAATAATAAGGCAGATTAAAACCGGAAGTCCAATACGAAGGGCCCAATCAGGTAAATATTTGAGGCTTAACCCGGACGCTACCCATTCAACTTCCTCATCATTGCCAGAAATTAAATGTGCCGCCTTCATAATTCGTGCAACTATCAATATAAAAAGCAATTTTCCCCAAATTTGACAGTTTTACCTGTCAATTTGAAATTCAGACGCTTGAGCTCTCTTCTTCTCTCGAATTTTTTTTCCCTTCTCTGCCAAATCTCAACAATGGTAACCCTAAATACGAATCAGAGTTCTCCTCTTCGTTAACCCCACTCACTATAGTTCCGCCTAACCCAAGCCCCATCAAAGAAGCTTCGAGTTCAAAAGCAGAAACTCCAAGTGAAAACCCACACACTAAACCTCTTCCCAACCCTTCTGCATTCTTCAGAAGTAAAGAACGATATGCACATGCCAATACTCCGTCGACAGTTACTGAAATCGATCTGAAAAGGATTCGAACTCATTGTCACATCTCGGACACTCATCTGGTGAGAACTCCTAGATCAGAGGGGCGAATGTACCAACGGCCAGAAAGGTGGAGAGCCGTTCCGGTGACCATCCTGGAGAAGGGGATTCGATTCCCTCTTCACGCTTTCATAGTAACCCTCCTAGGGTTTATTGGCGTTGGGTTTGCCCAACTAGTGCCAAATTCCTATATCCATATTCTTGCCTTTATCGCCTTCTGCCACGAGCTGGGCGTTGAACCTACTCTGGACTTCTTTTTCACCATCTACAAGATCGACCAGAATCGGGAGAAGGGTTTCAAGGCCATAAACAAACAGTCCCCGAAGACAGGCAAAAAGTTTGATAGGCGTTCATTGGTCTCTACTCCTTCTAGCAACAAAGGATGGCATAAGGGGTGTTCCCGAACTGGGCCGCAGACGAAAAAGTCTCTGCCGACTTTGGGGATATTCCCGAAGACGTGTAGCTGAAATGATCGAACTCTTCAACAACTTCCCGAAGGAGGAATGGAATTATGGACTCCTTTCCAAGCAAGCGTGGTTATATGACCACAAATGTAAGTATTTAATATGTTTTATATATATGCAATTTTTTGAAAATTTATGTGATGTAAACTTTGATATAGGACTGTTTACTTTTTGCAGTATCTTTGATCAAGCCGAATTCTTCGGAAGTAAATGATTTTGAGGATTTTTTGTCTGGAAAATCTCCAGATGTTGCTGAAACTCCTCTGATAGAAGCTTCTCCTAAAGAAAACCCACTCACTATTGAACCTCAAATAGATGAACCAGAAGCTAATGACCCCACTCTACTGGAAGAATCCCTTCAGCCACGCCAAAAAAAGAGAGCCATCCGGAAACCTAGATCCCAACCAACACCAATAGAACCTGAAACCATCCCAAAAACTGAAACTATCCCAGAACCTGAACCAACTACCAATCCAACTTCTGGCTGAGGGAGTCTACTCGATCTTCTAGTAGATGATCGAAAACGACTCTTTCGAGTCAAGAAGTTAAATACTAAGATTACCCCTTTGACCACCGAAGAACTTAGAGTGCCCCCTTCTTCAACCGAGCTTCCTCCGATAGTTCCAATTGAGATTAAAGTCTCTGACGATGAAGAACCAGCTGAGCCCATTCCATCATTATCTCGAAAAAGAAAATGACCATCTGATAGCTAGCCAAGTTCAGCCTCTGCCCCATCACCACCACGTGAAATCGTTCCTCCTTGGTCCCCATCACCTGAAAATATTTACATGGATCCCTCTCCACCTCATGATCAACCTATACCCACTCCTCTAGGACCTTCATCTCATGAGTTCCAGAATGAAGCTATGGCGTCGCCGACTCTATGGCCTCGATTTAATGCCAACTTCCCCTTTCAATTGTTTAATTCATTCGTTTGAGAAACTAACGACCACCGGTTCGGCAACAGCTCGATCGGGGATCTACTAGATGAAGGCATGAGTTACATAGCACAGGTAAATGACTTTCTCCATCTTCATACTCCTTTTCATGCTTGGATTAGATATCTTGAATTTGATTGATTAATATTAAATGTATACAGGCCAATGCTATTTTTGGGCGGTTACGCCCAAAACATCTCGAAGCCGAAGCTACAAAGGAGGCGGCCAGAAAAGAGAATGCGATATTACAGTCTGCCTTAGCGAAAGCGAGGCATGACTGTGATATTGCTCTTTACAACAATGAATGTCTTCAGGGGGATCTAGCTCAAACCAAGGATGAACTGAAGACGTCTAAGGAAGAGCTGAAGGTGACCAAGGCCAGTCAACAAGATCTAATTAACATGAACGTCGATCTTGTTGAAAAGAACGAAGTTCTAAGGGCCAGAAATGAATAACTTTCCATAGCCAATCAGAGCTTGGCAATACAAGTGGACGATCTTCAGGTGAAGGCCCGGGAAGATAAAAAAAGGCACTTGATCAGACACCGAAAGCTCCAGGATAAGCTGAAGGCCTTGAAAGAGATAGGTCCTCCCCTGACTGAAGAACTCCGTAAGGAAATCCAAAAAGAGTATCGGGAGTCTGACGAGCTAAATGCAGAGATTCTGAAGGTATACTCTGAAGGTTACAAAGTTTGCATAGGCCGAGGCAAGGAAAAGTTAACTGCAGGTCAACTAGATCCAGCCCTGCTCGACTCCGAAGATGAGGAAAATGCCTGAATATGATATTGCTTCATTCTAGTATTAGGACTTTTATGTAAAAATTTCTATCTTTTTATGTAAATATTTGAATATTAATGAAACTTCAACTTTCCTTTTCATGACTTCTGTCTAATGTGTTTCTTGTCAATAATTCAGTATCAATCAACTTTGAAAACTGAATAAGATGTTTTTGAACTTAACTTAAATTGTGAATCAGATAAGGCATATAACAGTTAAGTTAAGAAATGACATAAAATCAACTTAATAGACCGAACTCAACACTTGAACAAAATAAAGTAATGCATACTTATCGTTACCGAAGTGTGAGACAGATTAGGCATATGGTGAATTCGGCTGATCCTCCTTGCACCATCGGGATCTTATTTACCACTCGGGGTGAAACAAATATATAAGGACATCTGTTTACCACTTGGGGTAGAACAAAGATATAAGGACATTGGAATTTGTTTACCACACGGGGTGAAACAAATTCATAAGGACACACCTGACAATAAGGCTACCATCGAATGGTCAGCGAGTCCGACCGAACCTCCTTACTTCAGTGCATTTTGTTTACCACTCGCGGTAAAACAAAATTAAAAGGATTATGGAATTTGTTTACCACGCAGGGTATAACAAACCCATGAGGACATTCTTACCGATAAGGCTACCATCGAATGGTCAGCAAGTCCACCTTGTTCTCCTTACACCGATGAAGTTTGCCTACCACGAAGGGCCTGACAAATTCATAAGGACCACCTGCTAAAAAGGCTACCATCGAATGGTCACGAGAGCCCCGCGTCCTCTTTACACCATTGTGAATTTAGGACCAATAGGAAGAAGATCAATTGTGAAAAAGTGAATCTTTTATTGATGATGATCCAACATTTACAGACTTTCGGGATATTAACTCGATCTTTACTGAAAATACTTTCGAAGTCTACCAGCATGCCAAGTGTTCTTGATCTCGGATCCGTCCAATGCCCTTAACCGATAAGTTCCTGACTTCGAAACTTCAACTACTTCATACGGTCCTTCCCAGTTTGGCATCAGCTTTCCCAAGTTCTGAGGTGTAGAAGCTTCGACTTTCCTGAGGACAAAATCTCCCACTTCAAATCTACGAAGTTTTACCCCCTTATTCTAATGTTTAGCCACTCTTCGCTGATAGGCTGCTAATTTGATCAAAGCCACCTCTCTGACTTCTTCCAACATATCCAAGTTAACCTTCAACCCTTCCTCATTGTAGATCTCCTTGAACTGACTAACCGGAAGACTAGTAGATCCAATCTCAACCGGGACTAAGGCATCAGTGTCATAAGCCAATCTGAAAGATGAGTCCCCCGTAGTAGTCCTCGGTGTAGTCCGGTAAGCCCATAACACACTGAGCAACTCTTTAGGCCATCTTCATTTAGCTTCATCCAGTATGCGCTTGATCCCATTCAGCAGCGTTCTGTTGGTCACCTCGACCTGCCCGTTCGACTGTGGATGAGCCACCGAAGTCTTTCGGTGCTGAATTCCCAACTCCTTCAGAAATCCTTCAAACTTCGATACTACAAATTGGCGTCCGTTGTCCGATATTACCACCTTAGGAATTCTGAAATGAAACACTACTGACTCCTTCATGAACTTCAAGCACTCTTGTTCCGTTATCAACCGAAGTGGCTTCGCTTCTACCCATTTGGTCATATAATCAATGGCGACTATAACAAAACTGACCTGACCTTTAGCTTTCGGCAATGGACCTAGTATATCTACCCCCCAGACAGCAAAAGGTATAGGAGATAAGATCGAGTATAGATCTTCTGGTGACTGATGTGGGATCAGACTGTTGAGCTGACACTTCTCACACTTCTTCACGTACTCTGTAGCTTCCTTGAAGATGGTAGACCGGTAGAACCCTTGCCGAAGTACTTTGTAGGCTAATGACTTAGTAGCCATATGGTCGCCACAGATGCCCTCATGAACCTCCCGAAGAGCATATTCGGCCTCGGATGAAACCAAACACTTCAACAATGGTGACGAAAAAGCCCTTCGATAAAGGTCCCCATTAATGAGAACAAAATTGGCACTCTTGTACTTGATCTTCTTAGCCAACATCTGATCCGAAGGAAAGACGCCATCTGCCAGATATTCTATATAGGGAGTCATCCAACAGTTAGAACGTTCAATGCACATCACGACTTCATGCTGGATACTCGACTGTTGCAGAATCTCCAGATAGACTGACCCATCAAAATTGTTGGCGTCCGTAGTGGCTAGCTTCGACAAGGCATCGGCAATAGAATTGTCATTACGTTCAACACCCTGAAATTCGTAGGAAAGGAAATACTGAAGCCAATCCTTCAACTCGGCCAAATACTTGATCATTCTTGAACCTCGAGATTCATATTCCCCTGAAACTTGCTTGACGACCAGCTGGGAGTTACTGTAGATGATCAACTTCTGAACTTCGAAATTCTTTGCAAGTCGAACTCCGGCCAACACTACTTCATACTCTGCCTCGTTTTTCGTCGCTCTGAACCCAAATCTGATGGCCTGCTGCACCTTGAATCCCTCCGGACTTGTCAAGATAATCCCTGCTCCACTGATATCCGTAGTAGAAGATTCATCTGCATAGAACGTCCATGAACTCTGGTTGTGCTGAAGAACTACAACTGCCCGATCAGACTCCTCAGCCTCTGGTAACTCTGCATCAGCTTCGGAAAAGGAACATTCCACCATAAAATCAACCAAAGCTTGCCCCTTAATAGCGGTTCGGGGATGAAATTCAATAAAAAAAATTGGGACAACTCCATCGTCCATGCAGCCAATCTCCCCGAAACCTCTGGCTTGCTCATGACCTTCTTCAACGGCTGATCCGTATAAACCACCAGGAGCCGACCTTGAAAATATTACCTAAGCTTTCGACTGGCTATTATCAAAGCAAAGGCAAATTTCTCAATATTCGGATACCTGGTTCCAACATCTC
The DNA here is from genome assembly GCA_020205605.1 of Panax ginseng. Taxonomy (NCBI): domain Eukaryota; kingdom Viridiplantae; phylum Streptophyta; class Magnoliopsida; order Apiales; family Araliaceae; genus Panax; species Panax ginseng. The sequence goes on from CM035129.1 coordinate 154,025,234, forward strand.
TAAGAACATGGCTAACATAATAAACCGGATGCTGCTTCCCCCCAACTTCTCGAACTAGCACTGCTCCCACTACTAACAAGCTGGCTGCTAGATATAAGTAGAGTGGCTCAGCAGGAACTGGCTTCACTAGCAAAGGTGTCGAAGACAAATACGTCTTTATGCCTTGGAAGGCGTCTTCACATTCCAAAGTCCATTGAAACGTCTTGCCATTCTTCGGTCCTTTTAACGTGTTAAAAAATGGCAAACACCTTTCTGCATGAACCTCCTTAAAGCTGCAATCCTCCCTGTCAGACGCTAAATATCCTTGAATGACTGAGGAGTCTTCATGTTCAGAATAGCCTAGATCTTCTCAGGATTGGCTTCGATACCTCTTTGACTGACCAGATAGCCCCAAAATTTTCCTGCACCGAGCCCGAAGGTGCATTTAGTAGGATTGAGCCTTAATTTATGATGTCGGACCGTCTGAAAGCATTCCTCCAGATCATCCATATGCTTCTGAACAATCATACTCTTCACGATCATGTCATCCACGTATACCTCCATATTCCTTCCTAACTGCTTATGAAAGACAAAGTTCATCATTCTTTGATAAGTGGCTCCAGCATTGATTAAGCCAAATGTCATCTTCTTGTAAGCATACACCGAACGGTACGTGATGAAAGCTGTCTTCAGAATATCCTCTTTGCACATAGAAATTTAATGATAACCTGAAAAAGCATCCATAAAGCTTAGTAATGCATACCCCGAAGTGGCATCGATGAGCTGATCAATATGGGGTAGAGGATAGAAGTCCTTCGGGCAAGCTTTGTTCAGGTCCGTGTAGTCGATGCAAACTCGCCACTTTCCATTCTGCTTCTGCACCAGCACTACATTTGCCATCCACTCCGGATAGTCGATCTCAAAAATGAAGTCAGCAGCAATCAGCTTTGCAATCTCTTCATCAATAATCCTCTGACGCTTAGGTGCAAAGATTCGTCTCTTCTGCCGAACTGACTTCTTTGATGGGTCCACATCCAAACGGTGCTCAACAATATTTCGGCTGACGTCAGGCATATCCTGTGGCTCCCATGCAAAGATATCCGCATAACAACGAAGAAGTTCCATAAGGTTTGTCCGAAGAGGTTCTGGCAGACCCGAACCTATCTTCACTGTTTTGTCCTTCTTCCCAAGAACCAGTTCGATCTCCTCCGTTTCTCCTGCAGGCATAACCAAGGGCTCCGAACTGCTTTTAGTAAATGGCTCAATCTCTATCGTCATGGTCTGCTTCTTCTTGCTGACGCCCACTCCCGAGGCAATCACAGCATTCCGGTAACATCGTCTGGCCAGATCCAAATCCCCTGATACCTCTCTGACTCCATGTGTCGTTGGGAACTTGATCTTAAAGTGAGGGATATAAGCCTGCTTGGAGAGCAGTTAAAGTAGGTCTACCCAGTATGGCGTTGTAGGTCGAATCTACATGCACAACATAAAATTTACACGTTATTTTTACCTGTTGTAGAGCAATACCGAAGATGACCGGTAGCTCAATAGTTTCTGCCACTTTAACCGGATCATTGCTGAAGCCATACAATGGTGCCTCCTGCCCCACCTCCATCTTTCGCCCATCAAGATGCATCCTCTGATAAGCATGAGCATACAGAATATCCATGGAAGACCCGTTGTCTATCATCATCCGTTTCATGTCTACCGAACCCACTTGTGTCGTGATCACCAATGCTCCTTCATGGGGTTCGATGGGCTCCGAAGGATAATCTGCATCAGTAAAAGCTATAACCGTCCCTGAAAATGGTCTATTAACCTTCGGGAGAACACCCGCCACGGACATGACCGAGTCCAGACATCCTCTCCTCTTCTTTCCTACCAACTTTCCTGCCGTCCCATAGGTTATTACATCAACGACGTGCCTTGGTGGCTGATTTGGAGCAGGTTTTATGGGTGGAACCGGTTGAACCAATTGAACAGTCCGATCTGCATTCTGTTGTTCCTGTTGATGATCCTTTCCGGCCACATACTGAACCAACATACCACTCTGAACCTTCCTCTCCACAAAGTCCTTCAGATTACAACATCCGTTTGTATCGTGACCTGCAGCTTGATGATAGCCACAAAATTTTCGAGCATTGCCCTGTCCTGGTTTAAAATTATCACGAGGTGGTTCAAAGAATGGCTGGTTCCTGATCTGATCCAATATTACCGACCTATCCGTGTTCAGTTTGGTGTAAACCTTATTCACCTTCTGGGTAGGAGCGGGTGGGCGATTATTTCCCTGTCGCAATGTGTTATTATACTTCTTCGAACTGCCCTCTGGCCGATCATTATTCCCCCCTCCCCACCTTCTTCTGATCGCTTTCAGCTTTAGGAGTATATGCCTCCTTCATTCGGTCCGAAGAAGGACGTTTCAGGCTATTTATAGCCTCTTCCACTACAATATAGCCTTCGGCTTTATCAAAGGCTTCGGCCAAACTCTTCGGATGGTGAAACATCAGCTTCTTCACCAACTTCTCCGATTTTACTAGGTCTAAGCCATTCTGAAATAACCCCACAGCTTGAAGATCATTGAGGTTGGACACTTGGCCAATGGCTTCCCTGAATCGCTTCACATACAGACCCAAAGATTCATTGGAAAACTGTCAGACTTGAGCCAATGAACCAGTAGGCTTTCCCTTCCTTCGGTTGCTCCCAAAACGAGCATGGAACTTGTCACACAGCTCAGACCACGACGTGACTGAATCAGCAGGCAAAGTCCTCATCCACTGCCTTGCATCATTCCTCAACGTTGTAACAAACGTGTGACACTTGGCAGCATCGGTGAAATCATAATAGTCCATCAGTCTATCGAACGCCTAGCTGTGGTCATAAAGATCCCCTGATCCATCATAACTCTCCATATGAGGCAACTTCTTGGTGGTATCTGCCTTCTTTTTAAGAATATCCGAGGAAAAGGGGGACGCCTTCTTTCCCGGAGTATCCTTCACCTGTTGAACCTCAGCTAACTATTTCCGGAGCTCCTTCAACTCCTTTACCAAGAAATCCACACCTTCTGGTTGCGAGGAGACTTCTTTCTCCTGAATAATTTTCTGCTTCTGGGTAGATCGACCCCTTCCACCAGGATCCACGACCCTTGATGGACTTCTGGATCTACTTCAGCGTGTGGCCATGTCATCACGACGAGAATATTCACGCTGGTGCTCTCTCCCTTTATTCTCAAGTACATGATCCCTTGACCGGCTCCTCTGTCTGCCTCCATCACGACCTTGAGAATTGATAACCAGAAGTGCTTTCTTCGACACCTCAGGGGTTCTGCTCCTTGATCTTCTTCGCTCCTGAGGTCGTCTTCGATAGGTATGAATAGAGTGTTCCGGCTCCTTCCCTTCTCGTTGTTGCCCATCCTTAAGCCTACTACGCTTCTCGGATTGCACATAAGTGGACGCCTCGTCCCTCAGATCGGCCATCCGAAGCATCTGCACAGCTATATCCTCCCTCTGCTTCAGAAGAACCTCTAAAGCCTTATCTGCTTCGTCTGCCATCTTCGCCAACTTGGCAGCCTTATCATCCCGACCACCTCGGTGATGAGTTCTAGGTGGTGAACCCTCCACCTGCCTCCGGTCTTGGTCACGACCTTTATCAGCAGCAAATACCAACCTCCGTTTGGCTTCACCATGAGCTCTCGAACGAGAACCCCTGGAATCATGCTTGGAAGCGCGTTTTCACTCACGAAAGCACTCTTTGAAGGACCTGCACGATCCTTAGCGAAATATATGTTGGATGATGAACTCACGCCCTTCTATTGTCCCTTCCGTATCTCTTTCTCTCTCACCATCTTTTCCGACGTAGAACAAATGAAAGTTTGTGATTGAAAACTACAAGACACTGTAAACACGCCCTCCTTCTAGCGCTTAATGTTAACGCCAAGATCTTCGCCACGCCCTAATCACGTAAGACGCCCCGATCCCGCAGATAGAACACGATCAACACTAAAAGCTCGACGGCTTGACCGACCGGTGAGGGGATAAATTTCAGCGTGAGAATCGAGATACGCGATTACAAGGGTTAACAATGGAGGATAAAATATCTAGTGTATTGAGAGAGATAAAATTATCGCCACCTTAATTTGGAAGACTTCCTTTGCATATGTTATACTTATCTAAATTGGCCATCTGCCACCCACCACCCACTCTTGTCTAACACACCGATCCCGATCCTGATGGTTTCTGCCGATCGCATCCAAATTTCACCCACTACCTCTCAGGTCATCGCTTTTCCACCGCCGGTCGACTATCATCCCATCCACATTAATGCATGGCAGAGATCTCGGTCAACTGCTATCCTTTTTCATCATTGCGAGTCAAATGTGGAGATATTAAAATATCTAATGGATCAGCCCACTCAACTCAGCCCAAGTATATCAAGATTTGATCAAGAAAATCCATTGACCCGGTCCAACTGATCAAGCCCAATAGAGATGACCCAAGAAATTTAATTAAATGAATGGTCCCGAGCCGATCAGCCCAATAAATAAAATATCATGGCCCAACAATACTAAATTCATCAAAAATCATGTCGATAGCCTATATACATACATCAAATATATAAATATTTAACAATTTAAATATTTATTATTTTATTCAACATAGTTCTACTATCTTTCCATTTTACATAAATCACACAACTCTATTTAATTTGTTTCTTTTTTCGTATATGCAATCCGTTATATTTATAATTTTTTTCTTTTTAATAATATGATTTTGTAATAATAATAACAATTTAAATATTTATTATTCTATTCAAATTACTCTAGTATTTCGTAATAATTTAGGTCCAATAACTCAAAAGTTATGATTATGAATAGATTGGAATTTGGATTAATTACAATATTTTTTATTAACAAATATTTAAATTGAATTTAAAACTTCAACATTAATTTTGTATTTCGAACAACAACAACAATAATAATATTAAGTGTATCTTTTGAAAAAAAAAATCAGAATCTAAGTGAGATTTCAGGATAAATATTAAAAGTATTTTTGCACCTTTATCCAATTAAAATATAATTAACTTTACATCTTTATTCCTTAAATATATGGGAGTTACCAAAATTTTAATAAATTCCTTAATTTTAGTTAAATCAATTATTTAATTAATTACTAAAAAGTTTAACTTTTCAAACGAAATAATAAAAATAATAATAATAATTTACCTTTTTCGATACAATTATAGTTTTAACTTTTTAAGAAAATTTAAATTAATATTTAATTATTAACAAAAAATCGTATCATTACACCGCCTGCGCCTTCTCTCTCCTCTTTCTGTCTCGAAAAATCTTAGTAATATTTTAGGTTTTGCAGAGGAGCTTCCGCTGCCAAAAGGTGCGGAATGGAAGGCAGCAGCAGCAGCAGCAGTAGCAGCGGCTCCAAAAGAATAACCAATCGAGGTTCTGATGAGGGTAATAGCTCAAATCTTCAAATAGTTACAACAACGCCACCCCCTTTCCCCAATTCCAGAAAGAGAAGACACTCTCAGCATCAGACCCACCAAGTAAGTTCAGCTTTAATCAAATCCAACAAGGTGAATCAATCCTCTGAACCAGATGGTCCGGATCTTGATTTAGTCTCCTTTACATATGATCTTCGTCACTTTCCAGAATCACTTTTGCTTGAAATTCTCATTAGGCTGCCGGTTAAATCTATATTCCGGTTCAAATGTGTGTGCAAGAATTGGCAGTCACTAATTTCCCATCCTTCTTTTGCCCGATTTTATGTCTCCAGGAGGCTTAATGCCTCCTCTCCTTTCAGAATCTTTTATAGGTATATTTATGTATCTACATTTAAAGAAGTTCTTAAGCGTCTCCGGCCCGATGTGTATGTTTCGCCTGAATTCTCGGTGTTGTTTCTGTCTACTTTTGAAGAGCAACAACAATCTGATCAGTTTAAGATATTGGCGGTGAGTAATGGGTTGATTATGTGTTGTTTGTTGGGACCCTTGATTTATTATGTTTGTGATCCTGTCACCAGGCAATGGATCACTCTTCCTAGGGGAAGACACAATGCTCCAAATCGACACCCGATGTTTTTTGGTGAGGGGCTTGTTAGCAAGATTAATGAGGATAATGTGCTTACTAGCTACAAGGCTGTGCGGGTTGAGTGGCTTTCTGTGGAGTCTAATTTTCTCAATTTGGAGACTTTTTCATCCGAGACTGGTACTTGGACTGAATATCGGCTATTCTGCCCTAAAAGAATCCGGATGCTTAAGCGTGGGGGAGGGCCTATACATTTTAATGGGATACTGCATTGGTTTGTATATGATCATGGGATGGTAGCTTTTGATCCTTATAGGGATACTAAACACTGTCGATTGATTCAGTTTCCGGAGGGTAGGGACATTGAGAATGAATACAAGCACGATGGACTTTATCGGTTGTGTGACGAGTGTCAAGGAAAATTAAGGTATTTTGAAGTAGCTACGAAGCCTTCTGAGTTTTTTTGTTTTAGCATGTGGGTACTTAATGATTATGAGAAAGGGGAGTGGCTTTTGGAGTTCCAAGTAACCCGTAGTGATCTCTGGTCAAATGATGACAATCTAAGTAGCTGGTTACTGCATGCCACATTTATTCCACTGTCTTTTCATCCCTTAAATTTGGATGTTGTGTATCTACGCTGTGTGGAGCGTTCTTGTATTGTATCTTACAACATTCGAGCAAAAAGAATGGATGTATCTTGTGAGCCCATTGGCGTTGTTGAAGATCTCTCTTGGCGTGTGGTGGTCCCAGTTGTGCTTCCAATGTGGCCAACACCACTTCCTCACCCAGCTAGGAAGGCCCTTAAGCGCTCTTAAATTATGCAACTTGTTTCTAGTTAACTAATAACCTTTAATGTTTGTTCACAGTTTATTGGCAACATTGGTGTAAGTGTTCTTTGTTTTATGCATTTCTTTCCTAGTTCCTAATAAACTATTCGATCTGTTAACTGTTGTCTCTGCCATATGCTGTTCTCTCAAATCTGAAAGTACAATATTTCAATTTAGACTTCACAATTAAGCAGACCATTTATTTGCATCTCTGAGTGCAAATATGGTTGTTTTGCAACCCTATTTTGTATTTGTTTCGAGATAATGTGATTTTCTTATCAAGAATTATACTTTATATTTGTACAGATATTTATGTGTTGAACTTTGTCCTTTTTATCCTACGGGCTTTTTGTCATTGAAACTGTTACTATTTTCTACTTGGTTAAAATTATTAGTGCATCTTAGATAGGTTTAGGCATGCTAACTGGAACGGACGTAAAGATTGACAATTTATGCCTTACGGAATGCTATGGGTATCAAATGTGTCATGATTATATTGGTCTCTCAACATTTACATTTATTATGTAGGACCCACCATACTGTTAAGCAACTATTTTAATCATGACACTTGTATTTGAGACCCAAATTTTGGAAACTCAATTGAGACCCCTAGCATTACTCATTATGTATATAGGAACAGTATGGTTGCTTCACCTTAGGATTGATATGGGAACAAGAGGAAGAGTGTTGCAGTTTCTTCTTTCGTTCTTGTTTTTCGTAGATATTGTATCCTCAAATTAACTGTGAATATATTTTGCTAATTGCATCATAGGACAGGTTTCCAACTTTTTTGGACCCTCTTTCTTTGGTGTGTATTAATTGGGAATTCTGCAAGTGCTTCTTGACAGCTAATGCATTGATTAGCTTTGGGTCACTCACTCTATCCTCCTTGACGTTGTCTTTCTCAGTTCTTTTGATATAGTCCCAATTTTTAAAACATTTTAGAATAGCAGCCTTCTATCTGTTATGGTGCTGTAAATTTCAAATTTGGAACATGTTGTATCAGAAACAAAATTAAAGCTTCATGTTATAATGGTGAATTGTAACTTGTGAAGAAATTGATGAATTGTAAGTGGAGAGATTGGGATACTGCTTTGATAAGTTGCATCCGTTTCAAACATATAACGAATTCTAGCACATGCAAGAACTGTTGTCCTTCTTGGAGTTGGTTTGTGGTGGGGAGGGGTGCTTGCACTTTGCCTATGCCTTTTCCTCACTTTCAAAGGACCTAGTGCTAAATTTTATGATCTAAGGAAAATGTTAGTTATTAGCCCTGTTTTCATTTAGGCAAGGCTCATTTTCTGCTGATAAGTTAAGGATCCACAGGTTCCAACATATCCGTCTTAAATGGTTGGTAGAGAGAGATGTTACTTTGATCAGTGATGATATAATAGAATGGTAAAGCCTATTCCAGGTATATGTTTCTGTGGAGAAGCAAAAACTTGATGAAAACCACTTTTCATTGTCTGGCAGTCGGATATTGGAGCTTCATTTTATTTGAACATTTCGAGGTTGGGTTATGGGTTCACATTTGCAGTCTATGGATTTTCTTTAGGGATTGTAGTATTGTGATAGGCAATATGTTGATTTAGCTATTTAGGGAAAGACCTTTCATGATTTTGAAAGGGGACAGGAAATAGAAGTTTTAGGGTGTTGAGCTTAACAATTTGAGTTGGGTCATGTTAAGCTGTGTTTTCTCGGTGTTTTTATGGGTTCAATGGAACTGTGGCGTTTGGATGCCGGAGTCAAAAGAGTAAAATATTATTATATTGTATCAAAGCTAATTGGAACGTACAGAAACTCATCTTCCTCATAGGCACAGTAGTCTACTGAAGCATCATTGTATGCTTGTTTTCCAATTCCTTCCTCTGACATACTTCAGAGGTTATATCTGTTTCTGCTCCAGTTACCAGTTTATTAGAATGTCAAAATTTTAGTCAGGATTGATGTAAAAGAAGGCCAACAGTTTTTTTTATTCCACAGAAACCATTTCTCTCACTTGTTATTTCCCTGCCAGTGTAGCCTGGTCACACCGACAGAGAAGCTACACAAATTCACCATATATATAGTAAGTTCCCCAAGAACATCAAAGCCTGACATATTATATCAATAAGAATGTGGAACTTCTGATGAAGTGGTGTATTCGGCTTACAACGCCATTTGATAGGTTTTATACCATAGGCAGTGCTAATGCTCAAGGCTAATAAGTAATCTTGCCCATATGTAGTTATTATACTTTTTTTTTTGTTTATTACCATGAAAATATTAGGCCCTTTTTATTTTTTATTTTTTGTGTATGTGGCTATTTCAGCAAGGATTCCATGGTTATCATGGTAGATACCCCCTTCCCCAGAAATAAAAACTCAAATTCACAAGATCTGGATCTCTTTGGAATCAGTTTTAGGAATTTGGAGTGAAGTTCTATACTAGGTAAGCTGGTGTTGGGTTGTTTGTTATTTACTGCACGAGCAACTATGCCTATGAGTTCGACGGTGATAGCAGAAGATGTTATTGCGTTTATAACGAATACCAAAATCACAGGACAGGTTTTTGAAGAACAACTTTTGGTGGGAATTATTTATTTATTTTTATCAAAATTAAATTCTAGAAATAATAAATTTGATGGAATCACTAAATGGGAGTTATCTGGTAGTTGAGTAAATACTAACCTTAGGATGGAATGAGGTTTTGATGATTAGAATAGGGACTACAAGACCAAATGTCTCTATTCTAATCATCAGAACCTCATTCCATCCTAAGGTTAGCATCTATTGTAATAATGTACTATGCCTTTGGGACTCCATTCTTGTTTAAGAAATTTCTTCTTATTTCTTAATTTTCAATTTTCTGATCTGCTCACGTGGTTTGTAAATTCATGGAATGATTTAAATCACCAAAAATGCCCACGATTGTATTAGAAAAAATTATGTCGTCAAAATAATCCATTCATAAAAGTTTAAAGTTTTACTAATATTTATGTTTATGTTTAATCATAAATTTATTAAATATGTAGTTTAGTAGTTATAACATTTTAATAAATTGTAATGAATTTTTTTGGGAACAAAAAATGACATGAAACTCTTTGGCAAACCTATCGATGAAAGATGGATTGTACTATAAAACCAATTAATGTTTTTTGTCTAAATAAATTAGACCACTTATATTTTGTCTCAAAATTAACTCAATGTCATGTGCTCCACCATCACATGATCAAGCCTTCTTAAGACACATTTTCTCTGCGCCTTATTACATTTGTTTCTTTTACAGAATTGTTCTCAATAAGTCACATTTACTACATAATTCTTGTCCCACGGATAAGGATAATATATGGACATTTCCATATCATAAAAGTGGGATCTGGTTATCATAAATTTAACTTCATAATAAGTTGGTCAATTCACCAATACAGTATTAACACGTAGAGAGATAAATCACTTCATACTTTGTGTCGTCAATTGACCAAAGTTTAACCACTCCCCATAGCAGTGTGAGCATGCATGACCACAGAGGGGAGACTGGCCAAGAAATATGTTCATCCCAAAACAGATTTTAGTCATGACAGCGTCTTAGCTAAAAATCGTGAGACTTCCTGGGACTAACTAAAAATTACGGACAATTGATGTCAATAAGCAATTTTTACAGCCTCTGCTTGGGCAGTCTTGGAGCTACTAAACGTCCACTTCAACAGTTTCAGCTAAAAGCTGCCTCGTAATTTCCCTTCTTCAGAAAGATAAGGGGTTACAAAATACTAATATTAGAACCTACTATTAGATTCTCTCATAGGTTTACCGTATAAATTATTTTATGAAAATCACCAGAAACGTCCATCAACATGTCAGAATTAAAACATGCATCTACAACAAAAATGATTAACATGTAGATTCTTGTACTTGCAGAACTATCTACATTTCAACAATGCTTTTAAACCACACAAATAGCATAAATATATTGACTTTATCTATGCTTCTTCACTTTTTGACAAGAATTAGCTAAAGTCTCTTCCAGCAGTTTCTGTTGAAGAATAAATTTACTAATGATCAAAAACAATAATAATAAGGGGATAGGAATTCACAGAGCTAGTACTGTTGGTCACAGAGGTCATTATTTCATAAAATCAACAAGACAAACTTTGACCTATGCCTTTTCTTGTGCAGGTTTCACAGGGTAACTCTCATCACAAACCTAGATGATTTTCTATTAGCATAACATAGAGTTACTAGAAATCAGGAGGATAAAGACATTTTCGCTTCTTGTTAACCTTTACTTGTTTATTTTTGATAGGTGCAGGGGTGGCTCATTTCAGGCCCCAACTAGTTTGTGAAAAACGGGTGTGTTGAGTAGTAGCTCGCAAAGGTTGTGTTGTGCATTTCATGCCTTGACCAACATGCCATGAATGAGTGTAAGACTTAGCCTACCTTCAACGAACCCATCCTCTCTTTAGGCGGGGACAGGATTCGAACCTGTAGTCTTCAGATCATGAGACTAGTAGTTCCCGCATCTGCTAATTCAGTCTGCTGTGGATTTACCGGCTTCCAAGTCAGCAAAGTCTAAAGGGGTCTGCCCTCAAAAAGAGTGACAGATGGATAGACCACACCTTTGACAGCCCTTGGCTGGTTAAGACCAAAGCAAAGGGCTGCACCAAGAAACAATTACCTTAGACTCGTTCAGTCTGCTTGAGATCAAAGAAGAAACGCAAGTTGCCAATTTTGTTGAATGGGCAGTGACCCGGAAGAAAGAAACCAAGGGGTGTCTCTGTCCTTAGAGACAACCAGGCATCGAGTTCCATAGTTAGCTTGGCCGCGGCATTTTTACCCGTTCCCCCTCTTCCAGGTCCATCACAAGGAAAACGAAAACCAAGATTTGCTTTATCCGGTATCAAACGGGAGCTACGATGTGAAAACTCCTTAGCTTTGGTTTTAGTTCTAAGACAGACTTTTAGCCTAGCTGATTTCAAAATTTCCAGTTTTTACTGGATAGATAGATAGACAATCGAATATCACACAAATATGAAAGTTTCGTATCCAACTGCTTCATCAAACAAGAAAATATGTTTTTGCTGGATAGATTTTGATAGACAATCGAATATCCCACAAATATCAACTTTTCCTATTTCTATAACAAACAAGATTTGACAGAGTTAATTTGAAACTGAACACTCATTTAGCATTATCAAACCAATAAAAAAAACTAAATAGAATACATTCAAGACCACATTAGAACAATTCACAACGCAGTCGTAACGTATATTCAGTGTTTCTCCAAAATTCAGCACAAAAATATGTCAATTCATTTATACAACAGCAATTGAGTTCTTCTCTTCCAAACATTAATAAAAGAATAGATTAATGCTACCTTCAACATAAGGAAAGACATCAAATTTACCTACTGATTGGAACCATAACCATTAACACCCGTCTCAGGCACCACCGTAAGAACCTTCTCCATCGTCACATTCCTCTCTTCTTTAATTCCATTCTCACTGTCACCACCATCATCATCATCAGAGTCCAAAGAAAACTGAGCATGACTATCCAAATGCAGCATTTCAGCACCAATTGGCCTATAGCGCATAGACTCTTTGCGAACCCCGTGCTTTTTACAAATAATTGCATAAACTCCAACGATCAAAGCCACAAGTAAAGCAAGATAGCAATTAAATTGAAGCGTGGCAATCGCCCTACCTCGATGATATTCAGGGTGTCCCTTACACCTCACAGTATAATTCCCTCTACTCTTCTCATGCAAAGAACATCCATGTGCCATCCAATCAGAAAAGAAAGAAACACCCATTTGAACAAACCACATCCCCTGCAATATCAATCCAACCGCACGGCCCAATCTTGGAAAATTCGATTCCGACCTTTTCAGTTCAAGCATGGTGGAAAAAACACAGACAGCGATGGGAACAAGCAAAAGGTCAAAGTAACGATTCTCGATTCCACTTGGATCTTTCTTTTGGAGGTAAAATAAGATAAATTCTTCCACAAAAGCGAACAAACAAAGTAAATTGAGGAGCGATGAAGGTAAAAGGAAGGAACTTTTGACATGGGTCAGAAAACCCAGTACAGAGTAGAGAAAGAAAAGGGCCGCGATTGAAATTACCTCTAATTGGAGGACTACGCCAGTTTGATCTCTGGAGCTCTTAGCGTCAATTAAGGAGAATAAAGAGTTTAGGATGAAAAAGAAAGAAAGGAGGGAGATTGCAAAGAAGGTAAAAGAGGAAGAAAACGGTGTCGTGTTGGTAGTAATGGAAGGTTGTGGTGGCGATTGAGGTCGTAATGATAAAGATTGGGGTGGGGTGATTTTTAGGGTTTGGGAGGAGGAGAGAATAGCTTCCCAAGCACCGATTAGGACGAATCCTCCACCGGCTATGGTGTAAGTGAAGAGTCCCATTTCTATCTTTGATCTTAGAAAAGTGGAAAACTTTTCTTGAATATGGAAAGATTAGATCTTGGTGCAGAGTAGCGAGAGAGGAGAAAGATCTGAGATGGGGAGGGAAGGTGTTGATTGGTGCTGCTAATTCATCATATTCGTCTCAAGGTCAGAGTCAGCAGAGGTTTGTGTTGTTTCGGGCTGTCCCATTTGGACTGGACTTTACTTTTGGGACACGTCCATTCTCCTACCGCAATTTCCATAGCTCGTTATAGCCGCCTGGCCGGTTTTTTTTGTTTTTCTTGTTTTTTTCTTTTTGTCTTTTTTATATATATATAAATGATATTAAATATTTTAATAATAATTTATGACATAACTAATTATTGATTTATGACAATATTATAGCATTTGAGATATTTTTTAATACAAAAAATTTAAGACCCTTAAAATCATCAAATTTAAATGGAATTTTTTTTGGAAAGTGATACAAAAATGTATCGGAAATGAGCGTGATCTTGTTTTAAGATGCAACATATTTTGATACATGTCTTTTTATTTAATTTTAGAATTAATTAGTGTTAAGTAAGAGACTAGATGTCAAAATTTAAGTAGAGGGACACAAGAGAAAATTAAATTTGAGGACAGATGATCTGCTCTTATATGCAACGCGCATCTAACAACATTCTGGTGCCCTTGAATTTGTTTCAGGACAAGCACTACGTATTTTCTCTTCTTTGCCGGCCGGCGGTTATGAGTTTGCCATTTTTTCCCCTCGCATAAAACTTGTAAAGGTCAAGCTTCTTCCCTTTAATTATTCCCGTTTGCCAGAGCATAAAGAAAATTAGACCACTTTTAGTGGTTAGAGAACTAAAAGAAAAACCAATCAATTTGGATATGTACGACAAATGCGCTCATTAACATTTCGCGCCTATTTATATTACTTCATTGATAAGTCAAAAACTATTTAGGAGGTAATTTTAAGAAATAAGAACACCTTGTAGTCTTGTAGGTCTACATTCTTTATTTCGAGTCTTATTTAATCACTATAATAAATTTCACATGGGATTAACTATTTTAATAATAATCAGTGGAATAAGCCATCAAAGGATCTTACATTGCTTTTCAAATTAAAAGTTATACCCCTTTTTTTTATGTTATGCACTAGTTGTTTACGTATGAATGAGTCTGAATCTGATTGATTAAGTTATTCAGACGATTTATTTCTAATTTTTAAATTCAGAATGCGTTTAAATATGTCTATTCATTCAGAAAATTATAGCTGAATTAGTAAAAAGAAGTATTGAATGATATTTTTATATACCTAGGTTGTGTTTGATAAACTTGAGAATTAAGATCTCAATGATTATGATGTTTTAATAAATTAGATCATTTGAATGGTTATGAGGTCTGAATCTAAAAAATTGTTTGATAATTATAAAGTAAGTTGTCACTTAATGATATTATTTTATCATTTTAAAGGGTAAAATTTTATTTAATAATTTTAAATATTCAATTTAATAAAAATGAGTGCATAATATTGTTGAATATATTTATATAAAAAAATTATCAAAAAAATTTCATTAAGAGGTACCTCTTAATTATTAAGATTTTATTTTTGTCTTCTTCGATTAAGAGGCATTCAGAGGTAACAAAAAAAAAATACAATGAAGATCACGCTTCTTAATAATAAGAAGGCAAATTCATTAAGAGGCAATTAGATGTAAACAAAGAGCACCCTACTCTCATATACAATTAAAAGTTACAGTTAATATCTATCTTTTTTTAGTATTGAAATCAAATTTTGTTGTTTACAAATTATTATTTTTTTAATAAATTTGTCAATAATCAATTTAATAAATATTGTTGTAGTCTTTTATTTTGGTTTTATGGAATAATAGAATGTTCCTAAAAATATTGTTTGTAAATTTATATTTATTTTTTTAAATAATGTTGTTTATTTATAAGAATATGATAGTCATAAATGAGTCCATAAAAATGTAAAAAATAAAAGCAAAAGGGATAATAAAAGGCATAAAATAAGGAACAAAGTTGTAACCGATAGGAGCTGCACTTCCCATGCCGTGGTCTCCCATCACTTTTGTCCCGTCACGTATTCCGTGTTCACTAAATTAGTCTCTTCATTTCTAAAAGATTGTCGTTTTAGAAGAAAAAATTTGTTTTAAAAAATTTGTCGTTTATAACTTTCAAGGAGAATAAATTATTTATTTTCCTATATTACCCCTACCTTCTTTCATTGTCTCAAGAAATTCTCTCTCTTGTATTAATAGTTTTTATCTTCCCATAAAGGGGTAATGATAGAATTTCAAACAAATTTTATTTGGTAAATGATATTTTCTTAATCCATATGTCAAAATCTTAAACAACGGAGGTAGTAATATTCATTTCATTTTAAATCGAGACTCACTTTTTCAATAATTTTAAGTTTATTTTTCCCAACAAAAAATGTAAAAGAAAATGGGTGGGAAAGAATCTGAAAACTATAAATATACTGTATTAGGCAACAGGGGAGTGTTGCATAATTGAGTTCGTCTTCATCTTTCTTCTTTCTTCTCCAATCTCCACTGGTTTTTTCTAGTAGAATAGAAAATAGAAACATGAGTTTGAAAATAAATGGTATTTTCTCTCTCCTAAATGTATCAAGTGTAGCAGTGTTATGTTTATTGGGGATCTTTCAAGATTCCGTACAAGGAGGGCGGCCTTTAGTTTCTCTCTCCCGACCCAGCCCTGATGATGCTGCCCCCTTCGCTCGATGTTTTTTTTTTTAAAATTTACTTTATCTATATCCTCATATGTTAGTGTTTTCAGATATGTTAAATCCTGCAGTGCTTTAATTAGTTTGATGTTTTCTTTTTATTCACCAATTTCCTCATGATAACTCTGCAAGTGTTTAGATTTGTTTGTTTGTTTATTTTTATTTTTTGTTTTTTTACCCCCCACCAAATACCAATTTCGAATTCATTATAGTTTCTCAAGTTATGCTTATTTATTTATGTCTGTTTGTATTTAACGAACTGAATGTGTCAAATTGTATTCCATTATCCTTTGATGTAATTGACACTGCCTCACTTCAACAACAACAACAAAATTTGCAAACGTTAAGGATATATTTTTCTTCATTTCATTTTAATCCCTAAATATATTTCAATAGAGATGGCATAACAATGAAATTGTGATGTTAATCTAAGGACATTGTGACATTTTATACTGTTATTAGCAAAAAGGAGACTCAAACTGTTTTTGTGCAACTGTTTTTTTTCTTTTCACATTGGACTCTTTTTGTGGAAGGGAGGGAGTAATATTTTGCAAGGCAGAACAAAGAATAGTTTGCATCTTCCGGTTATTCATGAATTTGATGTCACCTGTTTTGACGACAATGTTTTGTTCAGTTCTTTTTTTCTACATGCGAGACTCCACATTTCATGACAGTGGGCGTCAAATGATCTCGTTTTCACAGTTGTTTAATTCACTATGATATTGTAAGACGGGATTTGCATTAGCATGTTCCTCTTTCTTTTCCTCATAAACCACAGACGGAGATGAAGGAGCATGAAGACCTATTTCCTTGGACTTTTAAATTTTCTTCCTCGTCTATGTGCTGTTACTGCATGGAGTCAATAGCACCTTTAAAATGCAATTTGTAGTAGTGCGCTATGAGGATATGGGCCATAAATTATATACCGTGTTCTGGGCCGGTCCTGAAAGCGGACAACAAAAAAAATGGACCTTTTGCGAATCGCTATTAAGACAGGCATAAAAAAAGGAAAATTTTTTCCTGAACAAAAGAGCATCAATACGAAAAAATATTAAATATAATAACCGACTATTTCAATATTTCCAAAGCATCATTTAGATATCACATTATCACTAAGTCAAAAAAGTAATTACCAAATAGGGCCTTCTTTATTAAGAGTCTAACACTACTCCTAAACAATTAAAAAAACCCAAAAAACTGAATCTGATGATGAACGCCCAGGTACATAATAATTAAATTGTTTTGTACAAATTATATACTTTAAATATGTAGAATATTACAATAATCAGTTTATCAGTATATGTAGAATATTACAGATTGATTATTTGCTTTAATATTTAAATATTCTATTTAAGTAATAAAAGGAAGAGAATATTTAAGCCTAAAGCCCGGACACCTTGGGCTTTAGCCCAGGGCCGGTACTGACCGTGTTAGTTGCTAGTACCAACTGCAGTTAAACTAGAAAGTTTATTTACCCCCAAAACAAGAACTCCTTCACTAAAACTGATAGAGAAACAAAACATCGATTACTTTTATCCACAAGAGAAATTAGTGTTCTTAAATTATAATTAGAAAATGGCATTTGTCATTATACTGTTCATTTTTCCATATCCTATATCATCTCATGAGCCAAAGGGGCATGATCTAATACACCTTGACTTATTGCTTGCAGCACAATGCTAATTTTTCTTCACAAATTATAACTTCTGATTTTTTTTCTAATTTTTAAAGTTGCAGTTTGAAATTCGTGCAGAATGCTTGAATATTCTCCAAGAAGAAGCTAATTTGTTGCTTTACTTTTGCAGTACCATTGCAAGTGATTTGGGAGGAGCACCTTTTGGGTATGTTTTGACCTAAATTTCTTGAATTCTTTTTCCACCTTGTCTCTGTCTACTGTCTAGTGATACATGCTTCATCAATTTCAGGAATTTTCTGCTTCATTGACTTATTCTAATATTATGTTTGCAGCCTTTATACCTCAGTGTGGAAGAAAATTTATCTTAACTGATAGCCACTCAAAGTTACTAATTCTGAGAGTGGATGTCAAAATTTGTCTTTTCCTTTAACCTGGGGACTTTTTTTCCCCCCGGTTTTTGGGGGTGGGTAGAGGAACAGGAGGAGCTGTGCTTCTAACCTTGAGTAATTTGAAGCTATGTATAACTCCAATTATATATATTTTGGGTAGATTATATTCATGTTCTTTTCTAGGACTATAGTTTGTCTCACAATTCATCTAAAAATATAGGCTCTGCCTCTTGTTTTCAGCTTTTAATAGAACTTGTTATCCCTCTCATGGTCCCTGATATTATTTTAACTCGATGAAAATATCTAAAAACCGTGCAGGAATGTAGTTTCTTTTAGTGATGGGCAACCTAGAAAAGGCAGAGGCGTCCCGTATTTCTACTTAACACCCCTTGATCCAACTGCAAGTAATGCATTGAAAGACCCGAGATCTTCCTTCACATTAAGTGAATACAATATTGGAACTTGCAACAAGGACCCCGAAAACCCCAGTTGTGCAAAAATTACACTCACGGGAAAGGTAATGTTACGCAGTTGATTTTTTTTTAATATATATATATATATATATATATATATATATATATATATATATATATATATTCCTGGGAATCAACCAATATATATGTACTGGTCAAAGTATTTGTGGCTTTTTAAAACTTACACTCCAGTTTCCAGTTTGCCTATATTTCTCTCTGTATCAATGTATACATTCTTGAAACTTTTTTGTTATCAGCTTTTTCTAAGTCAACTTCAACAAGAACTTTTGGCTTATTAAAAAGTGGGAAGAGTGGATTTTCATATCGGAAAGATAACATTTCTGATGCCAGGATGAGTATGCAATAGCCCTGTTTGCTACCCATCTTATGCTAAGTTTGGAAATGGATGGCCTTTTAGTAAGGTTTTAGCTTGAAAAATGTAAGCTCCTGATGAATTTAAGATTAGGATACAAGCTGAAATTTTCTGTTCTCCTAAGTTGGATTATCAAAATTCATCAACAAATGTCTATAAAAAAGCATCAACAAGTACAAGCTATGAAACAATCATTCCTTGATAATTGGAAAAAGACTTTAATCTGAGATTTTGTTCCACCCAGTTGAAGGTAGTTGGTGATAAATCCAAGGAAGCTGAATATGCTCGAAATGCCTTGTTCTCAAAGCATCCTAAGATGAAAGGTAATTTGCACATATTTTTTCATTTTTCTTTGCAATCAACATAATAATGCCATTGTGACATATCTTCCTTTTCATGGTTTATAGACTGGCCCAAGGATCACGGTTTCCAGATCTTCAAACTTGATATTGAAAATATATTTATGATCAATTGGTTTGGCGGTCCGAAACCTCTGACAGTGGATCAATACCTGCATGCCAAATTGTGAATACTACTGTACTGTAATAAGCTATGGCCGGCCATATCTCCAATTTATAAATGTATTCCAAACACCATGTATGATGTTCTCCTTGAGAATGAATAAACATGATTCATTAATTTGAGATCCCAAACGTACTCTTTTGGTAAACAATATTCTGTTGGAATTTGAGCCTAAATTAATGTGGATATTATTAATTTATTTTAATGATTTCATACATTAATGTGTTCTACTCCATGATTAAATTAAGTATTTGGAAGCTCAAATCCATAGAGTAATGAATGAGATATTAACTTTCAAAAGTCACACTTCAAAGATAATAAATACATGTGGGAAAAATCAAGTCCCACATAGGTTAGAAATTAAATAACTTATATGTTTATATACAAGGAAAGTGCTCTTGGGTTTGGGCCCCAAGGGGCACCCCACTTTTGTGGAAGGGAGAGGATTTAGCTAAGGCTAGGTATGAACCCACGCGCCATCGTCGTTTGGCCTGGCTTTGGCACGTGGGTCCTGTATTTATTTAATTCTATTATCAAAATTGTGTCGTTTTGAAAGCTGTATTTATTATATTATCAAAATTGTGTCGTTTTGAGGGAGCGATATCTGTAAGGTTGAATGGGCGGCCCAAAACTACGTCGTTTTGTCGCGCCTTTTCTTATAAGCTTAAAGCTACGTAGTTTTGGTTCTATTAACACTTAAACTACGTCGTTTTAATAAACCGAATAGATGCGCCTATTCTGTAAATGGTCAAAACTACGTCGTTTTGACCAACAGATACAAATAATACCTCTTCAAGAGGCACCCCATGCCTTTTCAGGGGTGATGTGCCCATCCAAAGGGTCACCAACCCTCCTATAAATAGATAGGAGGGAGCAACCTTTATTTCAATCCAATTTTCTCAAGCATTCTAGTCTTCTAAAGCATTCTAGCATATAGTTTCTTCATCAGTTTTCTTAGTGTTTTTGAGAGAGAGTTAGAGCATTTCTTTTGGTTTGTTGTGTATACCTTTTGTAGTGCTGCTAAGGTATACGAAGTCATTGTATCCTGGGAGACAAGTGCTATCAACTCTAAGCACCATACAGAGGGCATAATTGTCTTAAGGACATAGTACCAAGTACTAGCCTTGACAGATTACTTTCTACAAGATAAGTTTATATATATATAATTTCCTTTAAAGGTTACTAACAATCTTAAGATAATTAACTTTTAATTATATATATATATATATATATATATATGCAAGAATTATGGATACCAATTCTGTTACTATAATTGGTTCTTCTTCTACACCTTCTATACCAAATGTTCCTGTGAACCATGGTGAAAAACCAGAAAAGTTCAATGGAATGGAATTTAAAAGATGGCAACCAAAGATGTTGTTTTATCTCACAACTTTGAACTTGGCAAGGTTTCTTCACGAAGATCCCCATGTGCTCAAAGAAGATGAAACAGACCAGCAAGTTGTTGTCGCAATAGATGCATGGAAACATGTAGATTTTTTGTCTCGAAATTATATCCCTAATGGATTGGATAACACATTATACAATGTGTATAGTTCTCTCAAAACAGCAAGAGAATTATGGGATTCCTTGGATAAAAAGTATAAAATCAAGATGCCGCACAAAGAAATTCAGAATAAGGTGTTTTGACTACAAGATGGTGGATTCCAAGGCGCTCCATCAACTAAGTCCAAGAATTATAGTAATCCCGCATGAAATACATGCAGGAAGGTATGTCTCTAAGTGAATCTTTCCAAGTTGTCGCTATTTATAGAAAAACTACCACCTATGTGGAAAGATTTTAAAATTATCTCAAGATAACGTTAAAGTGTGACGCCCCAAAATAGGTATACATCACCCATCTTGAGTCGCCAAATACATGGTACAAAAATTCAAATACAACTTAATTATACAACTGGTGTAAAATACGACAAAACATATCTTCATGAGTTTTAATACAAATATTGTCATCTAGACAATATCCACACTCAATTGAGTCCTCATTACATTTATTATCACACTATTTAATGTAATAGTGAGGACTACTAATGTTATTATCCGACCCGTCACTCCGCTCCCCGACTAGTCTTCGCTCGCCACGCTCTCATTTCCTAAAGAGAAACAATGAAAGTAAAAGGTGAGCTCAACTAGCCCAAGAAGAAATATTATGACTAAGATAATACGTAATAAATTATCGTTAGCCTTCAACAAAGTGTTAAACCGATACAATATAACAAACATCAAGTTTAATCTGCGGTGAACAAGCAATCCATTAAAAGAGTTAAGTAGAGAATAAAATCTACTATCTTTTATGATTTAAAAGGTTTTTCATCACTTTTATCACCGAGACTCAAAGATAATAAATAATCCACATCATCCCCGCACTATAGTCAAGGATATTCATTAAGATTACGACCACAAATTATCCATGCACTACGGCGAGGATATTCGTGTATTCATCAATGGTCATGATCATGCCAACAATTGTCCATCAATGCACTACGGGCCAATGAGGAATTTTACCACATCATTTGTAACATTACTGGCCATGATTATACCGATTAATCCTCGTCATAATCATACCAAGTCCATCTATGCACTACAGGCCACAGATGACTTTCAACATAATATAAACATGAGGATGATGACAATGATATAAGAATTCAATAAAACAAGTTCAAGAATTAATTTATCCAGAACCAATAACGCTCAAATTGTCAACACGATATCGCTTTGTGGGGTAAAACTCAAGAATGCTCGTAAGAATATTTCCATGAAAAGATATCGGATGAAGCCTTAAATATCAAGGATATTCCACTAATTTCATGGAGTATAAAATTCAAAACTTTAACCAACTGAGTATAATAAAGAATAGAATAACAAAAGAAATCACCAGGCATGCGATAGAATCGCATGCATGTGTTATTCTAACAAAATAATAAATAACGGAACCAGGTTATGCGTAAACGCACAGATAAGATTGTCAGGAATAAACATGTGAATGATATTCCTATTTATATATGATTTGATTATGATATATATATGAATTAATATTCAAGTATGCTTGCATTAAGAACATATGTAAAGTCCTTTGATAGATAATAGAAACATATGTACAAGGACTTAGAATGAATTGATCAAATGTGTTAGTTGATCCTACATAAGCAAAAAAAAATGTGAAAGTCCTTAAAAAGAAATGATGTACAAGGACTATAAATATAGAAAGATCAAGCATGTTATGTTGATCTTATGATGTAATAGATATGCTTATCTCGATCGCCGAAAACCGCAATGTAAATCGTAGTCTACCAGAGAGTCAAGGAAAACTCGAAAGCTATCGAGACGTAATCGTAGTCTCGCAAGATAGTAGATCTCAAGTTCATGACTTCCGTGAGAGATGAGGAAGGATCGTAGTGTGTCGAGGAGAACTTCCTCAAAGCCGTAGTCTGCTGAAGAAGTCATGTTCAAAATCGTAGAGACAACCCCACGAAATGAACCGAGTATCTCGCCAGAGCTAAGTCAAGAATCGTAGACTACACTCGTAGTCGTAGTTCTACTAATCATACCGTAAGCGGCCGATCATAGTCGAAAGCAAGATCGATAAAGACAACAAGCACAACGACAGAAATTGTAGAGTGTCAAGATCTGATCTCAGAGTCGTAGTGTCTGCAGTGCCAAAGCGGAATCGTAGAATGCAGAACTAAGACCTCAACAAATGTGCTCACAATGTCAAGGCAGAATCGTAGAGCAAATACGATTCTCAACGAATGAGCACTCCCAGAATATCCAAAGGAATGAAGCCTCTGGTTGGCACTGCATAGATATGTCTCACCTGAAGGAAACCAGAGAACACTCAACGAATGGCATGCAAGCTAACAAAAGATTTAGGCACCAACTCAATCAGCATCAAGATTGAGTTGTGAAGCCATTCGAGATGAAGTCTTCCACAAGGAGATCGTAAGAAGAACTTCATAATCGACCAAGAAAAGTCAATAAATGCAAAAGGTCATCAAGAAGAAAGATGACAACGATCTTGGAAGTAACCAGGATCGTAGTGTTTGCTGCATAAAGAAGAAACCGATGAAGTATACTCAAAGATACCGTCACCTCCAATAACAAGGCTAAAGTGATTAAGCATCGGGTCACCCATCATGATAAGTGAACGGAGATCACAAGGAGAAAGCGAAATGGACACGCCATAAATCTGAAGTGTCTTGTTATTCAGAAGGGGCCAGAGCAAGAAGTTAAGCCATCAGTATTTGAGAACAGTCGAGGCGAACAGAAGAGATGAAACACTGCACAAGAGAAGGAAGAGGTGCTCTACATTAAAGATCCAATCAACACTCTTCAAGATAGTAATGTTGTCTCTACCAGTCAACAAGACACTACGATTAGGTCCATGAAGATATGCATCAGAATCGTAGAGTTCAAATAGCTAAAGACCAAGCATTTGCAACGCTCAATCAAGGGTAATATTCTTCTGGACAAGAGCTTATCGAGAGCATCGATGTAAGACAACCTCCGATCGAGAAATCGGCGGGTGAAATAAAGTCATCGACCTGCCCAAGATATCAAAGTGACATATCTGACAGGGTTGGTGAAACAGCAGACTGCAATGTCAGGAAGTCAAAAAAAGATGTCATGTCACATCTGCAGTCTGCACCAAATAACTCGAGATCTGCTAGGCAATTTGAATAGCTTCCAACGTCTACTTTCCAACGGGAAGATTGGGAAGTAGTATAAATCAACAAAGCTTCAAAGATCTAGAATTGCTGATAATTGTGTAGTTGCAGAATTGTTGAGTTGGTGAATGTTATTGTTGACTCTACGATTTCCACCAAAGATAAATAGAACAAGTCTCAGTGACAGTGAGACTATCAAGGTGGAAGTGAAGCAGCTTTGAAGAAGAAATCAAACAGATGGAAGCTTCACTCAACAAAGATGAGAATGCCATCAAGATGGCAAAAAGCAAGCCGAGAGCCGAGAGGGCCAAACAGATAGATTCGTAAAAGTGGTCGAAAGTACAAAGAAGATCAAGAGAGCCACTCTACGAATAACCATGAACCGAAAGCTTAAATCGAACAAGTGCGTAACCATATCTCGCAGCATTCATTCAAGAAGGTTCAGGATTACTAAGTGCCGTAAAAAGTCTACTAAAAGCACAGAGACTTAGCAAACCCAGATGGTGATGGTGCAAAGCTGATACCAAATGAAGATGAGCAGAAAAGAATGAAGATCAGCTGCACCAAAGAAGATGTGGTCCAGCTTAAAGAAGAGAGTGCAAAGAGGACCACACCAAGTCGCTAAGTACAAAAGATGTTCAAAACTTAATGACATCTTAGCAAATTTCAAAGACCACCACCACCAACAACAACTACAACAACAAGAAGCTGTGGCTCGAGGGTCCTCGTCCCGAGGGACTAAACGAAGTTCCAAGCCTCATTGGCTTGAAGAGTTCCTAGGAACTAGAGAAGTTCCAACTCAGCGCGTGAAGAGTTCCAAGGTCAAGTCCCAAGGTCTTTGGCCAGAGTTCTTAGTGAATCAAGTCCCAAGGTCACGGCCTCAAGGAATCTTAGTGATTCGTGGTTCTACCTTTCCTTAATGGAAATCTCGCTAGTTGAAAGCAGTAAGAGTGGATTAGAGCTTGAGTCTCTCGAACCACTTAAACCCCTCAGTCTTTTACTTTATGTCATTTACATTATGTACATTAACCGCTATAATCGCTTATGTATGTTTTAAACCGCTACCAATCGAACTAACTCTACTAACAATGTATGTATGATTATGAATATATCAATGAAGGGGTTCTTTTACTTATTCCGCTGTGCTTGAAAAGATTCTTATGTTTGTCACATGCTAAATTATTAGCAATAAAAAATAAATCAGAAAAGTATTTTGAAACTCTAACGATCTATTCAACCCCCCCTCTAGATCTATTGTGCCCACTGGGAACTAACAATTGGTATTAGAGCAGGTTCTCATGCTACATTCAAAAGCTAATTGCTTTGAGTCTGATCCTAAGCACAAACATTGTTCTAAACTTAGTTTAGTAGTAAGTCACTTGTTATATGCAGACGAGCTCACACGTTGGAAATATTGTGTACAAGTATATGTGTATATACACCTGAAGCTGCTCAGATTGGTCCATGTCTTTGATTATCATGTCAACAAGACCAATCCTTGCTCGATGTCAATCTTGTTGTCTGAAGACCAGGCTAGAAAGCTCAAGAGATGTCAATAGAAAAGATTCAAACATCCACCAACCTGAAAAGATGAAAAGGCCATACATGCTAAGTAATGCTTGTCTAGAGAAGAAAGAAGAACTTCACAATCACATGCTTGGTCAAACTACAGCTGGATGTAGATCTTATGAACTCAAGGATGTCAAAGAATTAGAGATGCTGACACTCTCTTAGCTTGTGTCTTCAAGACCACAACCGAGTGATCAAGATCAATCAAGCAATCGGGTCGCCGTAAGAAAATGAGAAAACATGCACATCAATGCCTAAACTCAAAGATATCTAAGATAAATGATCAAGAAGAAATCAACAAGAAAAGGTACTAGCCTCAAAGAATATAGATATGAACATCATATTTGCACTTTACTTATGAACTATAACAGTTCTCCTTCAAGTATTCATAATCTATCTAAAAAGGTGAAGCGAGAAAGTACACTGATAATGGAAACTCAAATGTCTATAAATTTTTCTCCATCCAAGTTTTAGGTTGAAGATGATAACTTGAAAGAGACCTGAAATGGTTTTAAGAGCCTCACAGGTCGATTGAATGTGAAGAAATCTTTGCTGATGAGTTAATGTGCTTTGTACATCCTATGGTCTAAGTGTTTAATGACACACATAGTATGATCAGATCTACAAGAGAATCTTGAAGATTCATAAACCCATCACCTCCATCCATGAATCAACTCGACGATGTTAATAAATCATAGAGTCGATTCTCACTCTATGAACATTTAAACTCTGTGATCATAACTTAGCATATGATAAAACCATCAAGAAAAAGAGTGTTTTATTAAAATAATATATTTCTCTCATATTCACCACCACGCATCTCAAAATATATTATCTAAATGAAGTATATGCATGAATATATGATGGTGGTCAACATGATGATTACTCAAATATGAGGAACAGGGGTTTGTAAACTAACCTAGTAGAACCCATTTGACCATGGGTACCAAAAATCAAAATGAATAACTCATGCAGCACTTGGTCTATCCGACCACACTAAGGAATGCTAAAGCAAAAGACTTCAACCAAGAAGAGTCATCCAAATAGAAGGCTTAGGACCTGCTCGTAAATAATTCGACAAAACTCCTACATGTCAAAGCCTCGTCTCAAAGACTCACCGAGCTAATCTAAATAAAGCTCAAATGGTCGCAAACCTTCATATGAAAGCATGCCACTCAACCGTAGATGAAAAAGGGTCTTAGATGCTCCATCAAAGCAAAACTTGTTCTTAAGAAAGCTCACATCGAGGACTATCGAGCATCAAACATTAGAACTTAGTCCCGGAGCGTAACTCCACAAAGACAAGTCGATAAGGAAGACTATGTTCAGAAGTGCTATCAAAAGATCGTAGAATGATCAACCTCAAGATTTAACGACTTCAAATGTAAGGAGATATATTAGGAATCACGCCTCACTAAAAAGATAACATCAACCATGGGGAGCAGTGATCTGTTAAGAAACAACAATACTGAGATATACTATGAAGTTGTGTACCAGCTACAGAGTCTCAAAACTTTGTGGCTGATGAACCAAATAAAGATCCATAGTCAGTAAATACATTTCAAAACTTACTACTGATAACCTTTCAGCCACCCAACTCAAAATCATGGAGAGCCTACATCTGATCGTAGTGAAATAGCAGAAGGACACCACGATTACAGTAAATGAAATTGTCTCAATTTGATAAAGAACCTCACCAACAAAAAAAGGTCAAATGAGATATCGCAAAATCACTTCCAAAGTATTTCATCCGAAAGCGCACTTTAGGGACAAACCCCACCCTTAGCTCACTCTAAGAGGTTGGCCCTTCCTGAGCTACTTTATCCCAGAAGAATTGCTTAATCAAGTTCATCTCAAGGATTAAGTCAGTCAATGATCGTAGAGTAAAGGTTAAAGAGAACTCCACGATCGTAGTACAATCTTAGCAATTGTAGAAGCAGACTCGACGATCACAGTCCTATAAAGAGGCTACTCCTAACTTACAAGGAGTTGAAAAACAGGAAAATTGCTCAACCATTCAAATTATGAGGACATAAGCTCGAAGGCTGGTTGAAAAGAGGTACTGCTGAAGGAAAATACCCAAGGCTTCATAAAGCACAACAGTGGATGAGCCATGGAGGTTCAAAATAAGAAGTAATGTCAAAACCATCCATCGTAATATCCTTCGTAGAATTAATCGTTGAGCCAACAAAGGAAAACGTAGAGTCAATAGTCGTTTCTATCATGCTTACTTTACGAACTCAAAAGGTCAAAGGTCAATTCACGCCAATCAAACGCCTACTCTTCTAAAAGAGACATCTAACCGAAAAGTTATTGGGGAGTTACAAACATTATTAAGGGCGTCGTGCAACTAATGGCTAGTTGACACATCATAACATATACAAAGGAGAAGAAGAAAATATCATAAAGACAAATTCAAAATCTACAAATAGTTACCAGAACTCATTGAACCTCTCTCTCCCTCCCTTTTTCAAACCCTAGAATTCTCTTCGAAGCCAAACCACTAAAACTTCCAGAGCCCAAACCAAAAATCAGCCATACTCCATAAATCTCCCTGAATCAATATCTTCATTCATCAAATCATTCAAATGGCGAGATCATGAAGTTATCACCGGCATTCACCAGAACCAAGACGCTTGAAAAATCCGAAAAGAAGTTCGTGGATATTCTTGAACTTGTAAAGAAGGCCGGGTTCTCAGAATGTCTTGAAGAAAACACACGAGTATATAGTGACATGGTCAAGGAGTTCCATTTAAACGCAATTATAAATTCCGGAATCCTCTCCACCAAGGTTAAAGGTTAGAGTCTGAAACTAAACGCTTCTGACATCAATCTATGCTTAAGTCTTCCCGACCAAATCAAAAAGCTCGGAAGAGATCGATACGTAAAAAAGCTAAGAAGATTATGCAAAGATGTAAGAAACCTAGTTTCAAGGATATGAAGAAAAGGAGTTTCAAGAATTCAAGTTTCTTGCTAAAATAGTGGGAAATGTATCTTATGCAAAGACATCGCACACGATATCGTGATCGACCAACAATCAAGATCATGTCTGCCATAGTCCTGAAGGAACACATCAACTTTGGAGCTGTCCTACTCGATCATATGTCTAAATGGCTGGATAAGGAAGAAAAGAAAAGAGTAACTGAGAAACCACTCACAAAGGTTTTTCATGGGAGATTCTTAAGCATCATCTTGAAGAAAAAGTTGAAGAATAAAATTAAGGATGATGATGGTGGAATTCTTAATGTTCACAAGATAATGTCTCCACAGCTTTTCGTAAAATGGAAAAAAACCCAAAGGAAAATAAGAGGTTAACAACTGGGAGCAGTAGCAAAGCCCCTACAAAGAAGAGGAAAGCAAAAGAGTCGAAAAGCTCAATCGAGATATTCTGCATCAACCACGACCTCACCAAATGCAAGAAGAAGAAACCCAAGAGTATGAGGAAAACTGAGGCCTCTCCAAGAAGTCTATCCACCAAAGACAAGGATGTAGAAGAAAAAGCCTCAACTGCTGAAACCACAAAGCGAAGAAGCAGCATGCTGCTTCAAGAGCCATTCAAAAAGAAAGCTAAAGTAATAAACAGACAAATTCCAGTTCCCCAAAGAAGCACATCTGACAAAGAAGAGGACGTAGAGTCAAAGAAAGAGAGGGGAACTGATGATCTCAAGACTGAGGATCCAAAGAACAGATTCAGTGATGAAGGTGGAGTTGGGTTCATAAAAGAAGATGTAAACTCTGCTGATAAAGAAGAATACGTAAGTCCTATGGCCAATTCTCAGAGTACTCTCTTTGAAGATGAAGAAAAGCTGCAAGATGACCCATCTGAATGTCCAGATGCAAATGCTCCAACATGTTCTCATGATGGATCAAATAATGATGAGGTTGAGAAAGAAACGTCAGCACCTACTAATGATGAACCTCAAGAAAGTCTGTACGCTGACTCAAAGAACTCAGAGTCTGAAGAAGAAGAAGAAGAAGAAGAAGAAGAAGAAGAAGAAGAAGAAAGAATATCTGATTCACCCATAACTGAACTACCAAGAAGAAGAAGAAGTCACAGATTGATAGCTCAATTTGCCTCAAAGAAGAGGAATGATCAATCTACTGAAATAATTAAACTAAGTGATTTTATGAATCCGCATCGTGGAAGAAAATATCATGACAGACCAACTTTGAAGGAGATGATTCCAAGGAAGACATCATCAAGAAGAAGACTCAAAAATGGAGGTCGCAAAGAAGAATCTATTGATAATTTTGATGAAAGGAAGCAACAAAGTTTAAGCTCGAAAGGGAAGAGATAGAGAAGATTCCAACTCGCAAATCGTGAATCTGAGGAACTAAAATACTATCCTCGTTTCTCTCTCCAAACCAAAATTAGCGTAAGAATTGTAGTAGAAGTTTTTGATGAGCCACCAATGTAACCACCAACAAGATGGATAAATCAAGGAAGTCAACAACTTCGAGTCATCGAATGACCACATATGAAGTACTCCACAACTGGAAATTGATATTAATGTTATAGTTGTGGGTAATATTTATAAATTTTTAAAAGTACGCAAGTTGTTATAAAATATTCGATTGGTCAGAGAATATTCGTGCGACGACTCACAATCATTGGTGGACCCCACAATGTAATTATTATTTTGGATCGAGAAAACGACAAAAATATTTTATTGAAAATAATTCACGAAAGTTTTACCGTTAATCTTGTTGAACTACTCTCAGTAGTAAAAGAAACAAGAAGACGCGAGGTTGCATAAGAAAGATTACCAGATTGATTATCGATGCTTATGTGATAAGTCACCAGCTTTTATTTTATTATTATTATTAATGTAATAAAACGTAAAAGCTTTTTATATAAAAAATGTAATAATTTTATAAAGTTATTCGCTTTATTAGGCTAATAAGAAAATCTTTTTATATAAAATGTAATACTTTTATAAAGTTATCTGCTTTATTGTATAAATAATTAGAATATATTATATTTTATTATGCGTAGTGTTGCATAGTACACCGTAGTATTTTTGCATAAGAATTTTTTTTTTACATAAAATGTAATACTTTTATAAAGTTATTCGCTTTATTAGATTATAAATAGAATATATTATATTTTATTTAAAAGATTTTGCTTTTAAATATGGACCGTCCGATTAAAAAGTAAATCAATCTGGACCGCTCATGAATTAGTTACTATGCAATCCATTCTTCTATAAATAAAGCTCATTCCTACATTATTTCTTACTTAATTCAATTTGAAACTCTGTAGAGAAACTATAGAGAGAAAGAATAAAAGTATTCTCGCTACTTCACTACTCTCGATATCAAGTTTCTTTTACTAAGTAGGGATATTATTTGTTGTACTCTATAAGGGGTATTATTTTTTTGTATTCATGAAGAGAACTTCATTATTCCATTCTTTATTATTCTCATTTAATAACTCAGATATATGCGGGTTACCCTATACTTGGTGAAATTCTTCTTTATTCCATTCTTTATTATTCTGTTGGAATATCCTGCTCACATGCGCTTTTACGCTTACCGGTTCCGCCTTTTTATTATTCTGTTGAACATTCGCTTGGCATAATTTCACTTTGACCTAGTTTCGTTATTTAGTATTCTCGTTAGAATAACCTCGCCTACATGCCAAGTACCGCATGCACGGTGATTTCATTGTTATTCCATTCTTTATTATTCTCGTTGAAACATCCTCGCTTGGCATGTAATTTCGCCTGACCTAGTTCTATTATTTATTATTCTGTTGGAATAACTTGTCTATGCGAAGTACCGCATGCATGATGATTTATTTTGTTATTCCATTCTTTATTATACGTAGTTGGTTAATGTTTTGACTTCTATACTTCATGAAATTAGTGGAATATCCTTGATATTTGCGCTTCATCCAGTATCTTTTCATGGAAATATTATTCTGAGCATTCTTGAATTTTACTCTACAAAAAAGTATCATGTTGACAATTTGGACATTATTGGTTCCTAGACAAATTAATTCTTGAACTTGTTTTATTGAATTCTTGTATCATTGGCATCATCCTCATGTTTATATTATGTTGAAAGTCATCTGTGGCCTGTAGTGCATAGATGGACTTGGTATGATTATGACCAGGGATTATTCGGTGTAATCATGACCGTAATGTTATAAATGATGTGGTAAAAATCCTCATTGGCCCGTGAGTGCATTGATGGACAAATTGTTGGCATGATCATGACCATTGATGAATACACGAATATCATTGGCTGGTAGTGCATACTTGGATAATTTGTGGTTGTGATACTAATGAATATCCTCGGCCAGTAGTGCGGGGATGATGTGGATTATTTATTGTTTGAGTCTCAAATGATAAAAGTGATGAAAAACCTTTAAATCATAAAAGATAGTAGATTTTATTCTCTACTTGACTCTTTTAATGGATTACTTGTTCACCGCAGCTTAAACTTGATGTCTTTTGTATTTTATCGCTTTAACATTGTTGAAGACTAATGATAATTTATTCTCGCATTATCTTAGTCATAATATTTCTTCTTGGGCTAGTTGAGCTCACCCTTTCTTTCACCGTTTCTCTCTGTGAAATGAGAATATAAATTTGGGACAAGCTCGGGAACGGGAGTGATGGTTCGAGATGATAGTATTAGTTAGTAGTCCTCACTATTCTGTTAAATAGTGTGACAATAAATGTAATGAGAACTCTATTGAGTGTGGATATTGTCTAGATGACAATATTTGTATTAAAACTCACAACATTTGTTTTGTCGTATTTTACATGACAAATTGTATAATTAAGATTGTATTTGTATTCGTACCATGTATTTGGCGACTCGTACTAGGTGATGTATACCTATTTTGGGGCGCCACAAATTGGTATCAAAGCTTAGGATATGATCCGTGGTTGAGATGTGAGACAAGAACTAGGAGGGAGAGACGGAAAATTCTTTTCGCTAGTATGACCTACCTAAGTTTATTTGATATTTAATTGGCTCACGTAGTATAGGGATAATATGTGATATGTTATTTAACCTTTGTTTTGTGGCAGTATTTGAAATGACATCCGAGAATGTTGAGAATATCAATGGAGCACAGGAGACCGTTTGTGACTCCCCCAAAATAGGTATACATCACCCATTTTGAGTTGTCAATAACATGGTGCAAAAATAACTACAACTTTATTAATACAACACATAAACTGTGAGTTTAAATATAAATATTGTCATCTAGATAACATTCACACCCAAATAAGTCCTCATTATAATTATTGATACATTATTTTACAAAAAATGGTGAGGACTACTAAAATGACTTTCTAGAACCTTCATTCCATACCCCGACTATTACTCGCTACATTCTCGCCTCCAGAGAAGAAAAATGGAACAAAAAGGAAAAGGGTGAGCTCAACTAGCCCAGTAAAGAATATTCTGACTAAGATAATATAGAACAAATTATGTTATTCTTCAACAGGGAAAAAAAATCTGATAAAATACAATAAACAACAAGTTTCAGATCAATATTCGCAGCGAAAATAATAATTCGTAGATGAGTTACGTAGAGGATGAAATCTACTATAATCTATGAATTTAAAAGTTCATCATCAATATTTTATCCCTGTAACATCAATCAATTTTCATCTTGAATCAAATATTCATCTTTTGCACTACAAAGCCAAAGATATATTCATCGATCATTCATGTTCATCTCAACACCGAACATCTTTGCACTACGGGCCAAAGATATTCATAAGAAAATCAACCATCTTTGCACTACAGGAAAAAGATACTCAGTAATACCATCATTTAGGACTGAGGATGATGAAAAATATTTTAAAGAAAACGAATCCAATGAAACAAAAGATCAAATATTAATGATTCGTACTTTAAACAATCCGAGTTCAAAAATACTTCATTAATAATCATAGTGAAGTAAAATTCAAGAATGATCAAAATATGGATACAATCAAAGCTAGTATCCATAATAGATATTTTGGACAAAAATAAAATTTTAATTTTTCTGTGAATAATGCCGTATTCATGAATAGTATCGTATACGTGAATAGTAACCCCGACACTAAAAGACAAGAATTTCACAAAATTTTTTTTACCAATATTTCAGCATAATGATATTGAAAGAAATAATATAATTTATAAAAAAATAACATCTCTTACCTCGAAATGACAGTACTTCTGACTAGAATATTGAATATTGTGCTGAAGGGAACTTGCACCGTATAGCAACACTCAAAGTCTCAAAATACTCACAAGAATACGCTCGATAATATATAGAGAGAAAATTTCAGTTTCTTGTATGATTTTCAATTCTAACCTAAGCACCCTATTTATAGGAAAATGCTTAGAACACCAAAGTAGAAAATTTAATAAAATATTAATATATATATTATAAATTCTTACGCAAACTTTCTTAGATTCAAAACATCAGCCACACAAGTGGTCCCCCCTCACCAAAATCAATAAAAATGTTTTTCTTAAAAAAAATAATTAAAACTTCCAAAAATCAATTATTTCAGAACTTTGAAACTTCAATAATTCATAATAAATAGCCTTTTTGTCAGAAAAATTTGAACCTCGTCTCTTTTTCATAGGAAATTCTATTCTCTACAACTTTGTAAGTTTAAATTTTTCCAACTTTCAAACAAAAATTGACCAAAATCCACAAACGGACTATTTTACAGGCTATAATCAAATTTCAGTCAAGAAATGGGGTCCACAAACATGTTTAACATGTTTTAAATATTTTTAGTAACAAAATACTCCTCCTCATATACTCATATATCCCACATTCATTGTAAAAATATCACTATTATTATATTATTAAAATATAATAATATATTTAAATGAATTATTTATTAGAAAAGATAAAATATCAATTTTTCAACAATTATCACTTTAAAATTTTCTCCATCTATATCCACATAAAATGAATATTTTCCTTATCATATAAATCAATAATTAATTATTCATAAATAATATTACAGAATCACAATACTGACAACCAGGCAGTTCCCAAGAAAGAGGGGGCTTTCCAATAAGGATTTCTCTTTACTGGCGCGTAATTAGATGACCAAACCTCTCCTTAGACAGAACTTTCTAGACATTGTCAATAATGCTATCTAATAATATTATTCAAATAATATGAATTATTGATCTGATAATGAAAATACTGTGCAGTGACAATTATTAAAACAAAAATAATATAAAATATCAACGTAGCAATTATTGAATCAATAAAATATAATATCAATAAGAATTACTGTAATAATTATTGAGTAGTGCCTTCTTCACGTAAGAATCAATAATTGGTGCAATACTGTAATCTTTCATCGTGTTTTAACCCACCGAGTATTCTAACAGTATTAACGGTAACAACTACGCCGTTATTTATAACCAACTTATATTTGTCGTTTTCTTCATCCAATTTCTTTTCATTATGGGGCCCACACAAGGCTGCACCGTCGTACGAATATTCCCTGACAGTAAGAATATTCTACGACCAAACGAATATTCCCCGACAACAATGAATATTTTATAACAATTGTTTATTTAAAATATTTGCGCATTTTACCCATAACTAACCACATTAATCAAATCAATCCTTACTATTTCAAAATAATAAATAGTGGAAATTTAATTTCATTTATAATAAGTTGGGGTCTTACAACCTCCCCTCCTTATGAAATTTTGTCCTCGAAATTGACGTCGTGCATTCGTGTGTTTCAAAAGGTAAGGATACCTCGCTTTCATTTCGCTTTCCAACACCCGTGTCATTTCCTCAATAGCATGGTTCCTCCGCAAAACTTTAACTTGTGGTATGACCTTTGTACGTAAGACATATTCCTTCCTATCCAAGATCTTGACAGGTACCTCCTCGTACATTAAGCCTTCGGCTATCTCATCCGGTTCTAATTCAATAACGTAGTTCGGGTCTTTCATATATTTACGAAGCACAGATATATGAAAAATATTATGAACACGAGACATACTTGGAGGTAACGCGAGTCTATAGGCTACTTTTCCTACTCGATCAAGAATCTGAAATGGAACAATAAATCGTGGATTGAGCTTTCCTCTTTTCCTAAATCTTGTAACTCCCTTCCATGAAGCAACACGCAACAATACATGATCCCCAATACTAAATTCCACGTCCTTTCGATGAAGATCCGCATAACTCTTTTATCGATCCTGTGCCGTTTGTATACGTTGTCAAATCATTTGGATCTTTTCTGTAGTAATACGTACCAACTCTGCTCACAACAATGTTGCTTCACCAACCTCATCCCAACATACTGGAGAGCGACACTTACGTCCATATAATGCTTCGAATGGAGCCACACCTATACTTGCGTGATAACTGTTGTTGTAGGAGAATTCCACCAAAGGTAAATATTTATCCCAACTCCCTTTGAAGTCTATGACACAGAGTCTTAATAGATCTTCAAGAGTTTGAATAGTCCTCTCTGATTGTCCGTCCGTTTGACGATGGTATGCCGAACTGAGTCGTAAATTCGTGCCCATAGCTTTTTGCAAACTAACCCAAAATCGTGAAGTGAATCTTGGGTCACGATCCGAAACTATGGATACTGGCATGCCATGCAATCTCACAATCTCATTGACGTCATACACGAGTAAGACGTTCAAGGAATAAGTCTCCGTGACGGCAAGAAATGAGCGAACTTAGTTAATCTATCAACAATAACCCAAATAGTATTTATGCCTTGAGAAACCGTGAGAAGACCCATAACAAAATCCATGGTAATGTGTTCCCACTTCCATTTCGGAATCTCAAGTGGTTGCAATGGACCCTTAGGAACTTGATGCTCCGCCTTTACACGTTGACAAGTTAAACACCTCGAGATAAACTTTGCAATCTCTCTCTTCATATTGTTCCACCAAAATGTATGTCGAAGATCACGATACATTTTGGTACTTCCAAGATGGATTGCAAACGGTGTATTATGTGCCTCCGTCCTGATCTTGTACTTCAAATCAGAGTCGTTAGGAGCACAAAGTCTGGAGTGGACTTGAAGTATTCCTTCTTCATTAATTCTCGCTTCCGGAATAGCACCTTCTTGTACTTTCTTCTTCATACGCATCACCCCGGCCTGGGGTGGCTTGAGCAACTTTAACTTTATCAATTAAAGTTGGTTCTATGCGTATACTTGACATCATTGCATGGGTCCCCGGAGTCTTGTATTCTATTTTCATCTTTTGTAAATCACACAAAATGGGCCTTTGTGTTAACAACATCGCACTCGTTCCCGCGTATGATCTTCTACTCAACGCGTCAGCTACCACGTTCGCTTTTCCAGGATGGTATTGAATGGTGTAGTCATAATCTTTTAAAAGCTCGAGCCAACGTCGTTGCCGCATGTTGAGTTCTTTTTGGGTGAAGAAATATTTGAGGCTTTTATGGTCTGAATATATCTCCACTTTCTCTCCATATAGATAGTGTCTCCAGATCCTTAGCGCGAAAACGACTGCTTCCAACTCTAGACCATGAGTAGGATAATTCCTCTCATATTCTTTAAGTTGTCGCGAGGCATAGTCTATGACTTTCCCATGTTGCATGAGAACACATCCTAACCCTTTGCTCAAGATCGTCAGAGAGATAACAAATCCATCCGAACCAGATGGTATTGTCAGAACAGGTGCCGAAATAAGTCTCCTCTTAAGCTCTTGGAAACTCTTTTCGTATTCCTCGCTCCATATAAATTTTGTATCTTTCCGAGTCAGTTGAGTTAACAGGGTAGCGATTCGAGAAAATCCTTCCACGAATCTTCGATAATAACCAGCTAGGCCCAGAAAGCTACGTACTTCAATCACCGACTTTGGTTGCTCCCAACTTTGTATTGCTTCAATCTTCGCCGGGTCGACAGATACTCCATGTTTTGACACCACGTACCCAAGGAATGCTACTTCCTCAAGCCAGAACTCGCATTTCTTTAACTTGGCATATAGCTTGTTTTCACGAAGCCTTTGGAGTACCAGTTTCAAATGGTGCTCATGATCTTCATGGCTTTTGGAATATATGAGGATGTCATCAATAAAGACAAAGAATGAACTCCGATCCAAATAATTCTTGAATACTCGGTTCATCATATCCATGAAAAGCCATAGGAGCATTAGTCAATCCAAAAGACATGACTAAGAATTCATAATGCCCGTACCGAGTTTTGAAGGCAGTCTTTGGAATATCCTCAGTTCTAATCTTCAGCTGATGATATCCAAAAAGAAGATCGATCTTTAAGAAGAATTGTGCTCCTTGCAACTTGTCAAACATGTCATCAATACGAGGTAGCGGATACCTATTCTTGATAGTGACATGGTTCAATTCTCGATAGTCAATACAAAGTCGCATACTCCCGTCTTTCTTCTTTACAAATAAAACAGGAGCACCCCAAGGAGATGTACTAGGACAAATGAAACTGATGTCCAACAACTCCTATAGTTGGACCTTTAACTCCTTAAGTTCAATAAGAGCCATTCGATACGGGGTTTTAGAAATGGGCTTTGTATCAGGTTCAAGATCAATAAAGAATTCAACTTCACGTTCTGGGGGGAGACCGAGAAGTTCTTCAGGAAATACGTCAGGAAAGTTACTAACAACTGGAATATTATTCAAATCTGATGTGTCTTTATTTAAATCCATAACATGGGTTAAGAAAGCTTGACATCCGTTTTTCAATAAACGAATAGCTTTATGACTTGATATGACAGTGATTGATTTTAATGGTTTAGTCGCTTGAATTCGTACAACAGGTTGATTAGGAATATGAAAACTAACAACCTTACGAAAATAATCAATTTTGGCATGATGAGTAGTTAACCAATCAATCCCTAAAATCACATCAAAAGCAAGTATCTTTAAAGAGATAAGGTCAACAGGTAATGTGATGGTGCCAATTTGGATCAAATAAGATTTATAAATAGTGGATGTGATGAAAGTTTCTCCTAACGGAGTCTCCACAGATAAATCAAAGTCTAATTTCTCCGGAGTCAAGTTTAAACGTTGAGCACAAGCAGGAGAAATAAATGAATGGGTAGCACCGGTATCTAGTAAAGTATAAACTTCGCAAGAATTTATGAATAGCTTACCCGTGATCACCTCGTTTGGGTTCCTCGTATTTTGACTAGTCAGGACAAACGCTCTTCCAAGAACCGTTGACTTTGACTTTTTGGGACAGTCTTTTGAGTCACCATCCCCACTGGACTTGGTTTCGCTACTGTACAATCTCGAGCGATATGTCCTTCTTTTCCATAATTATAATATACCTTGAACTGTTGTGGGCAGTTTAGATTGATATGTCCCTCTTTCCCGCATTTATAGCATATGACCGGTGGTCATTCTCCCCCCTTAGAACCAGTTGTTGCTGGCGCTGACGTCTTCACATAGTCGTTGTTGAATCTCCTCTTTTTAAAATCTTCTCCCAACTCGCTTCTTTATTCTCATGGCCATGATTACTACCAGAGTGGTTGCCGCTTTTGTCCGTATTTTTCTTTCTCCACCGGTTATCGTTGTTCGATGATCATTGCCACCGATATGATCCTGGTTGTGGTCCCTCATTGAACGTACTCGTTATCTCGCTTCTAACAATTGAGCCTGTTGAAAACATCCGAATAGGGAAAAATTTATGAGAACGAGATATTGACGTATCTTAGAGTTTCAAACCCCGTAAACATCTCGTGGTCATACGCTCCTCATTCTCCACCAAATGAGATGCAAACTGGATAACTCGCAAACTTCGCCGTCTTAGGATACCGCCATATTGTTTTGTTCCAGTCTAATAAACTCCACTTCTTTCATATGACGAATACTTTCAGGAAAGTACTTATCATTGAATAGTTTCTAAAACGTCTCCCAAGACATGCTAAGTCTTCATTGAATGGAGTACGCTTCACGATTTCCACCAAGAATCCTTTCATTACTTTAACATAAAAGTGGCGAATGGAACCTTTTGTTCCTCCGTGCATCCCAAGATGTCAAATATCTTGATAATTTGGTTGACCCACGTCTCCGCCTTAATCGGATCCGGCTTTCCCCAGAATTCTGGTGGTCCCAACTCTTTGAACTACTTGGCTGTGACAAACCGTGCGTTGTTATCATTTCAACCTGTATTTTGTGCACGAGTCTCCCTCATCTGATTTTGCATGAACTGCAAAAAGTTTCTAAACATCCCGTCGTTCATCATCTGCTTAGTGGTGTTGTTCACAAGAGGAACATTGCCAGCCTGTTGCACGTTCTCCTCGTTGGTGAGTAAATGTGTCTCAACGGTCTCATTTACTCCACTGTTAACATTCTCAGTCGACATTCTCAAATACTGCCATAAAACAAGGGTTAATTAAAGAAATCAACATATCACATAATATCCCTATATACTCGACCAACCAATAAATAAGCTTAGTGTAAGACACACTAAAGCGAAGGTTTTACTCTGCCTCCCCCTCTAGTTCTATTCCCCGATCTCCGCCAGAGATCATATCCCTAAGCTCGATATTAATCAGTAACGCCCCCAAATAGGTATATACATCACCCATTTTGAGTTGTCAATAACATGGTATGTAAACAACTACAACTTTATTAATATAACACATAAATCGTGAGTTTAAATACAAATATTGTCATCTAGACAATATTCACACCCAAATATGTCCTTATTATAATTATTGATACATTATTTTACAAAAATGGTGAGGACTACTAAAACGACTTTCTAGAACCTTCATTCCATACCCCGGCTAGTACTCGCTACATTCTCGCCTCCTGAGAAGAAAAATGGAACAAAAAGGAAAAGGGTTAGCTCAATTAGCCTAGTAAAGAATATTATGACTAAGATAATATAGAACAAATTATCGTTAGTCTTCAACAGGGAAAAAAATCTGATAAAATACAATAGACAACAAGTTTCAGATCAATATTCGCAGCGAAAATAATAATTCATAGATGAGTTATGTAGATGATGAAATCTACTATAATCTATGAATTTAAAAGTCCATCATCAATATTTTATCCCTGTAACATCAATCAATATTCATCTTGAATCAAATATTCATCTTTGTACTACAGGCCAAAGATATTCATCAGTCGGCCTTGTTCATCTTTGCACTACGGGCCAAAGATATGCATAAGAAAATCAACCATCTTTTTCATACGAAATTCCATTCTCTACAACTTTGTAAGTTTAAGTTTTTCCAAATTCCAAACAGAAATTGACCGAAATCCACAAACGGGCGATTTTACAGGCTATAATCAAATCTAAGTCAAGAAATGGCGTCCACAAACATGTTTAACATGTTTTAAATATTTTTAGTAACAAAAATACTCCTCCTCCTCATATACTCATATATCCCACATTCATTGTAAAAATATCACCATTATTATATTATTAAAATATAATAATATATTTAAATGAATTATTTATCAGAAAAAATAAAATATCAATTTTTCAATAATTGTCACTTTAAAATTTTCTCCATCTATATCCACATAAAATGAATATTTTCCTTATCATATAAATCAATAATTAATTATTCACAAATAATATTACGTAATCCCAATCATCGACAACCAGTAGTTCCTGGAAAGAGGGACTTTCCAATAAGGATTTCTCTTTCTTTGGTACAAGCAATTAGGTGACCAAACCTCTCCTTAGATGTAACTTTCTAGACATTGTCAATAATGCTATCTAATAATATTATTCAAATAATATAAATTATTGATCCGATAATGAAAATATCGTAAATGACAATTATTAAAACAACAATAATATAAAATATCAACGTAGCAATTATTGAATCAATAAAATATAATATTGAATAAGAATTATCGTAACAATTATTGAGTAGTGCTTTCTTACGTAAGAATCAATAATTGGTGCAATACCGCAGTCTACTCGTGTTTTAACCAATTTAGTATTCTAACAAAGATTAATCTGTAAATAACTACGCCAAGTTATTTATAACCAACTTATATTTGTCGTTTTTTTCATCCAATCGCTTTCCGTTATGGGGCCCACACAAGACTGTGCCGTCATACGAATATTCCCCGACAGTAAGAATATTTCACGACCAAACGAATATTCTCCGACAACAATGAATATTTTATAACCACTTGCTTATTTAAAATATTTGCGCATTTTACCCATAACTAACCACATTAATCAAATCAACCCTTACTATTTCAAAATAATAAATAGAGAAAATTTAATTTAATTTATAATAAGTTGGGGTCTTACACCGTTGAGTCTCCACAGATCAATAATCAGGATAATGTGCATCAGGAAGACGACATTCCTCAGGCAAACAACAACACTGACCAAATGATAAACAATGGAATGTTCAGAGAGCTTTATGCAATTCATGCAACATCAGGCAAAAGCGGCTCCTGTCCAAAATGCAGGTGAAAATACTGGAAACTCTCGGACGGTCACCGCCAAGCAGTTTAAGGAATTGGGACCACCGGAGTTTTTTGGGGAGCCAAAACCACTTAAAGCGGAGACGTGGATAAAACAGATCTGCAAGATATTTGATGTCTTGGGATGCTCTAAGGAGCAAAAGGTTCCCTTTGCCACCTTCATGTTGCGTGCAGAGGCAGATTACTGGTGGGAATCTATAAAACGTACTCAACCTGCCACACTGAAGATGACTTGGGAGAAGTTCCAAGAATTATTCAACGACAAGTACTTTCCCGAAAGTATTCGTCACATGAAAGAGGTAGAGTTCATCAAGCTGGAACAAAACAACATGACCGTATCGCAGTACGAAGCCAAGTTTGCCGAGTTGTCCCGGTTTGTGTCCCATTTGGTTGATAATGAGAAGAGAATGACGCGAATGCTTTTAAGAGGTTTGAAACCTGAGATACGTCAATATCTTATTTCTCATAAACTGTGTTTGTATTCAGATGTTGTTAATAGGGCTCAGTTATTGGAGCGTGATAATGAGTCAACCCAACCAAAAGATAGCAACCGGCAAAATGATAATACTAGTGAAAGCAGTCATAGAAGCGATGATAACAAGCGTGTAGGGAATCAACAGGCCAGAAATGGTAAC
Source organism: Panax ginseng (assembly GCA_020205605.1). Classification (NCBI taxonomy): domain Eukaryota; kingdom Viridiplantae; phylum Streptophyta; class Magnoliopsida; order Apiales; family Araliaceae; genus Panax; species Panax ginseng. The sequence continues at coordinate 154,067,927 of CM035129.1, forward strand.
CACTTCGATGGTAATCAGGGCCAAAATAATAAGAATGGACATTTCAAGAAAAGGAGATTCAACAATGATGGAAAGACGTCAGCACCAGCACCCGTTGTTAAGGAAGGAGAACGACCACCTATTATATGCTTCAAATGTAGAGGGGAGGGACACATCAGTCCAAACTGCGCGATGCCGTCCAAAACATGTTATAATTATGGAAGAGAAGGTCACCTAGCCCGATTTTATCGTTCACCGAAGACAAGTTCAGCTAGGATTGAGGCACCAAAGGTCGTCCCAGAAAAGTCAAAGCTGGTAGTGCAAGGGAGAGCGTTTGTCATGACCTCCCAAAAAGCAAGAAACCCGAACGAGGTCATCACGGGTAAGCTTATCATAAACTCTAGCGAAGTCTATACCTTATTTGATATTGGTTCTACCCATTCTTTTATTTCTCCTACTTGCGCTCAACGTTTAAATTTGACTCCGGAGAAATTAGACTTTGACTTATCTGTTAAAACTCCGTTGGGTGAAACCTTCATTACATCCACTGTTTATAACTCTTGTTTAGTTCAAATCGGCACCCGCACTTATCTGTCGATCTTATTTTTTTGAAAATACCTACATTTAATGTGATTCTAGGGATTGATTGGTTAACTACTCATCATACAAAAATTGATTGTTTTCGTAAGGTTGTTAGCTTTTATATTCCTAACCAACCTATTATGCGAATTTCAGCAACCAAACCATTAAAATCAATCACTGTCATCTCAAGCCATAAAGTTATTCGTTTATTGAAAAACGGATGTCAAGCTTTCTTAGCTCATGTCACGGATCTAAACAAAAATACGTCAGTTTTGAATGATATTTCTATTGTTAATAAATTTCCTGACGTATTCCCTGAAGAACTTCCTGGCCTACCCCAAGAGCGTGAAATTGAATTTTGTATCGATCTTGAACCCGGTTCAAAACCCAATTCCAAAGCCCCATATCGAATGGCTCCTATTGAACTTCAGGAGTTAAAGACTCAACTGCAGAAATTGTTAGACATTGGCTTTATTCGTCCTAATACTTCTCCTCGGGTGCTCTGCTCTATTCGTGAAGAAGAAAGATGGGAGTATGCGACTTTGTATTGATTATTGGGAGTTGAATCATGTCACCATCAAAAATAGGTACCCATTGCCACATATTGATGACCTATTTGACCAGTTGCAAGGAGCCAAATTCTTTTCAAAGATTGATCTTCGTTCCGGATATCACCAATTGAAGATTAGAACTGATGACATTCCAAAGACGGCTTTCAGAACTAGGTACGGGCTTTATGAATTCCTAGTCATGTCTTTTGGATTGACTAATGATCCTGCTGCCTTCATGGATATGATGAACCGAGTATTCAAGAAATATTTGGATCACTTTGTGGTCGTCTTTATTGATGACATCCTCATATATTCCAAAACCCGTGAAGACCATGAGCAACACTTGAGGCTGATACTCCAAAAGCTTCGTGAAAATAAGCTTTATGCCAAGTTGAAGAAATGCAAGTTCTGGCTTGAAGAAGTAGCATTCCTTGGGCACGTAGTATCAAGTCATGGAATATCTATTGACCCGGCAAAGATTGAAGCTATCCAAAGCTGGGAGCAACCTAAATCAGTGACCGAAGTACGTAGCTTTCTCGACTTAGCTGGTTATTATCGGAGATTCGTAGAGGGGTTTTCTCGAATCGCTACTCCATTAACTCAACTGACTCGGAAAGATACAAAGTTCGGTTGGAGCGAAGAATGTGAGAAGTGTTTTCAAGAACTCAAGAGGAGACTCATTTCAACATCTGTTCTGACAATACCATCTGGCTCGGAGGGATTCATCATCTATAATGATGCTTCGGCCAAAGGATTAGGATGTGTTCTCATGCAACATGGGAAAGTCATAGCCTATGCCTCTTGGCAACTCAAAGAATATGAGATAAATTATCATAATCATGATCTAGAGTTGGCAGCTGTTGTCTTCGCACTTAAAATTTGGAGGCATTACTTGTATGGGGAGAAAGTGGAGATCTTTACGGATCATAAAAGCCTCAAATATTTCTTCACTCAAAAGAAACTCAACATGCGACAACGACGTTGGCTTGAACTGTTAAAAGATTATGATCATACCATCCAATACCATCCTGGAAAAATGAACGTGGTAGCTGACGCATTGAGTAGAAGATCATATGCGGGTACGAGTGCGATATTGTCAACGTAAAGGCCCATTTTGTGTGATTTGCAAAGGATGAAGATAGAGTTAAAGACTCCAGAGACCCATGTGATGATGGCGAATATACGAGTAGAACCGACTTTAATCGATAAAGTTAAATCTACTCAAACTATAGACCTGGAGCTGATGCGTATGAAAAAGAAAGTGCAAGAAGGTGCTATGCCGAAAGCAAGAATCGATGAAGAAGGAATACTTCGAGTTAACTCCAGACTTTGTGTTCCTAACGACCCTGATTTAAAGTATAAAATCATAATGGAGGCGCACAACACACCGTTTACAATCCATCCTGGGAGTACCAAAATATATCGTGATCTTCGTCATACAGTTTGGTGGAGCAATATGAAGAGAGAGATAACACTGTTTATCTCAAGGTGTCTAACTTGTCAACGAGTCAAGGCGAAGCATCAAGTACTAAAAGGTCCATTGCAACTACTTGAAATTCCAAAATGGAAGTGGGAGCACATCACCATGGATTTCGTTACTGGTCTTCCCAAGGTTTCTCAAGGCATTGATGTAATTTGGGTCATTGTTGATAGATTGACCAAGTCTGCTCACTTCTTACTAATACGAGAAACTTATACACTTGAACGTCTTGCTTGTATGTATATAAACGAGATTATAAGATTGCATGGTATGCCAGTATCCATAGTTTCTGATCGAGATCCAAGATTCACTTCACGATTTTGGGTTAGTTTGCAAAAAGCTATGGGCACGGATTTACGATTTAGTTCGGCATATCATCCTCAGACGGACGGACAATCAGAGAGGACTATTCAAACTCTAGAAGATTTATTAAGACTCTATGTCCTTGACTTCAAGGGAAGTTGGGATAAGTTCTTACCATTGGTGGAGTTTTCCTATAACAACAGTTATCAAGCAAGTATTGGCATGGCTCCATTCGAGGCGTTGTATGGAAGAAAGTGTCGTTCTCCAAAGATATCTTTGGGATGTGGTGGGTGAAGCAACGTTGTTGGGACCGGAGTTGATGCGTATGACTACGGAAAGATTCAAACGATCCGACAACGATAAAAACCTCACAGGGATCGACAAAAGAGTTATGATGATCTTCATCGAAAGGACGTGAATTCGATATAGGAGATCATGTGTTGTTACGTGTTGCTCCATGGAAAGGAGTTACGAGATTTGGAAAGAGAGGAAAGCTCAATCCTCGATTCATTGGCCCATTTTAATCCTCGATCGAGTAGGAACGTGGCATATAGACTCGCTTTTACCGCCAAGTATGTCTCGTGTTCATAACGCTTTTCACATATCCATGTTACGTAAATATGTGGAAGACCAACCACATTATTGAGTTAGAACCGCATTTAAATAGCGGAAGATTTAACGTATGAAGAGGTTCCTGTTCAAATCTTGGATAAGAAGGAACATATTCTACGCTTCAAGGTTATACCTCAAGTCAAAGTTTTGTGGAGAAACCACGATGTTGAGGAAATGACCTGGGAGTTAGAATCTGAAATGAAGTCAAGGTATCCTTACCTCTTCGATATACCAGGTACGTACCCTAATTTCGAGGGCGAAATTTCATAAGAAGGGGAGGTTGTAAGACCCCAACTTTTTGAATAAAGTTCTATAAATATCATTTTTGAATATTATGGAGTGAAATTGATATAATGTTATAGTTGTGGGTAATATTTATAAATTTTTCAAAGTACCCAAGTTGTTATATAATATTCGATTGGTCGGGAAATATTCGTTTTAACAGGGAATATTCGTACGACGACACAATCATTGGTGGACCCCACAACAGAATTATTATCGGATTGAGAAAACGATAAAAATATTTTATTGAAAATAACGGCGGAAGTTTTACTGCTAATCTTATCGCTGAACTACTTTCAGTAGTAAAAGACAAAGAATACTGCTGCGTGGTTGCATAAGAAGAGCACACGGTATTGATTATTGATGCTTATGTGATAAGTCATTCAGCTTTTGTTTTATTAGTATTATTAATGTAATAAAATAGAAAAACTTTTTATATAAAATGTAATACTTTTATAAAGTTATTCATTTTATTAGGCTAATAGTAAAATCTTTTTATATAAAATGTAATACTTTTATAAAGTTATCTCATTTATTAGACAATAATTAGAATATATTATATTTTATTATGCATAGTCAGATATAGTGCACAGATAGTGTTTTGTATAGTAAAATCTTTTTATATAAAATAAAATACTTTTATAAAGTTATTCGCTTTATTAGATTATAAATAGAATATATTATATTTTATTTAAAAGATTTTGCTTAAAATATGGACCGTCCGATTAAAAGTAAATCAATCTGACTGCTTCATGAATTAGTTACTATCACGGTCCATTCTTCTATAAATAGAAGCTCATTCCTTCATTATTTCTTACGAATTCAATTGAAACTCTAGAGAGAAACTATATAGAGAAAAGAAAAGTATTCTCGCTACTTCACTACTCTCGATATCAAGTTTCTTTTACTACGGTAGGGATATTATTTGTTATACCTGTAAGGGGTATTATTTCTTTTGTATTCATGAAGAGAACTTCATTATTCCATTCTTTATTATTCATTGGAATAACTTGTATACGCTGCTACCCCTATACTTGGTGAAATTCTTCATTATTCCATTCTTTATTATTCATTGGAATATCATGTTCACATCGCTTTTACGGGACCGGTTCCGCTCTTTATTATTCTCATTGGAACATCCTATCGGTCTTAATTTCACCGACCTTGTTCCGTTATTTAGTGTTCTATCGAATAACTCTGCCTACATGTGAAATACCGCATGCATGGTGATTTCGTTTGTTATTCCATTCTTTATTATTCATTGAAACATCCCGCTTGGTCGTAATTTCACCGACCGTTCCGTTATTTATTATTCTCGTTGGAATAACCTGTCTATGCAAAGTACCGCATGCATGGTGATTTCTTTTGTTATTCCATTCTTTATTATACTCAGTTGGTTTAAGGTTTGACTTCTATACTCCATGAAATTAGTGGAATATCCTTGATATTTGCGCTTCATCCAGTATCTTTTCATGGAAATATTCTTCTGAGCATTCTTGAATTTTACTCCACAAAGAAGTATAATGTTGACAATTTGGACATTATTGGTTCCTGGACAAATTAATTCTTGAACTTGTTTTATTGAATTCTTATATCATTGTCATCATCCTTATGTTTATATTATGTTGAAAGTCATCTGTGGCCTGTAGTGCATAGATGGACTTGGTATGATTATGACCAGGGATTATTCGGTGTAATCATGACCGTAATGCTACAAATGATGTGATAAAAATCCTCATTGGCCCGTAGTGCATTGATGGACAGTTGTTGGCATGATCATGACCATTGATGAATACACGAATATCCTTGGCCCGTAGTGCATGGATAATTTGTGGTTGTGATACTAATGAATATCCTTGGTCGTAGTGCAGGGATGATGTGGATTATTTATTAAGCTGAGTCTCAGCGATAAAAGTGATGAAAAACCTTATATAATGTTATAGTTGTGGGTAATGTTTGAAAATTTTATAAAGTATACAAGTTGTTATATAATAATCGTTTGGTTGGGGAATATTCTTACTGTCGGGGAATATTCGTGACGACCATAATCATTAATTGGGACCCTATTAACGAAGTAATCATTCGTAGTTAGAAAAACGAAAGATATTTTATGAAAATAACGGCGGAAGTTTTATCGTTATCACCGCTTGAACTACCCTAGTAGTAAAAGTAAAGTAATACGCTATGGGTTGCATAAGAAGCACACGATATTGATTATTGATGCTTACGTGATAAGTCACCGGTTATACTACATTATTATTGCACAAAGAATTGTCGATCATATCTCTCTCTATATTATTGATTCAATTATTGTCACAATATCATGTGCATAATATGTTATTTTATAAATCAATAATTGAGACGACAAAGTTATTCATATTATTAAATTTCAATATTTACAATGTCTAGTAAGTTCTCATCGAGGAGAGGTTTGATCACCTAATCAAGGCCAATATGGAGAAATCCTTATTGGAAAGCCCCCTCTTTCCTGGGAACAACCTGGTTGTTAAATATTGTGAGTTATGATATTAATGATGGATAAGTTCGTGTTGATTAAAGATGAATTTGATAGTTTCATTATTTTGGGATTATTTGTGTTAGTAGAAATCGACATCTATTCCGATGATAATTGATGTCTGGAGGTTATATTATTCAATCGGGTATTTGGGGCACTTTTTGTGTCGGAGTTACTATTCATGAGTTACTATTCATGAGTTACTATTTACGAGTTACTATTCACGAGTTACTATTCATGAGTTACTATTTATGAGTTACTATTCACGAGTTACTATTTATGAGTTACTATTCATGAGTTACTATTCACGAGTTACTATTCACGAGTTACTATTCACCCAGTTACTATTGGCTCTAGTATTATGCATTCGGGTATTTGGGTACAATATTATTCCATGAGGAGATGTGCTAATTTTTCAGGCCGTTGGTTGAAATGATAATAGTAAATCAATATGGATCGTTGATTTAAAGTTTTAATAGTAAATTGCCCTTTCGGTTTTCCAAGAGTTACTTGCCCTTTCAGTTTTCCAAGAGTTACTTGCTCTTTCAGTTTTCCAAGAGTTACTTGTCTCTTCAATATTACCAAGAGTTATTTGCCTCTTCGGTGTTCCAAGAGTTATTTACCCCTTCGTAAATAGTAGTGTCTCTTCAATATTACTAAGAGTCATTTTGACCCTTCGTTAAGACCAAGAGCCACTTTCAGTTCTTCTATAAATAGAATCTCATTCCTTCATTATTTCTTACGAATTCACTTAAACTCTAGAGAGAGAAATTATAGAGAGAAAGAAGAAGAGTATTTTGCTACTTCACTACTTCTATATCCAGTTTCTTTTACTTGTAGTGGATATTATTTGTTATACCCGTAAAGGTGTTATTCTTTCTTATTCATGAAGAGACCTTCATTATTCCATTCTTTATTATTCTGTTGGAATAACTTTGATACTGCGACATACCCTATACATAACTTTGATAACGCCAGATACCCTATACTTGGTGGAATCCTTATGTTATTCCATTCTTTATTTATTCTCATTGAATAACTCAGATACGCCAGACACCCTATACTTGGTGAAATCCTTATGTTATTCCATTCTTTATTATTCTCATTGGAATAACTCAGATACGCCAGATACCCTATACATAACCTCGATACGTGACATACCCTATACTTGGTGAAATCCTTATGTTATTCCATTATTTATTATTCATTTGGAATATCCTGCTTGTGTGTTTTACACCGACCGTTCTCGTCTTTATTATTACGTTGAATATCTTGTCATGTGTTTTACACCGAACCGGTCCGCTTTTTATTATTCTTTGAATATCCTGTGCTGTGTGTTTTACACGGACACTGTTCCGCCTTTATTATTCTCATTAGAATATCCTCGCTCATGTGTTTTACACCGGACTTGGTTCCGCTCTTTTATTATTCTCATTGAATAACCTGTCTATGCAAAGTACCGCATGCATGGTGATTTCTTTTGTTATTCCATTATTTATTATACTCAGTTGGTTAAAGTTTTGACTTCTATACTCCATGAAATTAGTGGAATATCCTTGATATTTGTGCTTCATCCAATATCTTTTCATGGAAATATTATTCTGAGCATTCTTGAATTTTATTCTACAAAGAAGTATCATGTTGACAATTTGGACGTTATTAGTTCCTGAACAAATTAATTCTTGAACTTATTTTATTGAATTCTTATATCATTGTCATCATCCTCATGTTTATATTTTTTTGAAAGTCATCTGTGGCCTGTAGTGCATAGATGGACATGGTATGATTATGACCAGGGATTATTCGGTATAATCATGACCGTAATATTACAAATGATGTGGTAAAAGTCCTCATTGACCCGTAGTGCATTGATGGACAGTTGTTGGCATGATCATGACCATTGATGAATACACGAATGTCCTTGGCCCGTAGTGCATGGATAATTTGTGGTCGTGATACTAAAGAATATCCTTAATTAGTAGTGCGGGGTGATTCGATGATGTGGATTATTTATTGTTTGAGTCCCAAATGATAAAAGTGATGAAAACCTTTTAAATCATAAAAGATAGTAGATTTTATTCTCTACTTGACTCTTTTAATGGATTACTTGTTCACCGCAGCTAAACTTGATGTCTATTATATTTTATCGGTTTAACATTGTTGAAGACTATTGATAATTTATTCTACATTATCTTAGTCATAATATTTCTTCTTGCTAGTTGAGCTCACCCTTTGTTTCATTGTTCTCTTGAAAATGAGAATATAAATTTGGAACGAGTCCTGGGAACGGAGTGGTGGACCGGATGATAGTATTAGTAGTCCTCACTATTCATTAAAATAAAGTGACAATAAATGTAATGAGGACTTATTCTGAGAGTGGATATTGTTTAGAAGACAGTATTTGTATTAAAACTAACAGCTCTCTTGTTGTATATTAAAGATTGTATTTGTATTATGTACCATGTATTTGGCGACTCAAGATGGGTGATGAATACCTATTTTTGGGGGAGTCACAGCAAAGATGATTTATATACTGTGGTGAACTACTCGAATATCTCTGATAAGATTCTCTCTCTTTCTTTTCCTAAAAGAAAATGGACATGGCTAGGTTGCATCTCTTAACTACCAAATTTGATAGTTATACAAAGAAAGATGAACACACATTTAGAGAACATCTTCAGGTTATATCGAATATGATTGAAGCGTTAGGAGCTACTGGCAACCCTTTGTCAGATGAACAGCAAATTCGGGCAGTGATTTGTTCATTTCCCATCAATTATAATAATCTCAAGATTAACATAGCTCAAGATGAAAATATTAAATCTTTGGAAGATATTTTTCATCACCTTGAGCGCTTAGAAGCTGAGCAGCTAGAGGTTGAGAGTTTAAAGACTAAACGACTAGAGAATGAACGCCTAAAGGCTCGACTAATAGAGATTGCCAATGCTAATGCGCCTCAGAAGGTAGCAGAAGCTGGTACTTCTATGAAGAATAGAAGTAAACGTAGTTCTGACAAGAAGGACAAGGCTAAGTTGATTTGTTGTAACTGTGGCAAGGCGGGACACTTCGCTCGTGAGTGCATTGAGCCGAAGAAGCTAATTCCTAGTCCTAATCTATCTATGTGCTTAGTATTAAGTACTATTTTTGTTGCTCATTCTCTCCATATGTGGATTGTAGACTCCGGAGCAACGGACCACATAGCTAGAGATCGGAGTGGATACGTGGAATACCGCCGAGTTCCGGCTGGCAGAAAAGTATACATGGGGAACGATTCCAGTGTGGACGTGCTAGGCATTGGAACTTACAAATTGGAAATGCGAGGATGCTCAGCATTGATCCTTTATAATGTACTTTATGTGCCGGATGTCCGACAGAATTTAATTTTTGTTTTATCAGTACTTCGTTTAGGCTATTCAGTTAGTTTTGAGAACAATTCTGTAATAATTTCGCATGGGATGAATGTTTTTGGACATGGTTTTATGTTGAATGGTTTTATAATTTTGGATATTATTCCTTACTTGTTAAAAATGATCATGATGGTTCAATTCAATGGCATGCTAGATTAGGCCATATTGGACAAGATAGAATGGCCAGGTTAGCTCGAGCAGGTCTTGTAGGCCCACTCGCTAAGGTCAATCTACCCACATGTGAACATTGTTTGGCAGGAAAATCAACTAGAAAACCATTTGGTAAAGCCACTAGGGCAGAAACACCATTGCAACTTATTCATTCAGATATCTGTGGCCCTATGAATGTGAAAGAAAGGCATGAACGTTTCTATTTTCTCACAATGATAGATGACTATACGCGCTTCGGGTACAATTTCTTGATCTCGCATAAGTCTGAGGCATTAGATTGCTTTAGACGTTATTTGATTAAAGTCGAAAATCAGTTTGATAAAAGTGTTAAGGCACTTCGAACTGACCGAGGCCGCGAGTATCTGTCCGATCAGTTTAAAGAACTTTGTGAGGAAAAAGGGATAATCAGGCAACTGACAATCCCTAGAACTCCGCAACAAAATGGTGTGGCGAAAAGGAGGAATCGAACATTATTAGACATGGTTAGGTCTATGATGGCGCAAACAAATTTGCCTATCTCCTATTGGGGTGATGCATTATTGACTACGACATATATACTTAATCGTGTGCCTTCAAAATCAGTTCAGTCCACCGCATATGAAATTTGGATCGGCAGAAAGCCCGAATTGGGAAGTTAGGACCGGGGGGTAAGAAGTGTATTTTTGTAAGATATTTTGAATACTCCAAATGCTATGTGTTTGTAGGAGAGTATCCTGATGGGACTGTATCTGAGATAGTCACGAGATGCGGATTTCCTTGAGATATACGGATTTCCCTAATAGAGGTGATGTGAGCAATGAGATGAACCTTTATGAGATGGAGGAAGATTTAGGCGCCCCAACTCATACAGTAGAAGCCAAAGATGTTATTCCTCAGGCTCCTATAGAAAGTGGGAGTGACATGCCTTCGAGCAGTTCTAATCCATCAAATGAAGAGTCTCATGTTCCTCAAATGCGTAGAAGTCAAAGGGGTAACATTTCACGTCGTCTTTTTGAGATTGAGGGGAATGCCTTTGTAGCTGATGCCCAAGACGATGAGGAACCTCGATCTTATCGAGATGCTCTATCATCTGCTATGAGAGATAAGTGGATGAATGCAATGGAAGAAGAGATGGAGTCCATGAGGACTAATCAAGTCTGGGATTTGGTTGACCTTCCACCAGAGCGAAAGGCTATTGGGAACAAATGGGTTCTTAAAGTCAAACGCAAGGCGAATGGTTCCATTAAAAGGTACAAAGCTCGTCTTATAGCCAAGGGCTACACCCAACAAGAGGGAATTGATTACGAGGAAACCTTCTCACCAGTTGTGAGGTTTGCCTCAATTCGCCTCATCTTAGCGATTGTCGCGCATTTAGATTTGGAGTTATATCAAATGGGCGTTAAGACAGCCTTTCTCAATGGAGATTTAGCTAAGGAGATATATACGTATGGATCACCGTAGGGTTTCACAATGGAAGGACAAGAAAGCGCAAAGTATGCAAGCTCAAACGTTTATCTATGGTTTAAAATGTGCCTCCGAATAATGGTATCCGAGATTCCATCGAGCCGTCATTAGTGATGGGTTTACGATGATGGAGGAAGACCATTGTGTATATATTAAACGGTCCAAAGATAAATTCCTTATCTTATCTATGTATGTCGATGACATCCTTCTAGCTGGGAATGATAAGGAGATGATTGTCGCCACCAAAGGGTGGCTGTCCTCTAACTTTGAGATGAAGGACATGGGGGAAGCAGCTTGTGTTCTCAGAGTTAAGATCTTTAGAGATCGTTCAAGGAAGTTTCTTGGTTTGTCTCAAGAGACCTACCTTAAGAAGGTTCTTGAGCAATTCAAGATGAACAACTGCAAACCCATAGACACTCCTATCACTAAAGGCGACGCCATTGGACCCGAAAAATGCCCTACTTCTCCCAAGGAAATTAAGAAGATGTCCCATTATCCGTATGCCAATGCTATAGGAAAGCTAATATATGCAGTTGTGTGTACTTGGCCTGATATAACATATGCAGTCGGTTATCTCGGTCGGTATTAGTCAAACCCTGGGATTGATTATTGGAAGGCAATCAAGAGGATCTTGCGATATTTGAAAGGTACTTTGGACTACATGTTATGCTACGGAGGACCGGACCTGCGATTAATTATTCACTCCGATGCCAGTTGAGGAGGTAACCAGGGGATGCGCAAGTCGACCTCAGGATATGCATTCTTGTTACATGGTGGTGCCATCACTTGGTGTAGCAAGAAACAGACTTGCGTTGCTCTTTTTACGATGGAGTCCGAGTTTGTGGCTTTTACGTCAGCTGTTCAGGAAGCCATGTGGCTTAGGAGATTCTTCGAGGATCTTGGTGTTATCTCTCATGTTTCAGATCCTGTGACTGTTTACTTTGATAGCACGGCGGCCCTAGATTACACTAAGGACCCCAAGTATCACGGAAGGACGAAGCTCATTGACTTGAGGATGAACTTAATCAGAGATATCATAGCAAATAATGAGGTGATATTGGAATACATGCCCACTGGTCTTATGGTTGTTGATCCTTTGACGAAGCCAATTCCTAAAGATGCCTTTTGTAGGCATGTTAGTTCATAAGGGCTTCGTAGGATTTGATGTACTTTACATTATTTCCTTGCATATCACTCATTATTTGGCTTGTATTAGAGATATTCATTGTTATTTCGAGATATTTATCATTTATGCGAAATTCATTTATTTCCACTTGAGTTTGGCTATTTTAAAGCATATATGATAAATTTTAAATGTTCACATTAGCTTATTTATGCATATTGATATGCACACATTAAATATATGTCAACAAAGTTGATTGGCTCACTCACACGAAGCAATCACCACCTCGGCGCTTTTAAAAGCGAGTAAGGTTGAGATAGCTTCATTTATCAAGACTTTGAGTAATGCGAAATGTTGATGATTTTGATAGCAATCAATTGTCGCTAGTAGTGAAAGCAAAATGAACATAATGTCGCCATGGCATAAAGTTAAGATGAGGTTAACTTGGATTAACCAAATATAGTATGCCCCACCATCTATATTAACTCAGATAGATAATGGATCACGAAATTTTAGGTTTGGTGCTTAAAGCGAGCAATCAAAAAATTCGAAAGTTAAGCGCCATGGAAGCTTTGAACTAAGATCCGTATGCAAGACGACCATAGGACATATGCTTATGTAGATGAGATTGTCTGTCGTAATATGATAACCGGATGCGAAGTTTCAAATATGGCGCTTAGATAAGCGAGCAATTTGAAATCTTCAAAGGTCCGCACAACAAGGCTATAGAATAGCATGTTGTGAGCGAGTTACATATGCTTAGCGACCATGTAAAAGAGGTGAGAGAATGAATCCCTGCTTCCTCATCGTGTGAGTCTCGTAGGACAAATTTTTGTTCCTACATCAAGTGCTCTTTGTGATCTTTGACTATACTGCAAAGACATAGATTAATATTGCTACTTTGGTTTCGATTCCTAAGGTCAGGATTGATGAGACTATAAGGACCGATTCTGGGAAAGCAGTTGATTCATTTCGAGTAGTATTAGAAGCAAAGGGAAGACAATTTGATTTCACCTCGCTCGCACTTATTATTTGTCGATAACTATAGCATTTTTTGATAGCGATATAGTAATAAGTGAGATACGAAATGGACTTGGGCCCAAAGGTGGTTAAGTAAGGCTCTCTGAGGGGTTATAGATACTTAACCTAGTGAAAATTCAAATGTGTCCAGGGTACTGAGTTTATGGGTTGTAGCCTCTCCACGTGAACTAATTAAGTTCGACGTGAGAGCTCCGTATTATTCCTTTGAAAGGGTAGATGTCTCTATGTTGGCCCTAACAAGTTTGATATAGAGCTCCCAAGATTGCGGTGTGAACTTCGGCCACGGCCGCACGCCTTCGGCAGTTAGAGGTTTTACATGTTTTGGTTTGAGCTGGTTTTGGCAGATATGAGGATTACATCGTCCCCGCCATGGGTGAGTAGGAGATGTTGGATCTTGGGTATCCAAATGGGTCACCCATGGAGGGTCCGACCCAATTACATTAACTGAGTTCCCAATTGACAAGGTCAATTGAGTTTCAGTAATGTGAACGTGGATAGACTAAACGTGGAGGAAGTGCTGGGGAGTGGTTTAACCACTCACGTATTAAATACCCACATCCCTCAGTTGATCAAAATACGCAACAACACTCCAATTGCCCACTCCCAATATCCAGTCCAAAACTCTAATTGTTACGTACTGTGAATTAGTGCTCCGTTCTCGATCGTAGTTCAGAGACGCTGTTGGGTTGAAGAACAGCAGGAAGTTTTTCGCATCAAAAATTTAATCACACTTCAAGACGTATACCTTTAATTTTTTTAATTATGTGTAAATATAGATAACATGTGTATTAAAATTCTTTCACAAAGTCACAGTACGTACGTATATATATGTGTACGTACGTATGCCGCTCCAAAAAGTCACAGACCACATATTTGGTGATCATCCCTAGGTGGTACCATGCATGACTTTCACGTATACCCATCATTTCACACATTTCACACTTTTGGACCTTTCTCTTTTCTTTTTTTTTCTTTGACTCATCTCCTATGTTGTTACGATTAATTCTCCTAAGAACAACAAACACCCATGCTAGCTAGATCCCTACCAAGTTTAATGGGAGCCCAATTTTGATCTATTAACAAAATACAAAGCAATGTATCTATATTTTATATATGACACTTGTAGTAGTAGTACCATTTCTTAGAATTATGCAGTATTGCTTATTATATATATATATATATATATATATATATATATATATATATATATATATATATATATATAGTCCTTCAGTTGAGGGATCCTCAAATAATGTTATTTGAGGATAAAGTATTCAATCATTGGATCTGCTTTTAATGACTTTAATGACTTTTTTGTGACTATATATATATATATATATATATATATATATATATATATATATATATTAGAAAAAAGTAATCTAAACTATGCTTTTGTCAAGCTGGACTAAAGTTACTTAGTAAAACATTGGTAAAATGATATAGTTTTATCTCGTAGGGTTATTTTTTTTATTTTAAGATTTTATATAATTTTTTTAATTACAATGTTTATACAAATTACATTATTTTGTTAAGTAACTTTAGTTAAGCTTGACTAAAATAATACTTTAGATTATTTTTCCCCATATATATATATATATATATATATATATCACAATCTATTTCAAAATTAAATAGACATTTTATTTTAATTCAATTTTAAAACTAGAGATTAATTTTTATTTTTAAATGATAAAATCACATAAAATTTGTAACATATAATTAATTACCGTATAATGCAATTATATATGGGTTGTTTTAATTAATATAGAGAAATTAGTATGGAGTTGTACAAAGGTGATAGGAGGATGAGGATGAGGATGAGGATGAGGATGAGACATGCAGTGGATCACATGGCTGCTTCAATTTGAACAGAGAGTCTGACACTTTTCCTCGTCAGGAAATTAGGAAATAGTAGGAGAGATGGAGTTGGATGGAAATGTCTTTTTCAAAGAAAATGACCCGGCCCGTTTGCGTGTTTGTTTGTTTAATTAATTCCGAGGGAAACACAAAACACCCTCCTTTTGGCCTCTTCTCTGCCCATCTCTTTGGCCTCTTCTCTCTTGTTCTTACGATTCTTCCTTCCTATCCCTTTCATTCTTTCACTTTTCCAATCCATTCCTTCATTCTTTCTTTTCACCAATATTTACCATTTACCATTTACCCCCCCTACTAGATTTTGCACCTACTGTTTAATCAATATATAATCAACTTCTTTCACACACACACACACACACACAAAAACACACACACACATATATATATATATATATATATATATATATATATATATATATATATATATATATATATATATATACACACTACTATATTATATGGAACCTTCTCCAAAGGCAAAAAAATTTATGAGAATTAATATTGATCTTGTTATTTTTGGTTTTGCTTTTTAATTATTATTCTTTTGAAAAATCATGGCCCATGCCAGAGGAGAAGACCCACTCACTGGCAGATGTAATGCAACATGTCACATGTAGTTTGAATCTTTTTATACTACATATATGAATATGATTGTGATTATATATTCTAATCTTTTTTTTCTCAAGTGCTCCAAACTAATTAATAGCCTTGCAAAAAATTATATATAGTATCTCACAAATATGGGAATAATAAATTGTACATTTCAAAGCGCGCCCAGTTCTACCCTTATTCATCCATCAATCATTGGAAGCTTAAGTGCATGTATCGATGCAAATATTGCTATACACCAAATAATCTACTAATTCAGACAAAAAAGATAAGTAAAGAACGAAAGAAAAAAAAAAGGCATTTTGTTTTGAATTTTCGGATTGGTAATTTATCCATCAATGGAAATTTTGGTGCTGGTCAGGCCATGGCCAGAAACCGGGGTGATCGTCGATGCCATTGAACATGGCGCAGAAGGTTTCGTCCGGAGCTGTTTGATGATTGAGTTTCTGATCATGAGAATGCAGGAGGTCCGGCGTGGATGATGAACTTTGGAGGAATACTTGTGTTAGACCTGTATTTTTAGGATGGCCAGTTGATAATGAAATGATATACGTACTTGCATATTGTTACTTGGAATAATATTACGTATTAACCCATCAGCTCCAAAAATATATATAATTGCATATTGTTACTTGGACTAAGATTAACCCATCACCTCCAAAATATATATAAGATCAATATCACTTTTTTTAAAAAAAAATCATTTGAAACATTTCAAATTATCCAAATTTTTTTATTATTATTTTTAAAATTTAAATAAATTATGTCAATTTTAAATTTAAAAATATTTCATATTTTTTTTGTTTTTAAAAAGTTCGATATTGACCAAAATATTTGGGAACCGAAGGATCTAATTAATACAAGAGTATGATATGATATGAGCAGATGGTGTTGCTCTTGTTAATGTGCGCATTAATTATATTAGAATTGATTATTACCTGTAGTAGTGTTGACATGATCACAACTATTCTCACTTCCATTGCTCCAAGAACCTTCATGAGTTTCTTTGTTGAGGTTGATGGGTCTATTTCCACTACTTGATTCTCTACCTTTCAGAGCCAATAACTGCAACAATATTGTATATATATATATATATATATATATATATATATATATATATATATATATATATATATATATATAGTTCTCCCATGTGAAACAATGGAACTTTGAAGCAAAAGAAAAGAAAAACAATTAAATATGTTCATCTTAAAACTTTGAAGCTTAATTTTAAATCATGAACACTTGAATGGAAACAAAAGTAAAATAGAAAACAATTAGTAATTTTGATCAGGTCATCATGTGTGTCTTTAGAACTTATAATTAATTAAAGGGTTGATGTAATTGGATTAATCTCCAGACTTAGAGCCATGCATATGGCATATTAAATTCAAAAGAAATTAACCAAATAAATGAAAGGGTTTTGATCATCAGTAAGAAAATCTAACTGCTCATGACTCATTTCCCGTTTCAATTTATCATAATATTTCTTTATGCATATTTTTAATACTTATATAGTGTCTGCTCCTAATTAATTATAAGTCTTGATAAGCGAAAACAAGCAACAGGAGTATATATATATATATATATATATATATATATATATATATATATATATATATATATATATATATATATATATCATCAGAAGTACAACTTAAGTAATGATATAGTATATATCATGTAGAAAATTATGAAGGAAGGAAGAGTAGTAGTTATATAATTAATGGAGAGCAAGTTAATTAATATATACCGGTAATTACCTCTCCATGAAGTTTCTTGTTTTGAGACTTGAGGGAATCATTATCAGCCTTAAGGGCATCAAATTGTCTCTTGAGTATATCATAATCTCTCTCCAATTGCTTAGTCTTCCAGCGAGCCCTCCTATTCTGGAACCAAATAGCAATCTGTCTAGGCTGCAGCCCCAAAGCCCTAGCCAGCTGCATTTTCCTGTCGGGCTCAAGTTTATTACCCAACTCAAAGCTCTTCTCAAGTGCCTTCACCTGTTCCAGGTTAAGCCTCCTCTTCTTCTCTCCAAGCAGCTGTGATCCATCGTCCGACATCTCATCTTCACCTCGTACCAATTCTTCGCACCTCTGATCCATACCCGAAAACGACATGGATCTCCCCATCAACATTGGTGAAACACCTGCTGCTATTTAATTCATCATCAAACACATTAGCTAATTAATTTTATTATTTAAACCAAGAAAGAGAGAGAGAGAGAGAAATAACCTTGGAAATCATGGGATAGTGAACAGGAGGAGAGAGAATGAGGAGAGATGGAATTAGATTGATGATGATGATGATTATGATGATGATAGGGCTCATGAAACATGGGCTCATCAGCAGCTGGGAGCTGGAAGGACATATCGCTGAAAATCATATATGTATTATGCGGATGCGGATATAGATATAGCTAGCTAGTGCTGGTGGGCTGGTGCCCCTGGAAATTAAATTAAGTAGTTGATGTTTCTAATTAATTTGTTGTTATAGGTGTTTAATAGATAGATCTTAATTCTAGAGAGAGAGAAGATGAAAGTGAACATGGGTGTCAAGAAAGCACCGGAAAACAGCGATAATATGTTGGGAGAGAGAGAAGAAGAGATTTTATATATTTACTACTACTTCTACAGTTCAACTCAACTCAATGTCATGTGTTGCATTCTTACGATTTTCTTTCTTTAAACGATTGCGCTCAGAACTACCATATTTCATTTTTTTGGAGTAATACTGAAAATGGTATACCTAATGCAGATAATTTCTTTTCCTATCAAATTAAATGTTTGTACTCCTTACGGTATATATTGTATATATACTGAATTACTGAGTTTCAGTAAAAAAAAATATTACATATAATGAGTGTCAGTAAAAAAATTACTCCCTCCGTTTCTTAATATATATAATTTTAAAATTATGCACAATAATTAAAAAAATAATTATATAATATTAAATATAATATCAATTGTCTATAATATACTACTACTAAATTTTCTATAATTGTATATCTCATTCTCTCGTATCCGTAATACTCCCTCCGTTCTTTAATATAGGTCGTTTTAGAGAAATATTTTTATTCCTTAATATAAGTCGTTTGAGAATTTCAAGTAATCATTAATTGCTTAGTTTCCAATATTACCCAAGTATTAAATGTAACTTTGGTTCTCTCACTATTTTTTATCCAATAAATAACAAACTCTTTCTTTCAATATAAGGGGTAATATAGACAATTGATATTATAGTTAATGGTATACAATCATTACCTTAATAATTGTGCACAACCCTAAAATGACCTATATTAAGAAACGAAAGAAGTAGTATTTTTTTATAATAATAATTTTAAAAAGATCAAAGTTAATTTTTTTAAATTATATAAAATAATAAATAATTAAGAAGGGATATTAAGGTAGTGAGGGAGTACACAACATGTACAGCTGATGGATGTAATCAAAATATCAATAGTAGGGTATATACCTCGTAATTGACAATACACACTTTTATACAATTTCATTGAATTTCACTTAACCCTGATCTTAATGGAACAAATTTGGAGGTAATTAAATGAAGTTCAGGCGAATATGAAGTAATTATTGTTGGGTCGCGACCAACTCTGACCCTGATCTAACACGTTTGGATTGACATTAAATAAGTAGGGGCGGATTTGAAAATTATATATCTATTAGGGTTGGGTTTGAGCTAAATTTATAACAAATCTGTTCTGCTTGGAACTAATTACTACCTCCATTCCATAATAATTATCTTTTTAAAAGAAAAAATTTATTTTAATTTATTTGTCGTTTACAACTTTTTAGGAGAATAAATTATTTATTTTTCTATATCACCCCTAACTTCTCTCATTGTCCCAAAAATTTTCTCCCTTGTATTAATAGTTTTCAACTTCACATAAAGGGGTAGTGATGAAATTTCATATAAATTTTAATTCTTAAATGATAGTATTAAATGAGTTTCTTAATTCATGTGCATGAAGCTAAAAAAACTATTATTATGGAATAGAGGTAATAGCTTTATATGAATATCACAAAAATACGTCCAACACACACACACACACACACACACACACACACACACACACACACACACACATATATATATATATATATATATATATATATATATATATTTGTATACTCCTTCCGTCCCAGGTTAAAAGTCTTGGTTGACTTTTTGTGCATATTAAGAAGTCCTGATTAACTTTTTGTGCATATTAAGAAAGGATAAAATGAAAAAATTGTCTATATTTAAATTCTCATTTAATTGCATAGTTTTCTACATATTACTAGTGATGTTTCATAAATATGCATAGAGAATAGAAATATAATAATTAATAGTAAGGGTATTATAGATAAATTATTATAAAAAATAGATCATTTAAGATAAGTAGACATTTAATTTGAGATTACCTAAAATAATAATAAAGACTTTTATCCTGAGACAAAAGGAATATTATTTAGGATACAATATTGCCTCTTGTATTTGAAACTACATATAGGTGCATGTTAGGAGCTAATATATATTAGTATAGCTTTTTTATTTAATCATCAAATTAAAAAATTATGCCTATTATTAATGTTTTTAGAATTATCTTTATATGATTGTACATGATTTTTAACAACTATTTTTCTTATTAAGTCATTTCCTAGTATATATGTGTTGGTGGTGCTTTAAAATTCTTAATTTTAATAAAGTTTTATATTGTTTATTTTGAAAACATTTCTTGTATATATTAATACAAATGGTGTGAGCTTAGTAACATGGTTGAGGAAAAAAGGACGGACTTGCGCACATGAGGATGACTAAGGAATTGGGATGGGTCAAGCTTGGATCTTAGACTTTTTGGTCAGTTCTTCTGTGAGTACACACAATTGGAGACTTCACCGTTGAATCCTGGAGGGTGATCACCGACAGCCCATTTGTACATGAGGTTAGTGGGGGCGAAATCACTTTTTAGGACAGTAGTTTCGCTACGACTCGATTTTTCAGATAAGTTGTTCCAATTTAGTATTATGTTCGTCTTGTTAGTACTGCTTCATATTCCAACAATCTAAAAAGTGATTCTATTAATTAACAAGATGAAAACTGTTTTGGATCTTTCGAAAATTGAACGTTTTGATGGTTTGAATTTTAAGAAATGGTCAGAAGACATGCTATTTTATTTGGAAACTATGAATTTGGAATGTGTTATATATGGATGTTCCTGCTACTCCTGCTGTTGTTGTCTCTGATAATATTAATGTTGTTGATCAAACTCCTGTTAATGATGTCTCTGATAAGTCTGCAAAAGGGAATTATGTTAAGGATAATTGTACATGTCGTAGATATATTTTGCACTACTTGTCTAATTCGTCGTTTGATATTTATTATCCTTATGAAAGTGCTAAGAAGATTTAGGATGCATTAAAATCTAAGTATGCTGTTGAAAACTCTAGACTTAATAAATATGTTGTTGAAAATTTTTTAGATTTTAAGATGCAAGATGGAAAGTTAGTAATAGAGCAAGTTCATACTTATCAAACTATTGTGGGGAAAATTATTGGGGAAGGAATGAAAATGTGTGAAACTTTTCAAGCTACTGCACTTATCAAAAAATTACTACCCTCATGAAAAAACCAATAGATGAACCTTAAACATGAAACTAAAGATTTTACTATGCAAAAACTAGTGGCACACATACATATTGAAGAATTAAACAGGACTAAAGAAAGAATAGACATAGTTTCAAATCATACTATCAAGGCTAATCTTGTAGAACAAAGACCTCAATAGAAGACCCAAAATTAGTCCAAAAAACTACAAAGGGAAAAATCATAAATCAATAGAAAAAAAAATAATAGGTTCAAAAATCCCAACAAAATTCAGCAACCTTTCACTAATGGTCCTTGCTTCGTATGCGGAAAACCTGGCCATATTGCTATTAAATGTCACTTTCGCAAGGGGCAAAATAATAATAATAACTCTCGGCCTAAGCCCCAAGCAAACTTGGTTGAATCTAATGACATTATTGTTGTTGTTGTCTCGGAAGTAAACCTAGTTGAAAATTTCACGGAATGGGTAATAGATACTAGTGCCACTAGACACATTTGCGCAAATAGAGACGTAATTCTTAACTACAAAAAATGTGACTAATGAAGAAAACAAATTTATGGGGGATTCTCGAGCCACCAATGTGTTGCAGGGAAAGGGCGAGTTTTACTAAAATTAACTTTGGGAAAAACAATTGATTTGCAAGATGTGTTTCATGTGCCCTATATTCGTAGAAATCCTGTATCTGGATCGATCTTGTTGAACAAAGCTGACATTAAACTTGTGTTTGAGTCTGATAAACTTGTACTTACTCGTAATAAAGAATTTGTTGGGAAATGCTTTTGTAATGGGGGTTTATTTGTTCTTGATGCTAGCTTCTATTGAATTGAATAATAAGAATATGGTTGTTTTACTTATATTGTTGAATCTTTTGGATATGTGGCATGCTAGATTAGAACATGTGAATATGGCATCTATTAAAAAATTAAAAAAACTTGAGCTTATACTTAATCTTGCAAATATCGAGTTTAATAAGTGCGAAATTTGTGCGAAAGCAAAACATGTTAAGAAATCTTTTAAAAGTGTTGAAAGACAAACTAAACTTCTTGACTTAATTCACAGTGATCTAGCTGATTTTAAAAATACTACGAGTAGAGGTGATAAGAAATATTATATTTCTTTTGTGGATGATATATCTAGATATACTCGAATTTATCATCTTTCCTTTAAAGATGAAGCAGAAGAAATGTTTATTAAAAATAAAGTAGAAGTTGAAAATCAGTTAGAAAGAAAAATTAAAAGACTTAGATACAATCGTGGAGGTGGATATGATTCAAGAAGTCTTAAAAAATTTTGTGAACTAAATGGAATTATACATGAAACTTCTCTTCTTTATTCTCCACAGTCCAATGGAGTCGCGGAAAGAAAAAATAGAACACTTAAAGATGTACGACCCCAACTTATTATGAATAAAATTAAATTTTCTCTATTTATTATCTTGAAATAATAAGGAGTTAATTTGATATAATACTTTGGTTATGGGTGAAATGTGCAAATTTTACAAAATAAGCAAGTGGTTATAAAATATTATTTTTTTTGTCTGGGGAATATTCGCTTTTGTCGTGGAATATTCTTGTTGTTTGGGGAATATTCGCATGCGACGGCGCCAATGACCATTCGTGGGCCTCATAATGTAATAACCGCTTGATGAAGAAAACGACAAAGTATGAATTTTTACGATAATCTACGTAATTGTTACCAAGTAACAATCGTTGGAATACACGGTGGTTAAAATAAGATGTCGCGTAGTTGCACAAGAAGATGGCACCTGGTATTGCAAAAGATAGTTGAATTATTGATTCTTACGTAAAAGGCACTTTCAATAATTGTTACACGATAGTTATTTATCAATATTTTATTTTATTGATTCAATAATTCTCATGTTGATATTTAATATTATTGTTGTTTCAATAATTGTCACTGCACAGTATTTTTCATTATCAGATCAATAATTCATATTATTTGTGACGCCCCTAAAATAGGTATACATCACCCATTTTGAGTCGTCAATAACATGGTACAGAAACAACTACACCTTTATTAATACAACATAAAAACTGTGAGTTTAAATACAAATATTTCCATCTAGACAATATTCACACCCAAATAAGTCCTCTTTACAATTATTAGTACATTATTTTACACAAATGGTGAGGACTGCTAAAACAACTCTCTAGAACCATCATTCCACACCCCGACTAGAACTCGCTACATTCTCGCCTCCTGAGAAGAAAAATGGAACAAAAAAGAAAAGAGTGAGCTCAACTAGCCCAGTAAAGAATATTATGACTAAGATAATATAGAACAAATTATCGTTAGTCTTCAACAGGGAAAAAATCGAACAAAATACAATAAACAACAAGTTTCAGATCAATATTCGCATGCGGAAATAATAATTCATAGAAGAGTTACGTGAGAATGAAATCTACTTTTATCTATGAATTTAAAAGTCCATCATCAATATTTTATCCTCAGAACATCAATCAATATACAACTGGAATCAAATATTCATCTTTGCACTACAGCCAAAGATATTCATCGATTAATCATGTTCATCTCAACACTGTACATCTTTGCATTACAAACCAAAGATATTCATCATAAAATCATTAATCTTTGCACTACAGGCCAAAGATATTCAATAATATCATCATTTAGGACTGAGGATGATGAAAAATATTTTAAAGAAAATGAATCCAGTGAAACAAAAGAACAAGTATTATGGATTCGTACTTTAAACAATCCGAGTTCAAAAATACTTCATAAATAATCATAATGAAGTAAAATTCAAGAATGATCAAAACATGGATACAATCAAGGCTAGTATCCATAATAGATATTTTGGACAAAATACGAAAATTTAATTTTTCGTGAATAGTCTTGCGTATTCGTGAATAAAGGTCGTGTATCGTGAATAAGAATAACCCCGACAACTAAAAAGACAAGAATTTTACAAGAAAAATCTTACCAATATTTCGGCATAATAATATTAAAAGAAATAATATCATTTTAAAAAAAAATAATATCCCTTACCTCCAAAAAAGACAAGATTTACGACTAGAATACTAGATATATAGTCTTTGAAGGAACTTGTAAAAGATATAGCAACACTCAAAATATCAAAATACTCACAAGAATATGCTCAATAATATAGAGAGAGAAAGAGAGAGAAAACTTCAGTTTCTGGTGTGTGATTTTCAATTCTAACCTAAGCACCCTATTTATAGGAAAATGCTTAGAACACCAAAGTAAAAAATTTAATAAAATAATAATATAATTAAACAAATTTCTTACGCACACCAAGAATCTGAATTCAGCAACTTAACACATGTTTAATGACGCCCACAAAATATAAAAAACATTTTTCTTAAAATAAATATTTTAAACTCCAAAAATCAATTATTCTGGAACTTTGAAACTTCAATAACTCATAATAAATAGCCCTTTTATCAGAAAATTTCAAACCTCATGTCCTCTCTATAGGAAATTTCATTCTCTACAACTTTGCAGAAGAAATTTTTCCAAATTCCAAATAGAAATTGACCGAAATCCACAAACGGGCGATTTTACAGGCTATAATCAAATTTCAGTCAAGAAATGGGCCCACAGACATGTTTAACATGTTTTAAACAATTTTTGCAACAAAAATACTCTTCCTCCTCATATACTCATATATCCCACATTCATTGTAAAAATATCACCATTATTATATTATTAAAATATAATAATATATTTAAATAAATTATTTATCAGAAAAGATAAAATAAAAAATTTTCAACAATTGTCACATTAAAATTTTCTCCATCTATATCCATATAAAATGAATATTTTTCTTATCATATAAATTAATAATTAATTATTCACAAATAATATATGAAATCACAATCATCGATAACTAGTGCCTTCAGGAAAGAGGGGGCTTTCCAATAAGGATTTCTCCTTCTTGGCAGCCAATTGATTAGGTGACCAAACCTCTCCTGTATGTAACTTTCTAGACATTGCCAATAATGTTATCTAATAATATTATTCAAATAATATGAATTATTGATCCGATAATGAAAATATCTTGTGTAGTGACAATTATTGAAACAACAATAATATAAAATATCAATGTAGCAATTATTGAATCAATAAAATAAAATATTGACAATAATTCATCGTAACAATTATTGAGTAATGCCTTCCTACGTAAGAATCAATAATTGGTGCAATACCGTATCTTCTTGTGTTTTAACCACCGGGTATTCCAACAAGATAATTGGTAACAACTACGTCGTTATTTATAAACAACTTATACTTGTCGTTTTTTTCATCCAATTAAGCTTTTTCATTATGGGACCCACATTATTGCATGCTATCGTATTTAATATTCCCGGCAAGCGGTAGAATATTCCACGACCAAACTAATATTCTCGATAAAAATGAATATTTTATAACCACTTGCATATTTGAAATATTTAATGCATTTTACCCATAACTAACCACATTAATCAAATCAACCCTTACTATTTCAAAATAATAAATAGAGGAAATTTGATTTTATTTATAATAAGTTGGAGTCTTACAACCTCCCCTCCTTATGAAATTTCATCCTCGAAATTGACATACGTACCTAATGTTTCGAAAAGGTGAGGATACCTCACTTTCATTTCCGTTTCCAACTCCCGGGTCATTTCCTCAATAGCATGATTTCTCCACAAAACTTTAACTTGTGGTATGACCTTTGTACGTAAGACATGCTCCTTCCTATCCAAGATCTTGATAGGTACATCCTCGTACGTTAAGTCTTCGACTATCTCATCCGGTTCTAACTCAATAACGTGGTTCGGGTCTTTCACATATTTACGAAACACGGATATATGAAAAATATTATGAACACGAAACATACTTACTTGGTAACGCAGAGCTTATAGGCTACATTTTCTACTTCGGTCAAGAATCAAAAATAGACCAATAAATTGTGGATTGAGCTTTTCTCTCTTCCGAATCTTGTAACTCCTTCCATGGGGCAACACGCAACAAATACATGATCCCCAATACTAAATTCCACATCCTTTCGATGAAGATCCGCATATACTCTTTTTCGTCGATCCTGTCCCCGTTTGTATACATTGTCGAATCATTTGGATCTTTTACAGAGTCATACGTACTCAACTCGAGTCCCAATAATGTTGCTTCACCCACCTCATCCCAACATATTGGAGAACGACACTTTCGTCCCATACAATGCTTGAATGGAGCCACACCTATACTTGCTCGATAATTTGTTGTTGTAGGAGAATTCCACCAATGGTAAATACTTATCCCAACTCCTTTGAAATCTAGGACACGAGTCTTAATAGATCTTCAAGAGTTTGAATAGTCCTCTCTGATTGTCCGTCCGTTTGAGGATGGTATACTGAACTGAATCGTAAATCCGTGCCCATAGCTTTTTGCAAACTAACCCAAAATCGTGAAGTGAATCTTGGGTCACAATCCGAAACTATGGATACTGGCATGCCATGCAATCTCACAATCTTATTTATATACATATGAGCAACACGTTCAAGGGAATAAGTCTCCCGTATCGGTAAGAAATGAACAGACTTGGTTAATCTATCAACAATAACCCAAATAGCATTTATGCCTTGAGAAATCATGGGAAGACCCGTAACGAAATCCATGGTAATGTGTTCCCACTTCTATTTTAGAATCTCAAGTGGTTGCAATGGACCCTTAGGCACTTGATGATTCGCATTTACACGTTGACAAATTAAACACCTCCAGATAAACTTCGTGATCTCTCTCTTCATATTGTTCCACCAAAATGTATGTCAAAGATCATGATACATTTGGGTACTTCCAGGATGGATTGCAAATGGTGTATTGTGTGCCGCCATTATGATCTTGTTCTTTAAATCAGAATCGTTAGGAACACAAAGTCTGGAGTGGACTCGAAGTATTCCTTCTTCATCGATTCTTGCTTCTGGAATAACACCCTCTTGTACTTTCTTCTTCATATGCATCAGCTCCGGGTCTGTGGCTTGAGCAACTTTAACTTCATTGATTAAAGTTGGTTCTATGCATATACTTGACATCATCGCACTCGTTCTTGCATATGATCTTCTACTCAACGCGTCAGCTACCACGTTTGCTTTTTCAGGATGGTATTGAATGGTGTGGTCATAATCTTTTAACAGCTCGAGCCAACGTCGTTGTCGCATGTTGAGTTCTTTTTGGGTGAAGAAATATTTGAGGCTTTTATGGTCTGAATATATCTCCACTTTCTCTCCATATAGATAGTGCCTCCAGATCTTTAGCGCGAAAATGACTGCTGCCAACTCTAGATCATGAGTAGGATAATTCCTCTCATATTCTTTAAGTTATCGCAAGGCATAGGCTATGACTTTCCCACGTTGCATGAGAACACATCCTAACCCTTTTCCTGAAGCATCGCTGTAGATAACAAATCCATCCGAACCAGATGGTATTGTCAGAACAGGTGCCGAAATGAGTCTCCTCTTGAGCTCTTGGAAACTCTTCTCGCATTCCTCGTTCCATACGAATTTTGTATCTTTCCGAGTCACCGAAGAGTTAGCTGAGTAGCGATTCGAGAAAATCCTTCCACGAATCTCCGATAATAACCAAATAAGCCCAAAAAGCTACGTCTTGCTTGCTCTAACTTTGTATTGCCTCAATCTTCACGTCAATCAACGGATACTCCATGTTTTGACACCACGTGCCCAAGGAAAGCTACTTTCTCAAGCCAGAATTCGCATTTCTTCAACTTGGCATATAGCTTGTTTTTATGAAGTCTTTGGAGTACCAGCTTCAAATGGTGCTCATGATCTTTACGGCTTTTGGAATATATGAGAATGTCATCAATAAAGACAACAACAAACTGATCCAAATAGTCCTTGAATACTCGGTTCATCATATCAATGAAAGACGCAAGAGCATTAGTCAATCCAAAAGACATGACTAAAAATTCATAATGCCCGTATCGAGTTCTGAAGGCAGTCTTTGGAATATCCTCAGTTCTAATCTTCAGCTGATGATATCCAGAACGAAGATCGATCTTTGAAAAGAATTGTGCTCCTTGCAACTGGTCAAACAGATCATCAATACGAGGTAACGGATACCTATTCTTGATGATGACGTGGTTCAATTCTCGATAGTCAATACAAAGTCGCATACTCTCGTATTTCTTCTTTACAAATAAAATAGGAACACCCCAAGGAGATGTACTAAGACGAGTGAAACTGATGTCCAACAACTCCTGTAGTTGGACCTTTAACTCCTGAAGTTCAATAGGAGCCATTCGATATGGGGTTTTAGAAATGGGCTTTGTACCAGGTTCAAGATCAATAAAGAATTCAACTTCACGTTCTGGGGGTAGACCGGGAAGTTCTTCAGGAAACACTTCAGGAAATTTACTAACAACAGGAATATTATTCAAATCTGATGTGTCTTTATTCAAATCCATAACATGGGCTAATAAAGCTTGACATCGGTTTTTCAATAAACGAATAGCTTTATGACTAGATATGACGGTGATTGATTTTAATGGTTTAGTTGCTTGAATTAAATAACAAAAGTCAAGTTGGTTAGGAATATGAAAACTAACAACCTTATGAAAATAATCAATTTTGGCATGATGAGTAGTTAACCAATCAATCCCTAAAATCACATCAAAAGCAACTATCTTTAAAGAGATAAGATCAACAGGTAATGTGATTGTGCCAATTTGGATCAAACAAGATTTATAAACAGTGGATGTGATGAAGGTTTCTCCTAACGGAGTCTCCACAAATAAATCAAAGTCTAATTTCTCCGGAGTTAAGTTTAAACGTTGAGCACAAGCAGGAGAGATAAATAAATGGGTAGCACCGGTATCAAGTAAGATATAAACTTCGCAAGAATTTATGATTAGCTTACCCGTGATCACCTCGTTTGGGTTTCTTGCATTTTGACCCGATCCACGACAAACGCTTCTTCCAGAACCGATTGACTTTGACTTTTTTGGGACAGCCTTTTGAGTCACCATCCCCGCTGGACTTGGTTTCACTACTGTACAATCTCGAGCGATATGTCCTTCCCTTCAACAATTATAACATACTTTGAACTGTTGTGGGCAGTTTGGACTGATATGTCTCTCTTTTCTGCATTTATAGTGTAAGACCCCAACATTTATGAATAAAAATGAATTTTCTATAAATATCATTTTTGAATATTATGGAATAAATTTGATAATATGTTATAGTTGTGGGTAATATTTATAAATTTTGCAAAGTACGCAAGTTGTTATATAATATTCGATTGGTCAAGGAATATTCGTACGACGACATAATTATTGGTGGACCCCACAATAGAATTATTATCGGATTGAGAAAACGACAAAAATATTTTTATGAAAATAACGGCGAAAGTTTTACCGTTTCATATGCTTGTTGAACTACTCGGTAGTAAAGTAAAGAATACGATGTCTGGCATTAGTTGCGTGGTAGCACACCAGTATTGATTATTAATGCTTATGTGAAAAGTCACCTCAGGTTTGATTCAATTATTGTCGATATTTTATATGTTATTAAATTAATAATTGAGATGACGAAGTTGTTAATATTATTATTTGCATTATTAACAATGTCTAGAAGTTACGCCAAGGAGAGGTTTGGTCACCTAATTGCGGCTATGATAGGAGAAATCCTTATTGAAAGCCCCTCTTCCTCGGGAACGACTGATCGATTAATAGTATAAATAATAATAATGATGATGACGCTTTTGTTTTATTCATATTATTAACGTAATAAAATGTAAAAACTTTTTATATAAAACAAAATACTTTAATAAAGTTATTCGTTTTATTAGGCTAATAAGTAAAATCTTTTTATATAAAAATGCAATACTTTTATAAAGTTATACATTTTTATTAGACAATAATTAGAATATATTATATTTTATTATGCATAGTATTTGCATAGTGCTTGTATAGTGTTTGTATAGTAAAATCTTTTTAAAAGTTATTCGCTTTTATTAGATTATAAATAGAATATATTATATTTTATTTAAAAGATTTTGCTTTAAATATGGACCGTCCGATTAAAGTAAATCAATCTGGACCGCTCATAGATTGGTTATTATTCATTTCATTCTTCTATAAATAGAAGCTCATTCCTTCATTATTTCTTACGAATTCAATTTGAAACTCTGAGAGAGAAAACTATAGAGAGAAAAGAAGAAAAGTATTCTATTTACTTCTTCTTTCTCCGATATCAAGTTTCTTTTTACGGTAGGGGTATTATTTCTTTTGTATTCATGAGAGAACTTCTATTATTTCATCTTTATTATTACATTGGAATAACTCAGTATACGCTGCTACCCTATACTTGGTGAAATTCTTCTCAGATTCCATTCTTTATTATTCATTGGAATATCATGTCTGCATCTTTTACGCCGGACCGGTTTCGCCTTTATTATTTTGTTGGAATATCATGTCCGTGCGTAGCTTACCGGACCTCTGTTGTATTCCATTCTTTATTATTCTATTGAATATCCTCGGCATGCGTATACACACGACTGGTTTCGTTATTTATTATTACGATGGAATAACTTTGTCTGTCGCAGATACCGCATTCATGGTGATTTCTTTTGTTATTCCATTCTTTATTATACTCAGTTGGTTAAAGTTTGACTTCTACACTCCATCAAATTAGTGGAATATTCTTGATATTTGCGCTTCATCCAGTATCTTTTTATGGAAATATTCTTCTAAGCATTCTTGAATTTTACTTTACAAAGAAGTATCATGTTGACAATTTGGACGTTATTAGTTCCTGAATAAATTAATTCTTGAACTTGTTTTATTAAATTCTTATATCATTGTCATCATCCTCATGTTTATATTATTTTTGAAAGTCATCTGTGGCCTGTAATGCATAGATGAACTTTGTATGATTATGACCAGGGATTATTTGTTGTAATCATGACCGTAATATTACAAATGATGTGGTGAAAGTCCTCATTGGCCCGAAGTGCATTGATGGACAGTTGTTGGCATGATCATGACCATTGCTGAATACATAAATATCCTTGGCCGTAGTGCATGGATAATTTGTGGTCTTGACCCTAATGAATATCCTTGGTCGTAGTGCAGGGATGATGTAGATTATTTATTAAAATCGAGTCTCTGCGATAAAAGTGATGAAAACCTTTTTAAATCATAAAAGATAGTAGATTTTATTCTCTACTTGACTCTTTTAATGGATTGCATGTTCATTGCGCAGCTTAAACTTGATGTCTATTGTATTTTATCGGTTTAACCTTTGTTGAGGACTAATGATAATTTATTCTGCATTATCTTAGTCATAATATTTCTTCTTTGGGCTAGTTGAGCTCACCTTTTTTCTTTCACCGTTCTCTTGTGAAATGAGAACGTGGCAGGGACTAAATGTCGAGGAGCAGAGTGATGGTCCGAGATGGTGTCTTAGTAGTCCTCACTATTCTATTAAATAGTGTGATAATAAATGTAATGAGGACTAAATTGAGTGTGGATATTGTCTAGATGACAATATTTGTATTAAAACTCACAAAGATGTATTTTGTCGTATTTTACACGATTTGTTGTATAATCAAGTTGTATTTGAATTTAGTACCATGTATTTGGCAACTCAAGATGGGTGATGTATACCTTTTTTGGGGGCATCACATATAGCATATGACCGGTGGTCATTCTCCTCCCTTAGAACCAGTTGTTACTGGTGTTGACTTCTTCATATGGTCGTTGTTAAATCTCCTCTTTCTAAAATCTCCTCCCGACTCGCTTCTTCTATTCTCATGGCCATGATTACCACCAGAGTGGTTGTCGCTTTTGTCCGTATTTTTCTTTCTCCGCTGGTTATCGTTGTTACGATGATCACATCCCCAATATAATCTCGGTTGTAGTCCTCCGGTTGAACGAACTCGTTATCTCGCCTAAATAATTGAGCCTCGACAACAACATCCTAATAGAGAGAAAATTTATGAGAAATGAGATACTGACGTATGTCGGGTTTCAAACCTCTCAGAAACATCCGCGTCATACGTTCCTTATTTTCCACCAAATGAGGTGCAAACCTGGATAACTCTGCAAACTTTGCTTCGTACTGGGACACCGTCATGTTATTTTATTCCAGTTTAATGAACTCCACTTCCTTTATATGATGAATACTTTCAGGAAAGTACTTGTCATTGAAAAGTTTCTGAAACGTCTCCCAAAACATCTTTGAAAAGGCTAGATGATGGCACGCTTCACGATTCCCACCAAGAATCTGCCTCATTACTTTAAACATAAAGGTGGCGAATGGAACCTTTTGTTCGCGATGCATCCCAAGACATCGAATATCTTGGTGATTTGTTTGACCCATGTTTCGCTTTTAATCGGATCCGAAACTTCCCCCATTCGTGGTCCCAACTCTTTGAACCATTGGTTGTGGATCGTGATAACCCGAAATTTTCTATAAAATAAATAAGAAATTTTACATATAAATTTTTATTATTATTTAATAATGAGAATAAGTGTCTAGTAATGTGAACGATAGATACAAATATATTTATTACTTAAAAATTAGAAATAATTTTGGAGTAATTAATTACCACAAATTATATTGTTATGGTAATTAATTCCTCGTAGTTTAAATGTTTTTATTAATTATTTTCCATGAAAACATGATTGGAAATAATATATGAAGTGACAATTAGATTTATATAATAAATATTTTATTATATGAATTGTTCGTAATATTTAAGTTAATTATTTTAACTTGATTATCGATCTTCATGTACTGAAGAATAAGTCGATATAAGATCCAAACCACGAATTGGGATTGTGATCAAGAGATGAGAATAATAATATTATATTATTGTTATAATGATTTTACAAGACAATAATTATGTCTCGTATGTATGCTTGACGATAATATCGAAAGAATGACGGTTGATTTAGGTCATAAAGACAAGATCTTTCAGAAACCCTAATTAATTATTAAACTCGATTATGAGAAATGACCGAGTGGTGATCGTGTATATAAATTTACTGTGTACACGAATGCCGGTAATTAGAAGAAAACCCTAATTACTATTTTTTACGTACCGATAATTAGGACAAACCCTAATTATTATAACCTTAATCGGTTGAAGTTAGAGATTGTAATGACCGTGTTAGTAACATACACGTATAATTAGAGAACCCTAATGGTCAATTAGAAACCCTAATTGATGGCGTTAAGAAACCCTAATTATAGAACCCTAATTTTTTAATCAAAACCCTAATTTTAAATTAATGTTTAATTACGATGTTAATGTACATGTGTTTTAATTTACCAAAGATAGAAAGTAATTGGTAAATGATAAGAATTACCATCTAGTGATTAAATACTACATTTAATTGCTATGTACAAAAATACCCATGAAATTATATATGAAATTTCCAAAATACCCTTTTAGTGTATTATTAGTTATATTATTTATGGAATTTTAAAATCTAAAGTGATAAACCCTAATGGTTATGGGTAATGTCTATAATGCCCTTACTAGTGAAAGAGAGAAGTCCAAAATGCCCTTGTGCATTATTAAAGGAAGAAATCAATTATTGGAGAGGAAATTACCATTTTGCCCTTTTGTCCACTTTAGTGCATTATTGGTGAATTATTTATGCATTATTGTGTTACCAATCACCACAAATCCGCCATTCAATCTATAATTCACTTATGGATCATTATTACCATCAATCAACCATTACATGATTGCTTACATGATTTATATATATAGATTGGAGATAGAGAAAGTCCTCATTATACACTAAAATTATGCACAACACTTAGCTTCATTCTCTCTAGACCAAACCTCCGAAATTCTCTTACCCATAAGCTCCTAATCAAAGCCCAACCATTACAAACAACAAATCGTAAGCATCAAAGCCAAAAATCAAAATCGCGAGAAAAAGGTATGAAATTCCTAAATTTTGAAATCTTTCGATTCTATGTTAATTGATGCAATTGATTGTATAAAGTAGTGTAATAGGAGTCTATTAATGTTCGGGTTATAAAACACGGACCCATAACATCAAAGTGCACGAATTTGAAGATTTAAGCAAGTTGGCAAAACCGAATTCTGTTATTTTTCACCAAATGTCAGAGGCTATAACTCTTTTTTCGATCATGAGTTTTGTTGTTTAAAGGTTTTTATATGTAGCTTGTTATGTGGTATTTAACCTCCAAAAAGAATCAGGTCCATATACATTATGGATTAAGAGTTATATAAGGTCAAAGTGGGTTGACCAAGATTGACCGGAAAATTCGGCGACCCAAAAATTTTCTAAGTGTTAATTTTTCTGACAAGGTTTGACCATACTTTAGCTGCTTGATTTCTTGTTGTTATGATGATGTTAAGGGTTAAAGTTGTAGTCCTATATGTTGTCTACACACTTTGGAGTTGATAGATCACATAAACGCGTTACGATCGTCTGTTATAGAGGCCCAAAGTAGGCATCAATCGTTTTCTTCACGAAGAAACGACTCGATATTACTTTGATGGCTAATTCTCCCGATCGATGTTGTTTAGAAGTAATGATTGTTGGTTATTGTAGTTTGGTATTTCGTCTACAAGATCCAAGTCATAGATTTCCCAGATTCGTTAAGAGCACAAAGTTATTCACGGTCAAAGTAGTCCCCTCACACGCTGCTCTGACAGTGTTCTTGAGATGAAGAATGTGACGCCCCCAAAATAGGTCCATTCCACCCAACCCATTCTGAGTCGCCAAATACATGGTACAGAAATAACTACAACTTCAATAATACAAATGTCGTGTGAAATACGACAATACATACTGTGAGTTTAAATACAGATATTGCCGTCTAAACAATATCCACACATAAATAAATCCCCATCATAATTATTGATACATTATTTTACAAAAATGGTGAGGACTACTAAATAAATCTCTCTAGAACCTTCATTCCATACCCCGACTCGATCCTGCTATGTTCTCACCTCCTGAGAAGAAAATGGAACAACAAGGAAAAGGGTGAGCTCAACTAGCCCAGTAAAGAATATTATGACTAAGATAATATACAACAAATTATCGTTAGTCTTCAACAGGGAAAAATCTAATAGAATACAATAGACAATAAGTTTTAGATCAACAAATGCAATGGAAGCAAAGAATCCATTAGAAGATTCACGTAGAAAGAATTCTCATGTCTTCTAAGGTTTAAAAGTCCATCATCAATATTTTATCCTCAGAATAAATATACATCTTTAATCATCTTTTGCACTACAGCCAAAGATATTCATTTGTATCACCAGGTTGTCATGTTCATCTCAACACTGCTCATCTTTTGCACTACGGGCCAAAGAGATTCATCGATTTAATCATTCATCTTTGCACTACAAAGCCAAAGATATTCATCAAGATATCACCATTAAGGACCGAGGATGACGAAAAACATTTTTAAGAACGAATCCGAAGGATATAGAAGGACAAATATTAGGGATTCGTATAACGGTTTATCCAAGATCAATAATACTTCATAATAAACGATTTTGAAGCGTAACTCAAAAATAACGATCAAAACATGGATCCAATCAAAGATAGTAATTTTAAATAGACATCTTGGACAAAAAGAAAAATTTTCATTTTCTATTGAATAAAGGCCGATTCGTGAATAAAGTCAGATATCGTGAATAGTGCCGTATACATGAATAGTAATTCGACACAAAAGATAGAAATTTCACAAAAAACATCTTCACGCTTCGTGAATAAAGACTCGTGAATAAGAATTCGTGAATAAGAACTCATGAATGGTAACTCGTGAATAAGAACTCATGAATAGTAACCCCGACATGAAAAAGTTCCAAATTTGATAAAAAGTTCAACAAATATTTTGGCATAATGATATTGAAGAAAATAATATCATTTATGAAAGAAATAACATCCTTACCTCAAAATAACCGTATTTCATTGAATTTCGGATATAGTCTTGTAAAACCAAGATCAGATAAAGAACACTCAAAGTATACTCACAAGATTACGCTTCGATAATTTAGAGAGAGAAAGAGAAAAACTTTGTTTACGTGTGATTTTCAATTCTAACTTAGCCTCTATTTTATAGGAAAATGTTAGAACGCATGAAGGAGACTAAATTAATAAATTATTATTATTACAAAACTTATTTCTACGCATGCCTAAAGACTAATTCAGCCACCAGCCATCCTTGACCCAAATTAGCAGTCCCCATGTGTTAAAATAAAAGTGGGTCCCACCCATAATTTAATAAAAATCATTTTATTCTCCGAAACTTCAATAATTCACAATAAATAGCTCTTTTATCAAAAAATTCGAAACTGGCGACTTTCCATGGGAAATTCCATTCTCTACAACTTTGCAGAAGAAAATTTTTCCAAATTCCAAACAGAAATTGACCGAAATCCACAAACGGGCGATTTTACAGTCTATAATCAATTTTCGGTCAAGAATTGTGTCCACCGACACACAAAACATATGTTAAACATTTAATGCCACAAAATACTCTACCTCCTCATATACTCATATATCCCACATTCATTATAAAAATATCACCGTTAATATATTATTAAAATAATATATTTAAATGAATTATTTTATCGTAAAAGATAAAATATTAATTTTCAACAATTGTCACATTAAAATTTTCTCCATCTATATCCACATAAAATAAATATTTTCTTTATCATAATAATCAATAATTAAAATAATATTATAGAATCACAATCTCGACAACCGGTAGTTGCTCGGAAAGCAGGGGCTTTCGATAAGGATTTCTCCTTCTTGCCAAGCAATTGATTAGGTGACCAAACCTCTCCTGTACGTAACTTTCTAGACATTGCCAATAATGTTATCTCGATAATATTATTCAAATAATATGAATTATTGATTTGATAATGGAAAATACTTGTGTAATGACAATTTATTGAAACAACAACAATACAAAATATCAACGCAAAGAATTATTGAATCAATAAAATATAATATTGAATAATAATTCATCGTAATAATTATTGAGTAGTGCCTTCTTATGTAAGGACCAATAATTTAATAATATCATGCAATACCGTGTACTACCATGCAACCACGCCAGACATCAGTATTTTAACCACCGGTAACCCAACAAAGGTGTTAATTCAGAATAATTTACGTCGTTATTTATAAAAACACATACTTGTCGCTTTTCCTCATCCGACAGCTTATTCTCATTATGGGGCCCACAAATAATCTGCAACGTGGCTGTCATTTGATATTCCCGAACAAAAAGAATATTCCACGACCAAACGAATATTCTCCGACAATAATGAATATTTTATAACCACTTACTTATTTTGTAAACTTTGCACATTTCACCCATAACCAAAGCATTATATCAAATTACCACCTTATTAATCAAGAATAATAATTAGAGGAAATTTGATTTTTATTTATAAAAATTTGGGGTCTTACAAAGAACACCTATAGCGACGGTTCTGTCACTATAGGCCCCTTTGGTGACAGATTTGAATTATTTTAAATTTTTTAATTTCTGGAAATTTCGAAAATGATTTAAAAATTAGAAAAATTAGATTTTAAATTCTGAAAAATTTATTTTAAAGTCCGAAAAATAATATTTAATTATTTTGAGTATATTTCATAAATATTTAATATTTTTGGAATATAAAGGTATTTATTTATTTAATTATAATATTAAATAAATGATTTAAAAATAGTTTTAATTCATGAAAAATCATGAAAAATTATTTTATGGTATAAGAAAATATTTTAAGTTATTTGTGATAACTTTTAATATTTTGTGATGAATTTCATTAATTAATTAATATTAATGATAATAAAGTTATTTATTAGTTTAAAATGATTTTAATATTTTAAAAATCATTTTAGATGAAAATAAAGTATTTAAAGATATTTTGAGTTATAAAATATAACTTTTAATATTTAGAAGATAATTTCATTAATAATTATATATTAATGATATTTAGTTAATGATTTGTGATATTAAGTTTATTTAATATTTATAAATAGTTTAAAAATGGTTTTATTTATTTAAAAATCATTTAAAGAGGATATTAAGGATTTAAAAATATTTTAAGTTATAATTAATGACTTTTAATATTCGGATAAATAGTACATTAATATTTAAATATTAATGGTAATTATTTAAAATGATTTTAATTATTTTAAAAATCATTTAAGGGTAATATAAATGTTTTAAAAATAGTTTGAGTTATTATAAATAACTTTTATATTTTGGCAATGGTTTCATTAATAATTTAATATTAATTAATTATTAATGATAATAGAATTATTTGATAAATCATTTAATTATGATTCCGATGTTTGAAAATGCATGATAAAATATCATAAAAACTTTAAAATTATTTTAAGTCATTTAAAAATAAAATGATGATATTGAGATACGAGAATAAGAGTCTTAGACTCGATAATTACTCGATAAAAGTTGTCGATGCGCCGGACAAATTTCGAATCTTATAAAAAAAAGAAAGAAAAGGCTACTTTTGTAAGAACATGGATGAGATATTTGAAAAATGTATAAAAATATTTCAAGTATAGAATATGAACTAAAAGTATGATCACCGCAATTATGTGATGACGTGATTAGACTATGTCTTGTTCGTAATGTATAAAGATTACTATATGTTATGATATATTGCTCTAATCAAACGAATGATCCGATTATTGATAGGTTGTGATAAAGAGATAAAACCTAAGTTGAGATTTGTAATCAAAGAAATCGAAAAGATCTTACCTTTGCATTTCCTTTATGCAATGAACATGAGTAGAGAGTTTTAGAATTCTTTTCATTCCCCGCATGTATTATATACGCTTTGATTATCAACATGTTAGCTTTATATATATATCTACATTCATTGATTTCTAAATGGTTATACAAGTGTCCCCACTTGGATAATCATGACATTTATTCACATGTTGATACACTTTTTCAATTACCCGTATACATATATGTTGAATTACATATTATTGTTGAAAGCAAGATTAAAACCTTCTAAGTTTGGAACCGTGCATGTATGAACATCCCTATATGGGAAAATTTTTTTGCGCTTTATAGGCGAAACAAAATAAAACGATGAATTTCGTTCGAGTTATGTAGTATTGATCAATCTGAGGTACAACAGTACGATCACCCTTCGCACTGTAGTAAGCTAGAATGGTTTCATGGATTGATTTACGCCAAACCTTTTGAAAATGAAAAGAATGTTCATAGTATGTTTCTTAAACCCTATTCATGGGTAGAGCGAGAGCCAAATTTAAAGAATTTGAAAGAGAGTTGTTATGTGAATTTTTTATCAATCTGATTACTTCACAACTTTCGATTCGTTGTAGAAGTGTTATGTAAAGAGAATACTTATATTCTTTCAAATTATATATATAATTACTATTACTTCTTTGGGCACTCAAATGCTCATCCTTGCTTAAATTAAATGTTTTCGATTATGTATGAAGCAACTGAAGGCTCGAGTGCACGAACAAAGGAAAGGAAAGTCGCTCAATGAGTTTATATTATGAGTTAATGGTTATAGTTAGTAAGACAATGGAATCTATTGTCAGATATTGTAAGGAATGTATTTGAAGGTCACGTACCTGGGGAAATAAACTTTGATGTATGTAAATTAAGTTCGAATGTATTATTATTTAGTACTATTCAGCTTAAAGAAATGGTATCGTGGAGAACCGAGTTCGGATTTCAAGTACCCGGATTTGGGGTCGC
Source organism: Panax ginseng (assembly GCA_020205605.1). Classification (NCBI taxonomy): domain Eukaryota; kingdom Viridiplantae; phylum Streptophyta; class Magnoliopsida; order Apiales; family Araliaceae; genus Panax; species Panax ginseng. Next base: position 154,108,292 of record CM035129.1, read on the forward strand.
CACAGTGACAAACCGTGCGTTGTTATCATTTCTACCTGTATTTTGTCCACGAGCCTCCCTCGTCTGATTTTGCATGAACTGCAAAAAGCTTTTAAACATCCCGTCGTTCATCATCTACTCAGTGGTGTTGTTCACAGGAGGAACATTGCCAGCCTGTTGCACGTTCTCCTCGTTGGTGAGTAAAGGTGTCTCCACGGTCTCATTTACTCCACTGTTAACATTCTCAGTTGACATTCTTAAATACTGCCATAAAATAAGGGTTAATTAGGAAAATCAACATATCACATAATATCCCTATATACTGACCAACTAACAAATAAGCTTAGGTAGGACACACTAGCGAAGGATTTACTCGTCTCTCCCCTCCTAGTTCTATTCCCCAATCTACAATTAATTATTCACAAATAATATTATATAATCACAATATTGACAACCAGGCAGTTCCCAGGAAAGAGGGGGCTTTCCAATAAGAATTTCTCCTTACTGGCGCGCAATTAGGTGACCAAACCTCTCCTTGACAGAACTTTCTAGACATTGCCAATAATGCTATCTAATAATATTATTCAAATAATATGAATTATTGATCTGATAATGGGAAATATTATGCAGTGACAATTATTGAGCAACAATAATATAAAATATCAACGCGGCAATTATTGAATCAATAAAATCTTTGAGCGATAATTACTTAATAATTATTGAGTAGTGCCTTCTTACGTAAGAGTTAATAATTCAAAAATACCGTAAATCTTGTGTCTATCTGCAAATGCAACAACGCGTATTACTTTACTTTACCCACCCAGATTCCAACAAAGATAATTGATAACTACTACGCCATTATTTATAAAAACTTTAATTTGTCTTTTCTTTCATCTCGACAGTTATTACATTATGGGGCCCACAAATGGTCGCTTGTGCCGTCAAATACGAATATTCCCCGACAATGAGAATATTCCACGACCAAACGAATATTCCCCACAACAATGAATATTTTATAGCCATCATGTATTTTTTAAAATTTGCATAATTCACCCATAACTTTAAACTTTTATCAATTTAACCATTTACTTGAATAATAATTATAAGAAAAATTGAATAATTTTATTTCATAAAATTCGGTCTTACAATCTCCCTCTTTATGAAATTTCATCCACAGAAATTTACGTGCACAGTATTTCAAAGGGTTGAGAATACCTTGCTTTCATTTCCGATTCCATCTTCCCCATCATCATAATTTCTCCAATGCTCATATCCTGTATTTCAGATATCATTCTAGAATACAGCTTCAAAATAAGGGTTAATTAAGGAAATCAATATATCACATAATATCCCTATATCTTGACCAACTATCAAATAAGCTTAGGTAGGACACACTAGCGAAGGATTTACTCTGCCTCCCTCCTAGTTCTATTCCCCGATCTCCGCCAAAGATCATATCCCTAAGCTCTGATACCAAATGTAACGCCCCCAAAATAGGTCCATTCCATCCAACCCATTTTGAGTCGCCAAATACATGGTACAGAAAACAACTACAACTTTATTACAACAATTGTCTTGCAAAATACAACAACACATATGTTGTGAGTTTGGATACAAATATATATCAATCATGTGACTCATGTCCCAACCGTGAGACAAGAAATTTCATAATGACACCTTACATAAAGGTATAGTCGAAAATTGTTTTAAAAATTAGAATCTTTGGGAAGTGCTCAAGGAAACCTTCGTACATGGGAGGCCATGCTTCTAGGTTATGGTAGATATCATATGGCCACAGAATTATCCTTGGTTGACCCAATAGACCCCAAAGAAAAACGAGAAGATTACTATCATATTCTTCCCAATGGCGAGTCTTCTCTTGACATATCATTATCTCCACTGTCTCTAATTGGGAATTATACTCCAAACAAACACCAAGATTATATAGGTAGTGCTTGTAAATATACTCGGCGAAGTGGATGAAAGACAACCCCGCATCTTATGATGACACGAGGTTGTATGTCATTAGACATCTTGTATGATAGTGGCAAAACACCCTTCCAAGTTAAATTCACCTCACCCTCAACATCTATAGATCAACATTTCTATTCCCTTGTTATTCCCCATTCGACCCAAATTTACACTTTTTATTACCTAAAAGGAATTGTGAAGCAAAAGGTGAAACCTAACTAACTTCGATAAAGAATATCATGACTAAAGATAATTAAATTATCAATAGCCTTCATCAATAATAAATCGTAGATTTAGAACATATGGTAGATGATAAAAAAATTTCAACCATAGTTGCGTGGAATGAAGCAATCCATTAGAAGAGTCAAATAGACTATAAAGTTTATTATCTTCTCCATGTTAAAAGTCCACCAACAATGTTTTATCCTCGTAACATCAATCAACAATTCTCATCCCACAATCACATGTATAACTCATAATCGTAATTGTTGTTCTAAATTCCTTTTCTCATTCGGTATGAAGATAATTTTCATCACTTGTCTTTACGAAATATCAAAGATCATGGTTATACCAAATCACAGTTCCTGTTCATAATCATACTAATAAATTCATCTTTGCACTACGGGCCAAAGATATTCATCAACAGTTCATCTTTGCACTACAGGCCAAAGATATTCAACTACAGGTCATCTTTGCACTACGACCCAAAGATATTCATCAATAATTCATCTTTGCACTACAGGCCAAAGATATTCATCAACAAGTCATCTTTGCACTACGGACCAAAGATATTCATATCTCAAAGAAATACATAATCATTTTAGAATTTATATAAATCATAATTATAACCATATATGTTGATCAATTCACCTTTGCACTTAAGCTAAAGATATTCAATTATAAATTCAATGGTCAAATGATCATACCAAATAACAATTCAACTTTGCACTACTGGCCAAAGAGAACCTATAGTCACGATCATACCAATAATCTATCCATCTTTACACTCAAGTCAAAGAGAAATATCATCATTAGGGTTATAAGAATGTTATATAAAAATAATATAATCAACATATAGATTTAATCTCAAGAGTAAGATTCATAAATCAATGATTTCATAACAACTTAATCAAAATATTATAAATCACTTAATAATCTCATAATCTAATATTATTAATAATACCACAATATTTTAATCATTTCTTAAACTTATAAACAATTTATTTTAATTGTTTACACTTTACTAATAAATGCATTTAATCATCTTAAAATGCCAACCTCATAAGATCTCATCACCAATAGCCAAAACCCTCATCAAAAATCTGCATATATCTCATATATAATTCTCAAGCCATAAAATCATATTTTCCAATTTTCTTAATTCACATAACATATTTAATTCATTTACTCATAACTAGAACATTTTCATGAAAAATACCAAATCAGTTTTAAAAATATTTCTTTTCTGGGATTTAGAAGAATATAGTCCCATATTGAATATATATTTTTCTCAAAATTTTTAAAATTCATTTACTATTTTTCACATGGCCAAAACCATCGAATATTCAAACATTTATCATAAATTGTACTTTTATCCAAAAATTCTGAAATTTACACGGTATACTGATATTATATAGATGTACTCACAATAAAAAATTCATCAATTCTGGAGTTAATCACAAGAAGTTATAAGCAGTTACTTTTAAAATAGTCTTTTCTCATAAAATCCATAACTCCTAATCTATACATCCAAAAATCGCCATTTTTGGACACAATCAACAAAACTCATCAAATTATCATTTCAAATTTTTCCAGAATTTTTGAAGGTTCAGAAGAATTTCGAAATAATAACCCTTAAAATCCCTTATTATCCCTTACCTCAAAAGAAAGCGGATTTACGACCGAATAACGTATTTGAATCGAACTTGCACCGTATAGCAATACTCAAAGTATACTCAAAATACTCACAAGAATACGCTCGATAATATAGAGAGAGAAAACTTCAGTTTCTGGTGTGATTTTCAATTATAATCTAAGCACCATATTTATAGGAAATTGCTTAGAACACCAAAGCGAAAAATTTATTAGAATATATATATATATATATATATATATATATATATATATATATATATATATATAATCTTCTACGTATGCCTAGAATCAAATTTTCACCATCAAACACATGTTAAAGATGCCTCCAACATGTCAAAAAACGTTTTTCTTAATTAATTAATTAAAAACTCCCAAAAATGATAATTAATTAATTGAAACTTCAATAATTCATAATAAATAGCCTTTTTATCAGAAAATTCGTATTTCGCGAGTTTTTATAGGAAATTCAATTCTCTACAACTTTACAGAAGAAAGTTTTTCCAAATTCCAAACAAAAATTGACCGAAATCCACAAACGAGCGATTTTACAAGCTATAATCAAATTTCAGTCAAGAAATGGGGTCCACCGACATGTTTAACATGTTTTAATCATTTTGGGTAACAAAAATACTCCTCCTCATATACTCATATATCCCACATTCACTGTAAAAATATCACCATTATTATATTATTAAAAAATATAATAATATATTTAAATGAATTATTTTATCAGAAAAAAGATAAAATATTAATTTTCAATAATTTTCACATTAAAAATTTTCTCCATCTATATCCACATAAAATGAATATTTTCTTCATCATAAAAATCAATAATTAATTATTCACAAATAATATTATATAATCACAATATTGACAACCAGTGCGCCCTTCAGAAGAGGGGCTTTCCAATAAGAATTTCTCCTTCTTGGCAAGCAATTAGGTGACCAAACCTCTCCTCGATGTAACTTTCTAGGCATTGCCAATAATGTTATCTAATAATATTATTCGGATAATATGAATTATTGTCCGATAATAGAAAATATCATGCGAAGGATGATTATTAAAATAACAGTAATATAAAATATTAACACAACAATTAATAAATCAATATAATAAAATCTTTGAATAATTAATTACAGAATAATTATTGAGTAATGCCTTCTTACGTAAGAATCAATAATTGGTGTAATACCGTGCTTCTTGTCAAACAACGCCAGACATCGTGTGTTTTAACAACCGGTATTCCAACAAAGATTGATGGTAACAACTACGCTAGATTATTTATAAACAACTTATTCTTGTCGCTTTTTTCTCCAATTTTCGTTATGGGACCCACACAAGGTCGCTACATATCATTTAATATTCCTCGACAAAGAAAAATATTCCACGACCAAAACGAATATTCTCCGATAAAATGAATATTTTAAAACCACTTGCTTGTTTGAAATAATTACGCATTTTATCCATAACTCACCACATTAATCAAATCAACCCTTACTATTTCAACATAATAAATAGAGGAAATATAATTTCATTTAATAATAAGTTGGGGTCTAACCTCCCCTCCTTATGAAATTTCGTCCTCGAAATTGACGTACGTACCTGGTGTTTCGAAAATGTGATGATACCTCGCTACTCCCAGGTCATTTCTTCAATAGCATGGTTCCTCCACAAAATTTTGATTTGTTGTATGACCTTTGTACGTAAGTCATGCTCCTTCCTATCCAAAATCTTGACAGGTACCTCCTCGTACGTTAAGTCTTCGGCTATCTCGTCCGGTTCTAACTCAATAACGTGGTTCGGGTCATCCACATATTTACGTAACATCGGTACGTAAAAAATGTTATAAACACGCGACATACTTGGCGGTAAAATGAGTCTATAGGCCACAGTTCCTATTCGATCGATAATTTCAAATGGATTAATAAATCGAAGGTTTGAGCTTTTCTCACATCACCAATTCTCGCTTTTGGAATAACAACTTCTTGTACCTCCTTCTTCATATTCATCAGCTCCGGTGTGTAGCTTGAACGATTTTAACTTTATCGATTAAAGTCGATTATACTCGTATATCATCACGTGGGTACCTAGAGTTTTCATCTCCATCTCTATTATTTGTAAGTTATACGAAATGGGTTTTGACAATATCGCACTCGTACTTGTATACGATCTTCTACTCAACACGTCAGCTACCATGTTCGCTTTTCCAGGATGGTATGGTCAGAACATGTGCCGAAATGAGTCTCTTCTTGAGTTCTTCGAAGCTCTTCCACATTCCTTACTCCATTTGAATTTTGTATCTCTACGAGTCAGTTGAGTTAATGGAGTAGCGATTTGAGAAAATCTTTTCACGAATCTCCGATAATAACCAACTAAGCCTAGAAAGCTACGTATTTCGATTACTGACTTAGGTTGCTCTCAACTGTGACTCATATCCTAATCTTGGATAGCACGTCACAATGGCACCTATCGATTTACTACCATTTACGAATATGGCGTCCCTACGAGAGAATGCGCTTCGGTGCATTCCACAAAGGAAGTCACCAGATAGAGGCTCGGATACCAACTTCTATAGTTGGGTTTTTAACTCCTGAAGTTCAATAGGAGCCATTCGATATGAGATTTTAGAAATGGGTTTTGTACCGAATTCAAAGTTGATACAAATTTAATATCACGCTCTGGGAGTAGGCCAGGAAATTCTTCAAGAAATACGTCAGGAATTTCACTAACAATAAAAATATCATTCAAATCTGACATATTATTGTTCAAGTCTATAACATGGGCTAAGAAGACTTGACATCCGTTTTTCAATAAACGAATGACTTTATGACTTGATATGAAAGTGTTTAACTTCAATGGTTGGGTTGCTTGAATTCGAATAACAGGTTGCTTAGGAATATGAAAACTAACAACTTTACGAAAGCAATCAATTTTGGCATGATGAGTAGTTAACCTTAAAATTACATCAAAAACAAATATCTTTAAAGAAATAAGGACAACAGGTAATGTAATAGTGCCAACCTGAATCAAGCAAGATTTTTAAGCAGTGAATGAAATGAAAGTTTCTCCTAACGGAGTCTCCACAGATAGGTTAAAGTCTAATTTCTCCGTAGTCAAGTTCAAACGTTGAACGCAAGCAAGAGAGATAAAAGAATGGGTAGAACCGGTATCTAATAAGGTATAAACTTCAAAGAATTTATAATTAACTAACCTGTCTTAACTTCGTTCGGGTTCTCGCATTTTAATGGAAATTACGACAAACGCTCTTTCGTAAAAACCACCGACTTTGTTTTATCCAGATCCGCTTTGGTGCCACCGTCCCAAATTGGACTTGATTTCGCTTATAGACAAAATCGAGCTATGTGACCTTCCTTTCCATAATTATAACATACCTTGGAAGGTCAGAATGTTTGGACTTATATGTCCTCCTCTCCGCATCAGAATATCTAACTAGCGGTCGTTCTCCTCCCTAGAATTTGTTCTTTGGTCTTTGGTCTTTCTTCCGACGCCTTCTCATCATCGTTAAATCTTCTCTTCTTGAACTTTCCACTTAAATTATTTCTTCTATTATCTTGGTCATGATTACCACCGAAGTGGTTACCATTTCGGCATAATAATTTCCTCCACGATGGTTATCATTGTTCGATGATGACCAGATTGTCATCAGATACGATTATCATCGAGTTTTAGTCGCTTTAGTTGAATGGGACTCATTATCTCGCCTCTAATAATTGAGCCCATTGACAACATCCTGAATAGAGAGAAAATTTATGAGAAATGAGATATTGACGTATCTTAGGGTTTCAAACCCCAAGAAACATCCGCGTCATACATTCCTCATTCTCCACCAAATGAGGTGCAAACACGGATAACTCGCAAACTTTGCCTCGTCTTTGGGACACCGCCATGTTGTTTTGTTCTAGTCTAATGAACTCCACTTCCTTCATATAATGATTTAACACTTTCGGAAAAGTATTTGTCATTAAATAGTTTCAAACGTCTCCCAAGACATGCTAAGTCGGAATTTGGATGGAGTGCGCTTCACGACTCTCCACCATGAATCTGCCTCATTACGGAACATAAAGGTGGCGAATGGCACATTCTGCTCCTCCATGCATCCCAAGACATTGAATATCTTGGTGATTTGTTTGACCCACGTCTCCGCCTTAATCGGATCTGACTTTCCCCAGAATTCTGGTGGTCCCAACTCTTTGAACTGGTTGGCTGTGACAAACCGTACGTTGTTATCATTTCCACCGGTATTTTGAACACGAGTCTCCCTCGTCTGATTTTGCATAAACTGCAAAAAGCTCCTAAACATCCCGTCGTTCATCGTCTGTTCAGTGGTGTTGTTTACAGGAGGAATATTTCCAGCCTGTTGCACGTTCTCCTCGTTGGTGAGTACAGGCGTCTCCACGGTCTCATTTCCACTGTTAATATTCTCAGTCGACATTCTCAAATACTGTCATAAAACAAGGGTTAATTAAGGAAATCAATATATCACATAATATCCCTATATACTAACCAACTAACAAGTAATCTTAGGTAGGACACATTAGCGAAGGATTTACTCGTCTCTCCCCTCCTAATTCTATTCCCCGATATCCGCTAGAGATCATATCCCTAAGCTCTGATACCAACTGTGACGCCCCCAAAATAGGTTCAATCCACCCAACCTATTCTGAGTCGCCAAATACATGGTACAGAAACAACTACAACTTCATTAATACATTTGTCGTGCAAAATACGACAACATATATACTGTGAGTTTAAATACAATTATTGTCTTTTAGTCAATATACATACCCAAATAAATCCTCATCACAATTATTTATACATTATTTTACAAAAATGGTGAGGACTACTAAACAACTCTCTCTATAACCATCATTTCATACCCCTTGACTTGCATCTTACACATTCTCGCCTCCCGAGAAGAAAAAATGGAACAAAAAGGAAAAGGGTGAGCTCAACTAGCCCGATAAAAGAATATTATGACTAAGATAATATACAACAAATTATCGTTAGTCTCCAACAGGAAAAATCTAATAGAATACAATAGACAACCAGGTTTTAAATCAACAATGCGGTGAAAACAACAATTCATTAGAAGAGTTAAGTAGAGAATTCAAACTACTATCTTCTATATATGAATTTAAAAGTTCATCGTCGATATTTTATCCCCAGAACATCAATCAATATATATCTGAATCAAATATTCATCTTTGCACTACAGCCCAAGATATATTCATCAATTAGTCATGTTCATCTAAACACTGCTCATCATCAGACTACGGCCAAAGATATTCCGTTATATCATCATTTAGGACCGAGGATGATAAAAAAAATATTTTAAAAGAAAACGAATCCAAAGGAAGCAAAAGAACAAATATTAAAGATTCGCACTTTAAATAATTCCCATTCAAAAATAATTCATAACCAACCAGAGTGGGGTAAAATTCAAGAATGATCAAAACATGAATACAATCAAAGCTAGTATCCGAATAGATATTTTGGACAAAAAGAAGAAATTTCATTTTTTGGTGAATAGTCACAGTATTCATGAATAAAGGTCGTATCGTGAATAGTCTTTGTATATGTGAATAAGAACTCACACCAAAAAAAGATAGAATTTCACAAAAACATCATCACGCTTCGTGAATAAGAACTCGTGAATAAGAACTCATGAATAAGAACTCGACATGAAAAAGTTCTAAATTTGATAAAAGTTCCAACCAATATTTCGCGTAATGATATTGAAGAAATAATATCATTTACGAAGAAAATAACATCCACTTACCTCACAAAGACAATTATTTAGTTGAAACAATTGGATATAGGCTATGACTTGAACTTGCACCGTATAGCAACACTCAAAGTATACTCACAAGAATATGCTCAATATATCGAGAGAAATAGAAAACTTGGTTTAGCTTCGTGTGATTTTCAATTCTAACCTAAGCACCTATTTATAGAAAATTGCTTAGAACACCAAAAGCGAAAAATTGAATATAATATTAATATAATTATACAAATTTTCCTTAGCCCACCTTTTGGTCAAAAAACCAGCCACGAATGTTAATGATGTCCAAAAAAATACAAAAAATGTTTTTCTAACAAAAATAATTTAAACTCCAAAAATCAATTCACACCCGATATACCGAAACTTCAATAATTCACAATAAATATCTATTTTATCAAAAAATTTGAATCTCGCGAATTTTTATAGGAAATTCAATTCTCTACAACTTTTCGGAAGAAATATTTTCCAAATTCCAAATGTAAAATTGGCCAAAATCCACAAAGCAGGCGATTTTTTACAGTGCTATAATCAAATTTCAAATCAATAATTGTGTCCACCAACACACAAAACATGTTTTAAACATTTAATGCCACAAAAATACTCTTCCTCCTCATATACTCATATATCCCACATTCATTGTAAAAATATCACCATTATTATATTATTAAAATAATATACTTAAATGAATTATTTTATCAGAAAAAGATAAAATATTAATTTTCAACAATTATCACATTAAAATTTTTCTCCATCTATATTCTCATAAAATCAATATTTTCCTCATCATATAAATCAATAATTAATTATTCACAAATAATATTACAGAATCACAATACTAACAATCAGGCAATTCCCAGGAAAGAGGGGGCTTTCCAATAAGGATCTCTCCTTACTGGCGCGTAATTAGATGACCAAATCTCTCCTTAGACAGAACTTTCTAGGCATTGCCAATAATGTTATCTAATAATATTATTCAGATAATATGAATTATTGCTCCGATAATAGAAAATACTGTGCAGTGACAATTATTAAAACAACAGTAATATAAAATATTAACACAGCAATTAATAAATCAATAAAATAAAATCTTTGAGCGATAATTATCGTAACAATTATTGAGTAGTGCCTTCTTACGTAAGAATCAATAATTGGTGTAATACCGTGTCTTCTTGTCGCGGCAACAACGCCAGACATTCGTGTGTTTTAACCACCGGGTATTCCAACAGTATTGACTTTTGGTAACAACTACGCCGTTATTTATAAACAACTTATTCTTGTCGTTTTTTTCCTCCAATCGCTTTTCGTTATGGGACCCACACAAGGCTGCGCCGTCGTACGAATATTCCTCGACAGTAAAAATATTCCACGACCAAACGAATATTCTCCGATAAAATGAATATTTTAAAACCACTTGCTTGTTTGAAATAATTGCGCATTTTACCCATAACTCACCACATTAATCAAATCAACCCTTACTATTTCAACATAATAAATAGAGGAAATATAATTTCATTTAATAATAAGTTGGGGTCTTACATTCATAAATTCTGGAAAAATTTAAAATGATAATTTGATGAGTTTTCTAGCTAGATTGTGTCCAAAAATGGCGATTTTTGGATGTATAGATTAGGAGTTATGAATTTTATGAGAAAAGACTATTTTAAAAGTAAACCTTTATAACTCCTTGTGGTTAACTCCAAAATTGGTAAAATTTTTATTGTAAGTACATGTATATAATAGCAGTATACTCTGTAAATTTTGGAATTTTTGGACAAAAGTACAATTTATGATAAATGTCTAAATATTAGGCAGTTTTGGCCATATGAAAAATAGTAAATGAATTTTAAAAATTCTGAGAAAAATATATGTTCAATATGGGACTATATTCCCAGAAAAGAAAATTTGTTTGTACTACTTTGGTATTTTTCATGAAAATGGACTAGTTATGAGTAATGAATTAAATATGTTATGTGAAGTAACAAAATTGGAAAATAGGATTTTATGGCTTGGGAATCCTATATAAGGTATATGCAGATTTTTGATGAGGGTTTTGGTTATTGGTGATGAAATCTTATGAGTTTGACATTTTAGGATGATTAAATGCATTAATTAGTAAAGTGTAAACAATTAAAATAAATTGTTTACAAGTTTAAGAAATGATTAAAATATTATTATAATATTAATAATATTAGATTATGAGATTATTAAGTGATTTATAATATTTAGATTAAGGTGTTGTAAATATTGATATGGATATTATTGTGAAACTTTATCTTTTTGTGTCGGGGTTACTATTCACGTATACGACACTATTTATGTATATGACACTATTTACGTTATCTCACGGTCTTTATGTATGCGAATATAAGTACTATTCACGAAGTTCTCGCTTTCACGAGATACTATTCACGACAAAATTGGTTTCTTTTTCTGACCAAATTATCGTTGATTTATGAATATTGCTCTTGAAATTAAATCCATGTTTTGATCATATTGTTTTTATTATCATATATAGCATTTATATAACCCTGGTGATGGAATTTCTCTTTGACTTGAGTGTAAAGATGGGTAGATTATTGGTATGATCGTGACTATGGGTTCTCTTTGGCCAGTAGTGCAAAGATGAATTGTTGACTGGTATGATCATGACCATTGAATTTATAAATGATTATCTTTAGCTTAAGTGCAAAGGTGAATGGATCAACATGGTTATAATTATTGTCTATATAAATTCTGAAATGATTATATATTTCTTTAAGATATTAATATCTTTGGCCTGTAGTGCAAAGATAAATTATTGATGAATATTTTTGGCCCGTAGTGCAAATATAAACCGTTGATGAATATCTTTGGCCCGTAGTGCAAAGATGTCCTGTTGTTGAATATCTTTGGCCTGTAGTGCAAAGATGAACTGTTGATGAATATCTTTGGCCGTGGTCTGAAGATGAATTTATTAGTATGATTATGAACAGGAACTGTGATTTGGTATAACCAGGATCTTTGATGTTTCAGGTAAAGACAAGTGATAAAAATTATCTTCGTCTTGAATGAGAAGAGGAATTTAGAATTACAATTATGATTATGAGTTATACACATGATTGTGGACAGAATTGTTGATTGATGTTCAGGGACAAAACATTGTTGGTGGACTTTTAACATGGAGAAGATAATAGATCTTATGGTCTATTTGACTCTTCTAATGGATTGCTCGTTCCGCTGCAACTATGGTTGAAAAGTTTTATCATCTACCATATGTTCTAAATCTCTGATTCATTACTGATGAAGGCTATTGATAATTTAATTATCTTTAGTCATGATATTCTTTCTTCGTCTTGAGTTGTCTTTCACCCTTTTGTTTCACAATTCCTTTCGGTGATAAGAGTGTAGCCGGGTCGAAATGGGGGTAACAAGGGAATAGAACGGTGATCTATAGTTGTTGAGGTTCTCCCTAAATAGTATGGAAATAATTTTATTGAGAACTTTAGATAAGTGTGTCGTATTATATACATCATTTGATATTTAATTTTAGTGAACCAAATAGGGTGAGGTGAACCCAACATTGGAAGGGTGTTTTGCCACTGTCATACAAGATGTCTAATGTAAAATCCCAAGTTTTATGGATAAAGATTTAATTTTCTCGAAATATTTTTTTAATATTATGGTGTGAATTTGAGATAATGTTATAGTTGTGGGTAGTATTTATAAATTTTGTAAAGTATGCAAGTTGTTATATAATATTCGATTGGTCGGGGAATATTCGATTTAACAAGGAATATTCGTACGACGACACAAGTGGACCCCACAACGGAAATATTGTCGGATTGAGAAAATGACAAAAATATATTTATGAAAATAACGGCAGAAGTTTTACCGCTAAAACTGTTGAACTACCCATTAGTAAAAAGTAAATGTCTGGCGTGGTTGCGTAAGTAGTACTACAGTATTGATTATTGATGCTTACGTGAGAAGTCACTCAGTTTTGTTCAATTATTGCTACTATATATATATTATATATGAATTTTGTTTTATTAGTATTATTAATGTAATAAAACAGGAAAACTTTTTATACAAAACAGAATACTTTTATAAAGTTATTCGTTTTATTAGGCTAATAGTAAAATCTTTTTATATAAAACAGAATACTTTTATAAAGTTATTTGTTTTATTAGACAATAATTAGAATATATTATATTTTATTATGCATAGTATTTGCATAGTAAAAAATCTTTTTATATAAAATAAAATACTTTTATAAAGTTATTCATTTTATTAGATTATAAATAGAATATATTATATTTTATTGTAAATCAATCTGGACCGTCCGTTTAAAAGTAAATCAATCTGGACATTCATGGATTGGTTACTATTCAGTCCATTCTTCTATAAATAGAAGTTCATTCCTTCATTATTTCTTACGAATTCACTGAAACTCTAGAGAGAGAAACTATAGAGAGAATTTTTCTTCTATAATCTTGAGTGTATTTCTTTAGCGTTTAAGAAAGCTTTGAGCGTAGTGCAAGTTTCTTCAAGTAAATCCCCGCCCTACCGTCGGAGTACTCTTCTTTATAAGGTAAGGGATATTATTTGTTGTACTCGTAAAGGGTATTATTTTTTTATATTCATGAAGAGAACTTACATTATTCCATTCTTTATTATTACATTGGAATAACTTTTGATATCGTGATCTACCCTATACTTGGTAAAATTCTTTTGTTATTCCATTCTTTATTATTCTCATGGAATATCCGCATAGGTGCGTTTCTGTGGGACTGGTTCCGTTATTTATTATTCTGTTGGAATAACTTTGTCTGTCTGCAATCTGCATGCATGGTGATTTCTGTTGTTATTCCATTCTTTATTATTCTGTTGGAACATCTTGTAGGTGCGAATTTTGCCTGACCTGGTTCCATTATTTATTATTCTGTTAGAATAACTGTGACACCCCCAAAATAGGTATACATCACCCATTCTGAGTTGTCAATACACGGTACAGAAACAACTACAACTTTATTATTACAACAGTAAAACTATGAGTTTAAATATAGATATTGCCATCTAAACAATATCCACATACAAATAAATCCTCATCATAATTATTGATACATTATTTTACAAAAATGGTGAGGACTACTAAACAACTCTCTAAAACCATCATTCCATACTCCGACTCGTACTAGCTACATTCTCGCCTCCTGAGAAGAAAAATGGAACAAAAAGGAAAAGGGTGAGCTCAACTAGCCCAGTAAAGAATATTATGACTAAGATAATACAGAACAAATTATCGTTAGTCTTCAACAGGGAAAAATTTAATAGAATACAATAGACAACAAGTTTTAAATCAATACTCGCAGCAAAAAATATTAATTCATAGAAGAGTTACGTAGAGGATGAAATCTACTAATATCTATGAATTTAACGATCCATCATCAATATTTTTATCCTCAGAACATCAATCAATATATATCCGAATCATATATTCATCCTTGCACTACTGGTGCCGAGGACATTCACCACGATTATGTGTTCATCTAAACACTGTTCATCTTTTGCTTGGCTACGGCCAAAGATATTCATCAGAAATCATTCATCTTTGCACTACAGGCCAAAGATATTCATCAGAAATCATTCATCTTTGCACTACAGGCCAAAGATATTCCATAATATCATCATTTAAGACTAAGGATGATGAAAAATATTTTTTAAAGAAACGAATCCAGTGAATCAAAATGACAAGGATTAAGGATTAAGGATTCGTACTTTGTTTTATCCACGTCCAAAAATACCTCAAAAATAATCATAGTGGTGTAAAATTCAAGAATGATCAAAACATGGATACAATCAAAGCTAGTATCCACAATAGATATTTTGGACGAAAAAGAAAATTTTTATTTTTAGATGAATTGTGTCGTATTCGTGAATAAGATCAGATATCGTGAATAAAGTCAGTATCGTGAATAGTAACTCACACACCAAAAGTTCCAAATTTGATAAAAACTTCAGATCAATATTTGAAAGATAATGATATTGAAGAAATAATATCATTACAAAAAAAATATCACTTACCTCGAAAAAGATCGATGCTTTCTAATGAATCTTTGGATATAAAGCTATAACTTGAACTTTCACCGTATAGCAATACTCAAAGTATACTCAAAATACTCACAAGAATACGCTCGATAATATAGAGAGAGAAAACTTCAGTTTCTGGTGTGATTTTCAATTCTAACCTAAGCACCCTATTTATAGGAAAATGCTTAGAACACCAAAGCAGAAAATTTAATAAATTAATATTATATTTTTTCTAAATATCTCTACGCACACTACCATCTGAATTCAGCCTCCTAACCACATGTTAAATGAGTTTCAAAAATGAAAAAACGTTTTTGTAATTAAAAATATTTTAAACTTCCAAAAATCAATTATTTCGGAACTTCGGAACTTCAATAATTCATAATAAATAGCCCTTTTATCAGAAAATTTGAATCTCGCAAGTTTTTATAGGAAATTCAATTCTCTACAACTTTGCGTAAGAAAGTTTTCCAAATTCCAAATGAAATTGACCAAAATCTATAAGCAGAAGCGATTTTAGAAATTATAATCAAATTTCAAATCGATAAATAGGGTCCAATTTACATGTTTAACATGTTTTAAATATTTATTGTAACAAAAATACTCTTTCTCCTCAGATACTCATATATCCCACATTCGTTGTAAAAAATATCACCATTATTATATTATTAAAATATAATAATATATATATTTAAATGAATTATTTTATCGAGAAAAAGATAAAATTTCAATTTTCAACAATTGTCACATTAAAAATTTTCTCCATCTATATCCGCATAAAATCAATATTTTCCTCATCATATGAATCAATAATTAATTATTCACAAATAATATTACGAATCACAATATTGACAACCAGTGGTTCCCAAGAAAGGGGGGTTTTCCAATAAGAATTTCTCCTTCTTTGGCGCATGAATTAGGTGACCAAACCTCTCATTAGACGAACTTTCTAGACATTGCCAATAATATTATCTAATAATATTATTCAGATAATATGAATTATTGCTTCGATAATGAAAAATAATTGTGTAATGACAATTATTGAAACAACAATGAAGATAAAATATCAACGCAACAATTATTGAACCAATAAAATAAAATCTTTGAGAATAATTCTTTGTAACCATTATTGAGTAGTGCCTTCTTACGTAAGAGTCAATAATTGGTGCAATACTGGTGTCTTCTTGTCAAACAACGGCGTATTCATCGTGTTTTAACCACCGGGTATTCCAACGATTAATAAAGGGTAACAACTACGCTGAAGTTATTTTTAAACAACTTATATTTGTCGTTTTCTTCCTCCAATCGCTTTCCCGTTATGGGGCCAACATATATGTCGCTTGCTACCGTCCGCATTTAATATTCTCCAACAATGATTTAATATTCCACGACCAAACGAATATTTCAAGCAACAATGAATATTTTATAACCACTTTAACTTATTTTGAAATATTTGCGTATTTTACCCATAACTATCCACATTAATCACGTCAACCCTTACTATTTCAAAATAATAATTAGAGGAAATTAAATTTCATTTATTAATTATTTGGGGTCTTACAACCTCCCTCCTTATGAAATTTAATTCCTCGAAATTGATATACGTACTGGTCTTTCGAAAAGGTGAGGATACCTCGCTTTCATTTCTGCTTCCAACTCCTGTGTCATTTCTCTATAGCATGGTTCCTCCACAAAACTTTAACTTGTGGTATGACCTTCGTCGTAGGATATGCTCCTTCCTATTCAAGATCTTGACAATACCTCCTCATACGTTAAGTCTTCTGGCTATCTCGTCCCTGGTTCTAACTCAATAACGTGGTTCGGGTCTTTCACATATTTACGAAGTACAGATATATGAAACACATTATGAACATGAGACATACTTGGAGGTAACGCGAGTCTATAGGCTACATTTCCTACTCGGTCAAGAATTTGAAATGGACCAATAAATCGTGGATTGAGCTTTCCTCTCTTCCCAAATCTTGTAACTCCCTTCCATGGAGCAACTCGCAACAATACATGATCCCCTATACTAAATTCCGCGTCCTTTCGATGAAGATCCGCATAACTCTTTTGTCGATCTTGTGCCGTTTGTATACGTTGTCGAATCATTTGAATCTTTTCGGTAGTCATACATACTAACTCGGGTCCCAACAATGTTGCTTCACCCACCTTGTCCCAACATACTGGAGAGCGACATTTTCGTCCATATAATTCTTCGAATGGGGCCACACCTATACTTGCCTGATAACTGTTGTTGTAGGAGAATTCCACCAATGGTAAATACTTATCCCAACTGCCCTTGAAGTCTAGGACACAGAGTCTTAATAAATCTTCAAGAGTTTGAATAATCCTCTCCGATTGTCCGTCCTGGTTTGAGGATGGTATGCGAGAATCAATCGTAAAAATCCACCCATAGCTTTTTTTGCAAGCTAACCCAAAATCTTGAAGTGAATCTTGGGTCACGATCCGAAACTATAGATATTGGCATGCCATACAACCTCACAATCTCATTTACATACATACTAGCAAGACGTTCGAAGAGAATAAGTCTCTCAGTATCGGCAAGAAAAATGGAGACTTGGTTAATCTATCAACAATAACCCAAATAGCATTTATGCCTTGAGAAACCGTGGGAAGACCTGTGAACTTAAAATCTATGGTAATGTGTTCCCACTTCCATTTCGGAATCTCAAGTGGTTGCAATGGTCCCTTAGGCACTTGATGCTCCGCCTTTACACGTTGACAAGTTAAACATGTTGAGATAAACTTTGCAATCTCTCTCTTCATATTGTTCCACCAAAATGTATGTCAAGATCACAATACATTTTAGTATTTCCGAGATGGATTGCAAATGGTGTATTATGTGCCTCCATCATGATCTTATACTTCAAATTAGAATCGTTAGAACACAAAGTCCGAGGTGGACTCAAGTATTCCTTCTTCATCAATTCTCGCTTAGGAATAGCACCTTCTTGTACTTTCTTCTTCATATGCATCATTTCAAGCCCAATGGCTTGAGCAACCTTAACTTTTTCTATTAAAGTTGGCTCTGTCATATACTTGACATCATCGCACTCGTTCCTGCGTATGATCTTCTACTACTCAACGCCGCGTCGGCTACCACGTTCGCTTTTCGGGATGGTATTGAATAGTGTGGTCGTAGTCTTTCAATAGCTCGAGCCAACGTCATTTAGCATGTTAAGTTCTTTTTGAGTGAAGAAATATTTAAGGCTTTTATGGTCCGAATATATCTCTACTTTCTCCCCATAAAGATAGTGCCTCCGGATCTTTAGTCTGCGAAACGATTCACGCCAACTCTAGATCATGAGTAGGATAATTCATCTCATATTCTTTAAGTTGTCGCGAGGCATAGGCTATGACTTTCCCATGTTGCATGAGAACACATCCTAACCCTTTGCTCGAGCATCATTTGTAGATAACAAATCCATCCGTACCAGATGGTATTGTTAGAAACAGTCTTAAAATGAGTCTCCTCTAAGCTCTTGGAAACTCTTCTCGCATTCCTCGCTCCATATGAATTTTGTATCCTTTCGAGTCGATGAGTTAATCAGAGTAACGATTCGAGAAAACCCTTCCACGAATCTCCGATAATAACCAAACTAAACCCAAAAGCTACGTCTTGACCACCGCCTCTTGATTGTTCTAACTTTGTATTGCTTCAATCTTCGTCGGGTCAACAGATACTCTATGTTTTGACACCACGTGCCCAAGAAATGCTACTTCCTCAAGCCAGAACTCGCATTTCTTTAACTTAGCATATAGCTTGTTTTCGCGAAGCCTTTGTAGTACCAGCTTCAAATGGTGCTCATGATCTTCACGACTTTTGGAATATATGAGGATGTCATCAATAAAGACAACAACGAACTGATCCAAATATTCCTTGAATACTCGATTCATCATATCCATGAAAGACGCAGGAGCATTAGTCAATCCAAAAGACATGACAAGGAATTCATAATGCCCGTACCGAGTTCTAAAGGCAGTCTTTGGAATATCCTCAGTTCTAATCTTCAGCTGATGATATCCAGAACGAAGATCGATTTTTGAAAAGAATTGTGCTCCTTGCAACTGGTCAAACAAGTCATCAATACGAGGTAGAGGATACCTATTCTTGATGGTGACATGGTTCAATTCCCGATAGTCAATACAAAGTCGCATACTCCCGTCTTTCTTCTTTATGAATAAAACAGGAGCACCCCAAGGAGATGTACTAGAATGAATGAAACGATGTCCAACAATTCTGTAGTTGGACCTTTAACTCTGAAGTTCAATAGGAGCCATTCGATATGGGGTTTTAGAAATGGGCTTTGTACGGGTTCAAGGTCAATAAAGAATTCAACTTCACGTTACGGGGTAGACCGGAAGTTCTTCAGAAATACGTCGGAAAGTTAATAACAACAGAATATTATTCAATTTTGACGTGTCTTTATTCAAATCCATAACATGGGCTAAGAAAGCTTGACATCCGTTTTTCAATAAACGAATAAACTTTATGATTAGATATGACGGTGATTGATTTTAATGGTTTAGTTGCACGAATTGAACAACGAGTTGATTAGGAATATGAAAACTAACAACCTTACAAAAACAATCAATTTTGGCATGATGAGTAGTTAACCAATCAATCCCTAAAATCACATCAAAAGCAAGTATCTTTAAAGAGATAAGGTCAATAAAAAGATAAGGGTGCCAACTTGGATTAGACAAGATTTATAAACAATGGATGTGATGAAAGTTTCTCTAACGGAGTTTCCACGAGATAGGTCAAAGTCTAATTTTTCGAGTCGATTTAAACGTTGAGCACAAGCGGGAGAGATAAATGAATGGGTATCACCTTATCTAGTAAAGTATAAACTTCACAAGAATTTATAAATAGCTTACCCGTGATCACCTCGTTTGGGTTCCTCGCATTTTGACCATCCACAACAAACGCTCTTCCGAGAACAGGTTGACTTTGACTTTTCTCGGGGATGATCTTTTCGAGTCACCGTCCCCATTGAACTAGGTTTATTCTGCGTGCAATCTCGAAGCGATATGTCCTTTCTTTCCACAATTATAGCATACACCGGAACTATTGTGGGCGCTTGGTCGATATGTCCCTCTTTCCCGTGTTTATAGCATATAACCGGTGGTCGTTCTCCTCCTTTGGAACCGATTCTTCTTGTACTTGCTGCCGTCTTCACATGGTCGTTATTGAATCTCCTCTTTTTAAATCTCCTCCTCGACTCGCTTCTTCTATTTTCATGGCTATGATTACCACTTTAGAGTGGTTACCATTTTTGTCCGTCTTTTTCTTTCTCCACTTTGTTTATTGTTGTTTTGTTGATCGTTATCTCCTGTATGATCCTGATTGTGGTACCTCGGTTGACCGTACTCGTTATCTCGCTTCTAACAATTGAGCCACATTAACAACATCCTAATAGAGAGAAAATTTATGAGAGATGAGATACTGACGTATGCCAGGTTTCAAACCTCTCAGAAACATCCGCATCATACGTTCCTCATTCTCCACCAAATGAGGTGCAAACCTAGATAACTCTGCAAACTTCGCCTCGTACTGAGACACTGTCATGTTGTTCTACTCCAGTCTAATAAACTCCACTTACTTCATATGACGAACACTTTCAGGAAAGTATTTGTCATTAAATAGTTTCTAAAATGTCTCCCAAGACATGCTGAGTGCGGCTGGATGGGTACGCTTCACGCATCTCCCACCAAAGTGATCGCCTCACCACGAAACATAAAGGTGGCGAATGGAACCTTCATTCTCTGTGCATCCCAAGACATCGAATATCTTGGTAATTTGCTTGACCCATGTTTCGCCATGATCGGATCTGGCTTTCCCTTAAATTCGGTGGTCCCAACTCTTTGAATCGCTTGGTTTGTGACAACCCATGAATTGCTATCATTTCCTCCTATGTTTTGAACACGAGTCTCCTCGTCGATTTTGCATGAAATCGCAAAAAGCTTCTAAACATTGCATCGCTTATCGTCGATCAAGGGTGTTGTTCACAGTAGAAACATTGTCGATCTGTTGCGCTTCTCCTCGTTGGTGAGTCTGAAAGGCTCTACGGCCTCATTTCCATTGTTAATATTCTCGATCGACATTCTCAAATCCGCCATAAAAACAAGGGTTAATTAAGAAATCAATATATCACACAATATCCTATATATCGACCAACTATCAAATAAGCTTAGGTAGGACACACTAGCGAAGGATTTACTCTGCCTCTACCCTCCTAGTTCTATTCCCCCGATCTCCGCCAGAGATCATATCCCTAAGCTCGATTCCAACCAGTGACACCCCAAAATAGGTATACATCACCCATTCTAAGTTGTCAATACAACGCATGAAACAACTACAACTTTATTATTACAACAAGAAAAGCTGAGTTTAAATACGAGATATTATCATCTAAACAATATCCACATACAAATAAATTCTCATCATAATTATTGATACATTATTTTACAAAATGGTGAGGACTACTAAACAACTCTCTAAAACCATCATTCCATACCCCACTGCATTTCGCTTACATTCTCGCCTCCACGAGAAGAAAAATGGAACAAAAAGGAAAAGGGTGAGCTCAACTAGCCCAATAAAGAATATTATGACTAAGATAATACGAGAACAAATTATCGTTAGTCTTCAACAGGAAAAATTTAATAGAATACAATAGACAACAAGTTTTAAATCAATACTGCATGATGAAAATATTAATTCATGTAAGAGTTACGTAGAGGATGAAATCTACTAATATCTATGAATTTAACGATCCATCATCAATATTTTTATCCTGTAACATCAATCAATATATATCCGAATCATATATTCATCCTTGCACTATGTGAGGCGAGGACATTCACCATTAATCATGTTCATCTAAACACTGCTCATCTTTGCACTACGGGCCAAAGATATTCATCGAAAATCATTCATCTTTGCACTACAGGCCAAAGATATTCATCAGAAATCATTCATCTTTGTACTACAGGCCAAAGATATTCCATAATATCATCATTTAAGACTGAGGATGATGAAAAATATTTTTTAAAGAAACGAATCCAGTGAATCAAAATGAGAAGGATTAAGGATTAAAGATTCGTACTTTGTTTTATCCACGTCCAAAAATACCTCAAAAATAATCATAGTGGTGTAAAATTCAAGAATGATCAAAACATGGATACAATCAAAGCTAGTATCCACAATAGATATTTTGGACGAAAAGAAAAATTTTCATTTTTCGATGAATAATGCCGTATTCGTGAATAGTATCGTATACGTGAATATTGCCGTATACGTGAATAGTAACTCTGACACCAAAAGTTCCAAATATGATAAAAACTTCAGATCAATATTTCAAAGATAATGATATTGAAGAAATAATATCATTACGAAAAAAAATATCCCTTACCTCGAAAGATCAAGATTTACTATTTGGAATCTTCGGATATAAAGGCTATAACTTGAACTTTCACCATATAGCAATACTCAAAGTATACTTAAAGTACTCACAAGAATACGCTTTATAATATAGAGAGAAAAACTTCATGATCTCGATGTGATTTTCAATTCTAACCCAAGACCCCTATTTATAGGAAAATACTTAGAACACCAAAGCGTAAAAATTTAATAAATTAATACTATATTTTTTCTAAATATCTCTACGCTTTTACCATCTGAATTCATCCCCTAACCACATGTTAAATGAGTTTCAAAAATGAAAAAAACGTTTTTGTAATTAAAAATATTTTAAACTTCCAAAAATTAATTATTTCGGAACTTCGGAACTTCAATAATTCATAATAAATAGCCCTTTTATCAGAAAATTCGAATCTCGTATGTTTTTATAGGAAATTCAATTCTCTACAACTTTACAGAAGAAAGTTTTTCCAAATTCCAAACAGAAATTGACCGAAATCTACAAACGGGCGATTTTAGAGGCTATAATCAAATTTCAATCAATAAATAGGATCCACCGACATGTTTAACATGTTTTAAACATTTATTGTAACAAAAATACTCTTCCTCCTCGTATACTCATATATCCCACATTCGTTGTAAAAAAATATCACCATTATTATATTATTAAAATATAATAATATATATTTAAATGAATTATTTTATCAGAAAAAGATAAAATTTCAATTTTCAACAATTGTCACATTAAAAATTTTCTCCATCTATATCCACATAAAATCAATATTTTCCTCATCATATGAATCAATAATTAATTATTCACAAATAATATTACTGAGAATCACAATATTGACAACCAGGCGCCTCAAAGAGAAGAGGGGCTTTCCAATAAGAATTTCTCCTTCTTGGCGCCGCAATTAGGTGACCAAGCCTCTCCTTAGATGTAACTTTCTAGACATTGCCAATAATGTTATCTAATAATATTATTCAGATAATATGAATTATTTCTTCGATAATGAAAAATAATCTTGTGTAATGACAATTATTGAAATAACAAAGATATAAAATATCAACGCAACAATTATTGAACCAATAAAATAAAATACTTGATAATAATTCATCGTAACCATTATTGAGTAGTGCCTTCTTACGTAAGAGTCAATAATTGGTGCAATACCGCGTGTCTTCTTGTCAAACAACGCCGTATTCATCGTGTTTTTAACCAACGGTATTCCAACAAATGTAAATCAGTAACAACTACGTACCGTTATTTTTAAACAACTTATATGTGTCGCTTTCTTCCTCCAATCGCTTTAGTTAAGGGGCCCACATATGGCATTTAGCGTCAGTATTTAATATTCCCCGACAGCATGAATATTCCACGACCAAATGAATATTCCCAACAACAATGAATATTTTATAACCACTTGCTTATTTTGAAATATTTGCGTATTTTACCCATAACTATCCACATTAATCACATCAACCCTTAATATTTCAAAATAATAATTAGAGGAAATTAAATTTCATTTATTAATTATTTGGGGTCTTACAATAACCTGTCTATGCGAAGTACCGCTTGCATGGTGATTTCTTTTGTTACTCCATTCTTTATTATACTCAGTTGGTTAAAGTTTTGACTTCTATACTCCATGAAATTAGTGGAATATCCTTGATATTTGCGCTTCATCTAGTATCTTTTCATGGAAATATTCTTCTGAGCATTCTTGAATTTTACTCTATAAAGAAGTATCATGTTGACAATTTGGACGTTATTAGTTCCTGGATAATTTAATTCTTGAACTTGTTTTATTGAATTCTTATATCATTGTCATCATCCTCATGTTTATATTTTGTTGAAAGTCATCTGGGCACAGTAGTGCATAGATGGACTTGGTATGATTATGACCGAGGATTATTCGGTATAATCATGACCGTAATGTTACAAATGATGTGGAAAAAGTCCTCATTGGCCCGTAGTGCATTGATGGACAGTTTTTGTTATGATTATGGCTATGAATTCTCTTCGGCCAAGGGAGAAAAGATGAATTGTTTTATGGCATGATCAGGATCGTTGATGAAAACACAATTATCTTTAGCCCGTAGTGCATGGATAATTCGTGGTCGTGACACTAAATAATATCATTGGCCTGTAGTGCAGGGATGAATTGATGATGTGGATTATTTATTAAGCTGAGTCCCAGCGATAAAAGTGATGAAAAACTTTTTAAATGATAGAAGATAATAGATTTTATTCTTTACTTGACTCTTCTAATGGATTGCTTGTTCCGTTGCAGTTAAACTTGATGTCTATTATATTTTATCAGTTTAACATTGTTGAAGACTAATGATAATTTATTCTGCATTATCTTAGTCATAATATTTCTTACTGGGCTAGTTGAGCTCACCCTTTTGCTTTCATTGTTCTCTTCAGAAAATAAGAACGTAACAAGGATTAGTCGGGGAACGGAGTGACGGTTCAGATGATAGCATTAGTAGTCCTCACTATTCTGTTAAATAGTGTGACAATAAATGTAATGAGGACTCCTTTGTGTGTGGATATTGTCTAGATGACAATATTCTTATTAAAACTCTCAGTTTATGTTTTGTCGTATTTTACACGACAGCTGTATTATTAAGTTGTATTTGTACTTTTGTACTATGTATTTGGCGACTCAAGATGGGTGATGTATACCTATTTTGGGGGCGTCATAGTTGGTATCAAAGCTTAGAGATATGATCCTTGCCTAAGATGTGAGATAAGAACTAGGAGGGGAGAGACGGGGAATTCTTTCGCTAGTATGACCTACCTAAGTTTATTTGGTATTTAATTGGTCGGTCAGAGTATAGGGATAATATGTGATATGTTGTTTAACCCTTGTTTTGTTGCAGTATTTGAAAATGGCATCCGAAAATGTTGAGAATAGCAATGGAGCACAGGAGACCGTTGAGTCTCCACAGATCAATAATCAGGATAATGTCCAACAGGAAGGCGATAATCCTCCTGTAAACAACAACACTGATCAAATGACGAACGATGGTACGTTTAGGAGCTTTTTAGAATTCATGCAACAACAAGTAAGAGAGACTCCTGTTCAAAATATAGGTGGAAATAATGGCAACCCACGGTCGGTCACCGCTAAGTAGTTCAAGGAGCTGGGACCACCAGAGTTTTTGGGAAAGCCAGACCCACTTAAGGCAGAGACATGGATTAAGTAGTTCACCAAGATATTTGATGTCTTGGAATGCTCAGAGGAGCAAAAAGTTCCATTCGCCACTTTTATGTTGTGTGAAGAAGCAGATCATTGGTGGGAATCTGTAAAATATACCCAGCCTGATGCACTCAAGATGTCTTGGGAGAAATTTCAAGAATTGTTCAACGACAAGTACTTTTCTGAAAGTATTCGTCACATGAAGGAGGTGGAATTTATCAAGCTGGAGCAAAACAATATGACTGTGTCGCAGTACGAGGCTAAGTTTGCAGAATTATCCCGGTTTGCATCCCATTTGGTCGATAATGAGGAGCGAATGACGCGAATGTTTCTAAGAGGTTTGAAACCCAATATACGTCAATACCTCATTTCTCCAAACTTTGTTTATATTCAGATGTTGTGAATATGGCTCAGTTATTGGAGCGCGATAATGAGTCAGCACAACAAAAAGGCAATGACCAACAACACGATAATAATCGTGCATCGGGGCAACGGCCATCTAACAATGATAACCATCGTGGGGAAATTATCATGCTATGAATGGTAACCACTTCGGTGGTAATCATGGCCAAGATAATAGAAGTGAAAATTTCAAAAAGAGAAGGTTCAATAATGATGGAAAGACAGCAGCACCAGCACCCGTTTCAAAGGAAGAAGAACGACCATCGGTCGTATGTTTTAAATGCGGACAGGAGGGACACATCCGTCCAAACTGTACGCAGCAATCCAAAGCGTGTTTTAATTGCGAAAGAGAAGGTCACCTAGCTCAATTTTGTCGTATGGTGAAGTCAAGTCCAGCTGGGATGGTGATGCCAAAGGATGTCCCAGACAAGCCAAAGCCGGTAGTTTAAGAGAGATCATTTTTTTTCATGACGAGGAACCTGAATAAAATTATCACGGGTAAGTTAATCATAAACTCTTGCAAAGTCTATACCGTGTTAAATACCGGTTCTACTCACTCTTTCATTTCACCTAGTTGTGCTCAATGTTTGAATTTAACTCCGGAGAAGTTAGACTTTGATTTATCTGTTGAAACTCAGTTGGGAGAAACCTTTGTTACCTCCACTACTTATAAATCTTGTTTGATTCAAATCAACACTTTCACGTTACCTGTCGATCTTATCTCTTTGAAAATACTTGCCTTTGATGTGATTTTAGGAATCGATTGGTTAACTACTCATCATGCTTTTAGTAAGGTTGTTAGCTTTCATATTTCTAACCAACCTGTTATGCGAATTCAAACAACTAAACAACTAAAGTCAATCATTGTCATTTCAATCCATAGATAAAGAGCCCCGAGCCTTTCGCTGGTGACTTCCTTGTGTGGAATGCACCGAAGCTGGACTTTCTGTAGGCGACATCATGAATGAAGATGGCAAGTTGATTGGTATCAATGTGACGTACTATCCAAGTCTTGGATGAGGGTCACAGTTTTGAATGATATTTCTATCGTTAATAAATTTCTTGACGTATTCTTGAAGACTTCTTAGCCTACCCCTAGAGCGTGAAATCAAATTTTGTATTGACCCTAGTACAAAATCCATTTATTAAACCCTCAAATATTTCTTTAACTAAAATGAACGTAACATGCGCCAAAGACATTGGCTCGAGCTGTTAAAGATTACGACCATACCATTCAATACCATCCTAGAAAAGCGAACGTAGTAGCTGACGTGTTGAGTAGAAGATCGTATGCGTTTACAAGTGCGAATATACGAACCCACGTGAAGATAACGAATATACGAGTAGAATCGACTTTAATTAATAAAGTTAAAGCCGCCCAAGCTACACACCCGAATTTGATGAATATGAAGAAGAAGTTTCAAGAAGGCGTTATCTTAACCCTCGATTTAATTGGCCATTTAAAAACCTCGATCGGGTAGGAACTGTGGCCTATAGACTCGTTTTACAACCAAGTATGTTGCGTGTTCATAACGTTTTTCACATATCGATGTTACGTAAATATGTGGACGACCCAAACCACATTATTGATTTAGAACCGAACGAGATAGCGGATAATTTAACGTATGATGATGTACCTGTTAAAATCCTGGAATATATTCTACGCTTAAAGGTTATACCTCAAGAGTTAGAATCTGACGAAGTGTCCTCATCTGTTCACCGTACAAGGTACGTACGTAAATTTCGAGGGCATAATTTCATAAGGAGGGGAGATTGTAAAATCCCAAATTTTACGAATAAAGATTTAATTTCCTCGAAATATTTTTTTAATATTATGGTGTGAATTTGAGATAATGTTATAGTTGTGGGTAGTATTTATAAATTTTGTAATGCAAGTTGTTATATAATATTCGATTGGTTGGGGAATATTCATTTTAACAAGAAATATTCGTACGACGGCACAATCATTGGTGGACCCCACAACAAAATTATTGTCGGATTGAGAAAACGACAAAAATATATTTATGAAAATAACGGCGAAAGTTTTATCGTTAAAACTGCTGAACTACCCTAGAGTAAAAGACAAATAATATGTCTGCATGGTCGGTTGCATAGTAGTACACGGTATTGATTATTGATGCTTTACGTGAGAAGTCACTCGCTTTTGTTCAATTATTGCTACGATGAGTCTTTGCAAGTATCTCACGTTATTGGATTCAATTATTGTCAATTGTTATATATATATATATATATATATATATATATATATATATATTATATGAGTTTTGTTTTATTAGTATTATTAATGTAATAAAATAGAAAAACTTTTTATATAAAATGTAATACTTTTTATAAAGTTATTCGTTTTATTAAAGCTAATAAGAAAAATCTTTTATATAAAAGCAGTAATATTTTTATAAAGTTATTTGTTTTATTAGACAATAATTAGAATATATTATATTTTATTATGTATAGTGTTTGCATGGTAAAATCTTTTTATATAAAACAGAATACTTTTATAAAGTTATTCGTTTTATTAAATTATAAATAGAATATATTATATTTTATTGTAAACCAATCTAGATCGTCCGTTTAAAAGTAAATCAATCTAGACCGTTCATGGATTGGTTACTATTCAGTCCATTCTTCTATAAATAGAATCTCATTCCTTCATTATTTCTTACGAATTCATCGAAACTCTAGAGAGAGAAACTGTAGAGAGAATTCTTCTTTTATAATCTTGAGCGTATTTCTTTAGCTTTTAAGAAAGCTTTGAGCGTAGTGCAAGTTTTTTCAAGTATATCCACGCCCTACCATCGGAGTACTCTTCTTTATAAGGTAAGGGATATTATTTGTTGTACTCGTAAGGGGTATTATTTTTTTCATATTCATGAAGAGAACTTCTGTTATTCCATTCTTTATTATTCTGTTGGAATAACTCCAGATACTGCAGATCACCCTATACTTGGTGAAATTCTTTTGTTATTCCATTCTTTATTATTCTCATTTGGAATATTCTGCATGCATGCGCTTTTACGCCGACCGGTTCCGTTATTTATTATTCTCGTTGGAATAACTCATACATCGCAATACCGCATGCATGGTGATTTCTGTTGTTATTCCATTCTTTATTATTCTGTTGGAACATCCTGTCAGTGCAAATTTCGCCTGACCTGGTTCCGTTATTTATTATTCTGTTAGAATAACCTGTCTATACGAAGTACCGCATATATGCATGGTGATTTCTTTTGTTACTCCATTCTTTATTATACTCAGTTGGTTAAAGTTTTGACTTCTATACTCAATAAAATTAGTGGAATATCCTTGATATTTGCGCTTTATCCAATATCTTTTCATGGAAATATTCTTCTGAGCATTCTTGAATTTTACTCTACAAAGAAGTATCATGTTGACAATTTGGACGTTATTAGTTCCTGGATAATTTAATTTTTGAACTTGTTTTATTAAATTCTTATATCATTGTCATCATCCTCATGTTTATATTTTGTTGAAAGTCATCTGTGGCCTGTAGTGCATAGATGGACTTGGTATGATTATGACCAGGAATTATTTGGTATAATCATGACCATAATGTTACAAATGATGTGGAAAAAGTCCTCATTGGCCCGTAGTGCATTGATGGACAGTTTTTGGTATTATTATGGCTATGGATTCTCTTCGGCCAAGGGAGCAAAGATGAATTGTTTTATGGCATGATCAGGACCGTTGATGAAAACATAATTATCTTTGGCCCGTAGTGCATGGATAATTTATGGTCGTGACACTAAATAATATCCTTGGCCTGTAGTGCAGGGATGAATTGATGATGTGGATTATTTATTAAAATCGAGTCCCAAATGATAAAAGTGATGAAAAACTTTTTAAATCATAGAAGATAGTAGATTTTATTCTCTACTTGACTCTTCTAATGGATTGCTTGTTCCGTTGTAGTTAAACTTGATGTCTATTGTATTTTTTCAGTTTAACATTGTTGAAGACTAATGATAATTTATTCTGCATTATCTTAGTCATAATATTTCTTACTGGGCTAGTTGAGCTCACCCTTTTGCTTTCATTGTTCTCTTCAGGAAATAAGAACGTAGCGGGGACTAGTCGGGGAACGGAGTGACGGTTCAGATGATAGCATTAGTAGTCCTCACTATTCTGTTAAATAGTGTGATAATAAATGTAATGAGGACTCCTTTGAGTATGGATATTGTCTAGATGAACATATTCTTATTAAAACTCTCAGTTTATGTTTTGTCGTATTTTACATGACAGCTGTATTATTAAGTTGTATTTGTATTTTTGTACCATGTATTTGGCGACTCAAGATGGGTGATGTATACCTATTTTGGGGGCGTCACATCTAATGACATACAACCTCGTGTTATCATAAGACAGGGTTGTGCACATCCACTTGCTGAGTATATCTACGAGCACTACCTATATAATCTTGGAGTTTGGTTGAGATATAATTCTCAATTGGAGACAATGAAGATAATTATATGTCAAGAGAAGACCCACCATTGAAAAGAACATGATAGTAATCTTCTCATTTTTCTTTGGGGTCTATTGGGTCAACCAAGGATAATTCTCCAGTCATATGATATCTATTATAACTTAGATGCATGACCTCCCATGTACGAAAGTTTTCTTGAGCACTTTCCAAAGATTTTAATTTCTAAAACAGTTATTGACTGTACCTTTATGTAAGGTGTCATTGTGACGTGCTATCCAAGTTGGTGTCCAGAGTCACAGTTGGTATATATTTGTATCAAAATTCACAACATATGTGTTGTTGTATTTTGCACAACAATTGTAGTAATAAAATTGTAGTTATTTTCTGTACCATGTATTTGGCGACTCAGAATAGGTTGGATGGATTAGAACTATTTTGGGGGCGTCACATTGTGTCTATAGTAGATTCAATGGAAATTTTGGTGTGATTATTTGTTTATATGTGGATGACTTGCTAAAATTTGGTACTGATGAGAACGTTTTGAAAATTACTAAAGATTTTTTATCTTCTAAATTAATTTGACATGTAAGGTTTAGGAGAAGTGGATTTGATTCTTGACATGAAAATAAATAAACATGTAAATGATTTAGTTTTATCACAGTCCCATTATGTGGAAAATATTCTTAAGAAATTTAATTTCTTTAATGAAGAGCCATTAGGAACATCTTATAATTCTAGTGTGCATTTAAAGAAAAATAAAGTGAATGGTATTGAACAAATTGAATATGCTAAAATCATTGGTAGTGTAATGTATTTAATCAACTGTACTCGACCTGATATTGCATATGCCATTAGTAGACTTAGCAGATATACGCATAGTCCTTCATAATATCATTGGAATGAATTGTCACGACTAATTAGATATTTAAAAGAACAGTTAATATAGGTGTACAATTTACTGGTCATTCTAATGTTCTAGAGAGATATTGTGATATGCTAATTGGTTATCTGATAATTAATTATGAGGCAAACTCCACTAGTGGTTATGTGTTTACTTTAAGTGGAGGAGTTATTTCTTGAAAATTTTCTAAACAAACTTGTACTGCTAGATCTACTATATATGGAATCTGAATTTATTACTTTAGAATTGGCAGGTACAGAAGTAGAGTAGATAAGGAATTTATTGGGAGACATATACCGTTGTGGAGTAAACCAATTCCTTCAATTTCTCAGCATTGTGATTCTCAAGTAGTTATTGGCAATGAATCATGTTTATAATGGGAAATAGAGACATATTCACTTGAGACATAATATTGTACGAGGACTGATCAGTAACATTGTTATTTCCATGGAATTTGTGAGATCTGAAAAGAACCTAGCAGATCCGCTATTGACTAGAAAGATTGTCCAAGAAGCATCCAGTGGGATTAGACTATTGTCAACATCTTGAGTAAGTAATACATGATAGAAACCCAACACGTGTGATTGAAGATCTCATGAATTGGGTTCAATGGGTAATAACAAGTCATGTAATTATTTAATTATAACACTGCAATTATTTATATCTCTCCCTATGTGCATGTGGTGCTTACTGACAAATTATGATAGGATGAATCATTTAGATTCTTAATGAAACTCATAGCCCTAAAGGGTGGTGTATGTCAGTTTACACTTGATGGATTCACTTATATAAAGGTGGAAGTGTAAGCCGCTTCCTATGAGAGCCTTTGGCAAATTCTCTAGAGCCTTTCTGAAAATCTGGGACATGGCGCATGGCATAAAACACGCTCAACCGCGAACTTGTGTAGATTCAAAATTTTTAGGTATATGTGCAAGTTCAACTGTTTGTATTACAGATAATGGGTTCAAGAAAATAGTTTACCTATAATCTATAATCATGAGCTTGTTTCACTAAGTGTCGATTCAAACCCACAAGGTATCGACGTTATGTATCCAAAAATCTATTGCCCTTCTTACTTCTTTTTAATTTTTCTTTCCTTTTTCTCTTTGATAATTTTGAGTCATGTAGGGGATTGTTGGTTGTGCTTCAAAATTTTTGTTTTGACTAAGTCCTACATTAACTATTTTGAAAACATTCCTTGTATATACTAGTACATTATGGTGAAGGCTTAGTAACATGATTGAAGAAAAAGAAATGGGCTTGCAGTACACATGAGGTTGGCTTAGGAATTGGGCTGGTTCAAGCTTAGATCTTGAACTTTCGATTAGAGTCATAGCGATTTTCCAAATAAATTGTTCTAATTTACTATTCTGTTTGTTCAGATAACTGGAAATAGCGATGTGTTATATATGTTACGCCCCCAAAACAGGTTTACATCACCCATCTTGAGTCGTCAGATACATGGTATATAAATTCAAATACAACTTAATTATACAACTGTCGTGTAAAATACGACAAAACATAGCTGAGAGTTTAAACAAGAATATTGTCATCTAGACAATATCCACACTCAATGGTGTCCTCATCACAATTATTATCACACTATTCCGTAGAATAGTGAGGACTACTAAAGCCATTTATCCTAGACCATCACTCCATTCCCCGACTCGTCCCAGCTATATTCTCATTTCCTGAAGAGAACAAGGAAAGAAAGGGTGAGCTCAACTAGCCCAGTAAGAAATATTATGACTAAGATAATGCATAATAAATTATCCTTAGCCTTCAACAGTATAACAACTGATAGAATACAATAGACAACAAGTTTTAGATCAATAACTGCAGTGGAATAAGCAATCCATTAGAAGAGTCAAGTAGAGCATGATATCTACTATCTTCTATGATTTAAAAAGTTTTTTATCAACTTTATCCCTGTAATACCCATTAACAGTTCTTTATTATACCCAAGACAAAGAGAACTTTCATCACCTGTCTTCACCTGAACCACCAAAGATTATAGTTAAATTCACAACTCATATTTATAATCATGTAAATCAACAGTTTCTCCTTGCCACAAAGGATTAATAGAACGTTTACTCAATATCCTTACCCCAAAGGCTAAAGATATTCAAATGTAATAACAATAATCATACCAATCAGTTGTCTACCTTTGCACTATGGGCTAAAGATATTCAACTATAAAACCAATGGTCATGATCATACCAATCAATTGTGTGTCAGTGCACTACGGCCAAAGACATTCAACTGTTAACTAATGGTCATGATCCTGCCAATCACATCATCAAATTATCCATGTACTACAGGCCAAGGATATTCGTTATTATCACCAGTGGTTATGATCATGTCATATACTTGTCCATCTTTTCACGTAAGCCAAAGATATACAACTATAAAACCAATAATCAACAGTCCATCTTTGCACGTAAGCCAAAAATATACAACTCAGAAAACCAATAATCAATAAATTCATCTACGCACGTAAGCAAAGATGACTTTCATCACAATATAAACATGAGGATGATGACAATGATATAAGCATTAATCAAACGAAATCAAGGATAAATATTAAAGATTTTTAATTTATCCAGAGTTTAAAAATATCCAAATTGTCAACATGATACTTTGTGGAGTAAAATTCAAGAATAATATTCATGTACCAAAAATAATTTGGATGTAAAAAGAAATATATTTTTAGGTGAATAGTACCCAGAAATATACTTCTAGAATAGTACCCGTGAATAAGACCCCGACACTACGAAAAGTACCCCAAATACCCGAAAGTGAATAATATTCGGGTGAATAATAATTTGGGTGAATAAGAATCCATGAATAAGAATCGTGAATAAGTACTCGACTACCTAAAAGTGCCCCGAATACCCGAGTGAATAATACTAGAGTGAATAGTAAATCGGTGAATAGTAACCCATGAATAGTAACTCGTAAAAAAAAAATACCAAAGAAAATGATATTCCATGACGAGTACAAAAGAAATGATATCTCGACGATTTAGTAGAATATACTTAAACTCAAAATGGATTTTCACCGCCATGCGGTAATCCACGTAGATGCATCATTTCCACAATTTAATAAAGAATGAATACGAAGGATCATTCACCATGCATGCGGAAATCCACATGACGAAAGTTATTCCAATGTAATAATAAAGAATGGAATAATGTAAGAATTCACCATGCATGCGATGAATCGCATGCATGTGTTATTCCCAATGTAATAATAAAGAATAGAATCCAATCACGCGTAATCCGCACAAACAGGATATTCCAACAAAATAATAAAGAATGGAACCAGTCATGTATAATCCGCATGACATATGATATTCCAAATGTAATAATAAAGAGTGGAATAACAATGTAATTCACTGTATATGCGATAGATCATATGCATGTGTTATTCCAAAGCAGTAATAATAAAGAATAAAATAACGTAAGAATTTCACCATGTATGCGGTATTGGCGTATGCATGTGTTATTCCAACATAATAATAAAGAATGGAATAAGAACCCTTATGAGTATTGAAAGAAAATAACTCTCTTCATGAATACGAAAGAATAATACCCCTTAACTCAAAAGAAGACTGGATACTGGAATAGTGAAGTAGCAGACTTCTCTTCTTCTTTCTCTCTATAATAATTGCTCTATAGCTTTAGTGAATTGGTGAGAAATGAAGAAATAATGAGCTTCTATTTATAGGAAAATATATATAGTTTCAATAATTGCATATTTTGGGGCTCGAAATATTACAGTATAATACCTTCCCTTTTTTCTTCCTTTTTAATTTAGTCCTGCAAGTATTATCAAACTTGCACCACCTCCCCTAATAGTAAATCATGTGAATCAATAGTTCTAGACATGTGAAAATACAAATTACAGTATAGTACCTCCATCTATACCTCCATTTTTAACTTAGTCATGCAAGTATTATCAATCTTGCATCATCTCCCCTAATAGTAAACGAATGTGAATCAATAGTACACACATGTGAACAAATACTTATAATCATGTAAATTAATAGCAATTAATTTCTCATTTATCCGGTTAATTACCCGATTGGTCAATATAACCTCCAGACATCAATTATTATCGGAATAAATGTCGATTTTCACTAACACTAATAATTCCAACACAATGGAACTATCAATTTCATCTTTAATTAACACAAACTTATTCATCATTAATATTATAATTCACAATATTTAACAACCAAAGTGTCGCTTCTGTGAAAGAGGAGGCTTTCCGATAAGGATTTCTTCTTATTGGCGCCGCAATTAGGTGACCAAACCTCTCCTCGATGTAACTTCTAGACATTGTCGATGATTGCAAATAATAATATGAATAACTTTGTCGTCTCAATTATTGATTTAATAATATATCATATAATGCGATGATATCTTTGTGATAATAATTGAATCAATAATATGAGAGATATGATGCAGCAATTACTGTAGCAATAATTGAGTATAACTGAGTGACTTACTTACGTAAGCATCAATAATCAATACCGTGTGCTACTATGCAACCAAGTGTATTATTGTACTTTTATCACCGATTATTTTTTGAAAACTTTCTTATTTTGAAAAATTTTCAAATATCACCCTTAACTTTAACCTTTTATCAATTTAAGTATTTATTAAAATAAGAAAAATTGAATATTTTTATTTCATAAAATTCGAGATCTCACAATATATATAAATACATAAAAAGACGGAGGCGAGGGCGGAACGGGACTTGGAAGTCCTGGTGCCAAACTTGCTAGTCGCCTGTTGTTTATAAGGGTATATATATACCCAGTTCATGTTAAACATATATATATATATATTATGTACGTATCCTGCAAAATGATTAAGAGAAAAGAACAAGGTTTTTATGTTGTCTTTCTTTATGTGTCTTAATTAATTTGTTCATTTTATTCTTTAGTTCCCATGCATGTGTTTGCACATTTTTTAATGTATGTTGTTATCTACAGATATTATCCTGGTTGAGAAGAATTGAGAGGAAATGAGCTGGTCTTAGAGCTTTGTGTTTGGGAGGAGAGAGCGATGAGGCTAAATCTAGGGATTTTTTAGCAAGAACATAATAAAGCCACCTAATCCACTAATAGGCACAGTGCAACCAGGCAGCGTGCATGTAGCCATGCAGTACTACATCTTTTCCTTTCACTTAATATAGATATTTGATATTATAGATATTTGATATTATAGCCATGCAGTACTACATCTTTTCCTTTCACTTAATCTCTTTTTCTAATACAAGAGTAATATAGATATTTGATATTATATTTAATGTTATACAATTATTTTCTTATACACACTTTTAAAAAGTATTATATTAGTACTACCATGTTAAAGCCTAATTAATTACAGATACATGCATGGAGTTAGAATTGATTGCAGAAAATGAGAAGTGGGGCATGATGAATTACCACCAACTCTGAGGTAGGCCATCCCAATTTCACTGTCACAATTCCAAAAATTGCTATAGATCTCCTACCCGTTGTCTTCATACTCACATGGATATGACAATTTGCATGGGATCGGTATACGTCAACATATTTTTTCCATGGGTACATCAATGGTTGCTTTCAGTTTCACATTTTTTTGGCTAAATTTAAATGTAAATATTAAAATAAAAATAGTTCAAAAGTCATAGAATCGGAAACATAATATAGCATAAGCATCATAAAACAAACACTAGGAAGCAATAGCTATACGGTCCCAAACTTACAAAGAAAGATTACTGAACCAACTCCAAATTCTAATTTTTTGGAATTTTGAGAAAGAATGGAGTCTACATTAATTAACAATGTGCATGATGTCTTTGACAATAACTCTAGCAGGTGTTCTATGATTTTCATGTGATCTAGCATTTCTTTCCTTACGTATGTAATACACTGTTGTAGTAAAACTTAGATTAAGAATCCCATGTTTCATCTTCCTCTCGTTGCGGTAGAGAAGGTAGTTAGAAAGTGAGTCCCAATCCTTATTGAACCCCTGCCAATAGCATCTGTCTAACCACTGGGTGCAACACCTGATAAGAGAAGGAACAATTAAACAACAAATGCTCAAATAATTCCAAATTGTTGCCACATAATCACTACTAGAAAAAAGTTTAATCCCGGCAGAATTATATTATTCTCACGGACTACATTCCGTCAAACTTAGCTTATTTTCAACAGAATAGTCCATTGAAGATAAGTCCTTCGAAAATAAAGCAGTTTCTGTCAAAAATAGAATGTCCTCATTGGCGTCAAGTTTCCCTTCAGCGCGAACCTTCAGTTTAACGAAACATTGGTTATTTTCGACAGAATTTCCGTCAAGATTAATATAATTTCAACGAAATTAATTCTGACAAAATTTCCGTCATAAATAACTTATAAAATCTAGTCGTCGTCTTCAGCCGCCTCATTTCATTTTATCTCTCTTCTCACATTTCTCACTTTTTGCACTCTCTCACTCACCCACTCTCATCTCTCACTCTAAGGAGCTTGACTCAAGGTCCTCATCTCTCCATTCTCCCCTACACAATGACTAATTTTTGCCACCTCTGCTGTCGCCGCTCACTGGGTTGATTGATTAGCTATTAATTCTTCAATTAAACCTAAATTCAAGTGATGTGATAAAAATATGTACTGCAAGTGCACAATATTGAATTGAAGAACTGACAAGTATAAGTCGAACTCACAGATTAATTTTAATATATCTTTAATATCTATTTTAGGCGAATTAGAAATAAAGATTGAAAATTAATTAACTAAAATATGAAAGATAATAATGAGGAAGCAATCTAGGAATCCAAATCTATTAAATAAAAAATATAACATATAATTCAATCTCTTTTATTTTTATAACTTAACTATGATTTTGATCTCCTTTCCCTTTAATTTAATAATTTTTAGAATTAACGTGGGCAAGCAGAGACTATGAAAATTTAAGAATTAACGATAACCCATCAAAACTTATTCGAGCAAGCATGGATTATGAAAAATTTATATCTTAACAATAATCTATCAAAACCTCTTAATTAATTTAAAATCACATAAGAACTATAAAACGAATGTATTTCAATACAGAAACATTAAGGAGAAATCAATTAAACATAAAAGCATAAATAATAGAAGAGACGAAAAATATTATAATGAATAATTATTTAATTTCATCTCTTCATCCTAGATTAAAAAAATTAACTAGACATGAAAATAAATAAACTAACTAAAATAAAGAAAAGAAGAAAATTAAAAATAAATAAGAATACTCCCTTTAATTAACAATCATCCAACGAACGTACAATAAAGAAATAATTTAATATACTCATACTCCTAACCTAAACTAATACAATATAATGCTCTTTCTCTCTAAAACAAGAGAGTTATTTATAGGGAAAATAAATTTGTGCCCTAATTTAGATTCATTAAACTTGTAACACTTGTTCTTTTTATTCATGTAGGTTTCAACTTCCTAGTGACAATCAACTTCTCAAAGAAATCTTCTAGATAGATAGACTTTCTTTTCTCTTGTTGGATTTGACTTGCACACCAAGATTGTTCCACCACTTTCCTTCTGTTGTAGAATTCTTCTTGGATATTTCCTTATATGAATAAGAATATTAAATATCGCTTGATCACCAAGATTTTGATTTTATTGCATGCAACAAGTATTAAATCCTACCAAACATATTAATTAAATAAACTAATATTATTAAAAGGACAAAATGTATGTGTCTATCATCAAGCTTCACGTACAGGTACATTTTAATTTATAATTTGATTATGTATATTTGGGTTTAGGTTTTTGTATGTATTTGGGTCTGAAAATTGATTTTGTATGTGTAAGTTAGTTTGAATTTAGTAGTTGGTATTAGTAGAAGTACTTAAATGATTGTTCTGAAATTGGTATGAATTAGGTCTGAAATTGGTGAAATAGGTCTAAAATTGATGTGATATTGTCTAGATTAATTGGTGAAATTGGAATGAAATAGGGTGGGAATTGATGAAATTGGTTAATTAGGGTCTGAAATTGGAATTACATAATTGAAATTAGGATTACATGCATTTCCTGAATTGTTGATATGTGCAATTTGTTTTTGATATCATTGTGAAATTGGGATAATTTAATGTGTTGTTGAAATTGGGAATATTCTAGTTGCAATATTATCTTGCCTAATGCTTCTATTGAAAAATCTGTACGCTATTAGTGTTAAAATCTTAGTATATTTGTTATTTCTGACGGAATTTTCGATAAAATTTCTGTCAGAATTATTCAATTGTAAAATTTGTGGGCCCTACATGTATTTATGTATTATTGAATATTTTCAATATTAAAATAAACAAAGTATCATTTATTTAGTTTTGCAGTACTAAATAAAATAGTAACATAAACTAAATTTAAATAATATAATATAAGATAATATATTAAAAAAAATCAAAAATATAAAATAAAGTAAATAAATTTAATTTAATTTAATTTATGTAAATTAAATTAAATAATATAATATAATACAAAATAAAATTCAATATTAAATTAAACTAAATAATATAATATAATAAGATATAAATTAAATGGAATAAATTAAAACAAATTTAATTACTTAATATAATATAATACAAAATAAAATAAAATGAAATGAAATAATTTAATTTAATTAAAATAAATAATTACATCGACGATTTTCATACGCAAGAGCAACATCGTTGACCCCGCCCGATGATCCTCCTCACATTGGGGTTGTACTATTAGCATAACTTAGTACGTTTTGTAGATGATTTGTACATATTTTATTTATCTTTACTTTAGTTTAGCTTACTATGATGTAATCGTCGTAG
This sequence comes from Panax ginseng, assembly GCA_020205605.1. Classification (NCBI taxonomy): domain Eukaryota; kingdom Viridiplantae; phylum Streptophyta; class Magnoliopsida; order Apiales; family Araliaceae; genus Panax; species Panax ginseng. The sequence continues at coordinate 154,149,267 of CM035129.1, forward strand.
TTTAGTTGATGTTTGACGTATTGTAGTTTAAACATTGTAATTTAATGTCATTTTTGTATATGTTATGGAAAATTAGTTTATATTTATTATTGTTGGTCTTGATAATTCATATTGAAATTGTATGTGAACATAAGCCAGTTATTACTCTATGTACATGTTAGATAGTTATAGTTATGTTGTATGTGTTGTTAGGATAAAACAGATTTACAGGTAGCAAAACGTGGGTTAAAACCCTGGATATTGCCGAAACAGATTTTTTTTTATAAAAAAAAACCCTTATTCTTGACGAAATTTTATATTTTTGATACGAAAGTTCCGTCTGAAATAAGTCTGTTGAGTTCAATCAGCGATGCCACGTGTCGGCAGTAAACTCAACGAATCAATCCCGACCGAAATACTTTCGTTGAGAATAAACTAAGTCCGGCGGAATATTGGTCAGAATTTGTTTTGTCAACTTTTGTTATTTATGATTGAATTTTCGACGGACTGAATTGTCGACAGAATATTCCGTTGAAATTAGGTTAATCCGACGGAATATTCAGTTGGAATTAAGCCTTTTTGTTGTAGTGATTCACCCCGTAGCCAGCAAGAATATCAAGAGTATGCAGCCTTTTGTGAAAAGCCAGCCAAAAAATAAATGAAAATCGTGGAGTTAAGAGTTTGTGCCAAACGATTGAGTGCCATTAGATGGTGTACCCTCAATTCCCAAATCCCAAATGGTGTGGGTTTTTAACATGGTGAGAATCTCAATTGTCCCAAATAAGATGATCAGAGGACCTAGAGTTGCATTGCCTAATGCAATCAAAATTTGTTCTAAAGGAGAGAAAAGCTAGGCGATTAGTTGCCAGCTAGAATGCTCAGTGATACTCCGAACTAATGCATGGGGCCCCAGACCAGATTGAGTAATGAGAGGATCATGGAGAGATGTTGCAAGGGGCTTAGAATAATTAATCCAAGGATCAAACTATAAATTAATCTTTGAGCCATCTCCAATATTAAATTTGATATGCTGTGAGGCAATAACTTTGTGTTTTAGTAAGTTTCTCCAAATCTAATTAAGAACAATGAGAATGGATTTTAATATTCCAGAAATACTTTTGTTTGAGAACTGTTTGCTTCACCCAAGAGGCACATAAAGAAGTGGAGCAGGGGTCAACAAGCTTCCATAGCTGTATGAGGATCAAAGCTTGATTCCAATCAACAAGGTGTTTAATATTTAGCTTTCCTTCCTGGTAAGGCAAAGCCACTTTATCCATGTCATATTTTTGCAAAGCTTTGGCCCTTCCAAATTAATATACTTAAAATGCTCTTGATGGAATAATTGTTGGGGAGGATGAAATGGGCTGACCAGTAGGCAGTAGGATTGAATAGCGTAGAGGACTGACTGAATCAGTTGTACGTAGCCTACCAACATAAGAGAGAAATCTGTTGGTTGTGATCTTTTCAATGGAAGGGTGACAATCAGATGAGCTTAGATTAGTTGAGATAAGAGGAACTCCTACGAATTTTGCTGGTAGAGTACCAAGTTGGAAGTCAAGGCTTTCCACAATGGCAGAAGCTTGATCTTGTGGGACATTACAGAGGAAACACATACTTTTAGAAATATTGAAATCAAGACCAGAAAGGTGTGAGAATTTACGGAGACATTCCTTCAAAATAGTATTCTTTGAATATTATGAGATAGAAAATGAAACAGTAAATTTGAATTCCTGGTAGTTGTGGGTGGTTTCTTAGTTTAGTGTGGGCTAGCTATAAACAAGCACCATGCACATGGTTATTGAATAAAATTAGGGTGATGGTGGTACCCCTTTCGAATAAGGGTTGCCACCAAGTGCTTGCTTAATGCTTGTAATTTCAAGCCCCTTGTTTTAATTAGGACAGTAGCTACTAGCTATTGCTCTGTATCTTCTTCACATGCTCTCTCGTGTTCCCATGTGCTTTTCTTCTCTCTATCTATATAATACTCGTATATGTTTAATCACAGGTTATGTCAAACAAACTCATTGCTGTAGTAGGGGCCAGCCCTTGTTTAAAATCAATATCAAGTATCATGATCAATATTTCTGAGACACAAAATAACGACGTTATCCTTTGTTATATATAAAATGTATATATTCGATCTTGGTTCAAGATCAATAAATTAGAGTATATATACTATTAAAAAAAATTCTATTATGGATTACAATAAAGTTATACCGAATTATAAATATAAAACTTATCACTACTTGTAATTAGTAGGACGTATAAGAAATCTCCACTAAACTAATAATTAAAAGATCGATCTAAATATTCGTAATATATAACATTTTTTACAGAGGTAGAACTAGGCGGGGGTGTGGGAGGGCAGTTGACCCCGGTAGGGTGGCGGTCCAGGCGGAGCTAGTAGAGGGCGGGGCACAGCCACCCATCGAGCCAACCAAAATACCGTGAAGCGATCCTTGGTTCTTCACTTTTCTCCGATCAAGACACCAACACAATATACGTATAATCTGTTTAAATTTTTTTTTTTTTAAGTAACATGAAACGACGTCATTAAAAAAATAAATAAATAAATAAGAACATACATGAAAAAAGAACCCAATAATAACATACATAAAAAAGAACCCAAAATAAAATCTCTTTTTTTTGGATGGGGCAAGTCTCATAAATAAATTTTTTTTATTGATATATTTTGACCCCTTCTAAAAATATGTTCTGGTTCCGCCACTAATTTTTTATTATTATTAAAATCAAGTTGTAAGTAACAAATTTTGTTCAAAAGAAATAGGATTAAGTTTAAGGGATTAACAAACTATTATGTTACTTCTTGAAACATATTAGTGTACATCCTCCATTCTACAACTACTGTGTTGACTTCTGTGTTTTAATATTAAGGGTTATCACACATATATATTCCTCTTTTTATTTTAAAATTAGAGATATAATTTAACTTTTGAGTAGGGGTAATCATTCGGTTATAACCGAACCGAATAGACTATTCGGTTATAACCGAATACCGAATTATTGATAATTTTACTATCCGAAACATTAACCGAAATTCGTAAATAACCGAATTACTGAATACCGAATTTACAATTCGATAATTCAGGTAATAACCGAATTTGAGAGAAGAAGTCCATCAGTCAAATAAAACTCAGCCCACATGAAAGCCCAATAATAATAATAAACTGTCCACGTGAGGATCAATAAAAGCCAAATAAAAGTCAGCCCACATGAAAGCCCAACAATAGCAATAAGCTGCAATAAGCTGCCCACGTGGAGATCAATAAAAATCAAGTGGGTCTTAACTCTTAACGTTCATTACTCAAATTTCATCCATCGCCAGAAGATTGAAAGACACAAATTCATTCCCCATGACAAAGAACCACGTGACAACAATCAAACCATCTCCTAAAAACGAAAACAGGCGACGAGCAATCACCGGTTGACGAGCTTCGCCGGAATCTGGGTCTTCACCATTTGATTGGGACTGATTAGGTTCCTTCCCCTGATTTGATTCTATTACAAACAGAAGTTATGGAGGGAGAAAAGGGGCTGACAAATGATGGCACCCATTTGATTGAAGGAGGAGATGATGTTTTTTTTGGCATGAGTAGTGTTGAGGAGGTTGAAGATCGAAGTTTTAGGTGGAGAGATATGACCATTGTTTCCGTTTGGTTTGCCGAAAAGTTTGAGATCGGGAAAATAGGTTTGACTTTGTGAGATAAAGAATAAATGAATAGGAGAGAGAATGCATATGGAGATCAAGTCGGTCTAATATGGGAGATGAGAAATCGAGATCTGACTTCTGTTAAATCAGATTTGGGTTGAGACTCTGAGATACGAGAGAAAGATAGAGACGAAGAGACAGAGAAAGCAAGGGCTTCAGTTATTAAGATAAGGCTTAATTTATTTAACAACTTATTCGGTATTCGGGTAGACCAAATAATACAAAAATGAAATCCGAACCGATAACCGTAAACGAAATTTTTTTTGGATATAACCGAATTGTAAAAAATACCCAAATTATTAAGAAATTTCGGTTAGATTATTTCGGTTTGGTTCGGTTATACTCGTTTTTTATTCAGTCCTACTTTTGAGGTCGAACGAGAACATATTTTAAACTTTAAAATTGGTATGACTTGATATAAGTTAGAATGAAATAAATTTTGTGATTAATAGTTTTTATTATATACTATATAATTATTATAATTGTATCAACTAAAATTAAATATATTCACATCAATTTAAAATTTTATATGCCATTATTTAATCTCAAAAGTCAAATTGTATTTGAAAAAAAAAATTTAAATATGGCTTGTTTTCCTTTTTGTGGCGGAGGCGTCTGTAATAAGCACTACATATTCTTCGAGTGGAACTGAATAACTAGTTACCATAAAGTTAACTTCATGATAAGTTGGTCAATTGACCAATACAGTACTGACACACAGAGAGTGTGTCGATACTATTTTGGTGAATTGACCAAAATTAACTTCATACTAACCGCTCCCTCTTTTCTGAGATGTTGTCAATAATTTTCTTAAATTCCCATGTTTGAGGATACCCTTTAAATACAATGAATATTCATAATTAATATCAAGAGTCTCGTTTAGAATACAAATCAATAAACTCATATACCTGAGGCTGAGGCTGAGGATGAGGTCTTAATTTTAAAAAAATTAATATTGATCTTATAATTCGGAACGGATAAAGTATTAGTTACATGATATCTATCTTCCAAGCCCATATTAGAATATCAATGAAATTAGTATTTGTAGTTTTCTCTTTTTAATTATTTTTCCACTGGTATTGTATTTAGTTTTAAAATGATTTACCTATTGACAGATTGTTTATGGACTGGGTATTCCATCTCTCTGGTATGCTCTAGGCTTAATATATAGGATGTGCATCTGATGGGCCTAGCCTAGCAATTGAAGGATGTGACTAATAAAAAATCATAACCCTGTAGATTAGACTAGTGAACGGATCAGATATAATTTGATTTTTGAGATTAAATATTGAAGTATTAAATTTTAAATTTATGTGAATATATTTAATTTTAATTAATATAATTATTACAATTGTACAATAGTATTTTAATGAATAAAAGAATCTTACAAAAAATTATTTACAAAATGATTTGATTGTTTGCTATCATTAGACCCACCCATGTGATGGATCATCCACTACTTACACTATGTCACATCATTTTATAAACTAATTTTTGCAAGTGTCACCGTAACAACACTTATTATATAGTATATAATAAAAATTATAAATAAAAAAAAAATATTTCATTTTAAACTTTTATAAGTTATGCGTATTTTAAAGTTTAATATACCATCATTTGATCTCAAAAATTAAATTATATTTTTAATTTTGAAACGGATGGAGTATTATTTAATTTAATTTTTTAAATTTTACAATTTTTTAATTTTAGTACTAGTAGTATTTTATAGTATGTTTTTTCTGTAATAAAGTTGTCTGGAAGAAAGAAGAAAATAAGTCCAAACTCCTCCTTCCCACTTAAACAACAATAATATGGACCCAAGTTGTGGGCCTATATCAGGTCACAAACTCCTCCATTTGTGTCCACTCATATTTGGGCCTGTCATTAACTTTTTCCTTTCGTGTCACCCCATTTTAATTAATTATGTTTTTCTTATTTTTTGTTAATGGCCGAAACCTCATTTCATCTAATTAATTATTTTAATTTATATGATGCTCTAACAAACTTTTACGACCTTGAAAGAAAAATTTATACAAGAGTGTAATATGTATGTTTACTTTCTTTTTTTTACAAGAACAATTTCATAACCAAAAAATTTCCGCCAAAAGCATAAATTTTTTATTTTTGCTAAACGTATTTTTTAGCCAAAATTTCTACTCACTAAAATATTTTTAGAGAACCACTAAATACTAGTAAAATATTTTTAAATTTTATCTAAAAATGTTTTTACTTCATGGCACGCTTATTTAAGTACTCGTTTTATTAAAGCTGTGAAAGTAAAGCCACATTATAAATGGATCGAACTTAATTCGTACTCGTTCGACGATTCGAACTCGACTCGAAATATAAACGATTCAAATATGAATAAATTTTAAAATTCGATGAATTACTAAAATTTCTTTAAATTATAGTTTTCTATTGATACTCAAATCATATTCGCTCGTAAAGTTTAAATTGCTCGAACTTGATTCGAGATCGTGTTCGACTCGGTAGTTGAACGATCCTCAATCAAACATTCTTTCATACTGAATAAATTTTATAATCAAATTTGAGAAACTCAATACTCGAACCTACTCATTTCATTTACACCCCTAAGCATCAATTGTCTCAAAATTATAATCAGAAATTGATTACAAAATCTTCACCGTTTGATCAATTAAGTGCTGCTAAAATTATGGTACATTACATATATAATTAATTGAATATTAAATTCGTACATGCTGTTAAAAGAAATAAACAAAATACTAATATTCCACGGTACTATTATTTCACATTAATGTAAGACCTAATTACTATTTATATGTGTTTTTTTTATATATATAAATATTTAAAATAATATCATTTTTACTCATAAAATATTAATATCAAATCGTGACCCCTAATCTAGCTTTATAAGTGTCATTACAATTGAAGAAAATTATTTGGGACTCCCACCCAGTATGAGACAAATTAAATATCTCAAGACTTGGAAGAATATTCATTTCCATTGCAGCCAACTCTGCTGTTTGTGTTTCCCAATAATACTCTCTCCTTCTTCACAAAAGAATTTCATCCGTACGTCAAAGAAAAAAATTACCAAAAATTGAGTCTTTTTTACGTTAGCATATAAATTATATACAATATGTAGTACTTTCTTAAATTTACTATCACAATTTTATTATTATATTATCTATATTAAATTATATAAACATTCAATTAACTTAAGTGTAACATAAAATAAAAATATATCAATGAAATTATGTATTTGCAAACGAAATTTTTCTGTGGATTAATTGGAGTAATGATATTGAGCATTCATGCATGCATGGATCTAGTAAAGTACTAGCTACTATATAATACTCCCTTAATGCCTTAGAAAGTGCCTTAATTATTTGTCAAATATATATATATATATATATATATATAAATCTAAAATTAATTAAATTAAGTGGAACAACAAAATATACTCATGTTACGTTTAAATTGAAAGAATGGAATAGAGAGTGGAATAATACATTCTATTCTAATTGAAATGAGTTATTCTATACTCTCCCTCTCAAGGAATAAAATTCATAAATTTGGGAGGAATAAGAATAGTTCAATTCATTCTAATCGCAATCGAACATATTTTTTTTCATTACATAAAAATGAGTCATTCCGTTCATACTTTCATTACTATAATTCAAATGTAGCATGAGAATTTATAATAAATGAGATTATTTTGATTAAAATGAGGGATTAATTAATGAAGATGCAATATCTAGCATGCATGATTAATTATGATCTGCGCGCAATGATGAGACCTTCCACTATGGAGTATATCTTAATTACTTGGATCCAGTGCAGTGCAGTACGTGTGCGTTGATATATATACTTCCTCTGTTCCTCAGTTAATTTCCAGATATTTTTAATTTAATGTAATGTAATTTATTTATATTAAAAATAATAATAAACCTTGTATTTGGTTGGTTTTTTGTTTACCTCATTTATGATTTTTCACTATTATATGGACAAAAATTAAAAAAAAATCATATTAAATTAAATTTAAAAATATTCCAGCTCGACTTTAAAAAATCAACTTTGATCAATTAAGAGTATAGGAAATATATATGACTACTGATATTACACCATCAACTTAATTAATTTTAGAGAATTGTTATTTGAGGTTGGAAAATTTGATATTTTGAGACTATACTAGTAGTATTTATAATGTGAGTGGAATCTTGTGGTTCTCTAGTAAAAATATCAATTCTCATACTGATAATTTTCATTTCATTGTAAAAGAATTTTTCATAATATTGCTGCCATAGCTAACTAGCTAAACTAAAAAGTAAAACAATGATTAAACATTAAGTTCTTTTTACATATAGTAATTAAAAATATATGTATGATATACAACATAATTAAGTTTTCCCTAATGTTGGGTCGTGATATTTTCTATTTTTAGGCCGGATACATTGGGTCTTTATTATTAATCCGTGAAAGTCATCGGGCCCAGTCCTCATATTATATCCATTTTAACCTTTAAGACCGGATCGGTCTAGTGGGTCGACCCGTTAAATATTTTAATATCTGTTACTTTGATTTGTGATGATGAAAAAGCATGACGGTTGACCAAAGTTCCTGCCATGCATTAATGTGGATGGGATCATAGTTATGGCCAAGCCCAAAAATGGATAAACTATATACGCCTACAGAGCCCATCGATCGTAGGGTGTGTCGGGGTAGTAGTGGATGGCACAAAGAATCCAAAGTGAGATAAGATAACCTAAAGAAGAAGCCTTCATGAATAGAGTGCGTTCTCATACACTTAAAGATTCATTTTCTCTCACATACACAAAAAAATAATTATTATCTCTCTGCACACTAGACAAAGACATTCCTCCACCGTTAACCTTGTGAACACATACTAATTCTCACGCTGAAGCTATCCCCACGGAACCGCCACACAAGCTTGTGGTGTTTATCGTGTTTTATCGCGGGATCGTGACGCCTTACGTGATTGGGACGTGGCAAAAGATCTTGGCGTTAACATTGGCGCTAGAAGGAGAGGGCTTTGAGTTCTAGTGTCATTAAATTTTCAATCACAAATCGTTTAAACATACTTCGAAAGATGGCGAGGAGTAGGGATGGTACGCCGGAAGGGTAGGCGATGGCTGTTAGCTCGTCACTGCCTCGTGTTTCGGTGAAGGATCGTTTGGGTCCTTCTAAAAGTGCTCACGAGAGCACGGCCTCTAAGCATAATTCAGGAGATCTCCGTCCGAAGATTCATGGTGGGGCCAGACGAAGATTGGTCTTCGGTGCGGATAAAGAGCGAGATCATGGTCGAGGGCAGATGGAAGGCTCACCGACCAAGACTTATCATAGAAGTGGTCAGGAAGATAGAGCCGCCAAGTTGGCGAAGATGGCGGACGAAGCAGATAGAGCCATGGAGGTCCTGTTAAGCAAAGAGAGGATATAATTAATGACATGCTTCGGGTGGCGGAATTACGGGACGAAGCATCTAGCCATGATCAGCCAAGGACGAAGTGGGCATAAGGAGGAGTCGCGACGAAAGGGTAAGGAGCCGAAGCGCCCGCCAAGATGTTTCTAGGATCATTCTCGAAGTAGGAGGAGATCGAAGAGCAGAACTCTCGTGGCCTCGAAGAAGGCAATAATGGTCGTTACCTCTCAACATCGAGATGATTATCGACAAAGGAGCAGGTCGAGGGAGGTCGTGCCAAAGTCGTGGTAATGGACTATCAACGTGATCATTCTCACCATAAGGAAAAAGTCAGTGTACCGGCGCGGATCAAGAAGTCCTCCAGGCGTAGGATCGGCAGGAGGAGGTCGATCCTCTCAGAGACATAATGTTGTTCACGAGAAAGAGGTTTCCCCACAGCCTGAAGGCGTTGATTTTCTGGTAAAGGAGCCGAAAAGAGCTCGAAAGCAATCGGTGAGGTCCAAAGAGTGTGAAGGACGCCCGAAAGAAAGCATCCCCTTTTTCCTTGGATATTCTCAAGGAAAAGGCGGATATCACTAAAAAATTGCCTCGCATGAAAAGTTATGATGGAACCGGGGATCCTTATGACCATAGCCAGGCGTTCGACCGGCTAATGGACTATTACGACTTCACTGATGCTGCCAAGTGCCACACCTTTGTTACGACGCTGAGAAAGGATGCGAGACAGTGGTTGGGAACTTTGCCTTCGGATTCAATATCCTCTTGGACCGAACTTTGTGATAAATTCCATGCCCGTTTTGGGAGTAATCGGAGAAGAGGAAAGCCTACGGGTTCTTTAGGCATGATCGTGCAATTTACCAGCGAATCTTTGGGCCAATATGTAAAGAGGTTCAGAGAAGCTGTCGGTCAAGTGTCCGACCTTAATGATCTCCAGGCTGTGGGTTTATTCCAGAACGGACTGGATTTGGTGAAGTCCGAGAAGTTGGTGAAGAAGTTGATGTTTCATCATCCAAGAGAGTTAATAAAGCCTTTGACAAGGCGTATATATATTGTTGTGGAAGAAGCCATGAATAACTGAAACATCCTCCTCGGACCAAATTGAAAGAGTTAATAATTCCCAAGCCCAAGTCGATCGAGGAAAAATGGGGATATAATGATCTACTTAAGGCAATTCAAGAAGTACAATAATTCTCAAGTGACAAGGAAGCAATCGTCTCTGCTCCAAATTTCAAGGTGAATAAGGTATACACCAAATTGAACACAGATAGATCTCGTGATTCTCGGATCAAATCGAAATCAACCTTTCTTCGAGCCACCCCGTGATAACTACACCGAATAGTATAGGTAATTCTCGTAAGTATTGTGGCTATCATCAAGTCACAGCAGCCACGACACTAACGAAAGTGTTGCAATTTGAAAGACTTTGTGGAGAGGAAGATTAAAGATGGCTTGTTTGTACAAAAGATGTGGCCGCGAATGATCAAAGAAACTAGTAACCGTATTATTCGTGACAATTCAGATGGCTCCAAAGATCGCTTCCAAGGCATGTCATCGATGTGATAACCGGCATGTCCGTAGGGAAGTTGATCGGGAAGAAAAGAAGGGCTTACCCGGATTCTTGGCCACGACCGTGATGATGCTCCTCGAAGGTTGATGTAAACATTTCGTGGACCGTCATATCATTTATCGACGCCGATTATCCTTCTGAGCCCATCAACCACATGAGGGGGCCTTGGTGATCACAAAGACAGTGGGCACGCACGGACATGAAGCGCATGATGATAGACAATAGATCTTCAATGGATATTTTATACGCCCATGCCTATCGTAGGATGCATCTTGATGGGCAAAAATGGAGGTCGGGCAGAGGCTCTTTTAGACGGCTTCAAAGAACGATCCGGGCCAAAGTTGCAGCACTATCGAACTCCCAATTATCTTCTGACAAAGACCCCAAAGAGTCGAAATAATATGCAAATTCTATGTTGTGCACGTTGATTCAAATTTTATAACGCTTATACTTGGGAAGACCTACTTTAACCGCTTCCCAAGTCGTGACCTTCATCCCTCATTTTAAAATCAAGTTCCCCACTACCATGGGGTAGGAGAGGTGGTGGGGACTTGGATCTAGCCCGACGATGTTACCTAATGTCATATTTCCTCCGGAGTGGGGGGTCAAAAATGTAAATGCATAACAATGGTGATTGAGATCGAGCCCTTTACCGAAAGTAGTTCCGAACCGATAGTGATTCCTGCAGGAGGGACGGAGGAGGTCGAGTTGATCATCGAAAAGCTAGACAAGACCGTGAAGATCGGTTCGGGTCTACAAAAACCTCTTCGGACAAACCTCATAGAACTCTTACGCTGCTATACTGATATTTTTGCATGGGAACCAAAGGACATGCCTGAAGTTAGCCGGAAGGTAGCTAAGCACAGCCTGAATGTAGATCCCACGAAGAAGCCAGTTCGGCAGAAAAGACGGATCTTTGCGCCCGAGCGACAAAAAATCATTGATGAGGAAATCACAAAGCTGTTGGCTGCCGACTTCATCTATGAGATTGATTATCTTGAGTGGATGGCGAATGTGGTGTTGGTGCAGAAGCAGAATGGAAAATGGCGGGTTTGCATCGACTACACCGACCTCAATAAAGCTTGTCCGAAGGACTTTTATCCTCTACCCCATATTGATCAGCTCATCGATGCCACTTCGGGGTATGCATTACTAAGCTTTATGGATGCTTTTTCAGGTTATCACCAAATATCCATGCGTAAAGAGGACATCCCAAAGACCGCGTTTATTACACACCGTTCGGTGTACGCCTACAAGAAGATGACTTTTGGCCTTATAAATGCTGGAGGCACTTACCAAATAATGATGAACTTCATCTTCGACAGGCATCTGGGAAGGAATATGGAGGTATACGTCGATGACATGATTGTGAAAAGCATGCAAGTTCAGAATCATTTGGACGATCTAGAGGAGTGCTTTCAGACCGTCCATCATCGTCAACTGAGACTTAATCCTGCCAAGTGCACTTTTGGCCTCGGTGCAGGGAAGTTTTTGGGTTATCTGGTCAGTTAAAGGGGCATTGAGGCCAATCCGGAGAAGATCCAGGCCATTCTTAATATGAAGACTCCTCAGTCGTTCAAGGACGTCCAACGTCTGACTGACAGGATTGCAGCGTTAAGGAGGTTCGTTGCCAAGTCTGCAGAGAGGTGCCTTCCTTTCTTTGATACATTGAAAGGCCCGAAGAATGCGAAGACGTTCCAGTGGACTTCAGAGTGTGAAGACGCCTTCCAGAGCATAAAGGTGTATCTTTCCTCGGCTCCTTTATTGGTGAAACTCATTCCAGCAGAGACCTTATATCTGTACCTTGCAGCAAGTTCATTAGCGGTTGGAGCAGTACTGGTTTGGGAGGTCAGTGGAAAGAAGCATTCGGTCTATTATGTCAGTCACGTCCTGCGAGATGCTGAAACCAGGTATCCAAATATCGAGAAATTTGCCTTCGCCATGATAATTGCTAATAGAAAGCTTCGGCAGTTTTTTGAAGGTCGGCTCTCGGTCGCCTCACACACTGATCGCCCATCAAGAAGGTGATGGGCAAGCCGTTTTCGTGAAGATTAATGGCATGGACAATGGAGTTGTCACGCGCTTTTCATCGAATACCATCCACGAACCGCTATCAAAGGTCAAGCTTTGGCCGATTTCATGATAGAATGTTCGCTCATCGTGAGCAGATGCCGAAGTTACCTGGGAAGTCAATCGTCCGATCGAAAGCAGCTTGCGCTTCTTCATGAGAGCGTAATGTTTGGACTCTATATGCAGATGGTTCCTCTACCCTAACCGTTAGTAAGGTAGGAATTATCTTGACAAGTCCCATTTAATTCAAAGTTCAACAGCCATCGATTCGAATTTAAAGCGACGAACAACAAAGCCGAGTATGAAGCAGCAAGGCATACGGGTGTTCGATTGGCAAAGAGTCTAGAGGTCCAAAAGCTTATCATTTACAAAGACTCTCAGCTTCGTCAAGCTACCGTTTGCGGAGATTATGAGGCTCGTGGAACTCTTGGATGATCAAATATCCGCGAGTTAAATGACCGACTTTAGATTTCTCTTCATACGAATTTCGTAGGCATAGAGCGTAATGACAATTCCATTGCCGATGCCTTATCGGTTGGCCACTACGGATGCGGATGTCTTCAACGGATCGGCTTATTTGGAAGTATTGCAAAAGAACCGAAAGTTCAAAGATGAAGCGGTGATGTGTATCGAGCGATCTAACCACCGGATGACCCCTACATCGAGTATTTGGCGATGGCGCCTTCCTTCTGGATCGATGTTGGCAAAGAAAGATCAAGCATGCAGAGTGCCAATTTTGTTCTTATTGATGGGGATCTTTATCGATCGGCCTTTTTCTTCCCTCCTTCATCAAGTGTCTCCGGTCCCATCCGAGGCGTAATATGCTTTCTTGGAAGTTCACGAGGAATTTTGTGGTGATCATATGGTCGCTAAATCTTTGGCTTACAAAGTACTTCTAAGAAGGATACTATTGGCCTACAATTTTCAAGAAAAGCTACAGTAGTATGTCAAGAAATGTGAAAAGTGCCAACTCAATAAATTCCGATCCCACATCACCACCTAAGAGCTATACTCAATTTTATCTCCTATACCCTTCACCGTCTGGGGGTAGATATACTCGGGTCCATTTCCTAAAGCTAAAGGTCAGGTTAGTTTTTTCATAGTTGCTATTGATTACATGACTAAGTGGGTAGAGGCGGCCACTTTGCTAATAACGAGCAAGAATGTTTGAAGTTCATAAAAGAGTCCGTAGTGTTTCGCCGGGATCCCCCTAGAGTATTAATATCGGACAACTAACGCCATTCGTGGGATCAAAATTTGAAGCATTTTAAAGGAGTCAGATTTAACATAAGAAGACTTCGGTGGCTCATCCACAATCGAATGGCCAAGTTGAGGTGACCAACAGGACTCTGCTGAACGGGATCAAGCGCAGACTGGATGAAGCTAAAGGAAGATGGCCAGAAGAGCTGCTCAGCGTGTTGTGGGCTTACCGGACTACACCGAGGACTACCACTGGGGATTCACCTTTTTGACTGGCCTATGGTACGAATGCCTTAGTCCCTGTCGAAATTGGATCTCCGAGTCTTCGGGTCAGCCAATACAAAGAGATCTACAATGACAAAGGACTGAAGGCCAATTTGGATCTGCTAGAAGAAGTCAGAGAGGTGGCTCTGCTTAAATTGGTTGTTTATCAACGAAGAGTAGCTAAACATTATAACAAAGGAGTCAAGCTTCAGCAGATTCAAGTAGAGACTTCATCCTCGTGAGAAGCCAAAGCTTCTACACCTCAAAACACGGAAAGTTAATGCCAAACCGGAAGGGCCAGATGATGAAGTGATCAAGTATCAAAACCGCACTTATCGGCTAAGAGCATTAGATGGTTCCGAGATCAAAATATATGGCATGTCGACAAAGCTTCAAAATATTTTCAGAGAGATTAAGTCAATTCACCGTAAGTCTCAGATATTGTTGTTCATTATCGCAAAAAGTCACTTTTTCACTATTGATCCCGGTCCTATTTGTCCTATGGTCACTATGGTGTAAGGAGGTATGGTAGGACTCGTTGGCCATTCAATGGCGTACCCATTTGTTGTTTCTTTCTACCCCGAGTGGTGATTTAAGGTCCTATATTGATTTTACCAGGTGGTAAATCAATGGTCACTATTGATCCCGGTCCTATTTGTCCTATGGTCACTATGGTGTAAGGAGGTATGGTAGGACTCATTGGCCATTCGATGGCGTTTCATTTGTCGCTCTATCCCGAGTGGTGATTTAAGGTCCTATATTAATTTTACCAGGGTGGAAATCAATGGTCACTATTGATCCTGGTCCTATTTGTCCTATGGTCACTATGGTGTAAGGAGGTATGGTAGGACTCGCTGGCCATTTGATGGCAGCCCATTTGTCGTTCTACCCCGAGTGGTAGACGAAGGTCCTATATTGATTTTACCAGGGTGGTAAGTCAATGGTCACAATTGATCCTTATATCTTGATCCTTATATATTGGTCCTTATATAATTGTTTCATCCCGAGCATTAAACAAATGACCGATCCCACACTTCGAAACCGATGAGTATGTGTTACTTTATTTTATTTAAGTGTTGAGTTCAAATTTTTCGCCTCGCTTAAGTTAAATTTCATCCCATGAAATTCAATTTACTTCGTCTTATACATTAATTATTATATGTCTAAACTGATTCACTGTTTAGGTTCATTTTACTGATATTGAATTATTGACAAGAAACTAACCGAAAACATAGTTCACAATTAAGGAAATTACAGATTCATCAGGAAAACTAAAACATCCATTCGATCTGATCATTTATAAATTAAATACACCAATATAGAACAGTGACAAACTTCCATATATTAAATTTTCAAAACGATCCCGAAAACATAAAAAGATTAAATGATAAATTTTTACATAAGACAAAATGAAGGCAGAAGAACACCTAGCACCACCTTCGCCCCTGAGTTGAGCAAAGTTGATCCAACAAAGCAAAGACGCTTTCTCTTTTACCTCGCCTCGAAGTCTTCGTAGCCTTCCGAATAGACCTTCATGATCTCTACGTTAAGCTCGTCCGAATCTCTATACTCATCAGATTCCGCTTTTTTCAACTCTTCTACGAAGAGACCCTTCCTCAAGCTCCTTTATTTTGAGGCGAAGCTTGTGGCGTTTGTTCTTATGCCTCCGTCCTTCATCCTGGGCCTTCGATTGAGCCTCGCCAAGTTGAATAGCTTGTGCTTTTTGGTCAAGAAGAAAACTCCTCATTCTTGGCTTTTAGGAGCAGGTTTTCTTCACCCAAGCCGCTCATATCTCGCTTAGAGTTTGTTGGTCGGGCTTTTGATGCGCCACCCCATCCTCAGGGCCCTTAGTTCATCATCTGACGCCTTCAGTCCATCCTGCTCGATCTAAGTCTCATTGAGGCCATTGATGGTGTGAAGAGCGCCTTCATGGTCGATTCTTTCTCGAGCCAAGGTCGATTTCAAAGATGTTGATTTCTTGCCTCATGAAATCTTCCTCGCTTTCTCCATTTATGTGTCTTGGACGCAAACGTCCAAGACAAAGATTAGGCCTCAAGATATGACCAAATAAAGACGCAAGTCAAGATCTGATATCCAATTAAGAATGTAAAAATAGAAAATAAAAAAGCAAGCAATGGTTATTTACCTTAGCTAGATAGCTCATTCCTTCATCGAAGCGATTCTCGTCCGCGTGATCACCGAATCGATGATCGCCGCCGCTTCTCACGAAGGCCCCAAGAGGTCAAGGAAAGTTAGATTAAATCTAGGCCACAGAGTCGGAGACCCCATGGCCTCGCAGATGATAACCCCGACTGAAGGACCGGGGTCGTTTCAAAGCGAGGTCTCGACCTTTCCGGGGAAGGAACTGGTTGCTCAGAGGAGGAGGGTTTAGGTTCAAAGATACACGCTTTGGGAGATGGAGATTTGTTTGGGCTGGGTTCTTGGAAAGAAGCTGTAGATGCAGAGCTCTGATGGTCGCTGCGAGAGTGCTTCTCTTCTTCGACAGGTTTGATAGCTTTATCCTCGATCACCCTCTTCGGCAATCTGTATTTCTACAAATGAGACGAAGGAGGGATGATCAAGACCGGGCACCCTAAGCTCTTTCTGGGCGGAGGAGTTATTTTACTTTTTAGTTTTTTGGTGCGAGGATGCTTCTTCGATCGTGAAAATCGAATAGACTTCCCTGCATGGGACTGGATGTGGTGGTTGGCTCAACTTCAGCGTGGTTTCGTAAGGGGGGTGGAAAAGGTGTTGATCTTGGCTTTCGATTGCCCTCCTCTTCGACGAGGACGGAGGGTCTCGTCCGAACCGGAACCTCATCGCCGTTCGCCAATTCTGAACTCGTCTGTATGTGTTTCCGGGATTGGTTCGACTTCGGGAACAGCTTTTGTTGCCAGAGTTTCCACCGCTCCCGAAGACTTCCCGGATAAAAAATCTTTGAACTCTTTTATCTCCAAAGAGCTCGGTTTGATCAAAGATATCGTGATAACCAACCAACTCGTGTTTGAATCCACCTTATAAAAGCGTTTTCAAAAAATTCAGATATACATATAAAATAGACCGACATTTACATTTATGGTCATACAACCATGCTTGTTTCGATAGAGTCCATACTTCCACCCTCTTTCGAGAAATTGTCAAAAATTCCATCATTTCCACTTCTCTTCTTCGTAAATATCTCCAAAGTCGCAGAGATCTTCTCATCAAGGGCCCATTCGGTAAGAAGAAATTTCGGGCCCTCGACGTAGAACCACTTCTCATGCCAAATTTCTATTGCTCAAGGCGTGTTCACCAAATGAACGCCTTCTCGAACTTCTCTCCCGACTTTGAGAGAGTGCTTACTAATGGCCTTGAACCCTTTCTCCCTAGATTGTACTATCTTGATATACGGTGAAGAAGAAATCCACGCCCAATTCAGGATCCACGCCCAATTCATGACGAGGTACCCACGAAGGCCAAGAACCCCAGCAAGGTTACTATGAAAATATGCAAAGGGAAACGAATCCCCTTCTCTAACAGAGTCACAGGGACGGCCGTCCAATTCTCTAGCCGTTGATACATCTTCTCACCAGATCTGGGAGCCCTAATCGCGTGGTATCCTAATGTGGTACCGGATCGAATCCTCTCGTAACTCAAATTTCGACCACGATAGAGGGAGTATTGGCATGCGAGAATCGCTCAGTGCTCCTGTAGTACTCAGAGGGGGTTTTGGGAGTTTTTGGGAGAGGATTCTTGTCGATTTTTGACCCCTTTGGATTCGAAGCCGAAGTTTCTTCATGAGCGGTAGGGTTTGGCGAACGACAAAGAATTTGTTACTAGTATGGGAGAACCTTGTTCGTAATTTTGGGAAGCCATTGTTGACAAGTTGCGGAAGAAAAGAGAAAGTTCAGAAAGTTAGAGAGTTCAGAAGGCGCTCGAATTTCAAATGGGCAGGTAAAATTGTCAAAATTGGTAAAGTTACCTTTTATAATCGATTTGCATACGGTGTTCAAGGCCTACCATTAAACGTTAGTAATGATTTGAATTTGAATGGGAAGGGTCCTGCCCGGTCCATGTATCTATTAAATAGGGCTTTTCTGATTTGGGCCTCCGTTCTCTTCTCCTTTCATTTCGTGAACAACAACTAAGTACACTTCAATTATCTCTCACTATGGACCTTTAGTAAATTATCTTGGGTCATTCATAGTTTTCTATTAAACATTCTGTTTAACAAAAAACTAGGGGGCAATGTCATCGTGATATTTCCTATTTTTTGGGCCGCACATTGGGCCTTTATTATTAATCCGTGAAAGTCATCTGCCAATCCTCATATTATATCCATTTTAACCTTTAAGACCGGATCGGCCTAATGGGTCGACCTTTAAATATTTTAATATCTCATTATTTTGACTTGTGATGATGAAAAAGCATGACTACCGACCAAAGTTCTTGTCATGCATTAATGTGGATGGGATCATAATGCCACGGCCAGAGAAAACAAAGGCCAAAAGCAATGGATAAACTATATACGATCAGCAGAGCCCATCGATCGAGAGGGTGTGTGTAGTAGTAGTGGGTACACAAGAATCCAAAGTGAGATAAGATAACCTAGCAAGGAAGCCTTCATGAATAGTATGCGCTCATCACACTTTTAAGATTCATTTTCTCTCACATACACAAAAAAATAATTATTATCTCTCTCTGTAGACACTCAGACAAAGACATTCCTCCACCGTTAACCTCATGAAACACATACTAATTCTCACGCTTGAGCTATCTCTCCGACGGAACCGTCACAAGTTTGTGGTGTTTATTTGTGTTTCTTGTATGAGATCGGGACGTCTTACGTGATTGGGACGTGACAGAAAATCTTGGCGTTAACACCTAATATTTTAATAATAAAAAGTAGTTATATTACAGCACGACATGAAACATTTTTGAATAATATTATTTTTTTTCTTCTGTCATGAACTGCACTGCACTCCCATTTTATCTTGTTCTAATGTTCGGTCAAACATTTAACGTCCTGACCACAACAAGCAATACAATACTACTTATCATGAGTTATCTTCAAATGCAACCAACCCAATTATAATTGTCCAATTTTTTAATTAATTTTTTGTGTGCCTGCTATACTTTTAACTAAGCTACTACTTTATAATTTTACTTGTACATTTCAATCATAACTTCCTAGGGGTCTAAGGGGAAATTTGAAAAAGGATTTAACAGAGGAACTAGTTAATTAAGGAAGGAAGAGGCCCATTCAAATATGTTGTGATCTTGTATAAGAAAATAAAAAGTTTTAGGATTCTGTGGTGTTTGATTGCATCTTAAATTTTTAATGTATTTAAATAGTTCATCTTTTAATACATCTTATTAACTTATATCTTTGTATTAAATTTTATATAAATGACTTTTTAATAAATTTTATATCGGTGATGGAATTTCATATAAATTTTAGTAATTCTTAAATGATAGTATTAAATGACTTTCTTAATTCACGTGCATGAAGCTAAAATGACTATTACTCCTTCCGTCCCTAATTATTTGACGTTTTAGAATTTTTCATTTGTCACTAATTATTTGACGTTTGTTCAAATCTATGAGAATTAATGACAATTTTTTCAAAATTACCCCTCATTACTCTGCCTATTTTTTTGATACTTTTAATTCTTTCACTCTCCTTATCCCAACAAAAGATTTAAGGGTATTATAGACAATTGAGTACTATATTTAATGTTTTTCAATCATTATCTTAATTCTTGTGTCCACCTCTAAAACGTCAAATAATTAGAGACGGAGGGAGTATTATGGAATGGAGATAGTACATATCCATCTTAATGACAGAATTAGAGCAATAAATGACTGTTTTAATAAATGTAAAATCTTTTAAAACGTTATTTATTTAGGAATAGAGGGAATAAGAGAAAGAAAACTCCATAGTTGTTCACTTGTTCTTGTATTGATATTGAGGAAAATGCAGCAATCACTTAAGTTGTGAAATCCACAAAAGTCCTGATAATTTGTTTCATGTGTTTTCTAAATTTTCGGTGCCTCTGCAATTGGAACCTACATTTAGAAAAGCACTATTTTCATATGAGTTTTTGATATTTTCATATAATTTTTTTTAATGAGATTCATTTTTTTTTATATGAGAAATAATTATGTAAAAATATCAATTTCCTTCTTACTTTTTATCCTTACCAAGTGAATAAGAGTATTGCAATCCAATTTTAGCTGCTTGGTTCTTTTTAATAACATTCCCGCAACTTTAAAATTTGAGTTATATTTTTACTTTAAATGGTTATTTTGTAAAAATTTTAAAAAAATAAAATTAATAGGAATGTATTTAAATTTTAAAATCAACAAATATGTATAGTTAGTGTTGTTAAGATCAAAATATATTGGTATGAACACTTAATTTTAGAATCAATAAAATAAATTAAAAAATCATACAACTATCCTAATTTTGAAAGGGAGTATCTTATATAGGGCTATAAACAAATCAAATTAATTGCAAACCGGTTCGATTTAATTTGATTGCCTAATCGAGTCGAGTTCACATATAGTGTTCCGTTTGATTACTCGATCGAACATGTTTGAGAACCATATGGTTCGGTTCATCTTTGTTCATGAATAATTCGAGTTCAGTTCGGTAAGTTCGAGTTCGGTTCGATATATTCGAGATCGGCTCGATTTCTTAATTACATGTTTAAATTGTTTCTAAAATTCTAAATACAAATAATTGATTATTTCATATTAAATTCTAAAGTTTGTTTTATTAATAATTGTTAATTTTGTAGTAATTTTTTTATTACCTAAACATCTTTTTGTTTTTTTTAATAATTAATTATAAGTAAACATTTTTATTAAATAATTAATAAATAATAATGTGTACTTCTTCACCTCTAAATTCTAATTTAATTAAAATAATTTTAATATTTTCATAAAATTTTAACAATAATTGTTGGATTATTATAATTTACATCGCTAATAATTTAATAAATTATAATTCATGTCATAAAGCACATAAATAAAGTCATTAATCATCATGCAATGACAATTTGACATTAATTAAAAAATGATACAATACAGTTGCTTATATTTACATGAGTTATTGAAATTGTCAAATCGAGATAGAGAATAAAAAAATCAAGTCATCAATGTACGTATCGAGATTTCAGTAATAAAGTAATAACCATTAAATTATTTACTAAATAATTTTGAAACTTTAAAAAACTATACATAAATTTGAAGATCGAAAATAAAAGCTATATATTAAATTTATAAATTGTACAAAAAACTTAATATTAATTAAAAATGACAACAAAATAAATACATTACTAATATTAAATTGTGTGGTGTTGATAATCATTTGTTTGTAGACTGCTTAAAGTGGTTAGACCTTGAAGAATTGAAAGATTTTTCAATATTAATATTTGATTGTTGATATTTATAAATTAAGAATTTCTAAGTGCTTGTTAATTTTTAACTTTTTAAGTTTTAAATTCTATCTTCTAAGTAATCATTTTTGGTTTTGTTTTTTTTGGATGAATGATGATTATAATATTTGGTCTAATTTTTTATTGAATACTTAGACTCTTAGAGAATACATTTTTGTTATTTATTTAACTGTTTTTTATTTCAGAATTCTAAGTTTATGTTCGTGAACAAATTTGGTGTTCGTGAACATAGTTTGTGTTAGTGAACGTTCGCGAACTATTTTTGTTCGCGAAAAAGCTTATGTTCGACTCGATCATCTTCCCGAATATCAAACGATTCGAACTCACATAGTTGTTGGTTCGATCAAATTACTCCAACATTTTTGATTTCAACTAAAAATATTTGAGTTCAACAAAGTTTCGTTCGATTCGTTTCTTTTGTAAGTCTTATCCTATAATCTTATCCCCATGCCAGCCCACTGCCCACTGCCCACTGCCCACCCCAGCCCTGGAAAATCATTTGATAGCCATTCGTAACAGCTTTGCTGAGATACTACTACTAACTAATAGTAATACCCTTTACTCGATCCAAACTCTTCTTGGTTTTACCAACTTATTTTTATCGTCAAAAAAACTGCCTTTTATCATCACCGTGTTAATCCCCCGGTTCCGTCACGCTGTAGACTCCTGCGTAATAGTCCACGCGATAATGGTGGGCGAGTGGATCTTCCATATCAAGTTTTCTCTCTCTCCTCTTGGGTTCGGCTGTGCTTGAGCCGTGGGGGGAGGTACTGATTGGAAAGTGGAAAGAGTCATTCAAGCAATAATTTCCGCATTCTCCGTCACCCAGATGAGATCCTCTTCTCTCTCTTCCATTTGGTTTGCCTTGCCACATTCTCTCTCTCTATCTATTATCTATTCTCTACCAGTTGTTGTATATAATACACTATACTAGTAGTACCAAACTATACTCCATCCGCAAAGGAAGGAAGGCTGGCTTAATTCTGTGATTGTTATGCGCCATTCATTTCTGAGGGGTCTTCTTTCCTTTTTGTCCATTTCCTATTACATTACTACTATATACTATTCTCTCTCTCTCTTTCTACATACATACATACATATAGAAGAGATAGAAGTGGTTGGTCGGAGGGAAAGAGAGAAAGGGCGACGTGCCTGCATTTCTACTTTTCAAATGCTCTTATTTTTCGTCCTCTTCTTTTGACTTCCATATTCTCATTTTCCATTCTCATCTCATCTTATCTCATCATTCTTCTCATCCTAATTATCAACTCTCTCATTTTTCTCTGAAACAATCAACTTTATTGATTGAGATCTTTTCTGGAATGAAATGAGAATGAGAATGAGAAAAGTTTCAATCTTTTTCATAAAGTCATCATCTTCTTCTGAAAGGGTATTTTTTGTTCTAGCTCCCTTTTAACATTCTTGGTTATCTCGCACATATATAAAGATTAGAGCTTGATGTGAGAAGAGAGATTTCCATTCATGGACCATTCCGTGCCCTGTTTTTCCAGATAAAGTTTCACCTCATTTTCTCCCTATTATCGATCCAATAATTCTTCTCCTAATATATATATATTGCAGGCACAATTAATCTAATCCCCTCAATTTCACCATTTTTTTTATTTCATTGACTTCCAATTTTAAATCTTGGAATCTCCACCCAACCAAATCCCTCTTCCATCCAGCTCATTCAATTGGGAATGTTCTTTTAATCTCTTTCCCCCCATTTCCTATACTTAATCTCTCTCTCCCGCATACACATCCCAATAGTATTGTTACATTGTTTTGGTCAACACTCTTCTTTCTTTAAATAAATTAACTCTTGCTGCTGCTTCTTCTTCTTTATCCCAACATCAATCTCTTTAATTTTAATCTCTTTGGTGGGTGGGTTTGGCGATGGGTTGCGCCTCATCAAAGCAAGAACCAGTATGCCGGAACTGCCAGGAGCCGTTAGCATCATTGCCACGAAGCTACTCGATGCACGTACACCACCTGCCGCAACGCCAAGGTGATACGTACCATGTTGTAGCTCTCACCTCCACTACATTGGGTTCTCTCAAGCTCGATTCCTTCAATCAAAATCACCGTATCAATGGCCACACAGATGCTCCAAGTCCGAGTCCGATTGATGACAAGGGTAAAACTAATGGTATTGATCAAGCAAAGAGAAACAAGGACTTCTCAGTGGGAACGACGGAGGCGAAATCATGGTCGCAAATGATTGATGAAAAGATACCAAAAGTTGGTCCAAGAACCCCAATTCGAACCCCTCCAGGGGAGCCAGAGACGATCAATGCTTGGGAATTAATGGAAGGACTTGAGGACACTAGCCCTCTTCATCGTAATCATTTTCGTAGCTTTTCGTTCAGTATTGGTCCCAATTCAGTTCCATCCTCAATGGATTTTCCCACACCAAAAGTGCAGGAAAATGGTAAAACTACTTCCAAACCATTGTGGTTGGAAATGGCAGAAAATGACTCTCAATCAAATTCCATTTCCACTGCTACTTCAATAGTGTCTGAGTTTGATCCGGATGTTATTACCGAATTTAGGAAATCACTTGAAGAGCTGCCACCGGCTAACCCATTTCACCTCAAGCCATTTGTGCAGGCAGTGGCCGGCAACAATGAGGCATTGGATGTGACGGATTCCAAGAATTTGAATGGTTATAAACACGAGGTATTTGCCAAGGAAAAAGTGGTTTTATACTTCACAAGCTTAAGAGGGGTGAGGAAGACTTATGAGGATTGTTGCCATGTTAGAGTTATTTTGAAAGGATTAAATGTTGAGGTGGATGAGAGGGATGTATCGATGCATTCGGGGTTCAAGGAGGAGTTGAAAGAGCTAATGGGAGACGGGTTTAGTGGTGGTGGTTTGCCAAGGGTGTTTGTGGGGAAGAAATACATTGGTGGGGCTGAGGAAATGCGGCGAATGAATGAAGATGGGCAGCTTGAGAAGGTGCTAGAAGGTTGTGAGAGGGTGGATGATGGTGGCGGTGGTGGCAGCAATGGAGTGTGTGAGGGATGTGGGGATGTAAGGTTTATGCCTTGTGAGACGTGTTCAGGAAGTTGTAAGATTTATTATGAAGCTGATTATGATGAAGAAGAAGAAAGTGAGGAAGGAGAATATGGGTTTCAAAGATGCTCTGATTGCAATGAGAACGGGCTCATTCGCTGTCCAGTTTGTTGTCATTAACATCATTGATCTCATTTTCTTGTTTCTCCTTTGTTTTTTTTGGTTTTGTTTTGGGAGTTTTTGTGTTGTACAGAATTTTGATACTATTGAGTTAAATTTATCAGGTAATTTGCAATAGAGACTTTCATGCTTCCATGTTTCTCTGAAAGAAGAGAGGAATGAAAAATATGTGACGGGGTTTATATACATTCACCCCTCCTTTCTAGCAATGTTAACAGTTCTTCATGCTTTTGCTTACTTGGGGTGTCAAAGTGTATCCGTTTTGTTGCTGCATTTTACGAGTTCTTGAAAACTATAAATTGGTTTGTACCCAACAGATGAATGTTATCAATTCCTTATATTTTTTGATGGTTTATATGTGCCCAGTAGTTCTTCAAGTCATGTGATGATCAGCACAAATTGTTTAGAGCAGGAAAACAACACCAATTTAAAAGTCGAAGAAAATGAAAATTATTCCCTCACAAGATGATTATAAGATTATATTGTGTAGTTAAGGTAGCAGCGTCATGACCCATGAGCAGCTTTCAAGATATCCCTGTCAATTCTAATAAGACGGTACAGTCGAACGTGTCTATACACATTCTTATGGATCCTCCATATTCAATCCATACCCAGGGTCCACAATGATATCGGCAATGGTAAATTGGTAATTAACAACTCAAATTTAGGAGTACAAATGCATATAGAAAAGAGAAAAGGAAAAGCAGTATAGAGCTAGTCTTCGATTATGACACAATTAACTAGTATAGAATCTAGATAGAGGAAAAAAGAAATACATTTCGCAAGTCTGAAATCTGACAAATGCAAACCTTAGTTCTTTACTTTACTTTATGTAGTAGAGGGTCAGTTCAGCTTCAATTATGGTGACACTTCAAGCCTATTAATTTCTTTTAGAATTTAATTAATATATTTAATCACTATTTTCATTAAAATATCTAGCCACCTAACAGAAACAATCAATAATTAATCTAGTTGCAAAGAAAAACATACAAATAAGTATTCTTAAAGCATAGACCAAGTTCTATGACCAGAATATGAATGAGACATGGCAGCATTGTCTATCCTGTTTCTCTGGAGTTGGTTAGTAGTTAAAAATCCCTTGATGTTTCCACCTTTCATCCATAAAAATGTCATTCCATTCAAACAACTGCTGGGCCTGGGGAATCCAGAAATCCTTAAAATACTTCCAAACCCTAGTTTAAATAGAAAAGACAATAATCGCATAGCTAATTAGCTTCTACCAAGAAAAAGAGCATTCAATGTATGAAGATTGAAGAAGATAGAACCTAGAGCAGCTGTAGTAGGTCCAGGATAGACAGCGGTAGTTAGCCGAATTGACAAGCGGATTCACATAAAGCAATAGAATATTCCCGGACATTGTGGTCCTCAGTTGGACACTAGTAGTATTATGTTTTATCATCTGAGATTATCACTAACTTAATTCCATTAACAAAATGTTGTCAGTAAATAACAATAAGATACTACAAGTAAATTGTGCCAAGCAACGATGTCGGAGTATCACAAAATCTAATCAAACAAGCCTCAGTAGGGTCAGTCACAACTCACTGGTAGAGAAGGAAAACAATAGGTAATGAACAACCAACTTCCTGATGAATAAATGCGCCATTATTGTATCACCGTAACAGATATTTTAATCTTGAGGTTAAAATGACCATTCAATGTCATGCAAATTCTGTTTTAAGATGCTAATTACTGTGACTGGTCACTACAAATGGGCTTATACATATGCAGAAGCAATTCAGAAGTAAACTAATCATTGCTCAACTGATAATCCTCGGTCTCAAAGATAAACCTCTAGCAGGCTGCTAAAAAAGCAAATATCTTCGTGTTTGTATGTCAAGATCTAATATAAACAACTTAGAAGATGTATATTACTACAGTATAAAAACTAACTAATAAAGTTCAGTTTTTAACACCATGGCTACCCAAATCAGCTGCCACCTTGGCTGCCCGAGTGAGAGCATCTGAAACCAAAAAGAGCTCCCTTGGCAAAATAACTGCTATTGACTACAGCATTTGCAGCTGCAACAGCAGTTCTCCCTGTGTACGATGCAACTGATATGGTGGTTTCTGATAGGTGGAACTTCTCGTCCGCGGCTTTAACAGCTCCCACTCCTGCAAGAACTTTATCGGAGAGTCCAACTTTGTTGCTAAGCTCAGCCACTTTGGCCAATGCTCTAGATGAGACTTGATGAGACTCCTCAAAAGCTTTGGCTTTCATCAATGCATCTGTCCCTAATACATATCCATTTGTTATCATGGTTTTGACAACCTCCTGTGCCACAGTTACAGCTTCCCCAGGCGTCGAAAGAAACTGGTTCATCTGTGTGCCCTGCTACAATAAGGGAATGCTTAGCAAGGAAAGTAAAGTTGGCCTGGCCCTAATTAAAAAGCAAAAGGAGTATGTTTAACCTCATAACCCTCTGAAAGAAGTACCGGTTGCTTAATTTAACATTTATATGCAGCGACTACAGAATGTAAATGTACTCCATCATTCATATACTTGAATTACCACCCTCCTTACATATTCATCCATCTCAGATATCTCCAACTTATTTCTTAATAATTGTGAGTTTCATCAGTGCCGATACCCAAAAATAAAAATAAAAAATGAAACTAAATCTCTCTCCAAAATGTAATCATAAGCCAGAAGAGACGGGAGACATTTATTAGGGCCAATTTAAATAACCTCCACAAAGGTTCAACACTACTATTACTATTAAAATTATTACTAGGTTTAAAGAGACACTATATGGATTTAATTAGATGTTAATGGTAGAAGGGTAACTAGGAATCGAAGTCTAATGATATTTGGAATCTTGGATAAAGGAATATCTAATCTTAAAATAAAGAAAAAGGAGAGAAGATAAAAAAGAGAGAGAAGTGAAATCAGGTGCTGAAGCGGGGTGCTATTATATTTAACTTCCAACTTCAAGGTTAGATATACATTGTCTAAAATAATTAAAGGAGGGGTGGGGGTGGAAATCTTCCCTCCTTATTGTTGGTTTCACTCTTTAATCTGGGGAGATGAATGTCAATTCACTCCTCCAACATCCCCCCCCCCCCCCTCCTCCTTCTTTTACATTTAATATGATATGATCAGAACGGATCTAAAACACTCTTCTTAAATAACACTCCTCTTAAATAATACTCTCTTAAATAGCATTCCTTTATTAAAACTACGTCGTTTTGGAGATTCTTTTAAAATACAAAATAATATTAAAATAGAGTGGTCCCACTTGCTTTCGTTTTATTTACAAAAATGCTACCCGACCCCACTTGTTTTTTAAAAGAATCTCCAAAACGACGTAGTTTTAATAAAGGAGTATTATTTAAGAGGAGTACTTTAGATCCGTCCTCATGATATGATATATCTATATTAACATGCATTTACATATATATATACACACACACATAATTACTTTCCTATTCTGCTCTTTTGTTACTGTTAAAATCAAGAATGCCGACTTTAGTCACTATAAAACACCAGAACCTAACAATAAGTGAATCAAGCGGAAAACATTTTCATGACCTCATTTCTTTTTGTTGAATCTATGAAAGTCACCGGCTATAGAAAACACAAATTAAATGTTTTTACTAGTCTTTTTGGGAGTCCCTTTTCTTATCCTCCCTAAATTAGAATTGAAGAAATGGGTAATAGAACATAAAATTCTTTTGGTGGAACCCATTAATCTTTGTTACAAAGATGTGTATTGCACCTTCTCTATCCAACCCTTAATCACTGGCGAAGCTTTGGTAAAAATGTGGGGTCAATTGACCCCACTCAATTTTTGAAATCACTTAAATTTTTTTTTTTATCCCACTCAATTTTCGACCCCACTCAATTTTTTTATTTAATTAGAGATACCCAAGCGGCCAAGCCTCAGCCCTAAATCTCATACATCAATATCTGTTTAGCACTTCAGCCACAAAACAGAGAGAGAAGGGGCAAAGCCAAATCGCAAAATGCAAAAGCCAAACCGTGAATCATCAAAGCCTTTCGCGAGTGGTCGGAGTGGGTAGTGGTGACTGGCGAGTGGTCTAATTATTGACCCACTGCAAACTAATCCTGACTTTGCCACTGCCCTTAATCATACATATCACATTCTTCTGGAGAGTCATTACAAAATTTTAAGCAAGTCATCTTAACAAGAAAGAAGTGCTCTCCTAGAAGATTACTTACATCACTAAGAGCCTAAACTCCATTAGTTAAAAGAAGGAATCAAAGTCTCTGCACTCTGTAGTGACTAGTGAGGGGATAAGTAATTTTAAGCCACCTCCTATAGCTAGGTACCAGAATACCACAATATTTGAGTGCAGTACTTAGTGTTGAACTACCAAAAAAGAAAAGGAAAAAAGGGAGAGAGAGAGAGAGAGGGAGAGAGAGAGAGAGAGTTGTGAGTGCACGAACATTAGAGAGGAATCTAGTGACCCCATTGAAACTATAAGCAATTGTGGCCTATTTTAAGTTGTAATAGATTGTGATTCTTTTATCAATTGGCACCTGTAAACTCTACATATATATTATAATGATCAGAATTAAAATAATAAAAGATGGTTGAAGGATTACAAATACTCCACCAAGTTGGAAAACAATTCAAAAAATAATAAATTTTTTTTATAACAAACATTGAATAACCTATCTTTCCAAGTTTAGATTAAATCAAAAGTAGAAGAGGAAAGAAAAAAATACTTCTTGCAAAACAAGGTCTTCAATAACATATGATTTGTTGTATGATTTGCATAAGTTTGGTAATAATTAAATCTTCTATTTTGACAAACAGGAATCAGTATTCGCAAAAATTCATTATACTCGCTCTGTTCCAAAATATAGGCTCAAGTTTGATTTATCAAAATCAAATAGAGATTTCAAATTCAAAAGTTGTTATTCATTTAACTTTTAAGAACAATAAATTAGCACTACTTATATAGTTTAAAATTTCCATGATTAAACATCTTGAACTAAATTAATTCACATCAATTTTGAATTTGAAGGTTAAACACTTCGAAGGTTCACACTAATAAGAGCAAAGGTACAGACTAAGGTTCAGACTGGATATACTTTAAACTAGCAGTAGTTGCAAACACCTCAAGGAGGCCACTCTAAAATACCTTACTCATTATTCTGATAAGGGAGTTAAGATTGCGATAAAAACTAGTCGAAAAAGGACCATACCGTTGAGCTACTTTCATTGTCCAAACGCCATGAATGACTGTTCCAAGGATCGGATTCATCAATAGATGTTCCCCAGGGGGCTATGCATACATGTTGATCTGCAATAGTAGCGCCCTGAAACAAACGTTAGAAGAAATGATTAAATCACACATTCAGGTGTGGCCCTGACATAGAAGAGGGAACATGCTCATAAAAACTGGCATTCAGAAACCACATATAATGTTACTTCTCTTCCTTTTTTCCTTCTTTTTTGGTAGGTTTGTACTTCTCTCCTTTTGTTTTCCATTTATGTCAGGATCATAATAAAAGGGTAAACTGGGCATAACTAAAATAGTTGGTATATTCTAGAATTAGATATTTTGTATACACATGTATCCCATGGAGGTTGTTAGCATGTGTGTGTAAGATAAAAGAGTGGTGTAGGTTAGGAGTATTTACAGTTTTCAGCATTTTAGTAGCTATATATGTATGCAGTGGAAGAGTAATCCCAAGTTTTATATTAAGCTTTCTCTCTCTCTATCTCTCTGCAACTCACGAACTCAGTGAGAAATCTTCTCCTTCTTCCTTCCTTATTCTCTCTGAATTCTCTCTTATATCTATCTCTATCTTTGTCTCTCTTAAATTCTGGTTAGGCCACAGCTAGGGCCTGATAATTTATGAAGAAAACATATTGATAAAAGTCCAACCTTCGAAAAACTGTGACAACACTTTACAGGATCACGGTTTTACACGGGTAACTTGCACATATAAAGATAGACTTTAATGTCTCAATCAGAAACACAAAAGGAAGAAATGGAAAAGAAAAAGAAAAAGAAACAAATCATCTTCAAAAGTGCAGCAAAAACCAACTCTACCATATCAAGTACTATAAACCAAGTGTCTAATTTGCCTTGCAAAACAATATAGAAATATAGAAAATTGGTTTCCTTCACCACACATCCAAAAGAAGGACAGTAATACATAACGATAATATTCAAATTCATCCCAAATAAGCTCTTAGTATTAAGGAATAGCTTGGCTATTCAAGTCACAAACATTGGTTGAGAGGTCTGAGTTATGGCATTGCTACTAAAAGAGACAAAAAAATAAAGGACAAGTAAAATACTGGGGAAAAAAGGTCCAGAGATAGATTAAAACTATCTCACGATAGCTGGAGACGACAATTGTTATTTTTAAAAAATTATTTCATGATATGAGAGCAGAATACTGATCCAATATGTGATTCCATTGAGCTGGAAATCCTTATTATCAGTTTTGTCAGACAAAAACCAAAACTTGAATCTTAATTACATAATAGCCTCAGTGATATACTTTTATTTGTATATACATTAATAATTGCTATACTTCCCTACACAATATTTCTTGTAATCTTTCACCAGTTCAAAAACTTCAACACATTCAGTTACTATCCTCCATTATATGTTAAAAGAGACAATTGAACTGATCCTTTGGAAACAATAAGAAATTCAATTTTGTTGTAGGTTGATATATAAGCTGTTGAATGGCTTTACAAATGTTAACAGAGTAACAGTTTCACTTGTTCAAGATGGTATTTAGAATATCAAGAATCAGACCAACCTGAAATATTGGGTTACGTATGTCCTAGTGGCAAGAACAAAATTAAGATGAAATGTACATATAAAAAATGCAGATTTAGCAATGTTACATTCAACAGATTAAACAAGGCAGTATTATATTCTGATGTAAGAGATTTACATATGATCAAAATAATATAAAGATGATGGTTCCATGAGGTGCAAGATTGAAGTTACTGAATACTGAGGCAACTAATAAAACATCTTGGGCTATATTTGCTGTATAAGCAGTACTTGAGTTTAAACTTCGAAGCGTTATAGAAATACTTACACTGAGCAAGATGGCAGTTTCCAGTGCATAAGCATCTTTAAATGTCACATAAGCAGTACGAGCATATTCACCAGATCTGTATTTCACAAAAGGAAACACTACTTATAAGATATGTGACCTAGCTTCTAGTTTATAGCACACTCTGCAACTCATGAGTACCATAAATCCAACAATTTAGAGGCAGTTAAGTTAACTTTGATTGCTATATGAATTATCAATACCCCAATTTTCTTCTTCTTTAATTTAAAATACTGCATGACCATACTGGCTAGCCCAAAAGACAAAGTAAAAGCTGATAGTTTCCAAAAGTAAAAGCTGATAGTTTCCAAACTTAAAGGACCATCAGCCACTTAGATGTTCCATTATTGTCTCAGAACAAGACGAGCAGTTGTGTTTTAGTACGAGGGTTAAATACACTTTTCTCCAACTCTATTCGACCTCGGTTTACAAATTCATCACTGGACTGAATTTTTTTTACAATCGAGTCAGTGAACTACAAATTTTTTTTACAATCGAGTCAATGAACTACAAATATTTATCAAATCGTTAAAAATTCTGTTAAATGAGTTGACTTTTAACAGAAACCTGGCATATGACTTGCACATGTGAGAGAGATATTAAATTTTTACACATTTGTCTATATAGTTTGCCAAGGTAGAAAATTTGTAATATTTTAATACTAAAATTAACTAAATTTGGGTTAAACCAAAATAAAATTTTTTAATTTCTAAAAACCAAATAGGATAATCAAACAAAAAAAGCTAACTTTCTCTCTCTCATTAAAGAACAAAAATGAAGCAAAAAGTTAGAATTTATCTTCATACCCTCGATTAAAAGTTTGATTCGAGCTCTCACTAAAAATATAAATGAGTCAAATATAAGAAAATTTTAAAGTTCGATAAATTACTCGAACCTACTCAAATTGTAATTTTCTATTGATACTCGGATCATATTCGTTCGAAAAGTTCGAACTGCTCGGGCTCGATTCTGAATCGTACTCGAAATGAGCCTCAATCAAACCTTATTTTATACTAGATAAATTTTGTGAACCAAATTTGAAGCTTGAACTCTATACTTCGGATCGACTTCGGTTTCGATTTTACTGGCCTTACTCTTCATTCCTACTTCATCTTCCTCCTTTATCTGTTACTTCATCTGCTTCCTTTATTTGTTACTTCATCTTCTTTGATTCAACCCTATGCTTTGATTCAACCCTCACGGCAAACCTGACTTTACAATTCAACCCTCACGGTGAACATGACTGTTAATTCAACCCTCATGGTGAGACATGACGGATCAATAGTCACTCATCTAAAACATTAATGACTAATTTGAAGAATTAAAATGGAGTTAAATTTGTTAAAATATATGCCACTTGGTGATGTGATTAGGAGGAGCTTAGAAGTTTGAAGCTGCTTAGATTGCCTTTAATGGCTGCAACTGATTGTATTATGGATTTTATATTGCCTTTAATGGCTGCAACTGATTGTATTATGGATCTTATATATGATGTGTATACACAAAAAGCGTATTCTAGATCCTTTAACATGGATCTTTAGGGTTTTGGTTCCGGAAAACTAAAAAAAATCTGTTCCACCCCTCTATTGTTCTGATTGTTCACCGTTCTACGGAGATATGGCGTTATCCCGCCAAAATATCAGAAATTAGGGAAAGTTATGATACTAATCAACGTACCACAACTATAACGATAAATAAATTATATATCCTCTGCTTTTGACATGATTGAAAGCCAACTAGGCCTCGACTGGAACAAACCTCGTCGCTTTTGGTGGTGAGATAAAGGTCGAATCAAAGCAACCAGAACTCTTTTCACAAAATCTACTTCAACAATACCAATTCGAACTAGTGAATTCGTCATCGCTGACCGCCAGACGTTCAGTCGCCCTAGTTTGGTTCAGCTCAATTTCTTGATTCATCTGATCGGATAATATGTTTTGAATGAGTTTTGCTTCAGATCTAGTTTCTTCTTTATCATATCTAGTTACCTCGTCGAAATCTGCGTTAAGCTTTAATTTGTTCTTTTAATTTAATTTTAGTTGCCCAAATTTTCTTTTTATGTTTTTACATTAACCTTTAATTTGTTCTTTTAGTTTAATTTGTTTTGTAAAATATAATAGCTATTTTGGTAGTAATTTGTTTTTAAATATTATAATTATAATAATAATAGTAATAATAATTATGATAATAATAATAATAATCCTCCATTTCAAAATATTAGATAATTTATATTTTTAAAGTGAACTTAAAATATTTAAAAATTAAAAAAATAATATGAATTCATTAATTTTATATAAATACATTTGTAAAAATTATACATTAATATATTTTATTATTAATTAATTTAATTATTTGTTATTTTAAAAAAAAAAGAGAGTCCAAGCTTGAAAACCAAAAAAATTAAACTAAAGTCATTTTCTTATTATTATTAAAAAAATCTAAGCTGGGTCTTATATTTTACGTAAGTGTGACCATGTGGTGCCATTTAGATTTTCTGTTAAGTTTTTAACGGAATAGACGTTTTTTCAAAATTTTGAGTTGACCGTAAAAATTTTCAGTTTAGTGATGCATTTGTAAACCGAGGTCGAGTAGAGTGGAAAAAAGTGTATTTAATCCTTTAGTATGACAACATTAATATGCCTCATCAGATTTTTCTTTTTTTTTTGGGCTAAATATGCCTTGTCAGAATTGAAATACTCTACCTTTCAAAAATTCATTTTATGCAACATTAACATCTTGAATATGGCCGGTGTAGGAAATTTCAGCCACTTGTGCAGATAACAGCATAATATTCATGACATCAGGAAAAACAAAAAGCCAAATATTACATCAGAAGCTATTTGATGGATTACATTGCCTTGATTTTATTAGATGATAAATCTGTTCTATAAATCCAAATTCATTCGAATTTGCGCAAGGAGTTCTAAAGTATCTTAAAGATTGATCAAGCTAGATAGAAAATGCAAACTAATCTAATCCTTTATTTTACCTTTCCAGAACAGTGCAGGTGTCAAATGAGGAATTGATATCCCCCCAAAACAGACAATTCTAGAAATTACCTGATAATCTCTAAATGTAGAATGTTGCCACAATTGTTGAAAAAATCATAAACATCCTTCTCTGTTGCTTTAGGAGATAGGGTTGTCACTTCTGCAGTATAACCACCAGGATACATGGTCCTGAAACCAAACCAAAGTTCTGATTTCTTAGTGAGTGAACCTTGTTGAAGCAAATATAATATAATGTCATCCAATCCATTTGAACAGTTAAGCTCTATGCTAATTAGTGAGAATGATACTTCATCAAACCAACACTACACTAAATTCTATTAGCTTTAGATTATTACTTAACCAAGGCCAATTAGAAGGGGAAAATGGTGTGTTAGCGTGCTTTTTTTTTTTTTTGGTGGGAATGGGGTTGGTTGGCAGGGAGAGTCGGAGAGAAATAGCAAGCACTTTCATCATTGCAGCAGTCTTATATGATGTGATTACCCAAAGTTGTGCCTACCAGTGGTGTAGCCAAGGTTTTCCTCTACTGGGGTTAATTTTATTGTTTTCAAAAAAATGTTAAATAAAAAAAATTATTATAGTAACAATTCTTCACACATTTTTCTTGTATAATTATTTCACATAACATATCAAAATAAATTCGTAGCAAATATTGTAAAGTTTATTCTTTTTGAACAAAAGTATAAAGTTAGCTAGTTAAGTTAAGATGGTCCCAAAGTCAAACAAAGAACGGTCAATCTCCGAGGCATGCCATTTAATTAAAAGAATTTAAAGATGCAAGTTAATTAGTATTTCATTAGATGCTTAAATAGAAATCCTTGATTCTAATTTTTGTAAATTGAACAATGTTCTAAAAGGCACTAAGCGGGGAGGCGCTGGGAGGCTTGGGGTGCAGGCGAATTTTTTATTTTAAGTCAATTTTAATATTTTATCTTAGATTTATCCAAGCAAAACAATAATATAAAGCAAAACAATCTATAATAAAGATAATAACGGCCTTTGCTTAAAGTTCAAACACATATCCATATTGTCAATGTGAAAGTTCAAAAGCAAACATGCAATTGTTGAAAGTTCAAATATATCTTTAACGTATTAGTTTTATTCATAAATAAGATTGCTATTAAATAATAAAATTTAAAATTCAAGAATTCAATTCAATATTAAAACTCAAGAAATTAAACATAAATTTAAGAATTATATTGAATTAAATTAAATATTACAAATGTATCATCATTTATATAATTTGAAGTTGGTACAAATTCAAAAAATTACAACTATAATAAAATTATCCATTTTGACTTGATATCGTTCACTTCTTGTTGTGATTTGATATGCTACATGCATTATAAATATGATAAATAATTAGAAAAATAAATATATTAAGATCTGGTTTGAGTAGTTATTAAAATAAAAAAAAAACTCTCCGCCTAGATCCCACCTAGCTCGTCTAGGCTTGACCTAATTTTCTGGAGGAATTTTTTTTGCATACAGGCTGAGTGAAGCGCCGAGGAGCCTAGAGCCTAAGCAGAGGCGCTAAGGGGGCCTAAAGCGGACCTAAAGGGGATTTTAGAACACCTCGAAATTGAAAAAAAAAGAAATTATCTTTTACCAAATGTATATGACGGTCCTCACCCTATCATTTTACTACTCCCTTCGTTCAAGTTTACTTGTCCTAATTTTATTTTTGGGTTGTCCAAATCCATTTGTCTTCTTCCCTTTTTAATATTATTTTTTACCTTACTCTTCACATAATACCCTCAATAAACTTTAAAAAAATCATTGAAAGCAATTTGATATACATTAAGTAGCACTATTAACTTTGACATTGAAAGTAAACCACACACCCTTTTTTCCCCTCTCACTCCCCTCTATTTTATTGCTCCAAGAAAGAGTTGGGAGATTAAATAAAATAAAAAAGATGATAATAGAGTAGTTAAGATGGGTAATTTGAAGATATTTTTTTTCTTAATGTGTGCGCTTTCAAACTAGAACAAATAAAATTAGACAGAGAGAGCATATAGTAACTGACGAAATTCAATCAAATTTAATAGCAGTACT
Source organism: Panax ginseng (assembly GCA_020205605.1). NCBI lineage: Eukaryota > Viridiplantae > Streptophyta > Magnoliopsida > Apiales > Araliaceae > Panax > Panax ginseng. Next base: position 154,186,283 of record CM035129.1, read on the forward strand.
CAAATCATTTCATGCAAAATTTCACTGTGGGTGGGCACATGCTTGCACTAGCATGGCTCCGCCCCTTGGACCTGTTGAGCATCATTGCACTTTATGCTGTACAAAAACAATTACTAACATAAAAGGACCTGTTGAGCATCATTGCACTTTATGCTGTACAAAAACAATTACTAATATAAAAGGTCATTACGCTGCTAGCCTGCTATTATCTAGACAGGATGTCATCGTGTACTTCCAAAAGTAAAATTGGATTTTCTTAAATCAACTTTAAAGACTCCAAAGATAGTACTAACTCCATTCCAAATAATAAGATCAATACTGACTTTTTAAAATTTAATTTCAAACATTTACAAACTCAAAATTGATATGAATTGATTTAGTTCATGTCAATACAATTATGAATATCATAAACTACCTAAAAAGTACTACTAGTTACAAGATTTATTGTTTTCAAAACCTAATGAATCATGTCAAACTAAATTTAAAAATATCTCAAATTGACTTTTAGAAAGTCAGTAACCTTATATTTCGGAAAGGAGGGAGTATGATGTTTTCACTATTAACAAACAATCGCAGACCACTAAGTAAGTCTTGCTACACCTAAACAACAGTAGTAAGGTGCACAGAGAATAAGTACAACATGTATATACTGTTGTGTCCAAGATGATAGTTTTTGTGATGCAAAGTGCACGCACAAACACACACACACACACACACACACATATATATATATATATATTTATATATATGGACAATTGACGCAAGGCGGAATAGCGATTATCTTGCGAGCTAGGGTAACAATAAATTCACAGGCAAAAGAAGTAAGAAAATTACCTTAAACATAGAAAAATCTCTCAATGTGTAAAATTATATTAATCATAAAATAAGAATGAATAAAACTTAACCCACAAGCCCGGGTTTTATAGCTAACGGTTTCCTTGTCAATTCGTAACAAGATTCCTATAATTATGGAAACAAACTTCTAATGGAAACAAATAACTAAGGTAACAAAGTCCTAATAGGTAACAACTTATTTATAAGAGATTTATTTCCTAATAAAACTCTACTACCATAAAAGAACTAATTAATAAATGATAATAAAAAATCAATTCGTCGACCTTCCGAAGTCATGACGCCACAATCCCGAAGTCATGACGCCACAATCCCCCAAAGACATCCAAACTACTGAAGCCGAACCTCTAGTTCGAAGCCGAAGACATCAATGACCTCCACGCCTGCGATGATCTTTCAACTCATAATACTCGTAATACTCTAAGGCCAACAACACGTTATTCAATAACTCGACATCATCAGTCTCAGAATCTCCTGCATCAGTCACTCCAGGTTGAACAGAACTCGTCCTCGAGTTCACAGTTTTATCATCGGCCTGATCAAAACAAGGGCTTAAATGCTTCACGTTGAAAACGTCTGAAGTTTGTAAATGACTAAGAATGTGCAACTGATAAGCATTATTATTGATTTTCTGCAGAACCTCACAAAGACCAATCTTCCGATCCTTTAGCTTGTCATATTCACCAACAGGGAAACGGTCTCGGGTTAATATGGCCCAAACAAAATCACCAACTTCAAAAACAACTGACGACGATGACTGTCAACCCGATCCTTGTACTTAACAGTGTTTTCTGTAATGGATCGATTCACCTGATCATGAATAATCCGAAGACGAGCTGTCATTTCATCCGTCTTAGGGTGCACTCGTCCAATTTGAAGAATAGGAATCAAATCTAGAACCCCATAAGGATTCTGGACAAAAACTATCTCAATAGGACTCATGTCAGTAATCCGATTCTTCAAACGACTGTAAGCAACCTCTACCTGAGGAAGCGTCAAATCTTATTGCTTCGGTTTATTTCCAGCCAAACACCTTAAAAGCCCAAGCTTTTGTTCACCACTTCGGTTTGACCATTTGTCTGAGGATGATAAGCACTGCTAAAGTTCAATTGCGTTCCAAGCTTTTCCCACAGACTTCTCCAAAAATTACTCATAAACTTAGTATCACAATCAGAGGTAATAGACTGGGGAACACCATGCAAACGTACAATCTCTCGAAAGTAAAGATGAGCGATCCGATTAGCATCCATTGTCTTCCGACAAGTGATAAAATGAGCCATCTTAGAAAATCGATCAACCACCACCATAATCAAATCCATAGCCCTTTGAGTTCGTGGTAGACCTAAAAAACAAAATCCATACTAACATCACACCAAGGCTTTTCAAGAACAGATAAGTGGGTGTACAACCCTACATTGGTGAGAACTCCATTAAACCTTTGACAAACATAACATCTCTTCACATAGTTCGCCACATCACTTAGACCTTCGGCCAATAATAGTCAGCTAATATTAAGGCCAATGTCTTATCTCGTCCAAAGTGTCCTTCATTGTGAAGTTCACTTACTATCTTCTGTCGAAGGGAGCAATCTAGAATACATAACTGGAGTCCTCGAAACAGACACCCATTATGTAAAACAAAGTCATATCGCCGACCCTCTTGCACTTCCTGAACTATCTTCCTGAAAGAAGGATCCCCCTCATACATATATATCAGTGAAGACTTCAAACTCTTCAATCTTGTTATGCATAGTACCAAGGAGTAACGCTATTCGGCTTACCACATCGGCAACACGATTCAAACTTCCTGCCTGATGTCGCAAAGTGAAAGTGAATTCTTGTAGGTATGCCACCTATTTAGCATGCCTTCTGCTCAGCTTGCGTTGTCCATAAATATATTTCTAGGCTTCATGATCAGTCACGAGTATAAACTCCCTCTATATTAAATGATGTCGCCAATGTTTCAAAGATTAAACAATAGCATAAAATTCCAAATCATAAGTAGAGTAGTTTTTCTCCGATCCTGATAACTTTTCACTGAAGAAAGCCACTGGTCGTCCCTCTTGACTGAGAACGCCACAAATACCAACTCCCGATGCACAATTTACTTCAAAGACTTTCTCAAAGTCAGGAAGTGCTAATACTGGTGTTTCGGTCATCTTCTTCTTAACCAGTTGAAAACCGTCTTAGACCTCCTGGGACCGTTGAAATAATTTTCCCTCAAGACACTCGGTAATAGGTGCATTTAGGGTACTAAAGTTCTTGATGAACCGTCTGTAAAAGATGCCAACCCATGAAAGCTCTTGCATCATGTATAGTCTTCGGCGTAGGCCATACCAAGACTGCATCGATCTTGGACGGATCTGCGTGAACACCCTCGGTAGAAACAACAAAACCGAGAAAAGTTACCGAATTCGTAAAATAAGAACTCTTCTTTTGTTTGACAAACAAACATTCCTTCCTCAATGCATCAAACACAGTTCGAAGATGCTCATAATGCCTTTTCCATGTCGGACTGTAGACAATGTTCTAAAAGGCGCCACCAGGCGAGAGGAGGGCGACCAGGGGGGCCTAGGCGAATTTTTTTATTTTAAGACAATTTTAATATTTTATCTTACATTATTCTAACAAAACAATAATATAAAACAAAATAATTTATAATAAAGATAATAATTAAATTATAGAATTAGTAGTAATTGCACTTAAGTAGTAAGATATATATCCATTGCTTGAAATAATTAAATTATAGAATTAGTGTTACTAGTAAGTAGTATCTTGATATCTTCATATATATAATTATATACGTACTTCTTCTCTCTCAAAAATTTAAATAAATGTTATTTTTAAAAATTAATGTGAAGTTTATTAAATGAGACATTTGATATTATTAATTATGAAATTATTTTAATTTGTGTAATTTTCAAAATTGAGGACTTAAAGAAAATGACAAATACCATATACTAAGTATGACTAACATATCTTTGACGTATTAGTTTTATTCATAAACAAAATTGGTATTAAATAATAAAATTTAAAATTTTAAGAATTCAATTCAATATTAAAACTTAAGAAACTAAACATAAATTTAAGAATTATAATGAATTAAACTAAATATTACAAATGTATCATCATTTATATAATTTCAAGTTGGTACAAGTTCAAAAAATTACAACTATAATAAAATTATCCATTTTGACTTGATCTTGTTCACTTCTTCTTGTTATTTGATATCTTTAACTGACTTGCATTAAGAATATGGTAAATCATTAGAAAATAAATATATTAAGATCTGGTTTTGGTACTAATTTAAAAAAAAAAAAAAAAAAAATCTCCGCTTTCTCTTTAGGCCCCTTTAGCCCGCTTCCCTCTAGCCTTTGGCCTTAGCGCCACTAATTAATTAGGAGCATTTTTTTTTTGCCTTTAAGCGCCAGTTCCCCACTTTAAGCGCTTAAAGCGTACGCTTTAGCCGATTTTAGAACACTGACTGTAGATAAGAATATCATCAAAATAAACAACTAAAATTTTCCCATGTAAGGTCGTAGTATCTGATGCATAAATCTCATGAATGTAGTGGGCGCGTTGGAAAGTAAGAATGGTGTAACCATCCATTCATACAAACCATGATGTATTTTGAACGTTGTCTTCCATTCATCTCCAGGTCTCACTCGAACCTAATGGTATCCAGTTTTAAGATCAATTTTTGAAAAGACTTGCTCCGGACAACTGATCTAGCATATCATCCAGGCGACATATCATCCAGGCGAGATATCAAAAAGTGGTACTTCACTGTGATCTTAATGATTGCTCTACTGTCAATGCACATTCAGCATGATCCATCCTTCTTAGGCACTAACAGAGCTGGTACTGCACACGGGGCTCATACTCTCATGAATGTACCTTTTCTCCATCAACTCAACTACCTATCTCTGCAATCCTTCTGACTCTTTGGGGCTGAGTTTGTATGCTGGCCTGTTCGGTAGACTCGACCTTGGAACAAGATCTATTTCGTGTTGAATATTTCTCAACGGTGGTAATCCTGGTGGAAGCTCTTCGAGCAAAAGATCAGCATACTCCGGAAGTAGCTTCTGCACATTGGCCGATACTTTCACGTTTTCATCACGAGGAAAAAATGCATATATCACACCTTCATGCTCAACCTCTATTAGAAATCTTATCATAAATAATAGGTTCGAGTTCCCGACTGCCTGATTCGAACCGAATTCCTCCCTTCGTGGTGTTAACACAATCTTCTTCCCTTTTATACTAAGAGAATACGTGTTCTTCCGACCATCGTGAATGACGGCCCAACAGCACATGACACGCATCCATACACACCACATCGCACCACACATTATCAAAGTATTTCTTGCCGATTGAAAACGATACTTAGGCACTTTTTATTGACTGTCACCTCATTACCTTTATTTAGCCATAATAACTTGTACGGCTTCGGATGCCGATCCGTCTTCAACTGCAATTTTTGAACAACCTCTTCGGATACGACGTTTTCACATATGCCACTATCAATGATCATCTTGCAGACTTTATCTGCCACTGTACAAGTAGTATAGAAGATATTGGTTCTCAACCAATCCTCTTCGGGTTCGCCTTTAGGAGTTAACAGACTTTTACGAACAATCAGAGTCTCATGTGCATCTCCATATAACACATCTTCGTCTTCGTACTCATCATACACAGGTCCTTCAGACTTGTCCACGTCTTCTACGTATTCCTCAACCAGGAGATTTTTACCCTTCTAACTGGCAGGTTTTCTGCACTCAGTTGCCCTGTGTCCTAGGTCACCACATCTATAACATCTGATAGGGTTAAATACATTTTTCCCCACTCTACTCGACCTCAGTTTACAAATGCATCAATGGACTGATTTTTTTTCCATTCGACTAACTGTACTATATTTTTTAAAAAAAATGTTACAAAATCCGTCCAAGCCAGTTGACTTTTAACGACAAAAAATATATAATTTTATTTAGTTTTCCACGTGCATCTCACATATTCGTCCATGTCACTGCCAAGGTGGAATTAAAATCTATAAAATAAAAATAATTATATTAGAAACAAAAAAAGTTAGTAAAGAAGGTGACTATATTTCTAGTATATTACAAAGTTAAAATATAAATAAATCATAATTAAACAAATTAAAAGGTTAATAATAAAAATCAAACTATCTAGATCTAGATCTGCAACAACTCTTACCATTTCATCTTTTGCAAATTACTAATAAGCATCTAATCAACATTATCCTTTATCAACAACTCAAATCCTCAAAATATCATCTTCATCTCTATCTCTATCTCCATTTCATTATCAAACACATAACCCAATCTCTTAATTTCATATGCATAGAACACGCTCGAAAAAGATGAAAAATCCAACAAGATCAAAGTTGCGCGCCGACGCGAGACAAGTATATGATTGTCTAATTTAACTTGAATCTTGAATGAGTCTCCCTTAACTAAAAGATCCCAACAATTCATTATAAATTCGAAATTTAATTTATTTCAGTACCCAAACATAGGGGTTAGGTTTTCTTTTTCAAACTCATACCTTTCTCTTGAGGCCTTGTAATCTGGAGACAAGTGAATTGAGTTCTTTGAGCAGGCGTCGTCTCGAGGAGTCACCGTTAAGCGACCTTAGAAAGCAGCGGAGATGACGGATAACATCTCTTTTTCGACGATACGGTGGTTGGCTCGGATCGTCTTCTTGTAGTGCTCAAATGGGAATCTCAAGAACTGGCAAATTTTCTTATTTTTTGGCAAATTTTTCTAATTTATATTATTATATTTGTAAAGAATTAAATAAAAATTCATTTGATATTAATTACAAAATAATTAAATATATTTTTTATTTATTTTCTTATTTTTTTGGCTAACTTTTCTAATTTATATTATTATATTTGTAAATAATTAAAAAAAATTCATTTGATATTAATTACAAAAATATTTAAATATTTATTTTATTTATTTTCTTATAGTTATGTGTGTTGAGTGCTTTGTTTGCTAAGTAAACCTTATCATCTTCACCTAGAGCAATTGAAGGTTGAAGCGAACCTCGGAAGAGAAGGAAGTTACGACTCGCGAGTCACATCGGATTCGCAGCAGCATGGCTAATCTCTCTTTCTTTCTTTCTAATTCACAATCAATTGTGGTTGCGATTGTTAGGGCTGGAGTTTTAGGGCTAATCTCTCTCTCTCTTCCTTTCTTGATTTGATCGGCTTTTGAAAAAAATGAACCTGCTGCCAAGTCTTAGCAGCAGACTCCAAGTCGAAACCTCGCTTTGTGCTACCCAACACGACTGGACGACTAGTCGACGACTTAACAACCATGGCAAAAACAGTCGTATCCGGATTTCTATGGCCGGATCCCGTACCAGTGTCGTGTCAACACGGGTACTCCACCAAAAATGGCGAGTCCGAGTAACACAAACGATCACGACCACCAGCCATTAAAACTGATGAAATCTAACCCAAGAAGACGTTAAACTTTGATACCAACGGACGTCGGGCGAAATAACGATTATCCGCAGAGCAGACTAGGATAACAATAAATTCACAGGCAAAAGAAGTAAGAAAATTACTCTAAACACAGAGAAATCTCTCAATGTGTAAAATTATATTAATCATAAAATAAGAATGAATAAAACTTAACCCATGATAGACACGTAATTCATACATTTAATTATCCATAATTTTGTCCTTTTAATTATATTAGTTTATTAAATTAATATTTTTTATTTTATTTTGTAGGATTTAATATTTGTTGCAATAAAGTCAAAATATTGGTGATCAAGCGATATTTAATGCTCTTATTCATGTAAGGAATATCCAAGAAGAATCCGACAAGGAGAAGGAAAAAGGTGGAACAATCTTAGTGTGCAAATCAAATCCAACAAGAGAAAGAAAAGTCTATCTAGAGATCTTTTTGAGAAGTTGATTGACACTAGAAAATTGAAACCTACATGGAAAGGGAACAAAAGTATCCAAGTTCAATGAATCTAAATTAGGGTTCAAAGTTATTTTCCCTATAAATAGGTCTCTTGTTTTAGAGAGAAAGGTATGAGGTATTGTACTAGTTTAGATTAGGAGTAGGAGTAAATTAAATTACGTCTTCATTGTACGCTCGTTGGATGGTTGTTAATTAAAGGGAGTTTTCTTATTTATTTTTAATCTTCTTCTCTTCTTTATTTTAGTTAATTTATTTATTTTCATGTCTAGTTAATTTCTTTAATCTAGAATGAAGATGAAATTAAATAATTATTCGTAATAATATTTTTTATCTCTTCTATTATTTATGCTTTTATGTTTAATTGATTTCGCCTTCATGTTTCGTTATTGAAATATCGTCGTTTTATAGTTCTTATGTGATTTTAAATTAATTAAGAGGTTTTGATAGATTATTGTTAAGATATGAGTTTTTCATAATCCATGCTTGCTCAAAGAAGTTTTGATGGGTTATAGTTAATCCTTAAATTTTCATAGTCTATGATTGCCCACGTTAATTGTAAATTACTAAATTAAAGGGAAGGGAGATCAAAATCATAATTTGAGTTATAAAAATAGAAGAGATTGAATTATATGTTATGTTTATTATTTAATGGATTCAAATTCCTAGATTGTTTTCTCATTATTTATTTTCATATTCTAGTTAATTAATTCTCAATCTTTATTTCTAATTCGCCTAAAATAGATATTAAGAAAATATTAAAATTAATCTAGTCTCTGTGGGTTCGACATGTACTTATCAGTTCTTCAATTCGACACTGTGCACTTGCAATACATATTTTAACACATCAACTCACAAACCGGGTTTTATAGCTAAAGGTTTCCTTGTCAATTCGTAACAAGATTCCTGTAATTATGGAAACAAACTTCTAATGGAAACAAATAACTAAAGTAACAAAATCCTAATAGGTAACAACTTATTTATAAAAGATTTATTTCCTAATAAAACTCTACTACCATAAAAGAACTACTTAATAAATAATAATAATAAAGTTGATTTGTAGACCTCCCGAAGTCATGACGCCGAAGACATCCAAACTACCGAAGCTGAACCTCTAGTTCAAAGCCAAAGACGTCAATGACCTCCACGCCTGCAACGATCCTTCAACTCATAATACTTTAAGGCCAACAACACGTTATCTGGTAACTCGACATCATCAGTCTCAGAACCTCTTGCATCAACAATGATCCATAGCTTAAAGGGGATGAAAACCTCCTTCCTTCCAACCCAATCCTAGACATCTATTAATTGATTTAATGGTGTAATAGCAGCTCAATCCGCATGATAACTATTAGGAGTCAAAACAATTATTCTGCGGAACCGGATCCACATGAGAAAAGACATGATTATTCCGTAACTAAATTGCACCTACCGCAAGACTATTATGCGATAGGAATAAGCTCCTTTAAACAATGTTGTGGACAATCCTGCTGTACGAATAATCCAAACCCAGTCTTCCGTATTCTTCCCTAACCCAAAAAATTGTTCCACATATTGTCCATAATTGAACAAAAACAATTATCATCTCTTACGTTAGATAAGGTTTTTATGCTCTCTGTCTCTAATATAATATCTCCACCTTTTTCCTTAAAAAAATTCATGATTTTCGAATTGGTAAAAAGAAACCAACAAAGATTTATGTAATTGGGCATGATTGTTTGGTTGAATTTGGGAGTTGGGTTGTGAATTTGGTGGAGGCCCAATTTCTTTTACTCATTCAATACATCCTCTCCCTACGATTTATTTTCTGCTTAGAATTGGGTTGTGTTGAATGGCTTGACAGCAAACAAATCAAGAAGGATTATGCGGACGGAAGAGAGAGCAGTCCAAATAATCTGCTGGGTTTTACTCCCATCCGCAGCATTGTTTAGAGGAATCTATTCCTACCGCATAATAGTGTTACGGTAGGTCTGCAATTTGGTTACGGGGCAATCATTTCTTTTTTCATGCGAGCCCGGCTCTGCAAGCTAGTTGTTTAGACTCCTAATAACTATCTTGCAGATTGGGATGCTATTACACCATTAGATCAGGTAATGGATGGGTTGGAAGGATGGGGGGTCCCATATCCCTTTGACTATGGGGCAATATATACACATACATATATATGTGTGTGTGTATATATATATATATATTGCTTTATGTACCCAGTAAATGTAATTTGGTGTCTGATAGCATATAAAAGTAACTAAATATTGTTATATTTGATGAAACTTGACTTTCATAAGATTAGGGGAAAAAAAGGATACCCTCGGGAACAACATTTTGTGCTGGCCAAGATAAACTTTAGACAAAGTAAGACTTCTATTGTAAGAGATGTAAGTAAGTCAAACAATACAAGTTTTTGACAATTCATACTTAATGCACTGACCAGTGGGGCTTATTACCCACCTTACCTTAAATGATTAATTTATAATGCCTAAATCAAAACTGAATCTTGCCAAATTGTCTTCATGTTCCAATGGATATTCAATCTAAGAAAAAGCAATTACCCATAAAGATATATCACCTAACAATATGATTGGAAAAGCCACTTGATGCCAATGATCACATATAACTAATTTTCCGTCCAGTTAACTGAGACCTAAAGAACATAATTTTCTCTATTGATTTTTTTTTTTTTGGTTGAATTAACAGATCTCAACCTGAACAAATAATGTGCAAAGCTTTATCTTAAATAAAATTAATAATGTCCAAAGAATTCACAAATGTGCTTTTTTATGATTCAATAACACGGTCAACGGAGACAAATAACCTGATGGACATCAGGACATGATTATCCAAAAATCCCTCTCTCTACCATAACTAAATTATGTAAATGAACAAACAGACAATAAATTTAATCTAATCTTCTTAAGATTACTCCAACAGTGGAAGAATTGAGAGAACACAATTCAAAATACTGAGTTCTATATTCTAACAATTCGTGCCAAGCAAAACAAAGTAATCTTATAGTTTTCACCAGAAGAGCTCGAATTCAATAATAAACTAATCAAGAACTTACGAACCGACTGAAATCAATACACTGTACAACATACCTGCTTGGCAGCTTCTAGATCAGAAATTCAAGAGAGCATCGCCAACCAACACCGCCTACACATTTTTTTAATTGTAACAAGATAACAACAAAAAGGGGGTACGATTACTGTTTAGCGCGCTATTTAAGCGTTTTTTTGGATGTAGTCTGTGTGTTTCTTCTCGTGATTCAAGTTTAATTACCATTATAGCCCCATCATATTTAAGCGATCCAAGTCGGTGGGTTTGATAAAGGAGACTCTATTGTATTAGATCCTTTATTACTGGGCTCTAAGTCATACGGCCCATCATCTATTTTTAGCTGCTACTCTATTAATTACTGTAATAATTACTGTAATTGAATTTTTAATTATTTTAATGCTATGCTTGGATTGGAGTTTGAAATGAAATGACTCATTCTCATAGAATGAAAAAAAAATTGTGTTTGATTACAATTGAAATGGTACTAACTATTCTTATTCTACCCAAATTTATGAATTTTATTTCTGCAGGGATATAGAGTATAGACTAACTCATTCCAACTAAGGTGGAATGATACATTCTATTCATTCAATTCAAACGTAGCATAAGGTCATTCCATTTTAGCAAAAATAAGTCTACTATCACATATAACCGCTCACATACACTCACATGCATATTTTGATAGCCCACGTATAGTAGACATGTTGTTTTACCAAATCCCGTTGTTGAGTTAACTTACAAAAACTGAAAACATGTGAATTTGTGTTGTCATAGTAAAAATGAAATAAATAATTGGTATATTTATGGTCTTAATAAAAATAAAAATGTATTTTTATTTTTAATAATGTTAGTGACTAAAGAATAGATACTAAAGTAGTACACCTCTTCTTTTTTTTTTGTGCAAAGAAGGCCTAGAGGTCAAAGCATAACATTAAAATGTCTTGCAATCATCAGTTAGCGTAGTTAAGGTCTCAAGTGGATAAGTATCAGTACAATAAATAACATAACTAGAATAATGTCCAAGCTCAGCAAGAGCATCAGCACAACGATTCCCTTGCCTTCTAATATGAATGAGATGTGTGTTTCAAGACTTCCTTAATAGCTTCCTGCAATCCGTAATAAGAACCCCATCTAGATGGTCCTTCACGTTCTCTTTTTTAATCAAATGAAAAGCCATCTCTGAATCAATCCACTTCAAGATAAGGAATTCTGCAACTCCATGCCATCATGATCAGCCCTTCCTGAATAGCCCATAATTATGCAGTAATGACATTAATGTAGAACATAATCCTACCATGAAAACCACAGACCCAGTCTCCTTCATTCTGTATAAAACCACCAATCCCAATCGAGTCCGGACAATGCTTAACACTAGCATATATGTTAAGCTTAAGCCAACCCACCTGTGGCCTTTTCCAAATCAGATTAATAAAGGAAGTACATGGGTTTTTAATGGGTTTAGAAGGGAAAGCAAGCTCAAGAGGTAAAGAATATCACGGTTAGTTTCAAATTGGGATGGAATAACATTTTCAAATGGATTCTTTATTTCTGTTTTTCCAGAAAATAAGGATTTCATTTTGGGGTTAATACAAGTTTTAATTCAGTCTGCAATCGACATGGAAGAGGAGGGGTTGTCAGGGTCTGAAATGTACATTTTCCAAATCAACTTGGCTTTCATGCAATCTCTCAAATGCATGCATAGTATTCTCTCTAAGGTAACCCCACATGCATCTCAGACACACAGGATCATCACACATTTGCCTTTTATAACGAACTTCATTAGTTAAATTTTTTTCTCAAGTGTTTGGGATGTGATTATTTGGGTCTAGCCATGGTGCAGCTCAATCTATTTAATGGTCCGGATCTGGTGATGGTCCATATATATTTATTGTGACAGTGGGAGAGTCTTTATTAAAGTAAGATTGTGTTTTCTTATTTGGTGGGATGAGGAGGTTTAATTTGGGAAGGAATCTATCAACCATTAATTGTTGTTATAAGGTGATTCTACAAGGGACTCCTACTCCTAATTGGATTCAGGTGGATATGGCATCTATAAATACAACAATAAGCAATGGATTGAGGAGGATGGAACACAAGGGCATATGATACAAATAAACACTTTGTACTCTCCATATTATTATACTGAATTTCTCTCTCTCTCCATGATTTTTTCTCAATTGGGTTTTCATGTAAATTATTGTGTTCATATTTTATATCTCTTTATTTATGTTTATGCGGATGTATTTCGTAAGTTTAATATAATCAACTACTCCATCAACCGTTAGCTTGATTTTGGCTTTCTTTGTTTTGGTGATTTCACCAAATCGGTATAAAATTTTACATGTTATATTAAGCGTTGTCGGTGAAAAACAAGACAACTTTTCTAGTGTCGATTTAAAATCACCGATTCACTGAAAGAGATAAGTGATTCTTTTTTATTAAATTAAATTTTATATATATATACAGAAAGGATCAGGGCTCCCTTACTTTCTTAAAATGCGGGATTTTTTTATTTTTATTTTTATTTTGCTTTTTTTTAAAACAACTAAAAAAAGGTTTAATATTTTATGGAACTGAAATTTTTCCATAATACAATGTTTTATATAGTAATAGGTATATACATATGCTGCATGTATATATACCTATTTTGTTATATGTATCCAAATCACATCCAAAACATCATATTATATAAAATTTCGATTCATAAAATATTAAACTTTTTTTAGTTGTTTTAAAAAAAAAAAAAAAGGTAGCATTTTAGTAGCGTGAGGATTCCTTACGAGATCCTAACCTATATATATATATATATATATATATATATATATATATATATATATATATATATATATATACTTATGCGTGTGTATATATATATTATGCCAATAGTAATTGAATCATGATCGTAATTGATTATCGATACAACTTTACATATTCTCTATATATTATGCATGTAGTGGTAGTATTCACATGATCGTATAAAATCTAAACATTAACACTTTGGTCCAGGAGATGATAAATTGGTCTTTGGGTCACCGAGATAATAATGTAATTCAAATTAAAGACGTAAATAAAAGTTTAGGCTTTTATATCATTGAAGTGCTTTAAAGGCGGTTTCAGTTTTATCATCAACCACAGACTGAAGGAAATTAAAGGATTCAATTCTTATATATATGTCAACGTGCTCATCTGCGAGAGATTAAAAATGGTGCAATCATGGTTCGGCGGCGGACCAAGCAACAATAGCACCAAACGTCCTTCGCGGAGGCTTTGATCTCCCGAAAGGATGAACATTCTACGGATAAAAATCTCCAGGATAAAAATCCCGAGGATAAAAATTCCACGGAGACTTTTTGAATATTCTCTTATTTATAAGTTCCTTATAAATAAGAGACTGAGGGGCAATGTTAGGATGCGATTATTTGGGTCTAGCCATGGTGCAACCCAGTCTATATTAATGGTCTGGATATGGTGATGACCCATATGTATTTATTGTGACAGTGGGAGAGCCCTTATTAAAATAGGATTATGTTTCCTTATTTGGAGGGATAATGAGTCCTTCTCCTAGTTGGATGCGGGTGAGAGGTTACTTCTATATATACGGTTACATGCTAGGGGGGGGATGGGGCACAAGAGATACAACAATACTTTATATTCCTTTATTTATGTTTATGTGAGTATATTTTGTGAGTTTGATTTCATAACAATACAATCAACTGTTGGCACAATTTTGGTCTACTGTTTTGGTGATTTCGTTAGGCGTACAAAATTTGGCATTAACATCAAGTAACAAGCCATAAGAAGACTTTGATTTTGTGAGGGATTTTGCTTTGCCATAACCATTTCCAATTTTTTGAGTAATTAGACATGGGCTCACTAACCTCATGGAGGAAATTGTACGCTTCCTTAGCCGTGAGAGTCCCTGATTGAGACTTTCTCCGAATGAGCCTATCATTCCTCTACCCAACCTTGGAACAGGAACCCCAAGAATAGCATTCAGGGAAGTAAGATTCAAAGGAGCTTGAATTTTCTTAAGATTCCAAGAGTTATCATCTCCTACAATATCACTAACCTTTAAGTTAGCTTCATCCTCTAAAATCATAGAATTAATAAGATCACGCAAGGGTCTTTGTTAGTCTAGGAATCAAACCGCATAGAAGTATTAATGTCATTCTCAATTTGCTATGGACACTATTTCAACAAGCAAACAGATCTCTTATTGTCCAATGTGAAATCTAAGGGCTAAGATCAACTTGGACATGGTCCGGCCACTAGTCCTTCTAACGGTCAGAGAAACTCTTGCTAATGGCCAGTCTAATAACTAAGTTACCCTCGAAGACTAATAGAATTTTTCTTGGTCGCTACACCTACTACCGTTAGGCTAAACTGCGACATTTATCATCAGTACGACGTCTTATAGTATAGTCGCTAGTAAGAGTAGTAGCCAGACGATAAATAAAATCCAGATCTTGATCTATTTACTACTATTAAATGTTTGCAGACGATAAGACTACTATCCTTCGGAGGAAGAAGAAGACAAGGCTAAGGCTAAGGCTAAACAAGATCAATTTTCCATCAAAATTCAAGTTTGAATCAGTTATTCTACTCCAATTACTAGTAAGAATATTACTACCGATTTTTTTAACGAATTTATGTTAATTTACAAAATACGACTAGAATTACATGTATGAAATAACAAATTGGGTAGTATGTATGTATACATACCTGACTAATTTTGTATGAAGTCATATATATGCATAATATTGAAATATTTTGTGTGAAAAATTACACTAATAATATGAAATAATTAGTGCTTACGTATATATATTGAATAATTGGTCATGCATACATTTCTACATGGAATATTATTGGTGTTGTTTTTAATTTATGTTGGTACATTTTTTAAGAAAAATATGAAGAATTAACTGTCGGGACGTATTGACCCCAGCGCCCTTTATGACCAACAAGGTTATGTGTCGGAGGATGTATGGAAAAGTGTTGATAGGGGTACACTTACATCGTCCGAAAGTACTGTCATAACCTATGATAAATGGAAACTTACTAAGTTACAAAAAAAATCTAATTGGGTGGAGGTTTAGAGTATTAAGTTATCCAACAATAGCACCCAAACGGATGGCAGTCTCGTGTCCACCCTAATTAAGAGATGGAGACCGGAGACAAATGCTTATCATATGAAGTGTGAAAAAATAACAATAACTTTGAATGATGTTCATTTTATGTTTGGGTTAGCGGTGTTAGGAAAGCCCTTAACTAGTCCCTCACTTGATGCTCCACTGAGGAATTTTAGAGAAATTTTTAGGGATGGCATGGCTTCAAAATGGAAGAACATAAAAAAAAGACGTGGTATTTCCTTAGTTTGATTGTATGAAAATGATTAAAAATGTACAAAAAAAAGCAAGTAGAGGTGTGGTTGGGCATTACACAAAGACATACATTCTTATGTTATGCATGCCAATCTTATTTCCAACTAATTAAGTCAAGAAATAATGTACACCCTAAGTATATGTATTTTGTGTATGATTCAAATAAGAATGTCACATATGCATGCAGTGCTGCATGCTTGACCTATTTATATTGGGATTTATACACAACTTCTAGGAGAAAGACTAAGTATGTCAATGGTTGTGTCACCTTGTTACAAATTTGGTTATATGATTATACGAGTGTCTTCTAGTTAGAAGGCCTAACCCTAAGCCAAATTCTTTATTTTGGTTTCCTAAGGCAACGACCTGGGCATACTCAGCCAAACATCAATATCCTAATAGGTAAAAGAATCCCCATCACCATCTATCTTTCTACCGATCGAGGAATTTGATAGGCAACCTAAGTGGAATGTAGTTTGGCGGTCGTACCTTAGATGGCACGATGATTAGAAAGGTTATACTTAAGAGGCGAGAATGGTAGGATCCGGTCAGGTCCCTATAATTCATTTTGATATTGTAGAATATCAAATGCTCGACTGGGTCATGAGACAGTATAAGTATTTAAAAGGTATTTTGTCCTCGATCGAAAGACATGAATTTCTTAGAACACCCAGAGAACAAAAATTCAAGCCGGGAGATTACATGGAATTGAGGCGAGAATATATTGAGCAGCAGGAGATGTATATGGACCATCTCGAGGGACAAGCAATGCAGGTTGCTAAGGATATCCCCATGGATACATACTTCAACTGGTACAACATGATCACCCGACGATATCTGCATTTCCTTCAACGTGAAGGTGATCCTAACTCTTTGTACGAGCCTTGGTCCATATATAATCAACATCACATAGTTAGCATAGTAAGCAATTTAAATTTTTGTTTATTTTTCAATTGATATAATCTCTCGTATACTTTGATGCTAATGATTTTTTTGTTGGTTGTTTTTTTGTCATTATAAATTGAAAGTGCAAAGTCTCTGTTGGACAAAGTCTTCAACCTCAGACAAGATATATCTATGAAATACAAACTCATGAAAGATGGGTGGGACAAATTATATGTTATCTATGATGCGAATATGAGGGGGGAGTATACGAAGATGAAAAAAGAGAAGGATTGCAATTCCACGAAGAGACAGAGATACCCAGTACATCAGGCATATTGCAGGACATCTACATCCCTAACACCCAGACCGATATTCTGGAACTTACATACAAAGGTACATCAGATTTCATTGGGGATGAGGTTCCAATAGAATAAGTCCCTATGCAGATTGAATATGGACTGAAAGGGTCTATACCAAAGAGACTTTATGGGCACAAGATCCAATCATCAATAAGAATTTTTTATCCTCAACTCCCTCCAATCCCCAAAGGTTTCCCGTTGAACATCCCCAAATGTTGTACATTTTGAGTCACAAAGAAATCAATTCATTGCTGCCCGGAATATGGATATATGATCATGTCATGGGCGCGTTAATGTTTCTTTTGCGGGATCATGATGAAAAATACCGGCTCGAAGGGATATAGAGGTGGGCCAAATTTAAGTTCAGGACCTCTTCATGCATTTGGAGAAAGGTGCGTTATCCCTACAGGGCCCAAATCATGTATCCAAATTTTGTTAATTATATGTTTAATCTCAAGTTGGACTTCCCTTACATAAGTGCAATTATATCTTTTTGCCTATATGTATAAGCATTAATCAACATTTCAGATTGTTAATCTTCGCAGTGAAAGATTGAAAGATTACTATCCTCGACCCCTTATATAATGATACACCTTTCATCAAGCTGACTAATATGTACAAGAAATACATCGAAGTAACGTCAAGTGTAATTTTTGGCTTTTTTTATTATTAAATAAAGCAAATACTTGTACGTATTTATAACATACCCATGATTTATTGTAGGTACAATTGATATCGTTGACTTTGCGCATTGGTAATCCATTGAGGTGGAATTGGCCCCGTAAAGATCCAAAGGTCTATCCAGTAAAGGATCGGTCGATGCAGGCTAACACTTATGATTGTGGCATCTTTATCTACATATATGTTGACTACTACGTGCAAGGTGACCTTCTAAAGAAAAATGGTCAGTTGAGAATGTATCGATGTTTAAGTATAGGATAACGTATGACTTATTCAAATTGTCAGAGTAGAGATCGATATATATATATATATATATATATATATATATATATATATATATATATATATATATATACACAGATAAACTAAACATTGTTATTTATTTTCAATAGATCACATTACATACAAACAATGGTTTTAATTAAATTTCAATGTATATTATTATAATTTCAATGCATGATATTTCAATTTCAATTATGAGATTGCTGATGTTATGTAAAGCCCCCAAAATAAGTCCACACGACCTATTCTGAGTCGTCAAATACATGGTACAGAATCCAAATACAACTTCTTATTTACAAATAATAAACTATCGCATGCAAATACGACAAAACATAAGCTGTGAGTTTTAATACAAATATTGTCTAGTAGATAATATCCAAATTCAAATAAAGTTTTCATTACAATTATTGTCAAATTATTTTACAAAATAGTGAGGACTACTATTATAACCATCTTGGATCATTACTCCATTTCCCGACTAGTCCCAGCTACATTCTCGCCTCCTGGGAAGAACAATGGAATCAAAAGGAAAAGGGTGAGCTCAACTAGCCCAGTAAAGAATATTATGATTAAGATAATGTAGAACAAATTATCCTTAGTCCTCAAAAAGAAAAAAAATCTGATAGAATACAATAGATAACAAGTTTTAGATCAACAACTGCAGCAGAAATAACAATCCATTAGAAAAGTCAAGTAGAGCATGGTGTCTACTATCTTCTATGATTTAAAAGTCCATCATCAATATTTTATCCCTTTAACACCAATTAATAATTATTCCCAATCAACGAATTATCTATGCACTACGGGTCAAAGATAATCGTTTGTATCACCAGTGATCATGATCATGTCAAACACTTGTCCATCTATGCACTACGGGCCAAAGAGGGCTTTCACCACAAACCTATATCTATAACATTAAAGGTCATGATTATACCAATACACAATTTTTGATCATAATCGTACCAATCAACAGTCCATCTTCGAACTACGGGCCAAAGATAGCACAATATATAAGCATGAGGATGATGACAATGATATAAAGAATCAATCAAGTGAGATCAAGAATAAATATTAGAGATTTATAATTTAATTTATCCAGAGTTCAAGAATGTCCAAATTGTCAACATGATCACCAATTGTTGAGTAAAATTCAAAAATGATATTTAAGAAGATAATTTGGACAAAGAAAAGAAACTAAATTTCGTCTTGAATAATACTTATGAATAGTACCCCGGATGAATAGAACCCCGACATGAAAAGATTAAAATTTAATAAGAAAGTTCAGACCAATATTCCAGTGAAATGATATTAGATGAAGTACAAAGCTTAAGGAATTTTTAATCATTTCAGGAATTATAGAAGCAATACTTACCATAGTAAGTTTCAATTTAGGAATATAAAATAAAATAATATCACTTACATAATATAAAGTATGAAAGAAAATGATATCCCTTACGAGTATTGAAATAAAATAACATCATTTACCTTAGTAGAAACTTGATTTGACTTGGTATAACGGATATTATCCTGAGAAATTCTTGTACTAAAAGCTACACTCAAAGTATTCTTATACTCAAAAAAAATACTCACAATATTATAGAATAAGAATTTTGAATATTGTGATGGTGTGGGTCTTGGTTGCTCATCCGAGTAACATATTTATAGTGCAATTGAGGGAGAAGGTTTGGGAAAGTTTGGCAGATAATTAAGCAAGGTTTGGAAAAAATGATTGCGGCCACCAACCAATTATTTTGTTCTTATGCTCTAACCACTCAATTTCCACCAATCAAATGCCTCATGGGAAAAAATAAGTCACATGTATACCAAGCACATGGTTTTAAAAAAGGAAGTGCAGTACATCGATTTTAAAAAACAAAGGAATATAAAGCCAAGCTTCTCACCTCCACTTACCTTTAACAAATTCACATGCCTGCAAATCTTATATTATAATAATACTACTATTTCAAAAGTTATAAATTATACTATTATATTATCACATTATACTATTATAATGTAATATTATAATAATATATTTAAATAAATATTTTATCGGAGAAGATAATATGTCAAACTTTCAACAAATGTTTTATGTTCAATTCCTCCATTTATAAAATTGAACAATTAATTACTCATCATATTTATCAACAATTTTTATTCACAAATAATATTACAGAATCAATATTGACAACCAGGTCGTTCCAGGAAAGAGGGGGCTTTTCGATAAGGATTTCTCCTTACTGGCGCGCTATTATATAACCTAATCCCTTTCCTCGATAGAACTTTCTAGACATTGTCAATAATGCTATCTAATAATATCATTTCAATAATATGAGTTACTGTATCGTGAAAATGATTGATTTAATAATATAAAATATTATACAAATATTACCGTAACAATTATTAAATCAATGATATGAGATACTATGCAACAACTATTATAGTCATTATTGAATACTGAGTGACTTCTTACATAAGAATCAATAATCAGAGATACTGTACAATACCATGTGCTATATACTATGCAACAACGTGTATTACTGTACTTTTATCACTGAGTATTTCAACAGTTAATGGTAAAAGTTTTGCCATTATTTTTTAATAAAATGTTATTTTTGTCGCTTTCTATATCCTACAGTTATTCCGTTATATGGTCCACCAATGATTGCGTCGTCGTACGAATATTCCCCGGTAAAAAGAATATCCCCCGACAAAATGAATATTTTATGACAACTTGATTACTTTGCAAAATTTGCACATATCACCCATAACTATAGCATTGTATCAAATCAACACCTTATTATTCAAAATAATATTTAGCGAAAATTAAATCTTTATTCATAAAAAGTTGGGGTCTTACATGTTATCTAACAATAGTTGTAATTAAATTTCAATGGATGGTTTAATTGTTTTGCATTTTGCTATAAAACAGGCATGGGTGGTATTGTGCTTATTGAACATTTCAACTCCCTAGATGCTGAGCAAAAGTAGGAGTAGCGGTTACGCCAAAAAATCCCTGGATGCTAGCCGCTACTCCTACATACGGCCAAACCTAAAAATTTCCAACTCCTTAGATGCTGACCGGTAGTAGAGGTAGTGTTCATTGTCTATTCACTTAATTTATATTAGTAGTAGTATTTAGATAAATTTTATAACACACACAATTGAATTGTCATTAGTAGTTTTATTCATATAACTATCACTAAATGCAATAAACATTCCAAAAAACACAATCATTAATATTACATCCATAAATGCATTAAATTTTAATTATTTTTTAAGTTCATGAATTACTAACACTTTATAATGATTGTGTTTATCATGGTTGGTTTTGAATCCATATATGACACATTTTTGATGAGGCTTAGTACTTTTTTTTTTCAAGAGCGCTTTTGATTCTCGATTGTTTATTCCATCCCTTTGTCTGAGAAGTAATTGGCGGTAAAAACTCGTTTTCTTCTGCTTTAACCTCTTTCTCTTCATCATCATCCTCTAATCCTATCTTCCGAGATGCATATCCGACCACACAGTGAATATCATGACCTGGTACGTCGGTAATATTCTCATGTGGATCATATTGATTAACAAGAGCTTTTTCTAGTGCATTTAGTTTTAGTACAGTCTTGTAACGTCGAACTAAGCAAGCAGCTTTACTAGCTAACTCTTGATAATCACTCATCAAATGATTATATTTCATTGTTTAATTTTTTTCAGACTCGGCACTAATTAAAGAAATCATTACTTTAATTTTCACCATTACTTTTGTTAGCATCTCTTGTCCACCGAGAAATGATCATATCATCAAGTATTTTTGAAATACTCTTAAAGTTAAAATATCTCAGAATCTGCCTACAAATTTGACCAAAATGTGGAAACATTTGCCAAGTACATGTTACCGATCCTAGTTATTGATTATTGACAACTTTTCGATATCTCTGACTATCTTCAATTGTATTTGCCCTGCACACTGCATAGACCTTTATATAAATAACACACATCTCACTTACTTTGTAGATGTTGTACTTAATTTAGAGAATTCAAAACTTCTTTTTGGAAACGTCTAATAAACATCTCTTTTTTATAAGATTCTGCAGCATGGACTTCCAAAGATGATCCATATACCAAATGACATTTCTAATGTTTGTTACGTAGTCGACCTTTCTCTCTTTGATGAATTATTTTTCAATAGCCTTCGAGTCTTGACTACAAATTCTTTCATGCATGTTGAAGTATTCACATATTCATCAAAAAAATGATTAATGTCTTCGCTTCTTCTAGTGATTGTCATTTCCGTGGAAAAATACCTCTTTATATATGTACCTGTCAATTTCTCATTCACATCATACTAAATTATGAGTCATTCATTTTTTATACAATTCATAATCCCTCATTAGGATTTCCCAACGCTTTTCAAACTCGCCGATGGAGAATGATTTATACACATAATTGTTAAAATCTTCTTTAAATGATGGGTGTTCAGAATAAATATGATGCAATTTCTTTGGGAATTTATTTCTAATATATCAATAACACAATATATGATGAGTGGAAGGAAGTACCTATCAATAACATTGCTCATGGCTTTATCTTGGTCAGTGTCATGTAGTCTATAGCTTCGACCCAAGTACGTCTTTATGACCAAAAAAAAGTTTCATTTGTCTTATCCCTTAACAGTTCAAATCCAAATAAAATAAAGTGATAATGGTGGTTAACCCCGGTAAATGGAATAAATGACATATTATACCTATTTGTCCAATATATAGTGTGAGACCCCAAATTTTATGAATAAAGATTTAAATTTCTCGAAATATTTTTTTTGAATATTATGGTGTGGATTTGATAAAATGTTATAGTTGTGGGTAATATTTATAAATTTTTCAAATTATGCAAGTTGTTATATAATATTCGATTGGTCGGGGAATATTCGTTTTAACAGGAATATTCGCAAATGACAATGATACAATCATTAGTGGACCCCACAATGTAATTATTGTCTTGGATTAAGAAAATGACAAAAATATTTTATAAAAATAACTACTAAGTTTTACTGTTAACTCGTTGAAACACCCTTGTTAAAAAATGCAATGAATACGCTAGTTGCATAAAGTAGCACACCAGTATTGATTATTGATGCTTACGTGAGAAGTCACTCAGCTTTGTTCAATTATTGTTACAATAATTGTTTGATAAGATATCTCACATTATTTGATTCAATTATTGTCAATATTTTATATATTATTAAATCAATAATTGAGACGATAAAGTTATTAATATTATTATTTGCAATATTAACGATGTCTAAAAGTTACATCAAGCGGAGGTTTGGTCACCTAATCAATTGCCGCCAATAGGGAGAAATCCTTATTGAAAGCCCTCTTTCCCGAAACGACTTGGCCGATTAATATTGTGAATTATAATAACGGTGATAAATGTTGTTAAAATTATTAAGGTGATTTTTATGAAGTTTTGCTTATTTTATGGACCCCCATTTACCCATTTTTCAAAAAAATCGGTAGACATTTCTTAAAAGGTGGGCCCATATGTAAAGGGCCACATGTGGGCCCACGAAAGAAAAAATGGGGGAGAGGAATCTGAAAGTCACTAAGTTTATATACATATATTATATATATATATATATTTTGTTTTATTATTATTATAAATGTAATAAAATAGAAAACTTTTTATATAAAACAGAATACTTTTTATAAAGTTTTGTTTTATTTGATTATAAATAGATTATATTTTATTGCATAGTATCCTTTCCATTCTCCTATAAATAGGATGCTTAGTTAGAATTGAAAAACACACCAGAAATTCAGAGAATTCTTCTTCTATAATCTTGAGCGTATTTCTTTAGAATTTAAGAAAGCTTTGAGCGTAGAAAATAGTGCAATTTTTCTTCAAGTATATCCCCGCCCTACCCATCGAAATACTCTTCTTTTTAAAGTAAGGGGTATTATTTCTTTTGTATTCATGAAGAGAATTATTTTCTTTCAATACTTGTAAGGGGTATTATTTTTTTGTATTCATGAAGAGAGTTATTTTTTTTCAATACTCGTAAGGGTTGTTATTCCATTATTTATTATTATGTTATAATAACTTGTCTATGCGAAGTACCGCATACATGGTGAAATTCTTCTGTTATTCTATTCTTTATTATTACATTGGAATAATCTATCTGTCTTGATCTATCACATGCCCGGTGAATTCTCGTTGTTATTCCATTCTTTATTATTCATTAGAACATCACATGCATGCGGATTACGCATGACCGGTTCCATTCTTTATTATTCTATTGGAACATCTTGTATCATAAGCGATTACGCATGACACGGTTCCATTCTTTATTATTTTGTTGGGATATCCATGCATGCGGATTACGCACGACTGTTCCATTCTTTATTACTCATTGGAATAACCTATCTACTGCATGCACGTGGTGAATGATCCTTTGTATTCATTCCTTATTAACTTGTGTAAATGATCTCGTCTCACGTGGATTACTGCATGGCGATTTAAAATCCATTTGCGCTTTCATATATTCTATTATACTCGGTTGGTTAAAGTTTTGGCTTCTATACTCCATGAAATTAGTAGAATATCCTGGATATTTGCGCTTCATCCAGTATCTTTTCATGAAAATATTCTTCTAAGTATTCTTGAATTTTTACTCCACAAAGCAGTATCATGTTGACAATTTGGACGTTATTGGTTCCTGAATAAATTAATAAATCTTTAAAATTTATTCTTGAACTTGTTTTATTAAATTATTATGTCATTGTCATCATCCTCATGTTTATATTATGTTGAAAGTCATCTATGGCCTGTAGTGCATAGATGGACTTGGTATGATTATGACCAGGGATTATTTGGTATAATCATGAACGTAATGTTATAAATGATGTGGTAAAAGTCCTCATTGGCCCGTAGTGACTTGATGGACAGTTGTTGGCATGATCATGACCATTGATGAAAACACGAATATCTTTGGCCCGTAGTGTATGGATAATTTGTGGTTGTGATACTAATGAATATCCTTGGTAGTAGTCTGCGGGGATGATGTGGATTATTTATTAAAATCGAGTCTCAAATGATAAAAGTGATGGAAAAACCTTTTAAATCATAGAAGATAGTAGATTTTATTCTCTACTGACTCTTCTAATGGATTACTTGTTCATTGCAGCTTAAACTTGATGTTTGTTATATTGTATCGCTTTAACACTGTTGAAGGCTAATGATAATTTATTCTCGCATTATCTTAGTCATAATATTTCTTACTAGGCTAGTTGAGCTCACCCTTTTGCTTTCATTGTTCTCTTGTGAAATGAGAACGTAGCGAGGACTAATCGGGAAACAGTGACGGTCCGGATGATAGTATTAGTAGTCCTCACTATTCTATGAAATAGTGTTATAATAAATGTATTGAGGACTTATTTTGAGTTTGAATACTGTCTAGAAGACAATATTTATATTAAAACTCATGGCTTATGTTGTATATTTAAGATTATATTTGTATTCTGTTCCATGTATTTGGCGACTCAGAATAGGTGATGTATACCTATTTTGGGGGCGTCACATATAGTGTCAAATGTAAACAATCTCTGAAGCATTGATACATTAACCTTGATTGGGCGCCTACCCACAAAATACAAGCTATGCGATTGTCTTTGTCTAGTTTAACAAAAAAAAAAATTACTCGTATTGATAGATTAAACTTTTTTCAAATAATTGACTACAACTTGTGCATCATTTTCGTCTTCCGAGTCACGCCTTAAATCTCTAACTACATTACGAATATCCTTATCACTAAAACCTATGTTTTGCATTTATTCACCCATTGTGCTCAAAACAGTCATCATCCTACTAGGTCCGATACTCGCCTTATTTAAAGTGTAAATTAATTGTACGTCTTGCCACCGGCATAATATTCCTATATGTCTCAATCAAATCTACTTTGATAGGTGTCATTACTAAATGATGATTATGATCTAACTCAATGGTTGAAATACGCTAATTGTTTTCTTTCCTACTATGGACAAAAATATTCTAGCTAGCTTTACATAAAGTTCTTCCTATTGAATCTCTTTATCTTCTTATTTAATCGTTATCACATTCATCATCTGGTGAACTATTTACAGAAGTTGGTCTACCATCTTTTTTATATACATATAACATGGACGAAACATCATTACTGCGAGCATGTTTATGACTAGTAGCCATTCTAATATCGATCAAATCCATTTTTGTGTGCATAGGATCTATAAAAAAGGTAGCTTCTTCAAACTTAGAGAACAATCACTACAAGAAAAAGTACTAATTAAAATCACTTTTCGTTGAAATTATGATATTTTCGACGAATTTATTTTGTCGGGAATATTCAGTCACATTTACTACTGACACGGGACACCTACTAGATGTTTTGAACTGAGATTGAAAGTATATACTTTCCCTCAAAAATAATTTTTTTAAATAAACTCTAATAACTTTATTTCGACAGAATTTCCTTCAAAAATTAGTTATTCTGTCGAAAACAACTATTTTTTTTAAATGTTTTTTATTTTAGCAGTTTTCAGGTTTTAAACCCATTTTTGTACATGTGAACTTGATTTATCCAAACAACACATATAATAATCTATGTTCACATACAATGTAACTATAAAAACTTGTTTTATCCCAACAACATTTACATACACTAATCTAATAAGTGTCAATATGAATTAACTCAACAATAACAAATATAAATTAATGTTCCATAAGTTCCATAATATATCCTGAGCGAGTTAGTGAAGGCGAGCACGACTAGACAACTCCTGACGACGGATAATCGAATCTGTATGAGACGTCTCTGACACCGCCGCCATGACCCTCTAGAATAGTTCGTCGTCCAAGCCAACGCACCTATAAAATGGTCCAATAGGTGCTCTCAAACGCTGGTTAGAACCTGTGAAAATAAATATAACATTACTAATGATAATTTATATTATTTTATAAATTATGATATAACGAGAAACATAACAAATATTATTACCTCCAGGTAGTGTATACGCGAGTACTGCTAGTTGGGGGATTCTGAGATGCGACTCATAGTCTCAGCTCCTCATCCCGATATAATTCAATCTCGGACGGAGGGATGATGAAATTAAAAGGCTCAGAATCCCCATTAGCATTTGGCAACTCATCTACACGTTGGTCCCGAAGATTTTATTTTTAAAATTTGTTTTATTTTATTTTATTTTATTAATTTAATTTATTAAATTATATTATTTATTAAATTGAATTGAATGTATTATTAATTTATTTATTAGATATGATTTAAGTTATTTCATATAGGTTTATTTTATTTTCTTTATTTTATTTTGTATTACATTACATTATATTATTTAATTTATTTTCATTAATTTATTTTATATCATTTAATTTATTTTAGTAGTAAGAAACGAAGTAAATGTTACTTAGTTTATTTTAATATTGAAAAACTAATTGAATAATACATATATACATGTAGGGCCCACATATTTTGTAATTATGTGGGGAATTTTGTCAAAAATAGCAATTATACCTATACATGAATCATCAAACACTTACTGAACATGTGTATGTATAAAATATAACTCAAATTAATACATTTAGTATATATATTCAGAAAGTTCATATCAAGTAGAACATATACCCCAAATTGCACAAACACATGCTGCAATTGAATCTAATAATCAAAGCTAAACACACTGGCAGATAAATATGTGTGTATATATATATATATATATATATATATATATATATATATATATTCATCTCCTCAAATATCAGATTGTGGGCAAGGAAATCGTACCTTGCTTGGGTTAGGGTTTCGTGTTGGTGGGAGGAGAGAAATCCACAAAGAGCACGAAATTGATTGGTTGATTGAAGAGGGAGAATCTATTGTGCGGTGGCGATTACTCCAACGACGCTGTATGGCGTAACTCCTAGAATCCGAGGCAGGTGTTAGGTTAGTAGCGAGGATTCCAAGAGCCTTCTTGAGTCCTTCGAGCTGAGAGAATGTCCAAACCCCTTTAGTGCTTTTAGGTGGAATCTCCAAGCCTTTAAGTCACCAAAAGGGTCCCTTTGATCTTCCAAGAGTCCAAGTCTTGAGTCTGAAGAGAAGTCCCAAGTGAGGTCCCTTTCCCAATGGAGTGGAAGGGGTATTTATAGAATTTTCTGGAGAGTGGTCATATGCTAGGCACATGACCTCGGAGAAATTCAAAATTTACCCTTAGTCATTAAAGTAATGCCCAGATCGTCCTGTCTTTTTAGCCACCAATCTAATCCCTCAATCAATTCCCAAAATGAGTCGCCTCCACGTGTCTTCTGCCTCGAAATATGTGAAAGATTCTCTCAGGTCTTGCTTCTTTATTTCTGGCACTTCCGTCTTTTCATTTAATCATAATGTGAAGCTTAATTTGTGTATTTAATTTAATTAGGTCAAGTGAACCCTAATTTCCACTTGGGCCCACATTTGCCCCCAGCGCGAGAGTCACGCCTTTGGAGTAACGATCGTGCAAAATACTTTTGAGTCTTCGAGTCCTGTTTCAAATTTCTGAACGATCCACAGAGTTCGACCATGCAAGTCTTAAAAACAAAAATCTTAGCAAAGGCAAACTCCCAAGGAGCTCTCCCAAAGATATCTTGGACATCTTTTATCAAATATTGATCAAATCATTTTTAATCAAATTATCAAATAAAATTTTATTTTGGAAATAATTTTTTTTATTTTATTTTAGAAATAAAATCAAATCTTTCCTTATTTTAATTGGGAATAAGATCAATATATATTCTTTTTTTTTAATTTGAAGAAAATATTCAAGTAATTAATTAATTTTTTATACCAATTAACCCAAAAATAGGTATAAAATCCATAAACATATTTAAACTAACTATCCATAATGTATATGCATACTAATTCTTTGATGCATGTGTAAAATCTGTATATACATAAAATTAATATTATTAATTATTATAATTTTCTATCTCACGAAGTTCGTAATTTTTTTTCTTTTCTTTTTTTTTTTTGAATCAAAAGTTCAAACCACAAATTATGCAACCCCTAGTATTGATTGAATGCATGTGTAAAATATGTAAATACTTAAAATATTGCCTTATAATTATAATCTTTATGTGTGAATGGAATCTATATGTATAATTGGTTGATTAAAGCCATAAATTAAGGCAATTTGATTTTACCTCCTACAGTCATGGATACGGATGTTCTCAAAATCTTAAAGAAAGAAAAAACAATTAATTAAATCAGTGAACAAAGTAATAAAAATTTTACCAAACGGAAACAATTTTCGTCCATTCTCCTTCCGAAGCCAATAACTAACAGAGTGAGCAGGAATCCTTGGTCCAATCAAATCAGTGATTGAAACAAGTGGTATGCTGTGCTCCAAAGCTAACTTTTGCAAATTAGTCAACGAAGACATAGAACCATCATCTCCATCAACAATAACCGAAAGTATGAGAAATTGTTTGCATGTTTCACCAAAGATAACCAAATCCACTGATGCCTCGGTATGATCGCCTCTCCTTAGAACCCCACCATTTCTAAGACTAGAGAGGAAACACGTGGCCCACCCTTCTAAAATCTTCTGGTCTCGAATAAAGAGATGAGAGAGCAAGGATTGTTTTTGCTCTGTCTGAAGCCGATACCCCAGTAGATGTGCCAAATTTTGCATCCATTGTGATTGTGAAGGAAGGAGCAGAAGAGTCATCTTCATTTTTAGGTGACATTAAAGGGGTGCTTAGTCTCTCCAAATCTTCTTCTTTCATTCCAACAGATACAATATTTCCTGAACCTTGCTTAACCATAAAGGCCACACTCTGTGGACTTGCCAAGGATGCTGCCATCACAAACTTAAATTATATATATATTGTTGTTCGGTTAATTTTGTTTTTTTTGTTTTTTGTTTTTTTTTTGTTTTTTGTTTTTTGTTTTTTTTTGTTTTTTTGTTTTTTGTTTTTTATTTTTTTTTGTTTTTTTCATTTTTTTTTATTTTTTGTTTTGTTTTTTTTATCCAGAAAAGAGTACTAGGCCTTAAATTGATGTCCAAAATATGGAATAGATATAAGGGCAAGTGATGATGACGATAATTTGGCATAGATAACTTGGTGTATAACTCTTAGGAATCATCTAGGTATAGATGTCTAGATGAGTTTAAATAGAATGTGTTAAAAGGTGTTTCAAGAAGCCCAAGTTTCGGACTTACAGTGGATTTTGAAATGCTACACCTGTTGTGACATGTTCATAACATAACCATGAACCTTTAGTCGTGTTTATTTTTTGTTTGGTTAATTCTTTGTGATTGTTTCACCGACTTCTTTTTTTAGGTAACTGTAATATTTCTTTTTCGAACCACAACACCGCAATGAGAAAATACCTATTCTGGGCCATTTCACCTTAACAAGAATCTTGGCTCGGACAGTCTAAAAGGAAAAGGCAACACCACAGAGGAAGCATCAATTCCAGGCCATTTCACCTTAACAAGGATCTTGGCTCAGATATTCAAAGAAAAATCGACACCATAAGGAGGAAGCATCAATTCCGGGCCACTTCACCTTAACAAGGATCTTGGCTCGGATATTCATAAAGAAAAAACAACACCACAAGGAGGAAGAATTTATTTCGATCAGTTGATTCAACGAGCAAGGAGAAGTTAAATGTAATAGGGGAGAGCTCCTTAGGTGGATAAACCCTATGGGCCAACCCCTAGGGGGACCGACCTAGTGGTCCTAATGTTTGAGCTCTTTAGATCCCTTATGCTGAATTCTTTTTTCTTGCAGGCCCTCCCCGTTGAACATTCTGCAGACTTGGGAACAACCAAAGAGGCTCCGTTTCTCAATGATTGGGGAAGGGCTCCCCTCTTTTGGTCTTTCCGACGTCTTTTGGGAGCGAATCCAGACTTACGACCGTACAACTCTTCCTCCGCCAGAGAAGAAATGCTTGTTTCTATATGCAGCGGCTTGTGGAGGTTGGGATGTCTTTTCCCATTCCTATCGTATTCCCCGCATATGCATAGAGAAAGAAGAATACCCTTTCAGTCCCCTTCGCTTCTTGTCTAATTCATCTGGTCGCCTTCAAGAATGGCAGGATTGAACCGACGAGATCCTTGAAAACACTGATTACGTAGATATACTCAAGAGTGCGGGCATCTTTTGTTGTGTTCAACTATACAGAGACCTACGTATCCAACAGGACCATAACGCCCTTACTATATTGATCTCACGATGGTGCTCCTCTACTTGCACATTCGTCGCTGCCTGGGGAGAATGTACCTCTACTCTGGAGGACGTGTATGTCGTCTACCAATCTACCAGTAAGCATTTGCCCCCTGCGCGTGAGTCGCGCCTTTTAGTGAGATGATCGCGCAAAATATTGTAAGTGTGGAAGTCTTGATTCCAGTGTCTGAACACTTTGTGGGGTTTGATGTTTTGCAAGCCTCGAAAACGAAAGTCCTAGGAGAGGGAACCTCTAGGGGAGCAAACCCTAGAAGGGAAAGCCTTAGAGGAGCTCTCCTAGGATATTTTGAAAATCTTCGATCTAATCTTTCTTACTCTCTCTTGAAATTTCTTTTTTCTTTAAAATCAAGAAGTCATTGAGAATCAAGAAGTCCGTGAAGGCATGATAGCCTCTAAGGTCTGATAGCATCGAAGGCCTGATAGCCTCGAAGGCCAAATAGTCCCGAAGACCTGATAGCCTCGAAGGCCTGATAACCACAAAAACCAAGCTTTAGGTATTCCTCTCTTCAATTTGTCAGGTCATGGTCTTTAGATCATGAACTTTCGTAGTTTTTTCCATTTCCTGTATCAAAAAATTCATGTACATATATTTCATGCAAACTAACACTTGAATCTATACTTTTTTTTTTTTTAATAAATCAAAAGAAATAATCAAGTATAAGTGAAAGTTTAACAAATTTATTGATAATCAAATTGCTTTTAACGAAAAGCATAACGTTTCATATAATAAATCTTGCTTTTGTCGAAGAAAGCATAACGTTCACCACTTTTAGAGATAAAGTGTAACTTTCTTGCTTTTGTCGAATAAAGCAGATAACGTTCGCCACTTTTAAAGAGAAAGTGTAACTTTTGGGGTTGAGGGCTTATACTCAGGTGCCTCAATTACTTTTGAAGTTGAAAGCATAACTTAGGAGGACTTATAGTCAAGTGCCTCGTTCACTTTTGATGATAAAGTGTAACACTCGGGTGCCTCGTCACTTGGGTCGTCCAATTTCTTGGCAAGTGCAGTCTACGAGGACTTGAAATCGGGTAACTCATCACTTGGGTCGTCCAATTTCTTGGCAAGTGCAGTCTACGAGGACTTGAAATAAGGTACCTCATCACTTGGGTCGTCCAATTTCTTGGCAAGTGCAGTCTACGAGGACTTGAAATCGGGTGCCTCGTCACTTGAGTCATCCAATTTCTTTGGTAAGTGCAGTCTACGAGGACTTGACCACCATTTAGAGTGGACCACTATCTTAGGTGTTTTTTTTAGTCGTCAATTCTTGTGCCTCATCCCTTGGTCATCCAATTTACTTGGCAGGGGATATTCCTGAGGACTTAAACCACCATTTTTGGTGGACCACCATCTTGGGTGGATTTTTAACTCATCTGTAGTTCAGAGTTTTTTTTTCGATGGTACGTAGAGCCAGTATTTGAGTTCTTGACTTCCGAGACTGCACCATGGGTGATAGTGTTGCACGTTTCTTCTCCTAGTTCAATCTCCCCGGCCGCCAGTTTCTCATGGTATATCCTCCGCAGACTGTAACAGTCCATAGTGGAATTAATGCCCTGCGTATTGGTGGTATACACAGAAGTCTGGTCTTCTTTTCATTTCTTTCGTTACAACCAACCGGGGCCTTGGAGGTTTCACTACTTCGTGCTCGACCCATTATTCGTACAGGCTCCTGAACGCCTTCTCGCTACATGTGATAGCCTCTAGAACTGGCATCCTGGTATACTTGTCCCCGTGCTTTTCTCTATTTCATTCAAATTTCTCATTCTTCTCCCTCTTGCCCCCTTGTGGTTTTGACTGAGAATCCACCAAAGCCACAATTGCTGTCCTCTTGCTTTTCCATTTATCCATCGTATGACTGGTGGGAAATGTCATGATTCCCCCCAAGTCTTGTGCAAATGATGAGACGATCGCGAATGAATCACAAGCCTTGGTGATAAGGTGGGGCTTGAAGGCATCTAAGGCACCATTGTTGCAAATGTTAACTAAATTCTTTTCCTCAATCGACTCTGCGCACTTCTGTGCCTGGGCCCTGAACCTGTCAACATAATCTGATAGCTCCTCATTCGACTTTTGCTTGATCCTCATGAGCTCTACAATGGTCACCTATTTTTGCACATAAAAAAATTTCTTAAAAAATTGTAATTTTAGGTCATCCCAATCATGGACTGACCACTTCTCTAAATTATAGTACCAACTAAAGGTACTATCCGTCAAAGTGTTGTTGAATTCCCACATCAACAAGTTGTGGTTGTTCGCTTCATCATATCCGAGCCACGGAGACATTGACTCTACGAACCTGGCAATATGTTCCCTGGCATTTCCT
Organism: Panax ginseng; assembly: GCA_020205605.1. Lineage (NCBI taxonomy): Eukaryota > Viridiplantae > Streptophyta > Magnoliopsida > Apiales > Araliaceae > Panax > Panax ginseng. The sequence goes on from CM035129.1 coordinate 154,220,322, forward strand.
TTCTCCCCGTTGTATTTTGAAAACTGCGGGGGATGCTCAATATACCCTGTCGGGTAAGGTTGCCTCCGAATGTTTGTCGGGTAAGGAGGAGTAAAGTCCAACTCTGAGGGTCGAGATGTCTGCATGCGAAGTTGATTGATCACATCGATCATATCATCTTTCGTCACGTACTGGCTCATGGCTTGAACTCTTTGGGGTGTTGTGATATACTGTTGTATCGACGGTGTGTATGGTAAAGAGATTGGTTGATGCACACTTGCATCATTCAAAGCAGGCGTTGGTGGTAGCTGCTGGCTCATTCGCTGGACATGGCCTGGAATGGTTGGCATCTGCACGTGTGAAAATGTTGGAAGAGCAATTGGGAGGTTGTTTGTCTGAGGTTTGCTTGCTTCCAACCTAGGTTATGGCACGTCACCACTGTTCTAGGGCTCCAAGTTGATGATTGGAACCGACTGACTTTCCATCGATGGAGGTACAATTTGGTTCTCTTTGTTGTTGTTGTCATTGTTGTTGTCCTCCACCCCTGCTTGTTCTCCCTGCGAACTGCCTGGGAACATGGCCTTAAAGGTAGGGATCTGCATCAATTACTGGCGAAAGTTTCCCATCTCCTCTTGCTTCCTCTACATCTCCAGCATCATGGCTATCATCATCCCTTGTCCTTCTCGTGCTTCCTTCAATGCCTTGAGCATCTCCAGTTGCACACCATTCGTCTGGTCTCCACCTATATCCTCACCTTGTCTTCCTGCGTTGGTTTTTTGTTGATTGGCCATATGTGGTGATGTCGAACTCCCTTCTGAAGCGTCTTCAATAAGTGGTTGGTCAAAATCCAGATTTGCGCCTTGGAATACTTGAGTTACTTGCCTTGGAACTAGATCCGGTGAGGTAATGCTCTTTGTTGGTGAAGCAGCTCTTCCTGTAGTTCTCCCACTTCGAGTTGTGGGCATACCCTTCATGAATTTTACACCTCCCCAGCAGAGTCGCCAAATAAATGTGGGCAAGGAAATCGTACCTTACTAGGGTTAGGGTTTCGTGTTGGCTCAGGAGGAAAGAAATCCACAAAGAGCACAGAATTGATTGGTTGATTGAAGAGGGGAGAATGACAGGTGGGCGATTACTCCAACGACGCGTGGCAGAACTTCTAGAATCCGGGAACCGTGTTAGGGTAGCAGGGATTCCAACAGCCTTCTTGAGTCCTTCGAGCTGAGAGAATGTCCAAACCCCTTTAGTGCTTTTAGGTGGAATCTCCAAGCCTTTAAGTCATCAAAAGGGTCCCTTTGATCTTCCAAGAGTCCAAGTCTTGAGTCTGAAGAGAAGTCCCAAGTGAGGTCCCTTTCTCAATGGAGTGGAAGGGGTATTTATAGAATTTTCTGGAGAGTGGTCATGTGCTAGGCACATGACCTCGGAGAAATTTCAAATTTACCCTTAGTCATTAGAGTAATGCCCAGATCATCCCGTCCTTCTAGCCACCAATCAAATCCCTCAATCAATTCCTAAAATGAGTCACCTCCACGTGTCTTCTGCCTCGAAACACGTGAAAGATTCTCTCAGGTCTTGCTTATTTATTTCCGGCACTTCCGTCTTTTCATTTAATCATAATGTGAGGCTTATTTTGTGCATTTAATTCAATTAGGTCAAGTGAACCCTAATTTGCACTTGGGCCCACACAGATTATGGATATGATATATGTAATTGCACAAAGCAAATACTAATTTGAAGGGTACAATAAACTAAATATCAAACCCAAATTGAACTTCAGTCTCAATATCAGTTTCATACCAAAACAAATTAAACCTTAAATTTAGCCCCAAAATCAGTTGCACATACCCTAATATTCAATCCCAAAAACCACAACTTAATTAAAGATAGAAATTGTGTACTTCATAATTTGATTTGAATGATAAAGAGAAAATTTTTTGCCACAAATTTTCGCCCCTACCCACGACGTTGCCGGAAAGTCAAAGTGTACTATGACAGAAATAGGAGATTTGAACTGTGGGGACTAAGGTTGAGTCTTATTGATCTACTGTGAAAAAGAGAGGAGGTCGCCGATAAAGGGTGGAGGTTGCCCAAAAAAAAAAGGAGTGAGAGGAGGAAGGTTTTGTTGCTGCTACTAGAGTGAGAAAATGGGATGTAAAAAAATGAGAGAAAGAAATGGGTCTGATCTCTAATTAAAATCATATATTTTTGACGGAATTTCTGTAGACAATAGTTCGCTCGAAATAAGCTATTTCTGAAGGAAGTTCCGTCAAAAATAAATACTCTTCTGTCGAAATTATAAAAGAGACAAGCGCGAAATGTTGGAGCCCTTAGGGTAGCATTATTTCGACGAAATCCCGTCGAAATTACAATACTTCTGACGGAATTATTTTGAACAGAATATTCTGTCAGAAATGTGTTAATGTCGACGAAATGAATTCCATCAAAAATAATTTCGTTGACCTTAAGTACTTTTCTTGTAGTGAATTGACCAACATAAGAAACCATCTCAGGTTTACTACTTTTAGCATCATTAACAAACTCCGATGCATTTATACAATCTAAACTAGCAAGAGATTCAGAAAAACTGGATAAAAATATCTTTGTAGTAGGTATGAAAACTATTGATGAACACTTACCAAAATTATGCACACGACCAATTAATTTCTTCCAAGCTCAGGAAATTCTTTCCAAAACTAATTAAATTTCTGCAGCTACTTAGAAAATGGATGCGTATGAAATAAAATGTTAGAAATCATATCCAAATATGGGTTTTGTTTATCGTCTAGCCACTAGCGGTCAGGCTATAAGACGTCGTATTGATGATAAACATCATCGTTTAGTCTGACTGGTAGTAAGAGTAGCGACATGAAAAATCATACTCCCTCCGTCCCATGATAAAAGCCTTTATTACTATTTTGGGTAGTCCCATGTTAAATGTCTATTTTCCTTTAATAACCTTACTTTTACACATATTTTTCTATTATACTCGTAGCATTAAATATCTCATACTTTTCTTATTCTAATTCTCTCTCCATATTTAATGACATTATTATAGGCAATTTTGTCATTTTATTCATCTTCTTAATAAGCGTGAAAAGTCCACCAGGACTTTTATTCTGGAACGGAGGGAGTATTAATTTTCGAGGGCAACTTAGTCATTACAGTGGTCGTTGGTAAAATTTTTCCAAGCCGTTAGAAGGACTAACAGTCGGACCTATGCCTAAGTTGATCTCGGCTCTCTTAGATCTCACATTAGACGGACGGTGAGAGATTATTTTTGCTAGAATAGCGTTCATATCAAACATTTGCAATGAATTACTCATTTATATATATTTATTTATTTATGTACTAGGGCGGATATATTAAGGCATAGGCAGTTGCCCTGCTGAATTTTTTTTATAAGTATAGGGTAGGAGCAAATATGTAAGTGAATACAATTAAGGAGAAATTAATGAAAGAGTTAAACTTGGATGGGACAAAAAAATTCATTCATATTCTAAATACAAGTACAGACAAACGTAGATTCATTCTACTTTTGTCTTTTAAATTGTATTTAAATATTTTTTATTTAATTTTTTTTAGTTAGATTATGAATATTTATTATAATTTGTAAATATTATTATTTAGTTAATATTATAATTAGTTCAAATTTTTTTATTTAATTTTAATAAAAAAATTCGTTAAAATTCGTACTGCTAAAATTTTCTGAATCCGCCCGTGTATGTACATGGAGACTTAATAAATTTGAACAATATAACCACCCAATTAATATGTTTATATATTGGATGTTTATCGATCCTTGCAAAAGAACTACACGTATATGAACTTTTCTTTTCTTCTCGTTGAGTTCAAGAAAATGAAAGCCCGTATATAAACCATTGATTGAGTTGGAGCAACTAATCAGATGCAAAAAAGATAATTATATTTATATATATGTAGAGAGAGGGGAGGCTTCACAAGTAAGAACCCCTTATTATACAACAAACCCTAGAAATAAGCCCTAGAAATAAACAGAATGATCACTAGCTGGCTAGCTAGGAGAAAGAGAGTACGTAGCAGTATTAATAATACTCTTCTTCATAATTAAACAAAAAACAAACAAAGAACCTAGCTAGCTAACATTAACAAAGCTTGAAGGATATGAATGGATGGATCACATCATTAAACTTCTGATAACGGAAGCCTGGGGGCTATCGGAATCAATGGTAGCCAATAGTTGGGACAGTCGCTCACTTAGGTCATCCACCTCTTTGTGCAACTCTTTTATGTACTTGCACGTCTCCTGTAGAACCTTCGGAGCCGATACCTGCAACATGCAGTACCAAATATACCACCTACATTAGTATAATTAACTCATGATTTTCTTAATGTTATTAATTTCTTTTACATTTAATGATAAGTTTTCTCAGTTATATACTAACACTTTAATTTATCTTATGAAAATTTGCACCATTTATACACTAATTAAGTTCGAACCCTCAATTAGAAATTTAATCACGTACGAGTATATTTCTAAGGTCAACAAATAGGCCTCACAATTTTCTCTGAATCCAACGGGCCTGTTCGATCTTGATCTTAATGGGACCTGATTTTTTAAACTCTATAGGATTAAAGTCGGGTATGAGATAACTCTTTTACTCTCGCCCTTGACCTGATTATATGTGTATACACAATTTATTTAAAATTAGCCTTTTGTATATATATAATTATATACCTATGTAAGTTATTTCATTATAAATTATAACATTTGTAATATAATATTTTGTTGATAATAGAAATGTTGTATGTTGTTTGATTTTAAATTAAAAATAGTTGTACAAAGTAATACAAAAAAAGTTTGAGAAATTTAATTTGAGAAAAATAAGAGTAATGAGGTAATTACGAGACGGGAGTTGGGACGAGAATGTGATATTGTTTTCAAGATCGGGTTGGAGTCGAGTCGAGAATTGCTCCATATCGACGGGACGGGTATGGGAAGAGGTCCCGCGGACCATACCTGCCTTTTGCCAGACCTATCTATCAACTAGAGCCCAGCCGACAATTAGATGACATGATGTGTCCCACTAATTAAGCTACCAAACACCCACGGTCATGATTATTTGACTGAATTGTTAGTTTTAGCTTAGTAACTTATGCTTATCTTATAGCGATTCTTTTTGATGATTTTTCTCCCATATATATTAAAATTGAAGACTAAAGTTTAATGGTAAAAAAATACATAAGAAAAATCATATTCAAGAAGGTCGGTCTGACCTAGATAGACAAAAATAAAAAAGTGTAGGGTTCTCGTAATTTGCTGAGGGAGGCAGTACTATTGACTTGTCATACTCTTATAGTCTTATACAAAGATGCATGCATATATATGGATAGATTCATTATGATGAAATGGTGTTAGATATAGTATATGCTTACTGCTGCACTGGCTGGCAGGTGCAGGATTTGAGTCCACATATAGAAACAAAACCATACATAATGCATTACGTAAAAACACAAATGTAATAGAGTGGTACACATGTCTATATATGTGTATTGGGTTTATATATGGGGAAAAAAAAGGAGCTAGGGAAAAAAAAAGAAAAGAAAGTGTTTAATTAAATTACCTTGTTGGGGCGGTTATTGCGAAGCTCAGGTAGAAGTTGTTGCAACTTGGAGACGAGTTCAATGATCTGGTCATCCGTAATCCTCGAACTCGCTGCTGCTTGCCTAGATCTTCTGCCAGACATTCTCAGAATTAATGTATAATTAAGCAAAATTATATATATATATATATATATATATATATATATATATATATATATATATATATATATAGATGGTTTTATATATATAGAGATTTCTTTTCGTCAAATTTTGATTCAAGTTAAACTAGCTAAGCTAGCTAACTGGTCTAGTGTTGAAGGAGGGAGGGAGCTAGCTAGGTCAAGAGCTTAATTTAGTTTTTCTTTTAGAAGAGAAATTTTAGTAGAAGTAGAAGTGCAAGTGTTAGCTAGCTAGCTACATGCATATATATAGCTAGCAAAGGAAGTAGTGAAGAGCTAGAGAGTTATAACTTGTAATAATTAATGAAAGAGGTAAGAAGGACCACAAAGGTAGACATGAGCAGAGGAAGAGAAAAAGAGAGTACAATAACATAGACAGTGATGTTGGATGTGAAGAAGACAACTGCATTTGAAGAAATCAGGAGAGAGAAAAAAAGAGAGAGGCCATAGCTATAGTTATATGTCTAAAGTTGTGGTTTAATCTCAAGTGGGCTTAAAGAAATGTGTGCGTTTTTGTACTAACAAAGTGGGCCTCATGTGTTTCTCCCATTAAACATGACCATGTGATCATTGGCAAATTATATAAGACTCACTTTGATATTTGAATTGTTACAAAATTAATGACAGAATGCCAATTATATTAATTATTAAGCCATCTATCTTACTCCAAATTCATGTATCTGCTTGCAATTGCTTTCTATCCTCGTATGCTGATGACATGGCTATTAACTATATGTTGGATAAATAATATAGGAACGTGTTATTGCATAGAATAAAATTTAAGTCAATAATAATAATATTAAGTATTTACATGAATTGAGAGAAACCATCATGTATGTATCGCTTAAGGGTGAAAGTCTTCAATTGCCTCTCTCAATCTTATGATGGATGTATAGGTGTGTATAAAATTGTTGAGACGACAATTGGGACCAAACCCTAACTGCTTTTATTTATAGAATAAATTTGAAAATTGAAATCGTCCATCAAGATTATGAACCTAGGGCCCATTATGCCAAATACTATTAGGAACATTATTTATAGGCCACATAATTAATTACCAAACCCATAAATAAAGTGATTAAATTAATACAATATGTAAGTCCAATAATTATATAAATAGTAGAGGCCACATAAGGAAATAAAATATTCTAAAACTATAATAATTAATCGGTCATGAATTGTTGGAACAAAGGTGTGAATGAAATAATGAAAAATATTGTGTTTGATTGTTTCATTTCTATTCTCGTCCATATTAAATTTGTAAATTATGTTGGATTTGTGGAGATTCAAACCCATGAGATTATAGTGATGGAATCATAACCCAATTTAAATTGAGTTCCAGGTACTCATCATGTGGATTGTGTCGGTAGATTACTCCGAAATCGATTAGGAACTTTTATGGGAGGCTGCATGTAGGCTAGGTATGTCCGAATCCAATAAGGAAGGTATAGGATATGGTGATTTAATTTCCAAGGCAACTAGGAGTTGGGGGTATATTATATACTCCTTCCGTAATTTAATATAAGTTATTTTAAAGTTATATACAAGTATTAATAAAAATAATTATATAACTATTATTAAATATATCAATTGTTTATATTGTCTTTATATTAAAAAAAAGAAGAGTTTATTTATTGAACAAAAAATAGTGAGTCAAAATTATATTTAATATTTAATTGGGATAATATTAGAAACTAAACAATTAATGCTTATTTAAAATTTTCAAATGATAAATATTAAGAGACAAAAATATTTCTCTAAAACGACTTATATTAAAGGACGGATGAAATAATTGCAGTTAACACGTGTTAGTAAGAGTGTAAATGATGAACTGAGTCGAGCCGAATATTGAGTTGCTTATATTTGGTTCACAAAATTTATCAAATATAAAATAAGATTTGATTAAGGCTCGTTTTCGTTTAGCTACTGAGTTGAGCAGGATTTTGAATCGAACCCGAGCAGTTTGAATATTTCAAATAATTTGAGTAGGTTTGAGTAATTTATCGAATTTTAAAATTTACTCATATTTAAATTATTTATATTTCGAGTCGAGTTTGAATCAAATTTTTAGTTGAACGACTACGAATCGAATCCGAACTATTTGTTACTTTTACAGTTACATGTTAGCCTAAATGAACAAAGCTAGTGGTGGTGGTGGAATCCTAAAGCTCTTACGATTTTAAAAGCAGCCCAATTTTGGGAAGCACAAAGCCAACACGGATTGGAGTTATTTCATTGGATTGAATCAAAAGGCAAAGCTATAATAACAATGTAAGTGAGTGTTTCGGTGGAGAACAATAACACGGACATTGGAGAGCAGGTCCTTTATCCTTAAATTTTTTATTTTATTTAAATTTTGATATATATTTTTTTATTTAATTTTAAAATTAATTTGTATTAAGTAAAAAATTAGATATTAAAATTTAAGTAGAGGGACACAAAAGAATAGACAAATTAAGTACAGATGATCTACTCTCCAGACATTATATTGCGGAAAGGAACAAAAATTGCGTGAAGGTTTATCTTTCATGTGACGAATACTTTCGGAAAAGTACTTGTCGTTGAACAGTTCTTGAAACTTCTCCCAAGACATATTCAGTGCGGCAGGTTGAGTACGCTTCACAGATTCCCATCAGTAATCTGCCTCTGCCCGAAACATGAAGGTGGCAAAGGGAACCATTTGCTCCTCGGAGCATCCCAAGACATCAAATATCATGTTGATCTGTTTTATCCACGTCTCTGCATTAAGTGGTTTTGGCTCTCCAAAAACTTGGTGGTCCCACTCGAATCGCTTTTGGCGGTGATGGTCCGAGAGTTTCGTGTGTTTCTACCGTATTTTTGGATGAGAGCCGCTCTACTTTGATGTTACATGAATCAGCATGAAGCCTCTAACATTCCATCGCTTCATCATTTGGTCGGTGTTATTGTTTGCACGAGGATTGTCGCCTTCCTGATTCACATTATCCTGATTATTGATCTATGGAGATTCAACGATTTCCTGTGCTCCATTGCTAATCTCAACATTCTCGAATACCATTTTCAAATACTGTCACAAAACAAAGGTTGATTGACATACAATATTATCCCTATACTCGATCGACCAATTAAATACCAAAAAAACTTAGGTAGGTCATACTAATGAAGGAATTTCCGCCTCTCCTCTCTAGTTCTTATCTCACATCTTAGCCAAATGATCATATCCCTAAGCTTTGATCTGGAATCGTGGCGCCCCCCCAAAATAGGTATACATCACCTATTCTCGAGTCGCCAAATACATGGTACGTAATACAAATACAATCTTTAATATACAACAAGAGAGCTATGAGTTTTAATACAAATACCATCTTCAGATAATATCCACTCTCGAATAAGTCCTCATTACATTTATTGTCACACTATTTAACGAGAATAGTGAGGACTACTAATACTATCATCTCGGACCGTCACTTCGCTTCCCGACTAGTCTCTTTTGCCACGCTCTCATTTCCTAAAGAGAATAAAGGAAAGAAAGGGTGAGCTCAACTAGCCCAAGAAGAAATATTATGACTAAGATAATGCGAATAAATTATCATTAGTCTTCAACAAAGGTTAAAGCGATAAAATACAATAGACATCAAGTTTAACTGCAGCAGAACATTCAATTCATTAAAAGAGTCAAGTAGAAAATAAAATCTACTATCTTTTATGATTTAAAAGATTTTCATCATTTATATCGCTGGGACTCAGCTTAATAAATAATCCACATCATCCTTGCACTACGACCAAGGATATTCATTAGTATCACAACCATAAATTATCCATGCACTACGGGTCAAGGATATTCGTGTATTCATCAATGGTCATGATCATACCAACAACTGTCCATCAATGCACTACGGTCAACGAGGACTTTTATCACATCATTTGTAACATTACTACCATGATTACAATCAATAATCCCTAGTCATAATCATACCAAGTCCATCCATGCACTACAAAAGCGCCGATGACTTTCAAAAAATATAAACATGAGGATGATGACAATGATATAAGAATTAAATAAAACAAGTTCAAGAATTAATTTATTTAGGAACTAATAAGTCCAAATTGTCAACATGATACTTCTTTGTAGAGTAAAATTCAAGAATGCTCAGAAGAATATATTTTCATGAAAAGATACTGGATGAAGGACAAATATCAAGGATATTCCACTAATTTCATGGAGTATAGAAGTCAAAACTTTAACCAACTGAGTATAATAAAGAATGGAATAACAAACGAAATCACCATGCATGCGGTACTTCGCATAGATAGGTTATTCCAACAAAATAATAAACAACGGAACCAGGTCAGATTCGCACCGACAAGATGTTCCAACAGAATAATAAAGACGGAACCAGGTCCGGCGTAAAACACACAAACAGGATATTCCAATGTAATAATAAAGATTTTAACCAGTCCCACAGAAAAGCATGAGAATGTGATATATTCAAACAGAATAATAAATAATGGAATAATAGAAGAATTTCATCAAGTATGCGGTACTTCGCATAAACAGGTTATTCCAGCATAATAATAAAGAATGGAATAACAGAAGTTCTCTTCATGAAGATGAAAGAAATAATAATACCCCTTACCGTAAAGAAACTGGATATAGGAGTAGTGAAGTAACAAAATACTTTTCTTCTTTCTCTCTATAATTTCTCTCTCTAGAGTTTCAGTGAATTCGTAAGAAATAATAAAGGAATGAACTTCTATTTATAGAAGAATGGACTGAATAGTAACTAATTCATGAACGGTCCAGATTGATTTACTATTAATCGGACGGTTCATAAAATATTCTAATAAAACAAAACTTTTAAATATAATATATATATATATATATATATATATATATATGTTTACTCCATGTGTTGCATAAATAATAGCATACAATAATAATACACCCTCCCACATACGGCAACATCAACCCACAAAAATCACATAAGTCAAGAATTTTTTTCTAAAAGGGTTTTCATTATGGAATGCAATAGCAACCATTAAATTTGTTGTTTACTAATTAGAAAAAAAAAACACCTATACATCTCTTAACTTATTCCCACATTTCTCACCCGTGACAACCCTTTTTCTTTCCCACTTTGTCAACATCACAAGCACACCCACATGCTTATATATATATATATATATATATATATATATACATACTAAATAACCTACTACCGTTTATTTTGAAAAATGGGTAAGTGAGAATTCAAATAATAAGTAAAATTTATAACAAATACTTCGTAAAAATTCTTCAATATTTTTAACAACATTTATCATCATTATTATAATTCGTAATATTAATCGACCAGGTCGTTCCCAGGAAAGAGGGGGCTTTCCAATAAGAATTTCTCCCTATTGGTGCGCAATTAGGTGACCAAACCTCTCCTCGATGTAACTTCTGACATCGTTAATATTGCAAATAATAATATTAATAATTTTGTCGCCTCAATTATTGATTTAATAATATATAAAATATCGACAATAATTGAATCAAATAACGTGAGATACTATGCAACAATTACTATAGTAATAATTGAACAAAACCGAGTGACTTCTCACGTAAGCATCAATAATCAATACCGCGTCTTTACTATGCAACCACGCCAGACATCGCATTTTTTACTACCGAGTAGTTCAACAATATAATTCAGTAAAAACTTCCGCCGTTATTTTCATAAAAATATTTTTGTCGCTTTCTCAATCCGAATGATAATTTCGTTAATAGGTGTAATAACCCGAGATTTCTAAATAAAATAAATAAGAAAATTTATGCGTATATTTTTTTTTTATTTAATGACGAGAATAAGTGTCTAGTAATGTGAACGATAAATGCGAATATATTTATTACTTGAAAAATTAGAAATAATTTTGGAATAATCAATTACCACAAATTATATTTTATGGTAATTAATTTACATGGTAAATGTTTTTATTAATTATTTTCCATGATAACATGATTGGAAATAATATATGAAGTGATAATTAGAATTTATATAATATATATTTTATTATATGAATTGTTCGAATATTTAAATCAAGTATTTTAACTTGATATGCCAAATGTAAGTCGAGATATGAGATCCAAACCCCGAATTGGGATTGTGATCAAGAGATGAGAATAATAATATTATATTATTGTTATAATGATTTTACAAAGACAATAATTATGTAATTGTGTATGTGTGACAGATATAATATTGAAAGAATGACGGCCAATTAGGTCATAAAGATATTACCGTGTCTTTGTGAAACCCTAATTATTAAACTCGCCATGAGAAATGACCGAGTAGCGATCGTATATATAAGTTTCTTCGTGTATATGAAGTTACTGTGTATACGAATGTCTGTAATTAGAAGAAAACCCTAATTACTATTTTTTATGCTGATAATTAGGACAAACCCTAATTATTACAACCCTAATCGGTTGAAGTTAGAGATCGTAATGACTGTGTTAGAACATACACAGATAATTAGAGAACCCTAATGGTCAATTAGAAACCCTAATTGATGACGTTAAGAAACCCTAATTAGAAAATTCTAATTTTCTATAGAAAACCCTAATTTAAAATTATTGGGTTTAATTACGATGTTATTGTATAAATGTTTTAATTTACCAAAGGATAGAAAGTAATTGGTAAATGATAAGAATTACCATCTAGTGATTAAATACTACATTTAATTGCTATATACAAAAATGTCCATGAAATTATATGTGAAATTACCAAAATACCCTTTTAGTGTATTATTAGTTATATTATGGAATTTTAAAATCTAAAGTGATAAACCCAAATGGTTATGGCCAATATCTAAAATGCCCTTCATGGTAGATATGAGAAGTCTAAACTACCCTTGTACATTATTAAAGAAAGAAACCAATCATTAGTGTGGAAATGACTAAATTGCCCTTTTGGCTTATTAGTGTATTATTAGTGTATTATTGAGGAATCTAGCAACAAATCATGGCCAACATACTTGCCCCACTATATTTATCAGCTAGCATCCAATTATACTAGCATTATTGAGCATCCAAGGCAATCTAAATGGTCTATAAATAGAAATTAAGGAAATTCAAGCTTAATGCACACTAAAATTATAGCAACTCTCTAGACACACTCTCCCAACCTCTTACCAACGAAATTATCTTGCCCATAATCTCCTAATCAAAGCCCAGCCATCACAAACAACAAATCGAAGCATCAAAGCCAAAAAATCAAAAATCAAGCTTGAAAAGGTAGAAAATCCTAAATTCTAGAAATCCTTCGATTCGATGTTAATTGATGCAATTGATTGTTTAAAGTAGTGTAATAGAGAGTCTATTAATGTTCGGGTTGTAAAATCATGAACCCATAACATCAAAGTGCACGAATTTGAAGATTTGAGCAAGTTGGAAAAACCAATTCATTATTTTTCACCAAATGTCGAGGCTATAACTCTTTGGTCGATCATGAGTTTTGTTGTTTAAAAGTTGTTATAGGTAGCCTAATATGTGGTCTTTAAACTCTAAAAAGAATCAGGTCTATATCTATTGTAGATCGGGATTTATAAGCGGTCAAAGTGGGTTGACCAAGCATTGATCATTGCTTTTCAAACCCGAAAATATTCTAAGTGTCCGTAAAATGTTTTTTGGACAAATGTCGAACCTTATATCTCGGTCATATTTAATGTGTTTTGTGTTCTAAAGGTTGATATGTGTAGCTTGTTATGTGGTATTTAACCTCCAAAAAGAATCAGGTCCATATATATTACGGATTAAGAGTTATTTAAGGTCAAAGTGGGTTGACCGGCATTGACTAGAAAATTCTGGGCGCCCAAATTTTCAAGTGTTAATTTTTCTGACAAGATTTGACCATACTTTAGATGCTTTATTTCTTGTTGTTATGATGATGTTAAGTGTTAGATTTGTAGTCCTACATGTTGTCTACACACTGGAATTGATAGATCACATAAACGTTACACGATCATCAAGTTATAGAGGTCCAAAGTAGGCACCTCGAACTGTTCTTCGTGAAGAACAGCTTTGGTAGCTACTTTGATGGCCGATTTATCCCAGATCTGATGTTTGTTTAGAAGTTATGATTATTGGAGATTTTAGTCTTGTATTTCCTCTACAAGACCCAATTTATAGATTGTCCAAATTCGTTAAGATGAGAGAGTTATTCACGGTCAAAGTAGGCCACTCGGTTCTGCCTTATAAAGATCTGGGTAGGCTCAAGAACACCTATAAGCGACATACATCACTATAGGAGCCTTTAGCTTGACAGTTTTAATTATTTTAATTTTTGATTTTCCGAAATTAATTTAAAAATTAGAAAAATTAGTTTTTAATTATTAAAAATACCAAATAAATTATGAAAAATTATTTTAAAGTCCGAAAAATAGTTTTAATTATTTTGAGTATATTTCATAAATATTTAATATTTTTGAAATATAAAAGGTATTTATTTATTTAATTATAATATTAAATAAATGATTTAAAAATAGTTTTAATTCATGAAAAATCATGAAAAATTATATTATGGTATAAGAAAATATTTTAAGTTATTTCCCATGACTTTTAATATTTTGTGATGAATTTCATTAATTAATTATATATTAATGATATTAAAGTTATTTAATGGTTATATTAAATAATTTAGTTTAAAAATGATTTTAATATTATAAAAATCATTTTAAATGAAATTAAGGTATTTAAAAATATTTGAAGTTATAAAATATAACTTTTAATATTTAAAGGATAATTTCATTAATAATTTAATATTAATGATATTAAGATAATATTAATGATATTTAGTTTATTTAATAATTATTATTAAATAAATAGTTTAAAAATGGTTTTATTTATTTAAAAATCATTTAAAGAGGATATTAAGGATTTAAAATACTTTAATTTATAATTAATGACTTTTAATATTTGGATAAATAGTACATTAATATTTATATATTAATGATGATTATTTAAAATAATTTTTAATTGTTTTAAAAATCATTTAAGGGTAAAATAAATGTTTTAAAAATAGTTTGAGTTATTATAAATAACTTTTATATTTTAGCAATGATTTCATTAATAATTTAATGTTAATTAATTATTAATGATAATAGAATTGTTTTGATGTTTAAGTCATATAATTATATTTCCGATGTTTGAAAGTGATATCCTAATTCAAACTAGTTGACTGAGAACCTAGTTATGAAATTCAGGTGATTTGGTGAAGAGCACCCATAGTAATGAATTATATCACTATAAGCCTTGAGTGATGATTTGATTTATTTTAAAATTTTCAATTTACGGAAAAATTCGAGAATGATTAAAAGTAAAATGTCCGATATTTACGATGTTGAGGTATAGAATAAGAGTCTTAGACTCGTGATGTACCCGATAAAAATTTCGATGACGCCGGCAAACCGCTTTGGACCCTATAATAGAAAGAAAAAGACTACTGTAAAGAACATGGATGAGATATTTGAAAAATGTATAAAAGTATAGAATGTGATGACATAATTAGACTATGTCTTGACCATAATCGACAATCTTATGTGTTATGATTTATGTTCTAATCGCAGACGAATGACCTGCTTATTGATAGGTTGTGATAAAGAGATAAGATCTAAGTTGAGATTTGTAATCAAAATCGTGTAAAGTATCCTACCTTTGCATTTCCTTTATGCAATGGACATGAGTAAGAAGTTTCGTAATTATTCTATTCCCTTGTATGCATTATTATATACGCTTTGATTATCAACATGTTAGCTCGGATATATATTCTCGTTAAGTTGATTTCTAAATGGTTATACAAGTGTCCCCACTTGGATAATCATAGCATTTATTCACATATTGATATACCATGTCAATTACCCGTATACATATATGTTGAATTACATATTATTGTTGAAAGCAAGATTAAAACCTTCTGGTTTGGAACCGTGCAATGTATGAACATCCCGATAATGGAAAAATTTTTATGCGACTTGGTAGGACAAAGGATGAAGCGATGAATGTCATTCTAGTTATGTAGTATTGATCAATCACAGTACAATCTGGATCACCCTCCCTCCGTGCCTGTAAGTTATGACGGTTTGTGGATGAATTTCTGCTAAACCTTTTGAAAATGAAAAGAATGTTCATAATATGTTTCTTAAACCCTATTCATGGGTAGAGCCTCATTTCAAGAATTTGAAAGAGAATTGTTATGTGAATCTTTTATCAAGATCTGATTACTTCACAACTTTTGATTCGTTGTAGAAGTTTTATGTAAAGGAATACTTATATTCTTTCAAATTATATATATAATTGCTATTACTTATTTGGGCACTCAAATGCTCATCCTTGCTTAAATCAAATGTTTTCGATTATGTATATGAGCAACACTCAAGGCTCGAGCACGAACAAAGGAAAAGGAAAAGTCGATCGAATAAGTGTGTATTATGAGTTAATGGTTATAGTCATATGGATATCTATTCAAGTATTGTAAGGAATGTATTTGAAGGTCTCAGTACACAGAAGTAAACTTTGATGTATGTAAATTAAGTTTGAATGTAATATTACTATTGTATTATTCAAATTTTATAGAAATGGTATCGTGAAAGACCGAGTTCGGGTTTCAAGTACCTTGATTGGGGGCGTCACGTTAGGGTCCACTAATGATTGCGTGTCATTGTCACGAATATTCCCTACTAAAACGAATATTTTCCACCAATCGAATATAATATAACAACTTGCATACTTTGCAGAATTTATAAATACTACCCACAACTATAACATTATATCAAATTTATTCCATAATATTCAAAAATAATAATTATAGAAAATTTATTTTTATTCATAAAAGTTTGGGTTTTACAAAAAATTTGTGTAATTTATCTAATTTTTAATAAATTTAGTAAAAAAAATATAAACGGTTTATAATTTTAATAATTATATTTTCTAAAATTAGATTAATTTATATTCATTTTAAGTTAAAAATTTATCATAGTTTTGCGACTTTTGAATTTTCCATAAAATTTTTCTGACAATTTCTTTACTGGCCATTTGAATTTTCACATTTGTGTTTAATATTTGGAAGTCTTTAGAGATTAGGTCAGACTTTGGATATGTGCTGATAGTTATAACTTTTCTTCTAAAGTCGGTCAAAGTCTTCCATTTAATAAAAATATAAAAAGTCTATGACTTTTTGAATACCAAAATACTTTTATAGACTTTATAAAAGTCTCAATTTAATACCACATAATTTTTAAAGACATTACAAAAGTTATAATTGAATACCAGTAAACTTTTATAAACTCTGTCTTAATTGAATACAACCAAATTTTAAAAGTCTTTAAAATTCATTAAAAGTCTTAATTTAATACACCATCCGTAGTGTTAAAAGACTTAATTTCCCAGATTGATAAAAGATTTCAAATATCATTAAAGGTATTGAAAATTGTAGTTCACGTTAGTATGTGATGAAGAATAAAAAAAAATCAAAGTCAATATAGAAAATATATACCCTTAAAAGATTTAATTATCTTTTATTTTGAATTGCATGACTTATTCCGATAAAAAAAATACAAATTCGATAGTTAAAAGATATAATTTATAAAAATATAGAGAAATTGGGGTTTAATGTCTTAAAGTTAAAATATTAATATTTAAAGTGTAAAAACTTAAAATTTTAAAGTGCATTTAAGTCAAAGTTTGAATTACATAAATATGGATAATGGAGTGGGGATTAAAACTTTCAAGAACACTCTTACCTCAATTCATTAAAAGTTTTAATTTAGAGAGAAAATGAATGTTTTAAAGAGAGAAAGTAAATGGTTTAGAGGGAGTAGATATTTTAGAGATAGAAAGTAAATATTTTAGAAAGAGAAAATGTATAATTTAAAAGGGAGAGTGAAATCATATAGATACATGTACGATAAATAAATTTTGAAATGAACTTACTTTTGAAGGTAAGTGTATAATTGGGAGTTTGGGACTCATGGGCAGTCGACGTTCACCCACTTATTATGTGGGTGGGTGAACGTGGGAGGGAACCATTTATACGTTTAATTTGATATCTATCAATTCAAATCTATTTTCAATTTCGTGGTAGTTATAAAATTTAAAATTAATATTTGTACTTACAGTTGATTATAGTAGAATTTTCGATGTTCGACCTATAATTTTTGCCTCTTAATTTTAGAAGATTTTCTAAGTTAAATTTAATGTCTTGCGTTTGAATTAATTTTCGTACTATTATTTTTCTGCGATTGTTATTTATTTGGTGAAATTACATTACTTATTTTGCGTGGTTTGTTATTTAATTTATCAAATATAATTGTAGTTGTAGGAGTTTTCCTAACAAATTATATTACATGAGGGAGGATATGAAATCACTCGTTCAAATCTTAAATGAAATGAATCAGTACTCCACTTTTAACTCCATTTATTTTCTATTACATTTATTTATCAATTTCATTCTTCCAATTCAATTAATTAAACCCTTCAGTGTTGACATTCGATTTCACCAACTATTCACGTCACTAGCTAGGTTTGGAAAGGTCATACCTAATGAACAGTCAGAGCCTTGATGGCAATTGTTACAATTATATCTCTGATATGAGAGTAATTAAGTACAAACTTAAGAATATATGTCTAGGGTTTAGACAGTGAAAATGTGATTACCTACCTTATTACTATATACTACAATCTTTGTTGGGTACATCCAATAGATTAAAGCATTTACAGAGACTCTCCTTTCTAGCTTAAGTGATTAATTAATTGACATATAATCTGCTAATTAACTAGTAACCTTCCAATGCTATCTCTTGCTGGCTCGAACTCAACGAAAATATTCAAATACTCGTGTATTAAAAATAGATTTAAGATTTGTAACAGACGTTCCTATCTTTTAAAGGGTCGATGGTATCACCTTTTCAGTGAGCCAAAAATAGGAACCAAAATTATAGCAATGAATGAGGAGGGCATCTAACATGAAAGCAACAACACCTTATTAGAGATCACATCAATTGTTTTGCAATTTGCTGAAGAGATCGATCACATGACTACTTCAATCATTAATATCATGATTTGATGATACGTTATTTGTGTTAAGATATCACAAATGAGTTGGAGTCTCACATCGGATTAATAATAAAGAGTAAAATACAGCGACACCCCCTCTAGATCCCCTCTAGATGATCATAATAACAATCGTCTCCTTTCTAGTTTTTTTATTTATTTTGTGTTACTTAATTCCCAATAAATGGTATCATGAGCTAGGTGCGACAAAATAAAGAGAGTATTATGTTGAGTTGTTAAAGTGTAGTACACATCCAAAAATCATATGACATTCTAAGAGTTCAGAGAAGGTGTGAGTGGGTTTTGTATTTGTAAGAAGAGGGTTTTTGCAACTTTTATATTCCGTGCAAAAAAAGTTGTATTGTAGGTGAGAGGGTTTTGCAGCTTTTAGTCCATGCAAAAAATTGTGTTGTCGAATTGTGGAACCTTAAGTTTTAGATCGCAAAACTTTGGAGGAATATTGTAAGTCCGTTATTTTGATATAGTGGAGATTTAAAATTTCGTCTGTAATTTTTCCCCAAAATTTTCAATGTGTTTTGTGTGTTATTTTATTGTGTGATTTGTGTTACTTATCTATTCCACATCAATCATCATCAACAATGCAGCGCAAACACGTAAAGTGACCCAACAAGCATGTTAAATCACAATTTTATCTAAAAGGTTAACCTATTAGATTGAGGCTTCATATATTCATGTGAAATATCACAATAATCTTCATTCACCATGAGCAACTTTCATAAAGTCATCCTATATAAACCCCTGATATAATGCTCCATTCAACTCAACTCTATTTGTTTCACCGCACAGACTAGTGAATGTACTTCACCTTGGAGAACCAACATGATACTTAGGCTCATCTAACTATGAATTCTAATATCACTCAACAAACATGTTGGATTAGCTCCTTACTTAAAAAGTTGACTTATTAGGGTGAGATTTGATCATACTTATTAACTCATGATCTACACTCTTAAATTTATTCGATGTGAAAAATTCATGTAAAATATCTCAACAATTCGATCATGTGATAACTTTGTAGCAAGAAATTAAAGGAGAGAGATACATGTATAAAGTGTATATATATATATATATATATATATATATATATATATATATATATATATATGGGTTATATGTATATACAATACAGATATATATCTGATGACTATTTATGGCATGATTTTTTTAGGTTATAGCGACGGTAAACTGTCGCCATAGCCAAGAATAGTTATGACGACGGGTGAAATCGTCGTTATAACCCAAAAAACTATCACCATAGCCTACTGCATAATACACAACTGTGTACATATATTTTTTTCATATATATATATATATATACACTCGATGGACCACATTCACATTTTGAAATCTAGACTTTGCTTAGACTAGTTATTGTGGTTTAATTGTATGTCCTCCTTGTTAGGGACATATACACGAGTAGGGAGGGAAGTGTAACTGTTCTCTTATATTAGTCGTAGCATGGGGAGAAAAATTATTTCCAATAACGCCAAAAAAAATATTAATAATAATAACGGCATTAATGGTTCCAATTTCATTTTTCTCTCAGGATCTTCTATCAAAACCCTCCCCAGCCTTTAAATTTGGAAAAGATTTTTCTACATTTTGGAGATATACCTTTCCATATATTTTATTTCAACAAGATCTTTCAACTGTTAAAATTTATTTTCCCCTTTATATGGAACTTGTTTTTATATTATTCTAAATATATTTCTAAGAGCATTCATAGCAGTTTCCCTAATCAATTCTTTATCTCTCTAATTTTGGAGAATACATCATTAACGCTTAAGTTTCACGCAAGACGTCCAATCACGTAATTCACGCCATAGAACTCCAAGACATAACGAGATCACACGGAAAGCTTGACGGACTTGCTTGTGCCACGGGGATAGCTCCGGTGTGAGAATAAGTACAGGTTGTTACAAGGTTTAACAATGGAGGCTAAGTGTTTAGTGCTCAAAAGTAGGTATTACCTGTTAATTATAACCTTGGCCTTGTATTTATAATGCTCACCACCTTTAGAATCCTTCTCCGAGTCGGAGTAGGACTCCAAATTATGGTAACTACCATAATTTGGGTCCAACACAATCTCCTTAAAAGGTGCAAGTGGAATCCAATCCAACCACTACCTTTGGAGTTACCTTATTCAACTACGGCTAGGATCCTGAACTCTGCACGCAGGAAAGTCCACTGTACAGGCCCAAACAACCCCACCATCAGGTCTGGGCTTCGGCCCAAAGGACTCGAAGACCCGACCCCGAACACCACAAGACAAGGTAAGGCTCCAGCCCGAAGGGCTCGAATACCGAACCTGAAGATATCCACTAAGATGAGGCTCCGGCCCAAAAGGACTCGGACGCCAAGCCAAACAACTCCAACCTCTCCACGGGCTTCAGCCCAATGGTCTCCAAAAGCCCTTCTAATGTCAGGCCTTCGGCCCACGTGAAGGTCGGTAAAATGCTCCCAATCATTGCCCCCCAGTCTCTGATTGTAATATACTTATAATCGGAGACTTGAAAGGTCAGGTATACGAAAGGTCACGACAACTAATGATGAGTTGTCTGGGGAAGCCAAACGGTCTGTCCTCGTTTCTCAAAACGCTGCACGCCTTTCCATGCCTAGTCCCACCTTGAGTATTTATTAGCCGCCCTTGGGGAACGTGCACCTACACCTATAAAACCCCCCCCTTCCCCCTCATTATCACTTTTCCAAAATCTTCTCACCACAGAATCTCTGTTCAAATTTTTCCGGCAAGAGCGATTTCCAGCGAGTACTCCATTCTTAATTCCTTCTTATTCCTGCTGATTTCAACCATTCCACTTGCTTTTGAGCTTCATTCTTGTCCGCATTCTTCCTAAAAGTTCATATTTGTGTCTCATTCCCTTCCAATCACCCCCAAATGGCTGATTCTAGCACTCATCTTCTTGCTAATTAGTCAATTTCTCCATTCGTCACCACCGGCGACCTGATTCCGGTCGATCTGCCGGTGACTCCTACTGATATCACCACTTTCTCGACCTTGCCCACTTCGATAAGTGCCGAAGCCAGAATCCGAAACGCCTACCATTCCAGTGAAGAGTTCTCTCATCTTCACACCCCCTCCACCATCACACCCTCTCAACTCTTCGATGTCCGAATCCTTTACAACATCCCTCCTGAATACAAACTTGAGCACCGGCCCCGACGAAAGATGTTCGGAGGCTCGATAATGAAGTGGTGGCCAGTCCCCTTTATATTCTCGAAATACGGATTCGGTTCCCCTTCATGAGTTCATTTCTCTTTCTAAATTTTCTTTGGAATCGGGTTACGTATAACTCGTCTTAGAACTCGTACATCCATCTAGTTTCCTTCGTTGCGCTATGCCAAGAGATTGGGATCACTCCTGGTCTCGATTTCTTTTTTGCCTTATTTACTGTTACAGGTTCGAAAGAACCCGGTCTGCGACTACTAAACAAACGGGCCAACCGACCCGTCATCATCAAAACCCCTTCGAGCAACAAGGGGTGGCATGACAAGTGGATCTTTATCCGGGGAACTGACCTTCAACTTCTTCCCAACTGGGCTCATCCCGAGGACCCTATAGCCAAAGTGTCAAAATTCTCGAAGGATCGAGCCGACGCCTTCAAGGCTTTCTACAAAAAATGGAGCAAAACTGAGTGGAGCCTAACAGTGCTGTCCAGTGAAGCCTGGCTATACAAACATGGATGTAAGTATCTCTCCTCTGGCCGATCAATCCCCTCTTACATTTTCATCGTTTTGTCTCAGTTGTTTTATGTCTTAACCCATTTTCGGTTATGCAGTGACAATCTTCAAGCCCGAAGGGACTGCTGAATCCCTAGCACCTCCTCCAACCACAAACAAGTCGATCCACCTTCCGATCATCGACGAGATGGTCGGGGAAGAAACCATCCCGATTATGGAACTTTCCACAGGTTCCACTTCGAGTCCTGCCCTCTCCAAATTTCTCCCGGCCAAGCCCACCACAAAAATGCCTTGAAGATGGCCAAGGGCGGAGAAAGCTATTTCTATTAAAGAAAACCAAGAGGCCTTCTGCCAAAGCTCCCGCCAAATCCATTGTTGTTCTTCCTTCAAAACTGACTCCTCCCCCCGCTCGGGTCGTAGTGATCGAAGATTCAGAGGAAACCAAGAGGTTCCTCTCGAGCCCCGATCCAAGCCCCAGGCTCAAAGAGCCGATCCTGAGCAACAACATCTTGAACAGCGGGTTGTTGAGGCTGATCCCCTACCCGCTACAACTCCCATTTCACGGGCGAGTTCGTCTCAAGGAACTCCGACCACTTGCTGGCCGAAAAGTCCTTCGGAAGTTTTTCGGTTCAACCTGTTCGATCATTTCAAGCATTCGGGCGATGATGAACGGTTAAAGGGACTCTCTTCCGAAGAGTACCTTGTGTCATATGCTTGGGCCCAATGTCAGGTAATCCTTAAATTGGCTGTCTTTTCTTTATCACTGTTGGTCGATTTCGTAATCGATAAACACGCCGCAAGAAAGATATCGCCATCTAACAAGTAATCTGATGATAAGAAGAGTGTCGTACCCACTTTGTGAACTATCATTAATATCTACCAAGTACCGACTTTATATCGCTAAAGTCTTATTCGAACAGAAACAAGTGGAAGGGTGATTAATCTAAGCATAACTAATTATTAAAGCAAGTAAAAGGATAATGAATGGTAATCTAAGGAATAACAAGATAATGTTACAACTTCACCCCACTCGGGCATTCTGTCGAACACTGGCGTGCTATGTTTCATCAAACTAGCTACCCTTCTCTCTAGTCTTAATGGTCACGATAATTTGTCGACCGAGAACACCTAATTGCTTTCATACGCCTCATCGAGGTATGTATGCGAACATATCCTTTCCGATCCACCCGATAAGGAATAGAAACGTAAAAAAACGCCCAAGCTAGATACAATCCTACATATGTCTATCTGAATTAATCGTATAAGGATTTAAGCTTAAGCTCTCTATTAGGCCAGCACGTGGTGCATGATATATGTCTATTCTACGCACAACTTATGAAGTCGAAACCCACAATCACATGTCAATATATTCAGGTGTAAATCTACAATTCTTCTGTCGATATCATGCAGATTACCGAAATCATCACTAATGTCTTAGTGAGAATCATTAAGCACAAATATATCGAACCAAATCATATGGTGCCAACTAAAGAGATAAGACAGTCAATTTAAATAACAAATGGTTCCATTATAACCTTAGAGCAAATATTCAATTCATAGCTATTGAACAAAATACAAGTAGCAATAAAGACAACATTTATGAATTACAAAATCATTGAAAATAAATAGATAAGAAGAAACTCTGTCAAGGCCCTTCAATCTCTAAGCATTATGCTCAAATCAAGCTCTCCAATCCGTGTAGTTCATTGCTTTTGATGCTCCAAAGAAATACCAAAACTTCTCCCTAATCTAAGCTAACTATATTTATAAACATTTATCTTAGAGAGGAGCATAAGAACACAATATCCCCACACAAGCATTTTGTCAAACACTTGGTGTGCAATGCTTAATTTACATCTCCTAACTCTCCAATTGATCATAATGGTCACGACGAATTGTCAACCGAGAATTCATCAGTATTCATATGCCTCTTTCAAGGTTCATATAAACATATCCTCTCTAGATCTACCCAAAAGGGAATAGAACGAAAAGGAACATCCTAGCTACATAACCCATCATATTCCTATGTGAATTAACATTAGACAATGAATTCAAGCTTAGATTCTCAAATTGGCTACACATGGCATATAGGTATATTCCTATCCTACACACAAATTATGTATTCTAACACATGTAGAACAAGCATAATCACATGTCCATATATTCATGGTCAACATCTACAATCCATTTTTCAATTTCATATAGACTACCAAATTAATTACTAATTCCTTAGTAATTAAACATTAAACACAAAATATAGAGAACTAATTCATATGGTGCCAATCAAAGAGAAAGTTATTCAATACAAGCTAAGCAAAGGGTTCAATTACATTCAAGGATCCCAAACTAATAAATACATAAAGGAAAATCAAAGAAAAGATAAAGGAGTGGCTTTCCCATTTTGGTAGATAAAACTCCATTGGAGCACCTCCATTGAAGTTTTGAAGAACCATGGCCAAAGGCCATGGCCTCCCTCTTGATGTCTAGCCACCCTATTCCCTTTGATAGCAAAAATGAAGATAAAATGAAAGGAAGTGAAGGAATGTATTTTTGGGTCATTAGGTTGAGCATTTAATAAATTGAAATCATCCAAAATTAGTGTCCATATGTTGCAGTACCATGATTTGGCTTGAACGGGCGTCATGGCATGGGAAAAAGGGTGAGTATCTTTGCTAAGTGGTGGCTATTACTGTAAGAATACACTAGCAAGTCATGACAGTAAGTGCAGCCATTTTCTCTGCTTGGACATCTGTTGGAAAAATGGCCATAACTTCTTCATACGAATTCCGATTGAGGCGATTCAGGATAATCCGGAAATAGGAGAAGTAGATCTACAACTTTCATTCTTTGAGTTCTTCGAAATAATGGCTAGATCAATGCTCAAATTGGCCTTGAAGTGACTGCTATGCAAATAGCAGTTGGTAGTTTCCAGATTTGACACCCGTTGGGAAAATGGCCATAACTCTAGTATCCGAACTCCGATTGAGGCGATTCAAGATGATCCGAAAAGAGGAGACGTTGATCTACAACTTTCATTCTTGGAGTTTGGACAGTTAATGGCTGGATCATGGCAAAAATTGGGCTTTACGGGACTGTTATGTCAAAGGGAAACCGAAAATGCGAATTTGGTGATTCCAACCATCGACCCAAATGACATTCCATCCAATTCCTATAAAACAAAGTAAAAACACATAAATTAATACAAAAATACATAAAAGCAATATAAAACTATATTACACAGCCATACAATGAAAACACATAAAAACCAAACAAATTAGCTTAGGATTTACAAATTATCAAACTCAAAAGTACCTAATTTGTGTATATAAAACACACTCATCAAATACCCCCAAACTTGAATCTTTTCCTGTCCTCGAGCAAACTATCTAACACGATAATAATAGTAGACACTAAGAACGTGAAGGGAATATAAAAATATATACTAGATTCGTGGCTACGAATCTCTATCTAAGCTACTCCCAAAGAATAAGGCAAACACGGACATGAGTAAGGGTTCATTCTATTTCGAGCATAAGACTATATTCTACCCATTCTATGTGCGTGTGTGAAGACCAACCGTCCTGACTAGTCATAGCTCAAATAAGTTCGCACAGTCAATTGTTAAAAATCAAGCAAACTCTGCAACTTAAACATTCAACAAGCATTAAGAATAAACCACAAATGCAGGAAAAGATCAAAAAGCTCTAGCATGCCGACAATGAAATTTGACTCGGACAGTATTTAATTACTATAGGCTATACAGAACTACCCATAAATGAGCTTTTGATCAGTGACTCCCAAGCCAGACGACTTTAGGGCACTAGGTGTAGAACACCCCTAAAAATCTAATAACTCGAGCAGTAAAGGCCACGTAATCAACATAAGCCAACTGAGACTTCACAACAAGAACGAAGATTAATCAGCGAGTGCATTTTATGCTCCATCTCGATATCAGCCCTGCGTTTATGGGCGAGTGCGTTTTACGCTCCATCTCGACCCACCGCAAAACTTTCGATATAAACACTACTATTCTAATCTTATTCCCATATTTTTTTTATTTTTTTTTCAAACAAGCTAGAATCCAAAATCCAAAACTGCATAAACACCTAAATCTTTTATTACCTTGCACAAATGAAAATTTATAAGAGTGAACAAATTTTCAACACAATAAACACACAAACTATATTCGAAAAATAATTAGTTAACACAGTTGGTCGGTGCTTGCTAGAAGGACGGATCAATAACAGTCTAAACTTATCCACAAATAAACCCCTAGTACATGGCATGCTTGACACAATTTTACGAGAGACATACTCATTTGGCACTAGACATAGCCACAATCATGCTAATAATATCAAAATAAAACCAAAAGCAGTTCATGGCATCCATAATGATAAATAAAATAAAAAAAACAAAATCCCGCAGTTCAAAACGACTGCACCACAATACTGATAATAAAAATAATAGTACTAAAGTCTGGAACCTAGCATGGCAGTTGGAAATAAACAGATACTATCCAAAATGAAAACACCCCCAAACTTGAAGTGAGCAATGCCCTCATTGCTAAACATAAAGCAATTGTATACAAGAGGGCTTCCCTGAAGATCGCTTCACTCAAAGATCGGCAGATCGGCATCGGCTTTTGCCCGTCCTCATCATCAACGTCTGATCGACTTCGATTAGGCGGTGATGGTAGAGGCAACGGGCTGAATATTCAGAGATGTGCGCGCTGGAGAAAACCCAAATTGAACAGAAATCGCCTGAAGTATGGTTTGGTCGTGTATGGGGAATACTATCTGATGAGGAGATGGGACGGTTTGGCCGAAAAGGAATAACAAGTGGCCTGACTGCTGGGCAAAAATCAGTGTTTAAAAACAATTTCTCATTTACCGTGTGCCGTGGCCGAAAGCCATCCTTTGTTATATATGCGCATGACGAAGTTAACGATATGGTATGGATTTGTGTGGCGCTGCGACGTGACCTGGGATGCCTTTCTTGGCGTTGCGGCGCCGTTTAGCAGTGTGCATCATCTTCCTATGGCACCGCGGCGCGATATCCAGTGTAATTGTTGGCGCCGTGGCGTGAGTGCTAGAATCTGAGTTTTTCCTCCTGTTATCTGCACATGCCAAACTAAAAAGAAAATCTACACTACAAAGGTTATCATAAATTACTAAAACCCTCCTAAACACTATTATAAAATGCCTTACATCAAACTAAACATGCCGCCTGCAAATGATAGACACAAAAGCAATAATGCACAAACAGGCAGTCATGTTAGCAATTAAGGCGAACAGACAAAAAGTAATCTAGACATAAGTAAAGAAAACAGATAAAATTTATACCGAGATGGGGGTGCCTCCCCATCAAGCGCTTGTTTTAAAGTCGTTATCTTGACTATATTGATGTCGTTCAATTCGGCTCATAAGCAAAAATGACCTTTTCATGCCGCCTATTCGTCAATTCCTTTAAAGTATTGGCCGACATGGATGTTTGGCCTTTCTTCTGTCCTTCATCCATCCAGTCATCGGGCAGCACATAAAATCGCTCACCACTGGAATTATCCATTAATTTGCCTGTTTCATTAAGTTGAAAGCGATCTGCATGCTCAATCGGGCCCTCTAGGGTTTTCACAGCCGGGAGCGTGGTTTCTAACTGTAGATCAGCAATGACAATACCACCATTGTTGCTCCGTTTGTCTTCAACTTCAGCCTCCGTTGGTTGGTTAATTTGTACTATGACATCTCCCTCAACAACTGTACGAGACTCATCGCATTTTCCTTGCGTATCCACCGTGAAAGTTCTCGTTCGGCTGAGATGTCCATTCATAGTGCGGCGGAGACTGATATTCCAACTAAGAGGCATGATTCGGATCATGATATTGCTCTTGACTGTAGACCCAAGAGTTTGGATAACCCTTACAGTTTGGATGATAGGAGATCGGTTCAAAGTCAGCTCGTTCTTGACAGTAGGCATTCTGAATGGACTGACACTCAAGTTTGTCAGAAAACCTCAAGGCATTGGCAATTTGAACTTGCAATTTCTCGAGTCCTTCTTCCGAGCTTGGTGGTGTCGTCCACTCATAAGGCCATTGATAACACTTATCGTCCATAATCTGTAAACTTAAAAACAAAAGAAAGGAAGATAAAAAAAATAAAATAAATATATATACGTTCAAAGTAAGACTAAATTGATTGAAATCAATATTGGACAATATTAGAATAATAGTTCCCCGGCAACGGCGCCAAAAACATGTTGGTCGATTTCGCAATCGATAAACACGCGCAAGTATACGCGGTCTAACAAGTAATACAGTGATAAGAAGAGTGTCGTACCCACGAGGAACTATCACTAATATCTACCAAGTACCGACTTTATATCGCTAAAGTCTTATTCGAACAGAAATAAGTGGAAGGGTTATTAATCTAAGCATAACTAATTATCAAAGCAAGTAAAAGAATAACGAACGGTAATCTAAGGAATAACAAGCTAATGTTACAACTTCACCCCACTCTCGGGCATTACAGCCGAACACCGGCGTCTTTATGTTTCATCAAACTAGCTACCCTTCTTCTCTCTAGTCTTAATGGCCACGACAATTTGTCGACCGAGAACACACAACTGCTCATACGCCTTTGTCGAGGTATGTACGAACATATCCTTTCCGGATCCACCCGATA
Source organism: Panax ginseng (assembly GCA_020205605.1). NCBI lineage: Eukaryota > Viridiplantae > Streptophyta > Magnoliopsida > Apiales > Araliaceae > Panax > Panax ginseng. The sequence continues at coordinate 154,249,523 of CM035129.1, forward strand.
GGAATAAATGTAAAAAACGCCTGAGCTGAGATACAATCCTACATATGTCTATATGAATTGATCGAACAAGGATTTAAGCTTAAGCTCTCTATTAGGCCGCACGTCGTAGATACAAGCTAAGCAAAGGGTTCAATTACATTCAAGGATCCCAAACTAATAAATACATAAAAGAAAATCAAAGAAAAGATAAAGGAGTGGCTTTCCCATTTTGGTAGATAAAACTCCATTGGAAGACCTCCATTGAAGCTTTGAAGAACCATGGCCAAAGGCCATGGCCTCCCTCTTTGATGTCTAGCCGCCTCCTCTTCCCTTTGATAGCAAAAATGAAGATAAAATGAAAGGAAGTGAAGGAATGTATTTTTGGGTCATTAGGTTGAGCATTTAATAGTCAAGTCTGTCCCAAAATTAGTGTTTAGTATTTATTTCATGATTTAACAATGGGTGTCTTCTTGGTAGCGGGAAAAGAAATTTGGGGTATCTTGGCTAAGTGGCAAGGCTATGCGCATAAAATACACTAAAGAAGTCACAGACTTATACCAAATGAGAGGCAAGGGTAAGGTTGGTCACTTACTCTTGACCATTCGATTGAGGGTGGGCAACTAAAGTCTTGCGGTGCTGAATTCCCAACTCTTTCAGAAAACCTTCGAACTTAGACCCCATAAACTGTCTGCCATTATCGGAGACCACTGCCATCGGGATACCAAAACGATAAACCACTCCTTCTTTGAAAAACTTTAGGCATTCTTGCTCGGTGATCTTCTGCAGTGGTTTGGCTTCGACCCACTTTATCATATAGTCGATAGCCACGATCACAAAGCTAACTTGTCCCTTGGCCTTCGGCAGAGGCCCTAGGATGTCGATTCCCCATACAGCAAAGGGAATCGAGGATAGGACTGAATATAACTCTTCGGGAGGCTGATGTGGGATGGTGTTGTTCAGCTGACATTTAAGACACCTTCTGACGAATTCCTTGGCCTCCGTATAAATAGTCGGCCAATAATACCCCTACCTTAAAATCTTGTGTGCCAGTGACTTGGCCCCCATGTGATCCCCACATATCCCTTCATGTACTTCCCGAAGTGTGTAGTCCGCTTCTAACGGGGTTAAACATTTGAGTAAGGGAGAACTGAAAGCACTTCGGTACAGATCTCCGTCAATGAGTACGAAATTTGAGCTTCGATGCTTGATTTTTCTCGCAAGGATTCGTTCTGAAGGTAGAACCCCGTCTTCTAAGTAGGAAATATAAGGCGTGAGCCAGCAGTCAAGTCGGTCTAGAGCTAAGACTTCGGTCTTGAAACACCGGGTCGTTTCTAAGACCTCCGTATATCTGCGTCCGTTGAAGGAGCTTGCTTCTATGGTTGCTAATCTCGCTAGGGGCATCTCGCTATTGTATTATCGAATCGATCCACCCCGACAACCGTATGCGATCGCGAAGTATGCAAGCTTATCCTTTACTTGACCCAGTACTTGACATTCTTGCCCCGAGCCTCATACTCACCCGACCCGACAACTGCTTGACCACCAACTGCGAATCACTGTAGGTGACTAACTTCTGTACCTCCAAGCTTCGGGCCAACCGTATTCCTGCTAGGATGGCCTCGTACTTTGCTTCGTTGTTCATGGCCTTAAACTGAAATCGTATGGCCAGTTGTACCTTGAACCCTTCGAGACTTGTTAGAATGACCCCTGCCACACTGATGTCTGAAATTGCTGATCTATCCACGTATAAGGTCCATGAGGTCTATCCTTGTTGGGTTTCAGCCACTATGCTTACGTCTAACTCTGTAAAGGAACACTTTACCATGAAATCTGCTAAGCCCTGCCCTTTGATTGCCGTCTAGGAATGGTATTTTATTGCAAACTGTGTTAATTCCATTGCCCAAGCGGCCAACCGACCTGATACCTCTGGCTTATGCAAAATCTTCTTTAATGGCTGGTCCGTGTATACCACTATTAGCCGACCCTGGAAATAGTGCCTGAGCTTCCTGCTGGCAATTATCAAGGCATAAGCGAACTTTTCCAGGTTCAGATATCTGATCTCTGCGTTCCAAGGTACATGGCTGACGTAGTATACCGGGAACAGCTTTCCTCCCTTATCACGTACCAGTGTTTCCCCTATTGCCATCGGGCTCGCAGCCAAATATAAATATAAAGGTTCCGAAGGGATCGGTTTCATCAATAGCGGTGTCAAACTCAGATATTTCTTGATCCCTTGGAATGCGTCTTCGCATTTTGAAGTCCACTGGAAGCTCTTATCATTTTTCGGCCCCTTGAGAGTGTCAAAAAGGGTAAACATCTTTCGGCTGACCTTGACATGAATCTCCGAAGTGCAGCTATCCGGCCCGTTAACCTCTGCACATCTTTGAATGTCTTTGGAGATTTCATGTCTAAGATCGCTGAAATCTTCTCTAGGTTGGCTTCGATTCTCCTTTTGCTGACCAAGTATCCCAGAAACTTTCCTGAGCCCAAACCGAAGGTAAATTTGGTCGGGTTCAGTCTCAGTTTGTGTTGCCTTAGTTTCAAAACAGTCTTCTAGGTCTTCCAAATGATCCAGGACTGACATGCTTTTTACGATTATATCGTCCACGTACACTTCCATATTCTGACCTAGCTGCTTTTTGAATACGAAGTTCATCATACATTGATAACTTGCCCCCGCGTTCAGTAATCCGAAGGTCATCTTCCGATACGCATATATAGCCCGATGAGTGATGAAGCTAGTCTTCGGGATATCATCTGTAACGACCCCAAAATAGGTCCATTCAATCCAACCCATTCTGAGTCGCCAAATACATGGTACAGAATACAACTACAACTTTATTACAACAATTGTCGTGCAAAATACAACAACACATATACTGTGAGTTTGGATACAAATATATACCAAATGTGACACATGTCCCAACTGTGGACAACACCTCACAGTGACACCTTACATAAAGGTATAGTCAAAGACTGTTTTAGAAACTAAAATCTTTGGGAAGTGCTCAAGGAAACTTTCGTACATGGGAGGCCATGCGTCTAGGTTATGATAGATATCATATGTCCAGAGAATTATCCTTGGTTGACCTAATAGACCCCAAAGAAAAACGAGAAGATTACTATCATATCCTTCCCAATGGTGAGTCTTCTCTTGATTTATCATTATCTCCACTATCTCAAATTGAGAATTATACTTCAAACAAACACCAAGATTATATAGGTAGTGCTCGTATATATACTCAGCAAGTGGATGAGCACATCCCTGTCTTATGATGATACGTGGTTTTATGTCATTAAACATCTTGTATGATAGTGACAAAACACCCTTCCAACGTTGGGTTCGCCTCACCCTATTAGATTCACCAAATATAACTACTAAACGATGACCATAGTTTCTATTCCCCTGTTACTACCCCGCTCAACCCAACTTTACACTCTTATTACGAAAGGAATTGTAAAAGCAAAAGGGTGAGCACAACTAGCTCAATAAAGAATATCATGACTAAAGATAATTAAATTATCAATAGCCTCCATCAATAATAAATCGAGATTTAGAACATATGGTAGATGATAAAAATTTCAACCATAGTTGCGGTAGACGAAGCAATCCATTAGAAGAGTCAAATAGACTATAAAGTCTATTATCTTCTCCATGTTAAAAATCCACCAACAATGTTTTATCCTCGTAACATCAATCAACAATTACGGTCCACAATCATATGAATAACTCATAATCATAATTGTAGTTCTAAATTCCTCTTCTCATCTAGATTTAAGATAATTTTCATCACCTATGTGACACCCCCAAAATAGGTCTACATCCCCATTCCGAGTTACAATACACTGCATGTAAACAACTACAACTTTATTATTACAATAGTAAAACAGTGAGTTTAAATACGAGATATTGCCATCTGCACAATATCCACATACAAATAAATCCTCATCATAATTATTGATACATTATTTTACAACAATGGTGAGGACTACTAAACAACTCTCCCTAGAACTTTCATTCCATACCCCCAGACTAAATACTTGCTATATATTCTCGCCTCCCGAGAAGAAAAATGGAACAAAAAGGAAAAGGGTGAGCTCGACTAGCCCAATAAAGAATATTATGACTAAGATAATATACAACAAAATTATCGTTAGTCTTCAACAGGAAAAATATAATAGAATACAATAGACAACAAGTTTTAAATCAATATTCGCAGCGAAATAATAATTCATTAGAAGAGTTAAGTAGAGAATGCAAACTACTATCTTCTATGTATGAATTTTAAAGTTCACCGCCTATTTTTATCCTGTAACATCAATCAATATATCCGGGATCAAATATTCATCCTTGCACTACAGGCCAAGGACATTCACCAGTTGGTCATGTTCATCTAAACACCTGTTCATCTTTGCACTATGGGCCAAAGATATTCATCAAAAATCATTCATCTTTGCACTACGGCCAAAGATATTCATCGAAATCATTCATCTTTTGCACTTCATCGCCAAAGATATTCATCATAAATCATTCATCTTTGCACTACAGGCCAAAGATATTCAATAATATCATCATTTAAGACTGAGGATGATGAAAAATATTTTAAAAAAAACGAATCCAGTGAATCAAAATGACAAGGATTAAGGATTAAGGATTCGTACTTTGTTTTATCCACGTCCAAAAATACCTCAAAAATAATCATAGTGGCGTAAAATTCAAGAATGATCAAAACATGGATACAATCAAAGCTAGTATCCACAATAGATATTTTGACGAAAAGAAAATTTTTATTTTTTTCGATGAATAGTCAAGATTCGTGAATAGTCTTGGTATCGTGAATAGTCCGTATACGTGAATAGTAACCGACACCAAAAATTCCAAATTTGATAAAAACTTCCAACCAATATTTCTAAGCATAATGATATTGAAAAAATAATATCATTTTCGAATAAAATAACATCCACTTACCTCGAAAGATCAAGATTTAAACTCGGAATCTTTGGATATAGACTATATCTTGAACATTCACCGTATAGCAATACTCAAAGTATACTCAAAATACTCACAAGAATACGCCGATAATAATATAGAGAAAAACTTCAGTTTACGTGTGATTTTCAATTCTAACCCAAGCACTTATTTATAGAAATTGCTTAGAACACCAAAGCAGAAAATTTAATAAAATATTAATATTTATAAAAATATTATACGTATTCTTTGAAATTTGAATCTCAAAGAATTCACACATGCCAACCTTCTAGAAGAAAATAAAAAAAAACGTTTTTCTAATTTAAAATAATTTAAACTTCCAAAAATTAATTATTTGAGCTTGAACTTCAATAATTCACAATAAATAGCCCTTTTATCGAAAAATTGAATCTCATGAGTTTTTATAGAAATCCAATTCTCTACAACTTTGCGTAAGAAAGTTTTTCTAAATTCCCAAATGTAAATTGACCAAAATCCATAAATCGGGTGATTTTAGAGGCTATAATCAAATTTCATTCGATAAATGGGGTTCATGAGACATGTTTAACATGTTTTAAACATTTATTGCAACAAAAATACTCTTCCTCCTCGTATACTCATATATCCCACATTCGTTGTAAAAATATCACCATTATTATATTATTAAAATATAATAATATATATTTAAATGAATTATTTTATCGAGAAAAGATAAAAATTCAATTTTCAACAATTGTCACATTAAAATTTTCTCCATCTATATCCACATAAAATCAATATTTTCCTCATCATATGAATCAATAATTAATTATTCACAAATAATATTACGTAATCACAATATTGACAACCAGGCGCTTCCTGGAAAGAGGGGCTTTCGATAAGAATATCTCCTTCTTGGCATGAATTAGGTGACCAAACCTCTCCTTAGATGTAACTTTCTAGACATTGCCAATAATGTTATCTAATAATATTATTCGAGATAATATGAATTATTGTTTCGATAATGAAAAATCTTGTGTAATGACAATTATTAAAACAACAACAATATAAAATATCAACGCAAAGAATTATTGAATCAATAAAATAAAACACCGACAAGAATTATCAGTAACCATTATTGAGTAGTGCCTTCTTACGTAAGAGTCAATAATTGGTGCAATACTGGTGTCTTCTGCTCAACAACGCCATTCATCGTGTTTTAACCACCGGGTATTCCAACAAAGTATATCTGTAACAACTACGTAGATTATTTTTAAACAACTTATATTTGTCATTTTCTTCCTCCAATCGCTTTTAGATTATGGGGCCCACACATGGCTACTGTCAGTATTTAATATTCCCCAAGCAAGATGCTGAATATTCCACGACCAAACGAATATTCCCAATAACAATGAATATTTTATAACCACTTGCTTATTTTGAAATATTTGCGTGATTTTACCCGTAGAATTATCCACATTAATCACATCAACCCTTACTATTTCAAAATAATAATTAGAGGAAATTAAATTTCATTTATTAATTATTTGGGATCTTACAACATCCCCTCCTTATGAAATTTCGTCCTCGAAATTGACGTACGTACCTGGTGTTTCAAAAAGATGAGGGTACCTCGCTTTCATTTCCGTTTCCAACTCCCAGGTCATTTTCTCTATAGCATGGTTTCTCCAAAAAACTTTAACTTGTGGTATGACCTTCGTGCGTAGGGACATGCTCCTTCCTATCCAAGATCTTGACAGTACTTCCTCATACGTTAAGTCTTGGCTATCTCTCGTCCTGTTTCTAACTCAATAACGTGATTCGGGTCTTTCACATATTTACGAAGTACGATATGTGAAACACATTATGAACACGAGACATACTTGGAGGTAACGCGAGTCTATAGGCTACACTTCCTACTTTCGTCAAGAATTTGAAATGGACCAATAAATCGTGGATTGAGCTTTCCTCTCTTCCCTAATCTTGTAACTCCTTCCATGGGGCAACACGCAACAATACATGATCCCCTATACTAAATTCCACATCCTTTCGATGAAGATCCGCATAACTCTTTTGTCGATCTTGTGCCGCTTTGTATCGTTGTCGAATCATTTGGATCTTTTCGGTAGTCATATCGTCTTAACTTCGGGTCCCAATGATGTTGCTTCACCCACCTCATCCCAACATATTGGAGAGCGACACTTTCGTCCATATAATGCTTCGAATGGGGCCACACCTATACTTGCACGATAAGCTTTGTTGTTGTGGGAGAATTCCACCAATGGTAAATACTTATCCCAACCGCCTTGAAGTCTAGGACACGTAGTCTTAATAAATCTTCAAGAGTTTGAATAGTCCTCTCGATTGTCCGTCTGCTTGAGGATGGTATGCTTAATCGAATCTTAAATCCGTACCCATAGCTTTTTGCAAGCTAACCCAAAATCTTGAAGTGAATCTTGGGTCACGATCCAAAACTATGGATACCGGCATGCCATGCAATCTCACAATCTCATTCATTTACGTACATTTGAGCAAGACGTTCAAGGAATAAGTCTCCGTATTGGCAAGAAATGAGCGGACTTGGTTAATCTATCAACAATAACCCAAATAGCATTTATGCCTTGAGAAACCGTGGGAAGTCCCGTGAACGAAATCCATGGTAATGTGTTCCCACTTCCATTTCGGAATCTCAAGTGGTTGCAATGGTCCCTTAGGCACTTGATGCTCTTGCCTTTACACGTTGACAAGTTAAACATGTTGAGATAAACTTTGCAATCTCTCTCTCTATTTGTTCCACCAAAATGTATGTCAAGATCACGATACATTTTAGTACTTCCTGATGGATTACAAATGGTGTATTGTATGCCTCCATCATAATCTTGTACTTCAAATCGAATCGTTAGGAACACAAAGTGCAGGTGGACTCAAGTATTCCTTCTTCATCAATTCTCGCTTAGGAATAGCTCCTTCTTGTACTTTCTTCTTCATATGCATCGCCGGGCTTAGGTGGCTTGAGCAACCTTAACTTTTTCTATTAAAGTTGGCTCTATCGTATATTTGACATCATCGCTTTTCTCCTGCATATGATCTTCTACTCAACGCGTCACTACCACGCTTCGCTTTTCGGGATGGTATTGAATAGTGTGGTCGTAGTCTTTCAATAGCTCGAGCCAACGTCATTGCCAGATGTTAAGTTCTTTTTTGAGTGAAGAAATATTTAAGGCTTTTATGGTCCAATATATCTCCACTTTCTCTCCATATAGATAGTGCCTCCGGATCTTTAAGCAGCAACGATGCGCTGCTGACTCTAGATCATGAGTAGGATAATTCCTCTCATATTCTTTAAGTTGTCGCGAGGCATAAAGCTATGACTTTCCCACGTTGCATGAGAACACATCCTAACCCTTTACCCGAAGCATCATTTGTAGATAACAAATCCATCCGAACCGGATGGTATTGTTAACAAACAGTCTTAGAAATAAGTCTCCTTTTAAGCTCTTGGAAACTCTTCTCGCACTCTTCGCTCCAAACGAATTTTGTATCCTTCCGAGTTAGATGAGTTAACGGAGTAGCGATTCGAGAAAACCCTTCCACGAATCTCCGATAATAACCAGCTAAGCCCAAAAAGCTACGTCTTCAGTCCACCACCGACTTCGGTTGCTCCCAACTTTGTATTGCTTCAATCTTCGCCGGGTCAACAGATACTCCATGTTTTGACACCACATGCCCAAGAAATGCTACTTCCTCAAGCCAGAACTCGCATTTCTTTAACTTGGCATAAAGCTTGTTTTCACGAAGCCTTTGGAGTACCAAATTTCAAATGGTGCTCATGATCTTCACGGCTTTTGGAATATATGAGGATGTCATCAATAAAGACAACAACGAATCGATCCAAATACTCTTTGAATACTCGGTTCATCATATCCATAAAAGCCGCAGGAGCATTAGTCAATCCGAAAGACATAACTAAGAATTCATAATGCCCGTCATCGAGTTCTAAAAGGCGCCTTTGGAATATCCTCGGTTCTAATCTTCAAATTTGATGATATCCGAATCGAAGATCGATTTTGAAAAGAATTGTGCTCCTTGCAAATCGGTCAAACAAGTCATCAATACGAGGTAGAGGATACCTATTCTTGATAGTGACATGGTTCAATTCCCGATAGTCAATACAAAGTCGCATACTCCCGCTCTTTCTTCTTTACAAATAAAATAGGAGCACCCACGGAGATGTACTAGGGATTTAATGAAACCAATGTCCAACAACTCCTGTGGTTGGACTTTTAACTCCTGAAGTTCAATAGGAGCCATTCGATATGGGGTTTTAGAAATGGGCTTTGTACGGGTTCAAGGTCAATAAAGAATTCAACTTCACGTTACGGGGTAGGCCAGGAGTTCTTGAGAAAATACGTCGGGAAAGTTAATAACAACAGAATATTATTCAATTTTGACGTGTCTTTATTCAAATCCATAACATGGGCTAAGAAAGCTTGACATCCGTTTTTTAATAAACGAATATCTTTATGATTAGATATGACAGTGATTGATTTTAATGGTTTAGTTGCTTGAATTCGAACAACAGGTTGTTTAGGAATATGAAAGCTAACAACCTTACGAAAACAATCAATCCCTAAAATCACATCAAAAGCAAGTATCTTTAAAGAGATAAGGTCAACAGGTAAGATAAGGGTGCCAACATGGATTAGACAAGATTTATAAACAGTGGATGTGATGAACGTTTCTCCTAACGGAGTTTCCACAGATAGGTCAAAGTCTAATTTCTCCGGAGTCAAGTTTAAACGTTGAGCACAAGCGGGAGAGATAAATGAATGGGTAAGCACTTAGATCTAGTAAAGTATAAACTTCACAAGAATTTATAAATAGCTTACCCAGTAATCACCTCGTTTGGGTTCCTCGCATTTTGACCAATCGCAACAAAAACGCTTCTTCCAGAACCGTTGACTTTGACTTTTACGGGACGGTCTTTTGAGTCACCGTCCCCATTGAACTAGGTTTCGCTGCATGCAATCTCGAAGCGATATGTCCTTCCTTTCCACAATTATAGCATACACGAACTGCTTGTGGGCGCTTTGGACGGATATGTCCTCTTTCCGCATTTATAGCATATGACCGGTAGTCGTTCTCCTCCCTTAGAACCCGATTCTTTCACCTTTGTCGTCTTCACATACGGTCGTTGTTGAATCTCCTCTTTTAAAATCTCCTCCTGACTCGTTTCTTCTATTTTCATGGCCATGATTACCACCGAGTGGTTACCATTTTTGTCCGCCTTTTTCTTTCTCCAATTGGTTATTGTTGTTTTGTTGATCGCTTATCTCCAGATGATCCTCGATTGTGGTACCTCGGTTGGCCGTACTCGTTATCTCGCTTCTAACAATTGAGCCACATTAACAACATCTGAATAGAGAGAAAATTTATGAGAGATGAGATCTTCGACGTATGCCGGTTTCAAACCTCTCGAAACATCCGCGTCATCGCTCCTCATTCTCCACCAAATGAGGTGCAAACACGGATAACTCGCAAATTTCGCCTCGTCTTTGAGACACCGCCCGCATGTTGGTCCGCTCCGGTCTAATAAACTCCACTTCCTTCATATGATTTAACACTTTCGTGAAAGTATTTGTCATTAAATAGTTCTGAAACGTCTCCCAAGACATCTTGAAAGCGGTGGATGGAGTACGCTTCACGCATTCCCACCAAGAATCCGCCTCGCCACGGAACATAAAGGTGGCGAATGGAACCTTCTGTTCTCTCACAGCATCCCAAGACATCGAATATCTTGGTAATTTGCTTGACCCATGTTTCGCCATGATCGGATCTGGCTTTCCCTTAAATTCGTGGTCCCAACTCTTTGAATCGCTTTGCATTTGTGACAACCGTGAATTGCTATCATTTCTCCTATGTTTTGAACACGAGTCTCCTCGTCGATTTTGCATGAACTGCAAAAAGCTTCTAAATATCCCTCGTTCATCATCTTCTCCGATTGGTGTTGTTTACGGGAGGAACATTGCCACTGTTGCGTTCTCCTCGTTGGTGAAAGACTGAGCGTCTCCACGGTCTCATTTCCATTGTTAATATTCTCGGTTGACATTCTCAAATCATCGTCATAAAACAAGGGTTAATTAAGGAAATCAATATATCACATAATATCCCTATATATTGACCAACTATAAAATAAGCTTAGGTAGGACACACTTTAGCGAAGGATTTACTCGTCTCTCCCTCCTAGTTCTATTCCCCGATCTCCGCCAGAGATCATATCCCTAAGCTCGATACCAACCGTGACACCCCAAAAATAGGTCTACATCCCCCATTCGAGTTGTCAATACACTGCATGCGAAACAACTACAACTTTATTATTACAATAAGAAAAGCGTGAGTTTAAATACGAGATATTGCCATCTGACAATATCCACATACAAATAAATCCTCATCATAATTATTGATACATTATTTTACAACAATGGTGAGGACTACTAAACAACTCTCCCTAGAACTTTCATTCCATACCCCACCTGCATTTTGCTATATTCTCGCCTCCACGAGAAGAAAAATGGAACAAAAAGGAAAAGGGTGAGCTCGACTAACCCAAAAGAAGAATATTATGACTAAGATAATATACAACAAAATTATCGTTAGTCTTCAACAGGGAAAATATAATAGAATACAATAGACAACAAGTTTTAAATCAATATTCGCAATGAAATAATAATTCATTAGAAGAGTTAAGTAGAGAATGCAAACTACTATCTTCTATGTATGAATTTTAAAGTTCACCGCTATTTTTATCCTGTAACATCAATCAATATATCCGGGATCAAATATTCATCCTTGCACTACTGAAGCCAAGGACATTCACCACCTAGTCATGTTCATCTAAACACTGCTTCATCTTTGCACTACGGGCCAAAGATATTCATCAAAAATCATTCATCTTTGCACTACGGCCAAAGATATTCATCGAAATCATTCATCTTTGCACTCTTCGGCCAAAGATATTCATCATAAATCATTCATCTTTTTGCACTACTGGGCCAAAGATATTCAATAATATCATCATTTAAGACCGAGGATGATGAAAATATTTTAAAAAAAAAAGCGAATCCAAAGGTGAATCAAAATGACAAGGATTAAGGATTAAGGATTCGTACTTTGTTTTATCCACGTCCAAAAATACCTCAAAAATAATCATAGTGGCGTAAAATTCAAGAATGATTAAAACATGGATACAATCAAAGCTAGTATCCACAATAGATATTTTGACGAAAAAGAAATTTTTTATTTTTCGATGAATAGTTAGTATTCGTGAATAAAGTCAGATATCGTGAATAAAGTCTTGATACGTGAATAGTAACTTCGACACCAAAAATTCCAAATTTGATAAAAACTTCCAACCAATATTTCGGCATAATGATATTGAAAAAAATAATATCATTTTCGAATAAAATAACATCCCTTACCTCGAAAGATCGAGATTTAACTCGAATCTTGGATATAGACTATATCTTGAACATTCACCGTATAGCAATACTCAAAGTATACTCAAAATACTCACAAGAATACGCTTTCGATAATATAGAGAGAAAACTTCAGATTTTGGTGTGATTTTCAATTCTAACCTAAGCACTTATTTATAGGAAATTGCTTAGAACACCAAAAAGCGAAAAATTTAATAAAATATTAATATTTATAAAAATATTATACGTATTCTTTGAAATTTGAATCTCAACAATTCACACATGCCAACCTTCTAGAAGAAAATAAAAAAACGTTTTCTAATTTAAAATAATTTAAACTTCCAAAATTAATTATTTGAGCTTGAACTTCAATAATTCACAATAAATAGCCCTTTTATCAGAAAATTCGAATCTCATGAGTTTTTATAGGAAATCCAATTCTCTACAACTTTGCGAAGAAAGTTTTTCTAAATTCCCAACAGAAATTGACCGAAATCCATAAACGGGTGATTTTAGAGGCTATAATCAAATTTCATCGATAAATGGGGTTCACGTACATGTTTAACATGTTTTAAACATTTATTGTAACAAAATACTCTTCCTCCTCAGATACTCATATATCCCACATTCGTTGTAAAAATATCACCATTATTATATTATTAAAATATAATAATATATATTTAAATGAATTATTTTATCGAGAAAAGAAAAATTTCAATTTTCAACAATTGTCACATTAAAATTTTCTCCATCTATATCCACATAAAATCAATATTTTCCTCATCATATGAATCAATAATTAATTATTCACAAATAATATTACGTAATCACAATATTGACAACCAGTGCGCCTCCCAGGAAAGAGGGGCTTTCCAATAAGAATTTCTCCTTCTTGGCCAAGCGCAATTAGGTGACCAAACCTCTCCTTAGATGAACTTTCTAGACATTGCCAATAATGTTATCTAATAATATTATTCGGATAATATGAATTATTGTTTCGACAATGAAAAATCTTGTGTAATGACAATTATTAAAACAACAAAGAATATAAAATATCAACGCAAAGAATTATTGAATCAATAAAATAAAACACTAAACAAAATTATCGTAACCATTATTGAGTAGTGCCTTCTTACGTAAGAGTCAATAATTGGTGCAATCTGAGTGCTACTGCTTCAACAACGCCAGACATTCGTGTGTTTTAACCACAAGGGTATTCCAACGATTAAAAGCAGTAATAACTACGCCAGTTATTTTTAAACAACTTATATTTGTCATTTTCTTCCTCCAATCGCTTTTAGTTATGGGGCCCACACATGGCTACGCTTGGCACGTATTTAATATTCCCCGACAAAGATTTATATTCCACGACCAAACGAATATTCCCAACAACAATGAATATTTTATAACCACTTTGCTTATTTTGAAATATTTGCGTATTTTACCCGTAACTATCCACATTAATCACATCAACCCTTACTATTTCAAAATAATAATTAGAGGAAATTAAATTTTATTTATTAATTATTTGGGATCTTACAACCTATCTTTACCTGAAATATCAAAGATCATGGTTACACTAAATCACATTTCTTGTTCATAATCATACTAATAATTTCATCTTTGCACTACGGCCAAAGATATTCATTTGTATCATCAGTTGGTCATGTTCATCTCAACACATGTTCATCTTTGCACTCTCGGCCAAAGATATTCAACAACATGTCATCTTTGCACTACTGACCAAAGATATTCATCAATAATTCATCTTTGCACTACTGGGCCAAAGATATTCCTCAACAGATTCATATTTGCACTATAGGCCAAATATATTATTATCTCAAAAAATATATAATCATTTCGAATTTATATAAATAATAATTATAACCATGTTGATCATTTCACCTTTGCACTTAACTAAAGATATTCATTATATATTCAATGGTCATGATCATACCACCAACAATTCAACTTTGCACTTCTTCGCCAAAAGAGAACCCATAGTCATGATCATACCAAAAATCTACCCATTTTTACACTCAAGTCAAAAAGAAATATCATCATTAGGGTTATAAAAATGTTATATATGATAGTAAAATCAATATAATCAAAACATCTAGATTTAATCTCAAGAGTAATATTCATAAATCAACTATAATTTGGTTAGAAAAGAAACCAATTTTGTAAGTGAATAGTACTAAGTGAATAGTAACTTCGTGAATAAGAACTCATGAATAATAACTCATGAATAGTAACCCCGACATGAAAAAGGTAAAAATTCCACAATAAAATCCATACCAATATTTCTGTATAATGATATTGAAAGAATAATATTTCTTAAACTTATAAACAATTTATTTTAATTGTTTACACTTTACTAAATAATGCATTTAATCATTCTAAAATGTCAAACTCATAATATTTCATCACCAATAACCAAAACCCTCATCAAAAATCTGCATATACCTCATATAGGATTCTCAAGCCATAAAATCTTATTTTCCAATTTTCTTACTTCACACGACATATTTAATTCATTTACTCATAACTAGTCCATTTTCATGAAAAATACCAAATCAGTTCCAAAAATATTTCTTTTCATAGATTTAACAGAATATAGTCTCATATTGAACATATATTTTTCTCAGAATTTTTAAAATGCATTTACTATTTTTCATATGGACAAAACCGCCGAATATTAAAACATTTATCATAAATTGTACTTTTATCCAAAAATTCTAAAATTTATAGAATATACCCATGTTATATATATGTACTCCCAATAAAAATTTCATCAATTTTGGAGTTAACCACAAGGAGTTATAAGCGGTTACTTTTAAAATAGTCTTTTCCCGTAAAATTCATAACTCTTAATCTATACATCCAAAAATCGCCATTTTTGGACACAATCAACAAAACTCATCAAATTATCATTTCAAATTTTTCCAGAATTTTTGAAGGTCTGCAAAGTTACGAAACATGAAAAATATAACAACCCTTAAAATCCCTTACCTCAAAAGAAAGCAGATTTACATTTGGAATAACGAATAATCTAACTGAAAAACTTGATAGCAACACTCAAGATACAAGAATACACTTGATAATATAGAGAGAAAATAGAGAGAAAACTTCAGTTTACGGTGTGATTTTCAATTCTAACTTAAGCTTCTATTTATAGGAAAATGCTTAGAACGCTTGAAAGCGAGACTAAAATAATAAAATATTATTTTTCTTTTCTACACACCAACCATCCAAGACCAGCCATCCAAGCATGCCAATTCTGAAAAAATATAGCAGCCCACATGTTATTAACACCAACCAAAGTGGGTCCCACCATATAATTTAATAAAAATCATTTTATTTTCTAAAACTTCAATAATTCATAGAAAATAGCCCGTTTATCAGAAAAATTCGAAACTCGCGAATTTCCATGGGAAATTCCATTCTCTACAACTTTGCAGAAGAAAATTTTTCCAAATTCCAAATGCGAAATTGACCAAAATCAATAAACGAAAGCGATTTTACGATTATAATCAATTTTCTATCAAGAATTGTGTCCACCGACACCCAAAACATATGTTAAATATTTAATGCCACAAAATACTCTTCCTCCTCATATACTCATATATCTCACATTCATTGTAAAAATATTACCGTTAATATATTATTAAAATAATATATTTAAATGAATTATTTTATCAGAAAAAGATAAAATATTAATTTTCAATAGTTGTCACATTAAAAATTTTCTCCATCTATATCCACAATAAATATTTTCTTTATCATAATAATCAATAATTAATTATTCACAAATAATTTTACAGACTCACAAGATCTAACAACCAGTAGTTCCTCAGGATGAGAGGGCTTTCCAATAAGGATTTCTCTTACTTGCGCCTTGATTAGGTGACCAAACCTCTCCTTAGATGTAACTTTCTAGACATTGCCAATAATGTTATCTCGATAATATTATTCAAATAATTTGAATTATTGATCCGATAATAGAAAATATCGTCAAGTGATGACAATTATCAAAACAATAATAATATATAATATCAACGCAGAATTATTGAATCAATAAAATAAAATATTGAATATAATTCTTATCGTAACAATTATTGAGTAGTGCCTTCTTACGTAAGAATCAATAATTCAAAATATCGTAATCTGGCGTCTTCTTGCGCAACAACGCCAGACATTACTTTATTTTCCCAACCGGTATTCCAACAATTGTTAATCTGTAACGATTACGCCGTTATTTATAAAAACTTAATTTTGTCATTTTCTTCATCCAACAGTTATTCTGTTATGGGGCCCACAAATGGTTGCGCCGTCGTATGAATATTCCCTGACAGAAAGAATATTCCACGACCAAACGAATATTCCCTGACAATTGAATATTTTATAACCACTTGCGTATTTTAAAAAATTTCATATATCATCCTTAACTTTAACTTTTATCAATTTAACCATTTACTGAATTGTAATTATAAGAAAAATTGAATACTTTTATTTCATAAAATTCGGGGTCTTACATCATCATTGTGCATCGAGATTTGGTGATAAACCGAGAAAGCGTCAATGAAACTTAACATTTCATACCCCGAAGTGGCATCAATCAGCTGGTCTATGTTGGGTAGAGGATAGAAGTCTTTTGGGCATGCCTTATTCAGATCCGTGTAGTCGATGCACAACCTCCACTTCTCATTTTGCTTCTGAACCAAAACCACATTCTCCAGCCATTCGAGATAGTCGATCTCGAAGATGAACCCCGCCTTCAGTAGTTTAGTGATCTCTTCATCTATGATCTTTTGCCTTTCCGGGGCGAAGATCCTTCTTTTCTGTATCACTGGTTTCCTCTTCGGGTCTGTATGCAGTCTATGCAGCGCTACCAATTCGCTTACTCCGGGCATATCACTAGGTTCCCACGTGAAGATATCGGCATACACCCGAAACAAGTCCACCAGACCTGTTCGCAGCGGTTCTGTTAATCTTGCCCCAATTTTGATCAGTTTTTCCGGATTCTCTGGTATCAATTCCACATCTTCTTTCTTTTCTCTTTGGCGATTGCCATGGTTTCAATCTTTGCTTCCTTTGAATGAATGGCTCTATCTCGATGGCCATTGTCTGTTTCTATTTGCTAACCCCAACCCCTGAGGAAATCAAAGTATTTCGATAACACCTTCGGGCAAAGTCCAAATCACCTTTTACCTCCCCGATCCCGTTCGGTGTAGAAAACTTGATTTTGAAGTGAGGTATAGATGACACTGCCTGTAATGTTCCTAATGTCGGCCTTCCCAATATGGCGTTGTAGGCCGAATCCACTTATACTACAAAAATTTTTACCATTATTTTTGCTTCCTGAGGGGCTGTGCCGAACCGAACTGGTAGCTCTATCGTACCTGACACATGCACCGGGTCGCCACTAAAACCGTACAATGGACCCTCTCCTCCCAATTCTATTTTCTTTCCTCCCACATCCATCCTCTGATAGGCATGCGTGTAGAGTATGTCCACCGAGGACCCGTTGTCGATCATCATTCTTTTCATGTCGACTGGCCTGACCTGTGCTGTTATTACTAGTGCCCCATCATGTGGTTCGATATGGTCGACAGGGTAGTCTTTGTCCGAAAATGAGATGGATACCCCTGAATAGTCCTTATCCTTACGGGGTGATGAACTTGCTACCGACAATATGGCCTCGAGATGACCGCTCCTCTTCTTTCCGGTTACACGCCCTACCGATCCGCCCGAAATCACATCAATCACTCCTCGGGCTTGTGGGTGCGGTTGCGGCTGTGTTTCCTGTGTCGGTTCCCTGTTCTCCTCCCAGGGGTCCTCCGAACCTTTTCAACCGACCACATACTACACCAGTTGCCCATTCTGGACGTTCTTCTCTATCAGATCTTTCAGGTTGTTGCATTCCTCCGTCGTATGCCCCCGAGACTGATGATACGCACAATATTTGTTCCGACCCCTCTTCCCAGGCTTCGGGATCACTTGGCATGGTTCGAAAAAGGGCTTATTTTGCATCTCCTCCAGTATTTTAGCCCGATCCATTTTGAGTGCGGTGTAAACTTTGTTGACATTTTTGTTAGGGAAAGGTGGTCGTCCACTGCCCGAACCTCCGCCAATATAGCTTTTCTTACCATAGTTATCTGACCTCCCCTGACTGTCTGACTTCTGAAAATTTTGTTTATCCCGATCCCTGGGTTTCTCGTAGGATTGGGAGTGGGGTTTGAAGCTTCCCATCGCCTCCTCTATTGCAATATGTCCCTCGGCTCGGTGGAAAGCTTTTATCAAGTCTGCTGGAGGGTTAATCACCAAATCCTTCATCAACTTCTTTGACTTCTGAATGTCTAAGCCAGTCGTAAAGAAGCCCAGGGCCTGTGGGGAGTTTAATTCTGCCACCGACCCCACAGCCTCTCGGAACCTCTTGACGTATTGTCCCAGACTTTCATCTGGTTTCTGTCTGACCTGCATGAGGGAGGTTGTGATCTTTCCCCGCCTCTTATTACTCCCGAATCGAGCGTGGAATTTCTCCCAAAGATCATTCCATGAATTAATTGATCCCATCACCAGGGTTTCCATCCACTCCCGGGCGCTCTTTTTTAAGGTTGTTGCGAACATATAACACTTGGCAGCATCTGAATGCCCGTAGTATATCATCAGCCTATCATACCCGTCTGAGTGGTCATACGGATCCCCTATCCCGTCGTAGGTCTCCATCGGGGGCATCTTCCTTTTGGGGTCATTGTCTCTGATTGATCTCCGTGAAAAGGCGACTCTATACGCAGTTGAAAGCATCCCCGTCGAATTCTTTGCCAACAGTAATTTTTCTAATTCTGCCACCCTTTAAGCGAGGGGGTCGAACTCTCCTTTATGGGGGACGATCGGGGTCTGTCCCGCCTGTGTTTCGGAGTCCCGTCCCTCCTCCTCAGTCCCAACCTGCCTGGATGTTCTGATCGCCCCTCTGCTGATCGGCTCCTTCTCCGTCTTCGGCCATCCCTCGAGCAGCTTCGGTGCCTACTCATTTCCTTATCCGCCTCTCTCCGTCGGGGTGACCGAGATCGACTCCGATGCCTACGCCTCTTTGAGGATGCCTCCTGTTCTCCAGCCATGTTAACCATCTGCTGTTCGAGCTCTTCTTGCTGAAGGCGTAGGGCCATCATGGCGTCCTTGTTCTGCTGCATCTTTTTCTGCAGAATGAATTCCCTCTGATCTCGACTGCCCTCGCCTCGGCTTTTTTCATGCACCTCAAGCACCCGTGAGTGATTTTCGCCACCGACTAGCCCGGGGTTGGGGGCAGTGGCCGTCGTCGTGGAGAGTCTTCGCCGAGGGAAGGTGGCGCTTCCACGATCTCCCGGATTCGAACCCAATCATCTTCGACCGACCCCTCACACCGGGTGGTCTGGTGTGTTTTAGCCTTTTCGTGGTCAGAGACAGCATACTCCACGCTGGCCATAGCCTCTTACCGAAAAAGTTTGACTGTGATTGTAAGAACACTAAAAGCCCTCCTTCTAGTGCCAATGTTAACGCCAAGTTTCGCCGGCACGTCCAATCACAAAATCCACGCGCTAGAATCTGCACAATAACAGATTACACAGGCCGTTACAAGGTTTAACAATAGAGGCTAAGTGTTTAGTGCTCAAAAGTAGGTATTACCTGTTAATTGTAACCTTGACCTTGTATTTATAATGCTCACCACCTTTAGGATCCTTCTCTGAGTCGGACTAGGACTCCAAATTATGGTAGTTACCATAATTTGGATCCAACACAATCTCCTTAAAAGGTGCAAGTGGAATCCAATCCAACCACTACCTTTGGAGTTACCTTATTCAACTACTACCAGATCCCGAACTCAGACGCAGGAAAGCCCATTGTGCAGGCCCAAACAACCCCACCATCAGGTCTGGGCTTCGACCCAAAGGACTCGAAGACCCGACCCCGAACACCACAAGACAAGGTAAGGCTCCGGCTCGAAGGGCTCGAATACCGAACCTGAAGACATCCACTAAGATGAGACTCCGGCCCAAAAGGACTCGGACGCCAAACCGAACAACTCCAACCTCTCCACGGGCTTTAGCCCAATGGTCTCCTAAAGCCCTTCTAATGTCAGGCCTTCGGCCCACGTGAAGGTCGGTAAAATGCTCCCGAACAACATCAATAAATCATTATCCAATAGTTTCCTTATCCTTATTTAACTCTCTATTTTAATTCCTATATATGATTTTACTCCCTAGTATGAAGGAGTCAAAATACCGTTCTCTATATATATAAAATGACATTTCACACCCTCATTTAAGTGGATAACTCATCAATAATACACATCTTGACATTATTTTACTACTTCATTTTTAAAAAAATATTTTCAAACATATTCAAATTAAAATTGATATAAATTTATTTAATTTATGTTAATATAATTATAAATATTATAAAAGTACTATTACTTATAAAATTTATTATTTTCAAATTTTAAATGAATCATATTAAATTTAAATTTAAAAGTACCACAAATTAACTTTTTAAAAGTTAATATTGATCTTATATATATATTTGCACATACAATCTATTCAATACTCAATTCATAAATTATTTAAAATTTAAAATTAAATAAAAATTATTTTACTAAGAAGATACAATTGATAAATTATACTCACTTTTATAAATTATAAGATTGTTATTAATTTGATGTTTTGACTATTGGAACTTTCAAATTTTAACTTTTAATTTTTAAATTTTATTATTTAAAGAATCAATATAAGGAACCTGTTGGGTACATAGTGAAAAAATTGTATCTCTATTTTACAGAATGACACAATAGACTGCAGAATAGGATTATATGAATAGAGATAAAGAAACTGTGAATGCTCTAAATATACTATTATAATTATTTTTTCTAAATAAGTTTATTTTCGTCTATGAAATGTTATTTTAATTATACTCTATCTGTTCCTTTATATAGATCATTTTAGAGTTGTGCATAAGTATTAAAGAAATAATTATATAGCATTAAATATAATATTAATTATCTATTTTGTCCTTGTATCGGAAGAAGAGAGTGTTATTTATTGGACAAAAAAGTTAGAGAACCAAAGTTATATTTAATACTTAGAATAATATTAAAAACTAAATAATTAATATTTATTTGAAATTCGCAAACCACATATATTAAAAGACAAAAATATATCTTTAAAACGGCTTATTTTAAAAAATAGGGGGTTAATAATGTTGTATGCTTTAACCTAGCTGACGAAGTTTTGTTTTTATGTAAATTCATTTGACAGGTACAGTAGGTACAGTAGTGGGGTTGTTGTATGCGGATCGGGTCACGTGAGTGTGATATTCACAACTTAATGTCACGTGCCTTTGCCTTCCATGGACGACATGACACGTGGCATAGTACATATATATTTTAGGAAATAGATCTGTATGATCACTAGTCTTAACTTCAGCTTATTATACCAACCACCAACAAGTTACATCATGAATTATAGTAATCAGCTTATTTCTTTTGTCATTACTTGCTTATATACGTACGGATTGATATCCTTAATTAGCGCAAAAATGGTGTGGTACTGGAGTAGTATAATTAATTAATTAATTAATGGCCGACTTCTGCTTAACAAAGAACTAACTGTATACTAGAAAGCAACCCTACTAATTGAATTGGTTGGAAAATGCTTACTAGCAATAAAAATTATTAATTAATGCATGGTTTTATTATACTCCCTCGCTCCGTTCCGATCATTAATTATTGATTTTTAAAAGTGAATTAAATATATTTTCAAAGAAAAAATACTTTTAAGATAGTTTATAATAATATTCATCATTCCTTCCATATGTATATTGACTAAAATTAATGGAAATCATGTCAATTTTGAGTTTAAAAATATTTTTAGTTGAATTTAAAAAATCAATAATAATATTATATTTTGCCAGAAATTGATTGATTCTATCAGGTTCATTCTTCGATAGGTAGTGCATCAGATCTGAGATTCTCTTTGTTTGTTTGTATAAGAAGTTCAAATGGCAAAAAATTATGTGGACATAATAATAATTATATAGATTTAAATATTAACGTTCTCTTTATAGCGTTTATGGTCTTGAGGGCTTTTGACTAAACCAAACCTAAATTGATTGCTGATTAGTGAAAGCAGAACCGGGCTATCCCAAGGTACATTAACGCTTGGGCTTCTCAAGAATGGGATAATGGGCCTATAATGCATTCCTGGAAATTTTATTGGCCCAAATTTAGTCTAATTATATTTCACCTGACTGATAGTCTAGTCTAGTGTTTCAATTTTTTTACTAAATAATTCTAACAAGTCTAAGTCGCTCAAAAAGAAAGGTTATGATTTGTTTCAGATTTTTATTATCAATTATTATTATTATTATTATTATTTGAAGACGAATCACAATCTTACTTGATCAGGGAAGAATCTAATGTCACATACTATAAATCATAATATTAACTTATTAAAAATTCCCTTCACATTTGATTCTAAAAAGTTTAAGCTCCATTCTCATGAATCAATATTCTAGGTGGTTATTCTTGTTGTTGGGAAAATAATAAGTAGTCGTAATAAAAATATTCCATTTCAATGTGACTAACAATCATCTAGCCTAACGTCCTAGATTTCAATTTCAATGTGTGCTCCTCCTTCAATCACATGAATCAATTTTTATGTTATGTCGTCGTGTACGAAGAAGTAGCAACAAGTTGCTTATTTTTTGAAAATCAAAACCAACACGCCTACTATGCTATCAAATGTCACTTTAATTTATTTAAAAAAATAGGTTTTTTATTTTTACTTTTTAGACAAGATGTATGTATACTAGTGTTGAAGTGCAACAATGGTTCCAAGTCATCTTCCTTTTTCCGTATAAACTTTTAGAGTAAATGGCCCTTTAATTTGCCTTATTTTGTACTTTACATCCCAATTTTTTTTTTCTTTCAAAAAACTTTTCATCCCATGCTTTTGTCATCGTTACAAATTACACACTCCGAAACCATTAAATATTCTATTCTATTATAATATTTTTATTTAAAAATAAAAATATGTGTTGTTTAACCACTTTTGATGAACTTATTACTTTTTCAAAAATTAAATTGAGCTTGCAGACTAAATGATATTTATTTTGTTTAACCATGTTAATACACTAAATGTATCAACTAAACACATTTAACTTGTAAAAAAATGAATTTACCAACAAGCTTCAGTGTTCATTCAAAATTATTGTTTTGAATGAATGAAGAACAATGCTATTACTATTACATAAGAAGATTATATATATTCATTACACATATACATGTATATCATGATTACTCCACCGACACGCGACACGCAGGAGAGATGATATAAATATATAGATGCGTGGATTATTTATGAATGAATGTCAGATGTAAACCCATGATACATCGTATGTGTATATAAGATTATGTGATATTTTTTATGTGACAGTAACATTATTTATGAATAAATGAATGGATGTGGTGGCCTGGGCTCCATGCAATTGAAGAGACCTATCATATCACTATTTACCCCAACCCAAAAATAAAAAAGGCTTAAAAAATAGGGTGAGAGATTTCACATTCAAACTGCGCAGTCAATATTGCTAGATTCACTCTCCTATCTCCATCAATATAACAGAAACCAGAAGAGAGAGAAAAACCACTTTCAAGAATCTAACAGACTATTATAGGAAGGAAGGAAAGAGAGAGAGAAAGAAAGAGAGCCAGCTATCAGCTATGGCTGCATCAATAGCTAAAGGCCAATTTGGGCTGTACCACCCACCATTTATTAACCTTATTTTCACCATGTGACTTGTCCCTATATCCATCATCTGCTTCTAGTGTGAACCCCTTAAGCCTCCATATTTTCACAAATCTAATATACTCCTACTATATTATTATACTAGCTGTACCCGTTCGTGTCTCCGGCACTATTTAGTTTTGGACGGTGAAATTTATCCTAATATTTTGACGGTTCTGATGATTTTTGGGTTGAGCTGAAAATTCAAGTTGTGTTGTGTTTTATTATATAAATTTATTTATTATATTTATTTATGTCCTTTAACCACCTAACACCAACAAACAGTCACTCTCAAAGTTGTTGCCACCCCAAATATTATTAGAGATTTTGACCTCTTTTATATATATATATATATATATATATATATATATATATATATATTGATGGTGTAATTCGGACGAGCAAATTAAGGAGTAAATGAAAAATAAATGATGCTTGCATCTAGAAATTAAATTATTACATGGGTTATTTGTTAGAGGAGAATCCGGTAACACATCGCGCACGTGTTATCGATTCACTCTTTTATGTATATATTAATCATTTACTCTTTTATTACTCCCTCCATCTCATAGTTATAGGCTGATTTTTTTTGGCACATAGTTTAAGAAAATCATTTTAAGTGACAATTTTAACAAAAATTTTCCACATATACCCTTTAATATGGAATTAATGAATAAGTTAATTACTCCTTACTTATCACACTGAAACTCTCAACTTAATTGATCAATGTGTACTGACCATTAAAATACAACTTTAACCAAAAATGAATTTTTAATCTACATAAATTTTCAACCAATCACAAAACGTTTATGTTATTCCAAATTCATTTATTGAGCCTAAAAAGTTGAATTCTTTTATTGAGAATACAACAACATTAAATGTGATGATAACAATAATGACATTGAATGTTGTTTCTTCAAAAAAAAAAAAAGAAGTAATGGTTGAATATTTATTATAAGGGCATAAAAGTAAAACAATGAACCAACTAAATTTTATAAATAGTAAGTAGCCTTGGGACATCCCAAAATAAAAAATCAGCCTATAACTATGGGACGGGAGGGAGTATTTCTCTGATGTGGTATTGATTTTTAATTTGGAAATCTAAAAATTTAAACTCTTTTATTATTTCACAGATGTGGGATCAATTTTCTTGCCGTTGTTAGAGGAGAACCGGAGACCTTGTGTGTTACCTGGAACCCAAGTTGAAGCCATTCATGTCAATTAACCCTTAACTTTTTTTTCTTTTTTTTTTATTATTATTTATCGGATTTGATTTGAGATTCCAACTCAATGATATTCTAGCCATACTACCTACCATGCATACCAACTGCAAGAACATATAATTGAACTGCAAATTATAAGAGATGTGATGGCCCACTGCAAAGTCTCCCTTAAATGGGGTCCCCTTTTCTTCATCCAAAGCAATGCCATCCTCCCATTCCACTTTCCTCCCCATTTTTTCCCTTGGCAGGCAAAACATCAATGATGAACTGTAAAAGAGGTCTAGGCCCAACCATTTACTTGGAATAAGTTCCTCTTTATGACAGACCGAAGTACAAATATGTATAGTAGCCTCCTTTTTGGTAAAAGCAGAAGCAGAAATCGTCATTATGGCTACTACTGCTTTCAAATGGGCCGGACTTTCCCAAAACCCACTGAAGGCTTTAATAATCTTGCTTAGTCTTTACATATAATTGTGTTTTTTCTATCCTTTGCTTTATTACCATAATAATTCAAGCCATGTGAACCGAATGAGTGTTTCTCCAATTTTTAAAGCCTACTTTTTGATCCAACGATGCTACTCCCTTCCCTTTGTTCCCCAAAAGTCTCATTTCCAAATCTACCAAAAGATTTCTCCTTTTTCTTAATATAATAATATAAAATTACACAATGTATTAAGTTTATTCTCGTAATCTCATACAAATATATTTTTATATTTATAAATGGAATTCTTTTTGTGAAACTGAGATATATCGCTCTTTGTCCATCTTTATACTCAAAATTGGTAGGCAATTTAGCAAGGCACATGCAGGAAAGAAGAGTTGAGGAAGAAAAGTCACTCTAGAGCTGGAAAGTTGGGCCATAGGATGTACCTTTTAAAGTTTTACAACTAAGAGAAATCTCTCTTGCAAAAGTTGTTAATTATTTAGTCAACCAAAAAACATCTAAAAAGACAGGTTATGCATCATATATGTTGATTTGTAAATATATATAACATTAACATTAACATAAACATATGCTTTTCCATTGGGAATGGATTCATGATTCTCAGAATTAGACTCTCTTACATCCCCATATCTACTGATATCATCACTGAAAAACAAAGTGAAAACAATGGTTAATGGGGACCACGAACATAATTAATAACCATGCACCCCACCAGCACACAGCCCATGTTAATGACTAGTCTATAAACCACCTTTTTACTCATCATATGCGATGGTGTTGTAGCTGCAACAGCTTAGAATAAGGCCCTTCGAGTCGACTAATTAGTTCGGCGTGGCTGCCTTGCTCTACAATCCTCCCATCTTGAACAACTCCTATACTGTCAACCCCTCGAATCGTGGATAAACGATGGGCCACGAGCACGGTGGTTCGACCCCTCATTAGCCTTTCGAGTGCTTCTTGCAGCACACATTCTGATTCTGCGTCGATTGCGCTTGTGGCCTCGTCTAGTAAGAGTATAGTTGGATCCTTGAGAACTGCCCGAGCAATGGCGATTCTTTGCTTTTGTCCCCCGGAGAGTTGTACCCCTCTTTCACCTACTGCGGTTTTGTAGCCTTGAGGCAAACCACTAACAAATGTGTGCACATTTGCTACACGAGCTGCTTCTATGACTTCTGCTTCGGTTGCCCCATCTTTCCCATATGCAATGTTATCAAGAATGCTTGCTGCGAAAAGGGCTGGCTCTTGTTGCACCAAGCCAATTTTCAGTCTCAGAGTCTTCAAGTTCAAGCGACGGATGTCTTTCCCATCGACCATAACTTTACCAGCTATTGGATCATAGAAGCGCTCGATCAATGCAATTACCGAACTTTTTCCTGAGCCACTAGCCCCAACAAGAGCTTGGCTCTGCCCAGCTCGGATTCTAAGGCTAAAGTCCTTAAACACAACGACATCAGGACGTGAGGGGTATGCAAAGTCCACGTGACGTAGTTCAATTTCACCTCGAATGGTTTCAATTGGCTCAGAATCAGGATCATCAGGGTCTATACTTGTTGATCTATCAAGAATAGAGAAAACAGAACCAACAGCTTCCCCACCCCTTATAATCTCAGGTGCAAGGCTAACAGTTTCAGCAACAGAATTGGCGGTGATCACTAAAACAATAAACACCTTAATAACCTTTGAGAAAGTGGAGACGCCTTTGCTTACAAGGTGGGCGCCATACCAAAGAATTAGAGCTTCAGAAGCATAAAGAGCAAGCTGAGAGAGCCCAAAGAGAATGCCAGCTAATTGGCTCCGACGGAGGCTTTGGAGTTGCGGGAGACGGAGTTCGTTGCAAAAAAGGGAGAGGATCTTTTCTTGGGCATTAAAGGCTGCAACTGTGCGGATGTTACTCACTCCCTCCCCTGCAATCATGCTTGTTTTTGCATGTGCCTTGGCTGTGTCTCCAGCAAAACCTTTTAGAGAAAGTTGCTGTTGCATTAAAATTAACAGAATAAACTGTCAGAACATTGGTTTTTAAATTAACAATTAGAAATACTCATCACTGAAAGTAGATATAATACTACTATTTGGGGATCACATGACTAGCCGTTACACTTCTATTTGCTCATAATTTGAATCATTCTGGATAGTGCATGAAAACTTTTATTCATTATACCAGTAAGTAGGGAAACCTCATTCTTTATTAGGTGCTCTCTCAGATTATGATAAAATACCTTCTCTCTCTATCTATAAATCTATCTTTGAACCAAGGTTTTTCTATATTCATAAAATACATACCGTTGCATTCAAATTACAAAACGGCATTACTACTCCAAAGTAAATTTGCAACCATATTATAAGTAGCAAACTGATGTTAGTGAACCCAAATTAATTTTCATTATTTTTCAGTAAAATTGAATAACGAAGTTATAAATCCAACGTATAATAAATCATGAACCCACTACAAACACTTTGTGGCTGAAGTGAGTCGAAGCGACCAGGGTGAGGGCCCCTGAAGTGTTAAGAGGTAGATGAAAATGATATAATTACTTCATTAGTGCATCAGCAATAAATCTATCTACTTCAGCATGCACAGAATTGAAAACACTGTTGAACATGCAAAGACAGCTGCAACTGCTACTCTGCTACTACAGTACCCGTACCCCAAAAGAGGACAAAAGTTTGGCAACATTTAAATTCAACCTAAAGCCACAGAAATGTAAAAAGGGGTGCGTATTAACCCTTCTGGGTAGGTTAGACAACTTCAGAACCCAGAGTCCTCATACCCTGCCATACCACCATGACAGCCACACCCTGACATCCCTCCATGAACAAATGCAAATGAGCAGTAAAAATAAGTTACAGATAGAAAACATTGTAGTATCTGTGTCAATAGCAACCATAAACTCCTATTCCTATAAATCATGTATAATTTGGTCACGGGCCAAGAATCCCTGCAACTTCTGGCATGAACATCTAGTGGAAATGGTAAACTTAGCAATCAAATTGTCTCTGTACTCCAACCCCGTCTGCCATATATTTTAACCTTTTCACTAGGGTCTCTAAAATCAGACATAATACTGAGACATCTCTGTGTGGTGTGGATTGTTGGTGCAAGGTAAAAAAGTAAAACAAAGGTGACTGGCCAAAAAAATTACTAAAAACTCAACCTAAGATCTGACTGGGATGATAAAAATTCAAGAAAGTTACATGCCCTCGAGAAATAAATAAACTAGTACTAAGAAATAGTAGCAGTTCTCAGTGGTATTGAAGTTGATGAGTGATAGTAGAATCATTGGAATTCTATTTTTCATAGTTTACTGCAAGTGGAGTGTATATTTTAAGGCTCGGCTGTGATTTTCGAAGAGTTATGCACGGTAATTGGAGAAACCACATGCAGGGCACAATAATGGTGCCACGTTTGTATTTGATTTACCGTCTTATTATAATACTCAGAAAGCATTGAAGATAGGTTCAGAAAGATCCAAATTAATTACTTAAAACACAGAAATCTGACAGTTGAATTAAATACTACTGGTTTTCATATATTTTTTAGATCCCCGAAAATGCCCTTGATATGCCTTTTTTTTTTATTTTCATACGGTATGTAGTCAAGTATTCAATATTAAAGTGCATACCTGGGCAAAGTTGGCTAAAACAAGAAGAGGGAAGGTGGCCAGTATGAGAAGTGAAACCCTCCACTCCACTATGAATGCAACTATAAATGAAGTGAGGAGGGAAGTCATGTTCTGCAATATAACCGAGATCCTCTCAGCAATGGCAGATTTAACGTCGGCAGCATCCGTGGCTAAGCGATTTGCAACGAAACTCGAGTTATGCTCGTCTTCATCAAACCATCCGACTTCATTCCTTAGGATTGCTGAAGAATGATAGAGATACTAATTACAAATTGTTAAATGCATCTTTTCTTTTAGCCACTCCAAAATTGATTAAAAAACATAAAAGAAAAGATGATGATATATATTTGTAACTGATCCTTAATAAAAATCAGTTTTATCGGAGGGAAAGCCAACCATCTCTATATCTCTTATACTCAGATTTATATCATCATCTTTTACAAAGAAGCATATATATGAGATTTATCGGTGAGTTGCTATCACTATGAATATATAAGTTTGACATATATCCTAGAGATATATTTTCAATAGCCTTTTAGCAAACCATTTTGGTAAGAAACACTTAAAAGGATAGGGACTACCCGTGTCAATTCCTTGTTCTAATTGTTCAGTGTTCACTTTTATTTTTCACAAATTTCACTTGACAATTGCATTCCAAAAAAAAAGAAATTTGGCATTCTGTATCATCAAGCTATTATAATGCTAATTGATATAAAATGTGAACGAGAAATATAAGGAAGAAGAACTGAACAAGATTTGTACCTGCAAGCATCATCCTCCTTACTCTGGTAGTGAGATTCTCTCCCATGATGCTGAAGAAGTAATGTTGTATCAAATATGCAACGACAGCGTATATTCCTGCTCCAATGTAAATGAAAACAAATTCCTTTGTCTTCCTTTCCATGCTTGCAGGATTGCGGTAGTAGAACACCTCGATCATATTGCTCATCACTATGGCAAAAGTTGGACCAATAAAACCGGAAAGAATGGATCCAATTGCACCCATGATTGAGTATGGCCATTCAGGAGCATTTAACTTTAGAAGACGGAAGAAATAATTATGTGGTGCTGGATTTTTTTTATCTGTTTCTGCATTTGAGACCATCTCTATACGACCATCAGCACCAGTGCTGTATTGATAGCTCAGATTCCTTAAGCTGCCAGATCGAAGGCTTAGAGACTTCGTTGACAATGAATGGCTTAGTCGTGATGAACGAGAACGACGGGTTGAGGGATTTGAGAAGTCTCTATTTCCCACCATCCCCTGGAATCTGATCAAGGAAGCGTAGGCGCCAGCTTTGGAAATTAGATCTTCATGGGTGCCTGTCTCAACAACTTGCCCTTGTTGTAAAACTGCAATCGTATCAACATTCCTTATGGTGGATAGGCGATGAGCAACCACCACAGTTGTCCTTCCAACCATTAGACGGTCTAGAGCTTCTTGAACAATGCTTTCAGAACCAGCATCAAGGGCACTAGTTGCTTCGTCAAGGAGGAGAATCTTGGGGTTCTTCAACATAGCTCTTGCAATTGCAATTCTCTGCTTCTGGCCACCTGAGAGTTGGACTCCTCGCTCTCCCACCTAGAATATTAATTCAAGTAGCCATTTCATTATAATTCACAAAAACAACTAACTTAAGGAAGAAACGAAGGCCAGACAACGGCAACCAATTTTGGCCAAATAGTGTCAAATCTTAGACTTCAAGGTGCCTTTAAACTTGAACTGATAGGGATTAATATGATTAAAAAGTGTTTGACTACATTTGCAGTTGCTAATGAAACAGACATGAATAATATATACAAACCTGAGTGTTATAGCCATTAGGAAGCAAGGTAATAAAGCTATGAGCATTAGCTGCGGAGCTAGCAGCCTCCACATCAGCCATAGTTGCATCAGGCTTTCCATAGAGTATGTTCTCGAGTATGGTGGTGGCAAAGAGTGCAGGTTCTTGGTTCACAAGACCAACTTGATCACGCAGCCATCTCAGTTGCAGTGTCCTAATATCCACATTGTCAAGCAAAATTTGACCTGTCCAGCCAATAATATACATCAGCTCAAGTATTCACAACAACCTCTAAGATGTTTAATATCTGAATAGGAGAAAACTTTATGTTACTTACCCTGATTGGGATCATAGAACCTTTCAATCAGTGAAACAACAGTGCTTTTCCCTGACCCACTACCGCCAACAATTGCAACTGTCTTTCCTGCTGGGAAAGATATGGAGAAACCACGAAAGATGATGACATCAGGCCGTGATGGATAGCTAAAGGTCACGTCTTTGAATTCGATGTTGCCATTAACCTCAGCCAAACATTTTCCATCAGATGGATCCTGGATTATTGATGGTTTTTGCTTGATAATCTCCATTAACTTGTATCCAGCAGCTTTACCTTTGCTGAATGCTCCAAGATTTGAAAATGACTGACCCAAACTCCTGTTACCATCAATAATCTGAAATCATAAGTAAAATTTTCCACAGAATCTGTTGAACAGAAGGCAATAATTGAGTTAAAAATCTTACATGCCACCAACAATTGCAGAAAAAATAGCAGTGAAAGCTTTTCCTCCATCCGTCTGTCCATTCCTGATAAATACACCGGCATACCAGAAAACAAGGGCCCATGACATGCATGCAATTCCATATGTACATCCTAGTCCTAGGCCTTTGGCCATCCCAGCCTTGTATCCAAGCTTTAATGTATTTTGTATGGCATCTGAATATGAATTCAGGGCCTTGCTCTCACCAACATACGAGTATACTGTCCTAACTTGTGCAATGGTCTATTCAGAAAGTATGAGACTTTAGAAGTGGAAACAGTTAAAAGTTTAGTGGCACCTTTAGCCTAGCCATGCAAATCTTAAAAATAAAACCTTTAAAGCTATTACATGTAAATTGTGGCAGTTTAGATTCTCAGGGTCATGCGAATTTTGTTACCAAACAGTCTAAAAGAAAATTCTTGAATTGCAATTTAGAAACAATTCGGGTAACAAAAGACCAAATGTATTTCAAAGCAACAGAGTTTATTACTTATAAGTTGTTTCAATCAGATGTAGTTCATATGATTTTCGATCAAATGGCAGACTAGAAGTGGGAAATAGACTGACCTGCTCGGCAATAATGCCCGCATTAGCATAGGATTCGCGACTCTTGGACGTGAGACCGGTGAGGGTGTAAGCATACAAGCCCCCAGCAAAAGCAATTCCTGGAATGATTGCAATACTAAGCAGAGCTAGCTTCCATGCTGACACAAAACCAACCACCAATCCCGCCAAGAATGTGGAAAGATAATGGATGAAATTCCCCACCTAAATTCCCCATTACATAACCAAAACTCAAAGTTAATCATGATTAAATAAACCAATTATTCAAACACTTCAATCTCTGTAAGTGTAGTCCCAAACTTTGAAACCAAATCAGAAACTTCAAACATGATAATGCAAGTAAAATTCAGATTTGCTAAGGGGCACCATATGTAGGGGTGGTCCCACAATAATGGAGACCTACCACCCATATGTTATTTTTTTTTCCCTTATTGGTGCAAAATTCTTGAATACCACTAAATTCTTAACCATTAAAGTCCAGACAATAAAAATTCAAAATGGGAAGAGACGGAAAAAGAGAAGAAGACAACATAATTTTACCTTCTCACTGATGGCATCTTGAACAAGAAGAGTATCTGTGGAGACACTAAAAACAATATCACCAGTTCTTGCATCTGTATCAAAGAACCCAACGTCCTGTTTCAACACTGCCTCCAAATATTTCTTCCTCAATGCACTCACTTGCCTCTCCCCACTATACATCCAACACCCAATTTCTGTTCATTACACAAAATAAATTTACAAAATTATTAAACTTTAGAAATTGAAAAAAAGAAATATTATATATATATATATATATATATATATATGTAGTATGATGGTCATTAGTTTAACGGTTGTAGAAGTGCATAGTGAGATAAATTTATGTACTAATAATATACTATTATTTAATGAAAAAATTGACAAGTGAAGCGGAAAAGGCCAAAGAATCAGTCCACGGACCACGTGCAACCACTAGTCCAACTTGATCTAAAGTGAACTGGCTAGGAGAAATCACACTTGGGAACATAATAAGCAAATTGCTCTCAATTTTGAATAATAAAATATAAAAGGAAAATCATGAAGCTTACCTGCGTAAGAGGAAAAACAGACAACTAATCCAAGATATACGAAATACAGAGCATACTGCATGGAATATAGACAGGAAAAACAGTCAGATCTGTGATTAAATTCTCATATTACAATAAAGATTGCATTTTTGAGATAAATTTGGAGAAAATAAATTGATTGCGAAACCTTTGAGACTTGATCAGTCATTTTATGCAAATCAAATTGGTTCTTGCCGAACCCATTAACCATTTCTCCAAATAGAAGGAAGAAAACGGGCATGGAGGAGCCATGAACAATGGCTCCAAGAGTTCCGGCGGTCATGAGAAGACAGTCATATTTATCGGCTAAAGAGAAGAGCTGATAAAAAGGCAAACTGTGGTCTTTATTCTTCTCTGCCTCTGGCATTGGTTTTGGCTCCGTCGTATCCCCCATTTTTAACGGCTAAAAGAAGCTTGTAACTTTGATGGTGGGATTTATATGCATGTGGGTATAGGTCTCAGTGTTGTAGCATTGAAGCAGAACAGCAAATAATGAGGTGGTTATTGAAAGAGAGAGATCTGAGAGAGTGGGAGTATTTGTGTTTATTAGTAGTAGTTTCTTGAAGTGCTGACAATAGGTCGGTTGGAATTTATGAGTCCAAGAGCTAGCTATATTGGCAGGAGAGGAGAGAGAAAGAGAGAGAGCTTGATTAGCCGGGAAGAAGAGAGAGAAAATGGTGGTCAAAGAAGAGAAGAGAGGGAGGAGATGGAGTGAAAGAGAGTGGCGAGTGAGGATACTTATAGTGAATGTCCAGTCCAGGTCAGGTTAAATGGAATCTCTCATTTATATTTATTTTAACGGACTTCTGTTCGAACTTCGTTGATATATGTGCCGCCAAAAATACTACTACTCCACAAACTAATTACAGTATTTGTTTTTGATATTGTATAATTCTAAAATTTAAATTGATATAAATTTATTTAAATTTTGTAAGAAATTAAATTCTAATGGGTAATAAGAAATACGTTTAGAAAAAGTTTTTGTCAAAATTAAGCTATGAAATTCGGTTTGTTTCTGATGGGTGTGGGTACTCTCACGGGCGAAGTTAAAAATATTTTTTGAACTGGTTAAAATTATTATTAAATTATAAATAATTTAACAAGAGTTTAAAGGTATTATTTTCGAGCCAATTTTTTTAACACTTTTATACTTTCGACACACGCATATATAAGTAATCGGTTGCTTTGAGCACTATTTAAACAATCAAATTTGTAACCGTTGATAACTATAAATGATGGCATGGATTATTTGAAATTACATATACCCCCTTTAAATCAAAGATAACTCTCCGGATAAATTGCTCCTTGCCGCTATCGGCTGTAACGACTGGTTAATGCACATGCTATTATTCATTTGTAGGTTAATTGTGTATTATTCTATCATTATTATTATATTTTTAATTGCTGCTATTATGCATATGTTTAAAATATATAATATTATTTTAAAATACACAATTATTTTAAAATACATAATATAAAATATTATGCATATGTTTAATATTATCGGACATAATATTTTAATATTATTTTAAAAATTATGAATATTTTATCATAAAATAATATGTTTAATATTATCGGACATAATATTTTATCAGAAATAATATGTTTAATATTATCAAAATAATATTTTATTAGAAATAATATGTTTAATATTATCAGAAATAATATGTTTAATATTTCGTAATTTTTAAAATAATATTAAAATATTATGTCCGATAATATTAAACATATGCATAATAGCAGTAATTAAAAATATAATAATAATGGTAGAATAATACACAGTTAACTTACAAATGAATAATAGCATGTGCATTACATTACCCTACGGCTATAGCCGTTGGCGGCAAGTAGCAATTTATCCGAAGAGTTACCTTTGATTTAAGGGGGGCATATATGTAATTTTAAATAATTATTTGACATTTGGTGACAGGGACTTTATCAAAATCAATCAACGCCATCCATTATAGTGATCAACGGTTACAAGTTTAGTTGTTTAAATAGTGGCCAAGGCAACCGATTATCATGGATTAAATCCCTATATATTACAATTATAATATAATAAATAATAATATATAGTATATATACACTATATTTGTGACGCCCCAAAAATAGGTATACATCACCTATCTTGAGTCACCAAATACATGGTACATAAATCAAATATAACTTAATTATACAACTGTCGTGTAAAATACGACAAAACATAAACTGAGAGTTTAAACAAGAATATTGCCTTCTAGACAATATTCATTCTCAATGAAGTCCTCATAAACAGTGTACAAACTCAAATTCAGTCTTCATTATATTTATTATCACACAATTTAACAGAATAGTGAGGACTACTAATGCTATCATCTGGACTGTCAATTCGTTTCTCCGACTCGTCCCAAATATATTCTCATTTCTGAAGAGAATAAAGGAAAGAAAGGGTGAGCTCAACTAGCCCAAAGAAGAAATACTATGACTAAGATAATGCGTAATAAATTATCATTAGTCTTCAACAATGTTAAACCGATAAAATACAATAGACATCAAGTTTAAGCTGCAAGATTGGAATAAGCGATCCATTAAAAGAGTCAAGTAGAGAATAAAATCTACTATCTTTTATGATTTAAAAGGTTTTTCATCACTTTTATCATTGAGACTCAAATTATTAAATAATCCACATCATCCTCGTCTTACTGACGAATGATATTCATCGAGCCACGACCATAAATTATCCATGCACTACTACCAAGGATATTCGTGTATTCATCAATGGTCATGATCATGCCAACAACTCGTACATCAATGCACTACGGACGATGAGGACTTTTATCACATTATTTGTAACATTACGGTAATGATTACAATCGAATAATCTCTCGTCATAATCATACCAAGTCCATCTATGCACTACTGAATGCCATGAGATGACTTTCAAAAAAATATAAACATGAGGATGATGACAATGATATAAGAGTTCAATAAAACAAGTTCACGAATTAATTTATTCAGAACTAATAATGCCCAAATTGTCAACATGATCATCGCTTTGTATAGTAAAAAATTCAAGAATGCTCGGAAGAATATTTTCATAAAAATACTAGATGAAGCGCAAATATCGAGGATATTCCACTAATTTCATGGAGTATAAGTCAAAATTTTAACCAACCGAGTATAATAACGAATGGAATAACAAAAAAAATCACCATGCATACTAGTGCTTGCAGCATGAGCGGGTTATTCTAACAGAATAATAAAAAAAAGGGAACCAGTCGGTGAAATTCACACCGCAAGCGGGATGTTCCAACGTAAAAATAAGTGCGGAATAATAAATAATGAAACCAGTCCGTGTAAAACACACGGCATGGATATTCAACGTAATAATAAAGACGGAATAATAAATAATGGAACCGAGTGCAGTGTAAAACACATGACGAGGATATTCCACGCGTAATAATAAAGCGGAATAATAAATAATGGAACCAGTGTCCGGTGTAAAACACACGATGTGATATTCCAACAGAATAATAAAGATGTAATAATAGAAGAATGTCACCAAGTATAGGGTACCATGATATCAAGAAGTTACTCCAATGAATAATAAGAAATGGAATAACAACGCTTCTTTCATGAATAAAAAGAATAACACCACTTACCGTAAAAGAACTGGATATAAGAGTAGGGAAGTAGCAGAATACTTTTCTATAGTTTCTCTATAATTTCTCTCTCTGGAGTCAGTGAATTTGTAAGAAATAATGAAGGAATGAGTTTCTATTTATAGGAGAATGAAAGTGTACTGTGTAAGGAAAAATAATTCTGCAGATTTATTTCTTCAACTAAATACAATAAAGTCAATCAACTAACCAATAAAATCACAACAAAAATTAAAATATAATTTATATATATATATATATATATATATATATATATATATAAACACATGTTTTCAACTTATATATATCAATATTATATATACACCACTTAATTTTTCTCCCCCATAACCAACATCAATCCCCCACCCACCCAATAATCAAATTCACTACACTCTTACACATCACTATCACACTACAACTTTTCCACCATTTCCCACTCACACACACATCACACACCTATCACTTTCACATATCATTTTCTTCCACTATATACTCAAAACACACATATACTTCCATACGTATACTCTTCCATTTCCAAAATTATTTTCCAACACATATGGGCCCCACATGTGGCCCCCACATGTGGGCCCCATCTTTAAATAATTTTCTACCGATTATTTTAAAAATGGGTAAATAGGAATCCATAAAATAAGCAAAACTTCATAAAAAAAATACCTTAATAATTTTAACAACATTTATCATCTTTATTATAATTCACAATATTAATCGACTGTTCGTTCCGAGAAAGAGGGGCTTTCAAATAAGGATTTCTCCCCTATCGACGCATGATTAGGTGACCAAACCTCTCTCTTGGCGGAACTTACAGACATCGTTAATATTGCAATTTATAATATTAATAACTCATCATTTCAATTATTGATTTAATATTATATAAAATATCGACAATAATTGAATCAAATAACGTGAGATACTTGCAACAATTACTATAAAGAATAATTGAACAAAATTGAGTGACTTCTCACGTAAGCATTAATAATCAATACCGTGTGTCTACTTTATGCAACCAACTAGCATGTAGACATCGTACTTTTACTACCGAGTAGTTCAACAAGATAATAACAGTAAAACTTCCGCCATTATTTTCAATAAAATATTTTTGTCATTTTTTCAATCCGACAATAATTTCGTTGTGGGGTCCACCAATGATTGTGCCGTCGTACGAATATTTTCTGACACAAAGAATATTCCCTGACCAATCGAATATAATACAACAACTTGCATACTTTGCAAAATTTATAAATATTACCCACAACTATAACATTATATCAAATCCACACCATAATATTCAAAAAAATATTTCGAAAAATTTAAATCTTTATTTATAAAATCTGGGGTCTCACAATATTGACTCATAATAAATTTTTTTAATCACAACTGTTCATAAGTAAGTAATTTATTATTTATTTTTAAAAATAATATAAATTAGATTATTATGTAGTTTAAAATATTATAGAAATATATACATATATTGAGAGAGGATATGAGTCATATATGATTAAAATTTAATTGACAAAATTATAAATTTTTAATTTGACCCCGTATAATAAAAAAATTTATAAAATTTTAGTGGGGTCAATTTATATATAATACTTAAAAATATTAAAATTTATCTTATATTATAAAGTAATTTTTTTCAGTAGGATCAATTGAACCCAAAACCTTGTATGTGGCTTCCCCACTGGGTACTCTCACCAATGAAAGTAATTTAAATTTAAAATAATTTATTTGTTAGCTTGACAAGTAAATGTAGGATAATAATTAGTGGTAAGTTTGAGGTTATTTCCGATCTATAAAAAAAATGGATTAGAAAAGATATTATAACTAGGGCAGTAAATGGTAACTAAAAAATTTGTATTCGTTCGCATTTGTATTCAAAAAATTCGGATATTATTCGTATTCGAAAAAAAAAAGAATATATACATATTCAGTTTAAACGTATCCACAAATAAATGGATAAGAATACGGATATAGGCATATTCATATTCGTTTAACATTCGACCGTGAATATATACGACAGATAGCAGATATCCATATTCAGATCCGTATCTGAAATTCGTATCCAAATAACTTATATATATGTATATATATATCACTACTAGAAAAATAAGAATACGTGACGGAACTTTGTGACAGCTTTTTAAAACAATCACAAAAGATAGTAATTTGTGATAGACTTTTTAAGCAATCACAAAATAATAGAAAATCAAGCATACGTGATGGATCCTGGTAACGATTTTCAAAAGCAATCACAATTGATAATATTTCGTGATGGATTATTTGAGCCATCACAAAAAATAGTATATATATGATGGCTCTGGTGATGTTTAATTTTGCCATCGTGGATATATATATGTGACGGCTATTTCAATCACCAAATATTGTCCAAAATTAATTTTTAATTTTTAAGATGGCACGAAACCATCACCTATATATTTCTCTTTAACGTGATTGCATTTAAGCGATCACAAAGAAAAAAGTTCAAAATAATCTTTGATGACAGCTAAGACCATCACGAAAAAAACCCTACATGTGATGGACCTTTATGATTACATTTAAAGTAATCTCAAAAAATGGAATTATATGATGGACTTTTTCAACAATCACAAAATAATAATATAGATGACGACTCCTAATACTCCTTAATTTTTCCATCACTATAAACTATTTGTGACGGTCAAGACAACCACTAAAAACAAGCATATATGAACAACAAATATATTAGGTGATGGAATTTACTAGCAATCACAAAATAGTAGTATATATGATGGATGTTATTGAATGTCTAGTTGTGCCATCATTATAGAATATTTATGACAATCATTACAATCACCGAATTTTTTTATGTAAATTGTACATCTCTTTTCAAGTCCCCATTAATCTCTATTTTGCTTGGTGGGAAGAAATCAAAATGGAAGGAGCGAAGAACTGTGAATTTTTATTTTTTTTACTAAATTTAAATTGTATTAAAGGAGAAAGAATGTACAAACATCATGGGGAACCCCAATCAAAATATAAGATATACATCACCCCGAGAATATAGTATAGACATCATAAGACATGCCTACGATGTCATGACTATAAAAGAAAACAAGGCCGATGCCCAAACAAAAGAAAAACAATCTCAACATTCATGAGAATACAATGTATAAAAATCGAATAATACCAAGAAAAACCCCATCCAAAGTAAAGAAAGAAATTTCACAATAGCAACAAAAACAAGATCACCCAAAGACCAAGAGGCAAAGACCCACAACAGCCGAAAAGAAGCGACAACAGAAAGCCTGAGGCCCAACAAGAAAGCAATGCGGCAGATAAAGAAAGTCAGTAAGACCGAATTTTATGACATAAAAGTATTCAATTTTTTTATAATTATTATTCAAGAAATGGTTAAATTGATAAAAGTTTAAAGTTAAGGGTGATATATACAAAATTTTCAAAATACGCAAGTGGTTATAAAATACTCATTTCTGTCGGGGAATATTCGTTTGGTCGTGGAATATTCTTGTTGTCGGGGAATATTCGTACGACGGCGCAGTCATTTGTGGGCCCCATAACAGAATAACTGTCGGATAAAAAAAATAACAAGTTTGAGTTTTTATAAATAACGACGTAGTAGTTATCGTTAACACTGTTGGAATACCCGGTGGTTAAAATACAGTAATATGCGTGATTGCACAATAGCAAAGACACCAGACACATATTTTTTTTTGAATTATTGATTCTTACATAAGAAGACACTACTCAATAATTGTTACAGTAATTACTGTTCAATATTCTATTTTATTGATTCAATAATTGCTACGTTGATATTTTATATTATTATTATTTCAGTAATTGTCACTACACAGTATTTTCCATTATCAGATCAATAATTCATATTATTTGAATAATATTATTAGATAATATTATTGGTAATGTCTAGAAAGTTCTGTCAAGGAGAGGTTTGGTCACCTAATTGCGCGCTAGTAAGGAGAAATCCTTATTGGAAAGCCTCCTCTTTCATAGGAACTGCCTGGTTGTCATTATTATGATTCTGTAATATTATTTGTGAATAATTAATTATTGATAAGGAAATATTTATTTGATGCGGATATAAATGATGGATTTATTTATTTTATGTGGTTATAATTGAAGGAATTAATGTTGAGGTGTTTTATATAAACTCTTTTATTTTGAATAACATGAAATCTTATTTTATATCTAAATAAACTCCTTTATTTAAGGAAATATGGAATCCATTTTCAACTCCAATTAGTTATCATGGAATCCAATTTCAACTCTAATTAGTTTGCATGAAATTCAATTTTAAAATTAAATAATTTTTTTTAATATTAAAATAAACTTTTATTTTAAGATTAAAATAAACTTTTATTTTAATTATAAAATTATTAAAATATATATTACATATACATAATATATATATTACGGTATATACATAATATATATACCCTGAATGACGAAATCATGCTCCAGATCCTTTAATTATCAGTATTTTTGTCGGAATGGAAGTATTAAAAATCAAATTAGTGTTCTTGCGATATATTGCGTGAGTTATAATTTTTAATCCGACCGTTGGATCGTTGTGATTTTTGAATATGTTATACATATATAAGTTGAGTATATGTCCACAAATTTTGAACCGTTAAAAATGAACGTATGAATTGTTATGAATTTTAAGAGGTGACCGTTCTGAAATTATCAAGTTTCGAATTTATCATTTTGGTGGAAAATTCTAGAATCGTGAGCCCCACCTATGGTTGGTAAAGAAATGTGCTGAAATTCTAATTCAAATGTGGTGGGTGGAAATAGTAGCGAGTAAAGCCATCGTAAAGAAGCGTCAAGTCTCGCTTTTTGACGTCTTAACATTTTCTTATAAATAGAGTGCTGAGTTAGAATTGAAAATCACACCAGAAACATAAGCTTTCTCTCTTTCTCTCTCTATATTATCAATCGTATTTTGTGAGTATTTAGATACTTTGAGAGTTGCTATTCAAAGGTCTGGGTTCCTTCTACTTTACATTCCTAATTAAAAGTCTTCTTTCTTTTGAGGTAAGGGATTTTAAGGGTTATTATGTTTCTTCAGTTTCTTAATTTTTCTGATCTTCAAAAATTCTGGAAAAAATTGAAATGATATTTTGATGAGTTTTCTCGATTGTGTCCAAAAATGGCGATTTTTGGATGGATAAATTAGGAGTTATGGATTTTATGAGAAAAGACTATTTTAAAAATAAACCCATATAACTCCTTGTGGTTAACTCCAAAATTGGTAAAAATTTTATTGGGAGTACATCTATATAACATCAGTATATTCTGTAAATTTCGGAAGTTTTGGACAAAAGTATAATTTATGATAAATGTCTAAATATTCGATAGTTTTGGCCATGTGAAAAATAGTAAATAAATTTTAAAAATTTCGAGAAAAATATATGTTCAATATGAGACTATATTCTGCTAAATCCCAGAAAAGAAAATTTTTTGGAACTGATTTGGTATTTTTCATGAAAATGGACTAGTTATGAGTAAATGAATTAAATATGTTATATGAAGTAATAAAATTGGAAAATAGGATTTTATGGCTTGGGAATCCTATATAAGGTATATGCAGATTTTTGATGAGAGTTTTGGTTATTGGTGATGAAATTTTATGATTTTGGCATTTTAGGATGATTAAATGCATTAATTGGTAAAATGTAAACAATTAAAATAAATTGTTTATAAGTTTAAGAAATGATTAAAATATTGTGGTAATATTAATAATATTAGATTATGAGATTATTAAGTGATTTATAACATTTGGATTAAGGTGTTATGAAATCATTGATTCATGAATATTACTCTTAAAATTAAATGTAGTTGTTGATCGTTTTGTTTTTATTATCATATATAACATTTTTATAATCCCAGTGATGAAATTTCTCTTTGACTTAAGTGTAAAGATGGGTAGATTATTGGTATGATCGTGACTATGGGTTCTCTTTGGTTAGTAGTGCAAAGATGAATTGTTGACTGGTATGATCATGACCATTGAATTTACAATTGCATATTTTTAGCTTAAGAGCAAAGGTGAATTGATCAACATGGTTATAATTATTGTTTATATAAATTCTGAAATGATTATATATTTCTTTAAAATATTAACATCTTTGGCCTATAGTGCAAAGATGAATTGTTGATGAATATCTTTGGTGTGTAGTGCAAAGATGACCTGTTGTTGAATATCTTTGGCCCGTAGTGCAAAGATGAACTTATTAGTATGATTATGAACATGAACTGTGATTTGGTATAACCATGATCTTTGATGTTTCAACTAAAGACATGTGATGAAAAATATCTTCGTGTTGGATGAGAAGAGAAAATTAGAACTACAATTATGATTATGAGTTATTCACATGACCGTGAATGTGGATCTCATTGATTAATGTTACAGGGTTAAAGCATTGTTGGTGGACTTTTAACATGGAGAAGATAATAGACTTTATGGTCTATTTG
The DNA here is from genome assembly GCA_020205605.1 of Panax ginseng. NCBI lineage: Eukaryota > Viridiplantae > Streptophyta > Magnoliopsida > Apiales > Araliaceae > Panax > Panax ginseng. The sequence continues at coordinate 154,293,374 of CM035129.1, forward strand.
ACTCTTCTAATGGATTGCTTCATTCACGCAACTATGGTTGAAAAGTTTTATCATCTACCATATGTTCTAAATCTTTGATTTATTACTGATGAAGGTTATTGATAATTTAATTATCTTTAGTCATAATATTCTTTACTGAGCTAGTTGTGCTCACCCTTTTGCTTCACTTCACAATTCCTTTCGTGTAATAAGAGTGTTCTTGTCGATTGACGAGGATAACAGGGGAATAGAATCGGTGGTCTATAGTTGTTGAGGTTCTCCTAAATAGTATGGAAATAATTTTATTGAGAACTTTAGATAAGTGTGTCGTATTGTATACGTCATTTGATATTTAATTTTGGTGAACCGAATAGGGTAAGGTGAACCTAACTTTGGAAGGGTGTTTTGCCACTATCATACAAGATGTCTAATCACCTACGACTTATCATAAGACAGGGTTGTGCACATCCACTTGCTGAGTATATCTACGAGCACTACCTATATGATCTTAGAGTTTATTTGAAATATAATTTTCAACCCGGAGACAAAGGAGAGATAGTTATATGTCTGAGAAGACTCACCATTAGAAGGAACATGATAGTAATCTTCTCGCTTTTCTTTGGGGTCTATTGGATCAACCAAGGATAATTCTCCGGACATATGATATCTATAATAACTTAGATTCATGGCCTCCTATGTAATGAAGATTTCCTTGAGCACTTCCCAAAGATTTTAATTTCTAAAACAGCTTATCGACCGTACCTTTTATGTAATGTATCAATGTGAGGTGTTGTCCATAGTTGGGACATGAGTCACAGTTGGTATTAAAACTCATAAGTATATGTGTTGTTGTATTTATTGACAATTGTAGTAATAAAGTTGTAGTTATTTTACATGTACCATGTATTTGGCGACTTCGTAAATAGGTTGGATGAATTGGACCTATTTTGGGGGCGTCACATTTGCATCGTCGAGCTTAGGGATATGATTTCCGCGAGATCCGGATTAGAACTAAGAAGGAGAGACGAATAATATCCTTCGCTAGTGTGTGTCCTACCTAAGTTCGAATTTTCTTACTTAAGTTAACAAATTGTGATATGTCAATTAACCTTTGTTTTGAAAGTCAGATTCTAGAATGATATCCGAAATACGGGAGATGAGCAATGGAGAAATCATGAGGACAGGAAAGATGGAATCTGAGATGAAAGCAAGGTATTCTCAACACTTTGAAATACCAGGTACGTAAATTTTGGGGATGAAATTTCATAAGGAGGGGAGATTGTAAGACCCCGAATTTTATGAAATAAAAGTATTCAATTTTTCTTATTATTATTATTCAGTAAATGGTTAAGTTGATAAAAGTTTAAAGTTAAGGGTGATATATGTAAAATTTTCAAAATACGCAAGTGGTTATAAAATACTCATTTCTGTCAGGGAATATTCATTTGGTCGTGAAATATTCTTTTTGTCGGGGAATATTCGTATGACGGCGCAGTCATTTGTGGGCCCCATAATAGAATAACTGTCGGATGAAAAAAATGACAAGTTTGAGTTTTTATAAATAACGACGTAGTAATTACCGTTAACACTGTTGGAATACCCGGTGGTTAAAATACAGTAATATGCGTTGTTGCACAGTAGCACACGGTATTGCACAGTATTTTTGAATTATTTATTCTTATGTAAGAAGGCACTACTCAATAATTGTTACAGTAATTACTGTTCAATATTCTATTTTATTGATTCAATAATTGCTGCGTTGATATTTTATATTATTATTGTTTCAATAATTGTCACTGCACAGTATTTCCCATTATTAGATCAATAATTCATATTATTTGAATAATATTATTAGATAACATTATTGTCAATGTCTAGAAAGTTCTGTCAAGGAGAGGTTTGGTCGCCTAATTGCGCGCTAAGTAAGGAGAAATCCTTATTGGAAAGCCTCTCTCTCCTTTAACCTGTCTGGTTGTCATTATTGTGATTCTGTAATATTATTTGTGAATAATTAATTATTGATAAGGAAATATTTATTTGATGCGGATATAAATGATGAATTTATTTATTTTATATGGTTATAATTGAAGGAATTAATGTTGAAGTATTTTATCAGTATTTTTGTCAGAATGAAAGTATTAAAAAGTAAACCAAGAGCCCAAAACTAACACACAGCAGGCACCAGTCTTGCCAATCAAAAAAGAGACTGCCACTAAAACATCCCAGCAGCAAGCAGCAGAACTGTAGCACGCCAAGAAGCAGAACCTGAATTTTACTTTGGGACATAAGATTAAAGTTATTGATTATTGAATTTGTAGGTAGCATCATTTTTCCAATCAGCCTCATTAATTCGTCATGACCAATCTTGAGTGACGTCCTTCAAATGTGAATTTGTGATCTCTAGAATCCTTGCAGAAAGAGCGTCATATATCTTTGTTCTTAACCAGGAGAGTGGTAGCATCAGCAATCAACTTTTACGGCCTCATCCAATGATCTAATTCTTTAAGTGCCAGTTTACAAGAGCTCTTAGTCATAGCAATCTGCATAAACAACCTTTTGATTAGAAAATAGCACATGATCAACGATAAGTATAATTACAATGTGATAAAATATACACATGTACGCAGACATGATCTATGCAAAAGCATGACATGTTTGTCAACAAAAGGAAAAAGAGAATTCATATAATTTCCACACTAGTAATTTCTCCAAAAAGTTTAGTACAACCGATATTTATTTATGTTTTTATAGAATAATTGATACTAAAACCAACAAAGTAAAATTCACAAACAATTAAAAAGATTCAAATCAGCTTTCCTATTTAGACATTAGACAGGATTAAAAGGCCAAAGACGAATATTGTTCCAAGCTAATTTGATTACTTATGTGTAATGAGCCCTATGCTTCTTACTTGTAGCATCCATAGCGGCAACACCATCACAGACTCATTACTAACAGCTACTCACATTATAAATGTAATCATATAATAATCAAGATGGGTAGAACTCAGGTAATACAAAACAATAAATTGGCCCCTAGTTACATATTAGTATATTATGGAAATTGTTAACGCCAGGATCTTTCTCCACATCCCAATCACGTAAGACGTCCTGATCCTGCACAATAAACACAGTCAACACCAAAAGCTTGACGGCGGTTCCGTCGGGGGATAACTCCGGCTTGAGAGTCAGTACAGGCGATCACAAGGTTAATAATGGAGGAATAAATATCTAGTGACTTAAGAGCAATAATTTATGAGTTACCTTTCACCGTGTGTCATCCTTGCTTTATATCCCCAAAGTCCCGGTTTGTCTCAGATGAATCGACTTTTTTCGGCCCACAACTTTCAAATTGACTAAGCCCTCGTCTAATCCTCATTAAATGCAATGCAGAGATGACAACAAAGTTCTATCCCAATCTACACCCCACAAAGCCCAAGTGGAACCATACTCATCTAAGTAATTCTACCCATCGTGATCCTAGACTAATAGGCAAGAATAATCATAACCCCTGTGAGGAGCCCATTAAGTCCTACCCAATAAGGAAAAGGATCATGGCCCAACATTGCCCTCGCCTTTTATTATTAAACAGAGGTTTAATGAAAGAGTATAAGTGGAATCTGTCCGTAATAAAAGGAATTATAATGAGATCAACAAAGGCCCAAGATACAACTTACCGAGGCCCATCTGGTGAACATCAAATAGCAGCATAAATTAAGATCGAAAGTCCAATTGAAGAACCTACTCCAGCCGGACATACAACAACAAATATTTCACCGCCTCCCGAACGACTCAAACCTTTGCCACAAAAACCATGGCCCGAAGCTGCGGCGACACCGATGATCATCGGTTCGGCAATAATTCCATCATGGAATTGGTGGGTGAAGGAGTGAAATACCAGACTAAAGGAATTTGAGATTCGACCATCAATCTGAACTGATTGATTAATATTAGTCATCTGCAAGTAAACACTGTCTCCGGGTACCTCCGTCTCAAATATAAAGAAGCCGAAGAAGATACCGAAGAGAATGCCGAAGAGAATGCCGAAAAGATAACGCCATCCGAAAGTCTGTGTTGGCAAAAGAAAGAAACAATCTTGATATTACTCTCTTCAACAATGAATGCCTTCGGAAGGATATCGACAAGATCAAAGAAGAATCGAAACGACCAAGGCCACTCATCGGGTCATCAACGATACAAATGTCGATCTGCTGCTAAAGGATCAAAGCATCCGCACGTCGTCAAGCTCGAAGAAGAGCTCAAAGAGCTTCGCCCCTAAGAATTTGAGTCCGCCAACGACCAAAAAAATTTCGTAGGGATATCCAGTGTATCTACGAAAAATCATGAAAAATGAAATAATAAGATCGTCCCATATGTATGCGAAAGGATATGAAATCTGCCAAGTAAAGGCAAAAAAAAAGCTCTGCCAAGGTAGATCCATCTCTTCTAGACTCTTTAGATGGTGACGATGACAAGGAAGAAGCATGAAGATGACCTCTCCTTATCTCTAGTTGTAGAACTTTTCTCGTGAAAATTCTAACTTTATGTAAACAGCTAATATTTAATGAAATATCAACTTCATGCCTTATTACTTCATGTGAACATTTCTTGTCAATAATGAATCATCAATCAACTTGAAAACTCGTAAAAGTGCCTCTTATTTTAAACCGTTAGTCAATAATTAAGCAAACTATATAACAGCTTAAGAACAATGATAATATAATCCAACTTAACACTTGAACAAAATAAAGTAATGCATACTTATCGTTACAAGTGTGAGATCGGCCATATGTGAAGTGAATTCTACCGATCCTCCTTGTACCATCAAGATCTTGCTCACCACCGGGGTAGTAACAAGTATATAAGACCAAGATATAAGGACCAATTGTGACCATCGACTTACCACCTCGGTAAAATCAATATAGATCCTTTGTCTACCACTCGGGGTAGAATAATAAATGGGTTGCAAACGAATGGCCAAATGAGTCCTACCATACCTCCTTACAATCAGTAGTGACCATAGGACAACAATAGGACCAGGACTAATAGTGACCATTGATTTACCACCCCGGTAAAATCAATATAGATCCTTTGTCTACCACTCGGTGGAAACAACAAATGGGTCGCCATCGAATGGCCAAATGAGTTCTCCGAACCTCCTATCGAAACCAAAAGATGACATTCGCTTACCACGGGCGGCTGACGAAGTCTAAGTGACGATAATTGCCTACCCCAAGGGCCCCGACAATGCCAAAGTGACGACAATTGCCTACCCCGGGGGCCCGACAATGCCAAAGTGACCTCCTGCAAAGAGGCTACCATCGAATGATCACGAGTCCTCCCGAACCTCCTAACTCCGAGGTGGCATTTGTTTGTGTTCTGTCGAAATATGGATGAGCTACTAAGTTCTTTATGAATGTTTTAAACTTCGATCCCATGAAATGGGCGTTTGTTAACTCGATCCCTAGGCAATGGACCCAATTCGACTACCCCCAAGACAAAGAAGAGGTATAGGAGATAAAATCGAAATATAGCCTTTTTGGTGGTCAATGGGATCGAACCATTTGGTCGACAAATATCCACATGAACCCTCCAAACAACATTTGCGCCTTTCTTGACGGTGCCTTTAAATTCCTCAATAGTGGGAGATAGGTCCAAAGTAGAATACCAAGTCTTTCTCGTCTTTAATCCCCAGCTTCTTTCAAGAATATCACGCCAAAGTGCTTTGTAGGTCAACAACTTCGCCAAATAATTGTCACGAATATCTTTGTGAACTTCCCAAGAACACACCTCGCCTTTGATGGAACCAAATGTTTAAGTAATGATGACGAAAAAGGTCCTTCGATAAAGATTCTCATCAATGAGAACAAAATGGACACTCTTGTACTTGGTCTTCTTTGCCAAAGATCTCGATCCAAGAAGAAAGACGCCATCTCTCGCCATCAAAGTTATAAAGATCTCAGAGTGGCTACCGATAATGCACCGGTGGTGGTATTGTTATTGTGATCGACTCCTTGATAGCCGCTATATCTTGATGTCCAAATAGAATATCCATCTGCATGCAATACCCATAAACTCTACTTCACCAAGATCTGCGCAACGGCTTTGTTTGGACTCCTCAACTTTCTTTAACTATTATCGACTTTGGACCATTAATGTCAACCGACCTTGGAAATATTTACCAAAGTGTTTGGATTTCCGTGAGTGCGGCTTATAGATCTCGCTTTGGTGATTTAATCCTTCATTGTTGGCGAGAACACTCAAGGCAAGGAGTGCCTTTTTGTGTTCTCGGGTGAATATATTCTAAATTACTCCTCGTCTGCTTGCCCTTCTATAGTCCCGAGAACCCCTAGGATGAGGTACCTTCTTCGGATGCTTAGGAATATGGGTGCATTTTGTGTCTTTGAATCAACTCGATGACTTTAGATGGGCATCTCCGAAGACAAGTGTCTACAGGGCGGTGTGCCCTCAGTGGATTCTCAGGAGTGTGATTTCTGGATCTACTTCGGTGAAACTTTCTGTCACTGTGGTGAGCCTTCGTCTGCTGCGACCATAATCCCAAAGACCAATAGACTAATACCCTTCTCGACCAATCAATCGTAAAAATGGTCATTGGTCTTCATCGACTCGCTTCGATTATAATCCCAAGACCAATAGGCGTAATACCCTTCTCGATCAATCAATCAGAAAATGGTTGTTGGGTCTTCATCTACTCGCTTCGACCATAATCTCAAGACCAATAGGGCGGAATACCCTTCTACATCAATCAATCGTGAAAATGGTCATTGGGTCTTCATCTACTCTGCCCACCATAATCCCAAGACCCAATAGGGCGGAATACCCTTCTCGGTCAATCAATCAGAAAATGGTCATTGGTTCGCTTTGATCCCGAGGAAGGCCTCGAGACATGTCTTTAATGTGTAGACTTCTTTTCTAACTTGATCGGTCAATCAATCAGATTCTAAGTCGTATGCCTTCTACCCTTTTCCTCCACCATGGTCGTATTCTCCGGCAAAGAAAATCAATCTTCTTCCAAAGATCATCCCGGCTCTCGAACGAGAACCCTCGTAAACCTTCTTGGAAGCAATGCAAAGATGAGCATTCTTTGAAGGACCCAATCAATCATCGACAGATACTCATCAGTGTGAGACGAAGTCATAGCCATCGGCATCCTTTAGAGGTAATCGCTCTACTCTTCTTCACCATGGATTCCGACGTAGAGCATTTATAATTTGTGATTGAAAACTTCAAGAACACTAGAATGACCTCCTTCTAGCGCCAATGTTAACGCCAGATCTTTCTCCACGTCCCCAATCACGTAAGACGCCCCGATCCTCGCATAATAAACACAAATAACACTAAAAGCTCGATTTGGCGGTTCCATCGGGGATAGCTCCACGTGAGAGTCAAGACAAAGTATCACAAGGTTAATAATGGAGGAATAAATATCTAGTGACTTGAGAGCAATAATTTATGAGTTACCTTTCACCGTGTGTCATCCTTGCTTTATATCCCCAAAGTCCGGTTTCATCTCAGATATGTTCGACTTTTTTCTCGCCCACAACTTTTCAAATTTACTAAGCCTCGTCCAATCCTCATTAAATGCAATGCGGAGATGACAACCAAAGTTCTATGCCCAATCTACACCCCATTGAGCCCAAGTGAAACCATACTCATCTAGTAATTCTATTGCATCGCATCCCAGACCAATAGGGCAAGAATAATCATAACCCTAGGGAGGAGCCCATTAAGTCCGGCCCAATAAGGAAAAGGATCATGGCCCAACAGAAATGATATAGGATAAAGATCATTATGACATATACAAATAGGTTAAAATAAAGATTATCTAGGCTTTAGAAGAAATTAAGTTGAAGTTCAACCCGCTTATTTGTATAAAGATTGATTATCATTAAGACTTTTAGTTTCTCTTGGTATACAGATAATGTTATACGTGTACGGCCAAGGGCCTTAAGGCAATTGAAATAAAATTTGGAGCTGCTTTGTTAGTTTAGAAGATTCTAGCACTAGTAGTAACATGGAAAGTTAGTTATTTTGGTTCACTTTAGCTAAGTTTATGTCAGTGGTCAACCACAGCATATACCCTTATCCTAGTATAAGTAGATTGAGCATGTAATGTGTGACTTCATCTTGAATATGAAACAGAAAATCACTTAGTCCATTACCTTTTGCTCTCTAGTTTTTTCTCCAAGCCTCAAATAACTTAATTCCTAATCCTTCATTATAGCTACCGAGTTTAATGACAAGGTCAGGAAAAGTTTAGGGATATAATAAAGGCTGTGACGCCCCCAAAACAGGTACACATCATTCATCTTGGGTCATCAGATACAAGGTACTGAATACAAATACAACTTAATACTACAACTGTCGTGTAAAATACGATAAAACATAAACTGAGAGTTTTAATAAGAATATTGTCATCTAGACAATATTCACACTTAATGGAGTCCTCATTACATTTATTATCACTATTTAATGTAATAAATGAGGACTACTAATGTTATCATCTCGACCAAGCATTCGCTCCCCGACTAGTCCCATATATATTCTCATTTCAAGAGAGAATGAATGAAGAAAGGGTGAGCTCAACTAGCCCAAAGAAGAAATATTATGACTAAGATAATGTAGAATAGTTTATCATTAGTCTTCAAATAATGTTAAACCGATAAAATATAACAAACATCAAGTTTAATCTGCAGTTTTAACATGCAATTCATTAAAAGAGTCAAGTAGAGAATAAAATTTACTATCTTTTATGATTTAAAAAGTTTTTCATCACTTTTATCATTTGAGACTCGACAATAAATAATCCACATCATCCCCGCAGACTACTACCAAGGATATTCATTAAGATCACAACCATAAATTATCCATGCACTACGCCCAAGGATATTCATGTATTCATCAATGGTCATGATCATGCCAACAACTTTCCATCAATGCACTACGGGCCAATGAGGACTTTTACCACATCATTTGTAACATTACTACCATGATTATACCGATTAATCCTCGTCATAATCATACCAAGTCCATCTATGCACAATAGGCCATGATGACTTTCAACATAATATAAGCATGAGGATTATGACAATGATATAAGAATTCAATAAAACAAGTTCAAGAATTAATTTATCCGAATTCAATAACGTCCAAATTGTCAACATGATACTTTGCTTTGTAGAGTAAAATTCAAGAATGCTCGTAAGAATATTTTCATGAAAAGATATCGATGAAGCGCAAATATCAAGGATATTTCACTAATTTCATGGAGTATAAAGTCAAAACTTTAACCAACCGAGTATAATAAAGAACGAAATAACAAAAGAAATCACCACGCACGCGATGTATCAAGATGCATGTGTTATTCTAATGTAATAATAAATGACGGAACCAGTCAAATAAATTGCACCGACGTGATATTCCAACGAGAATAATAAAGAATTGAATAACAATGTAAATCACCACGCATGCGATAGATCGCATGCATAAGTTATTCCAATGTAATAATAATTAATGGAACTGTGTCAGCGTATACGCACCCGACGATATTCCAATAGAATAATAAATAATCGGAACTAGGTCATGCATAAATGCATGAGATGTGATATTCCAATAGAATAATAAATAATGAAATAATGTAAGAATTTCACCATGTATGCGGTAGATTGGCATGTATGTTATTCCAACATAATGATAAAGAATGGAATAATGTAAGAATTTCACCAAGTATAGGGTAAATGGCAGATACAGGATGTTCCAACAAAATAATAAAGAATGGAATAATGTAAGAATTTCACCACGTGTATGCGGTCTTGTGATAGATGTGTTATTCCAACATAATGATAAAGAATGGAATAATGTAAGAATTTCACCAAGTATAGGGTAAAGACGCGATACAAAGTTATTCCAATGTAATAATAAAGAATGGAATAATGTAAGAATTTCACCATGTATGCGGTATTGGCATGACATGTTATTCCAACATAATGATAAAGAATGAAATAATGTAAAATTTTCACCAAGTATAGGGTAGCCAGACATATACGAGTTATTCCAATGTAATAATAAAGAATGGAATAATGTAAGTTCTCTTCATGAATACGAAAGAAATAATACCCACTTACCTTAGAAGAACTGGATATTGGAAAAGTGAGGTAATGTAATACTTTTTTCTTTCTTTCTATAGTTTCTCTCTCTAGAGTTTCATTGAATTCGTAAGAAATAATGAAGGAATGAACTTATTTATAGGAGAATGGACCTGAATAAGAATTAATTCATGAACGGTCCAGATTGATTTACTTTTAAACTAATTCATCCATATTGATTTACTATAAATTATAAATAAAATATTCTAATAAAATAAAATCTTTTAAATAAATATAATATATTCTATTTATAATCTAATAAAATGAATAACTTTATAAAAGTATTCATTTTATATAAAAAGATTTTACTATGCAAAATAATATCACAGCCTTTATGCAAACACTATGTATAATAAAATATAATATACTCTAATTATTATCTAATAAAATAAATAACTTTATAAAAGTATTTTATTTTATATAAAAAGATTTTACTATGCAAAATACTATGCACGGTCTACTACGAAACATGCGTAATAAAATATAATATATTCTAATTATTGTCTAAATAAAATAAATAACTTTATAAAAGTATTATGTTTTATATAAAAAAAATTTACTATGCAAAACACTATGCATAATAGAATATAATATATTCTAATTATTGTCTAATAAAACAAATAATTTTATAAAAGTATTTTGTTTTATATAAACAACTTTTCGCTTTTATTACATTAATAATACTAATAAAACAAAATTTATATATATATAATATATATATATATACAAACTTTCGTGACTTCATAAAAAAATATCTCAATATATTTAACAACATTTATCATCATTATTATAATTCACAATATTAATCGACTGTGTCGCTTTACAGGGAGAGGGGCTTTCCATAAGGATTTCTCCCTATCAGCGCCATGATTAGGTAAACAAACCTCTCCTTGGCAGAACTTCTAGACATCGTTAATATTGCAAATAATAATATTAACAACTCTGTCATCTTAATTATTGATTTAATAATATATAAAATATCGATAACAATTGAATCAAAAAACGTGAGATACTATGCAACAATTACTGTAGCAATAATTGAACAAAATTGAGTGACTTCTCACGTAAGCATCAATAATCAATACTGTATGCTACTATGCAACCACGCGTATTACTGTACTTTTATTACCGAGTAGTTCAACAGTTTTAACGGTAAAACTTCCGCCGTTATTTTCATAAAAATATTTTTGTCGTTTTCTTAATCCGACAATAATTCCGTTGTGGGGTCCACCAATGATTGTGTCGTCGTACGGATATTCCCCGATCAAACGAATATTATATAACAACTTGCGTACTTTGCAAAATTTATAAATATTACCCACAACTATAACATTATCTCAAATCCACACCATAATATTCAAAAAAATATTTTGAGAAAATTAAATCTTTATTCATAAAATTTGGGGTTTTACACAGGCAGTGTTTTAAAGGTCGTTAGACGGACCAGGCACAAAGAAATACTTATTATCTCCAAATTTAAAGTCCAACTTGAGATGTGTAGTTGTGTAATATAGTTACTTTCGCTTTTGTTAAGTGGTTTGAAAGGCATTTCTTCAAAATACATAATTTCCCCTTATCTCTCTCTTTTGAGATGCAAGTATGTCTGTTAATGCAGGGGAGCAATAATACTTATCAAGATGGTGCCACATTCATTCCTGTTTCAGACAACTTCCATATCATTTCCAATGAACTTGTAGAAGAACCAATTGTACACACTATCTTTGTTTTTCTTGGAATATCTAAAGTAATCTGTGCCTGGCCCCGAGTATAATTACTATTAATAAGCTCAAAAGAAGAGCTCAGCTTTTCCTGAACAAGAATTATGGAATTAGATAAAAAGGGACAGCAACTACAAGGTTATCCCCCAGTTGTGACGCCCCCAAAATAGGTATACATCACCTATCTTGAGTAGCCAAATACACGCTACATAAATTCAAATACAACTTAATTATACAACAGTCGTGTAAAATACGAGAAAACATAACTGAGAGTTTAAACAAGAATATTGTCATCTAGACAATATCCACACTCAATGGAGTCCTCATTATAATTATTATCACACTATTCCATAGAATAGTTAGGACTACTAATGTTATCATTTGGACCGTCAATCCGCTCCCCAGACTCGTCCCAGCCTATATTCTTATTTCACAAGAGAACAAAGAAAAGAAAGGGTGAGCTCAACTAGCCCAAAGAAAATATTATGACTAAGATAATGCGTAATAAATTATCATTAGTCTTCAACAATGTTAAACTCATAAAATAAAATAGACATCAAGTTTAACTACAAATGAATAAGCAATCCATTGTAAGAGTCAAGTAGAGCATGATATCTACTATCTTCTATGATTTAAAATGTTTTCATCAATTTTATCATCGAGACTCACAAATAAATAAACCACATCATCGAATCATCCTTTTGCACTACGGGCCAAGGATATTCATTAAATCATCAATGGTCATGACTATACCGAATAATCCTCGGTCATAATCATACCAAAAATAGTCCATCAATGCACTACAAAGCCACCAAGACTTTTACCACATCATTTATAACATTACCGGTCATGATTATACCGAATGATCCTCGTCATAATCATACCAAGTCCATCTACGCACGTAAGCCAAAAGATGACTTTCATCACAATATAAGCATGAGGGGATGATGACAATGATATAAGCATTAATCAAACAAAAACAAGGATAAATATTACGGACTTTTAAATTTATCCAAATATTATCAATCACTTAATAAACTCATCATCTAATATTATTAATATTATAACAATATTTTAATCACTTCTTAAACTTATAAACAATTTATTTCAATTGTTTACACTTTACCAAATAATGCATTTAATCATTCAAAAATGCCATACTCATAAGATTTCATCACCAATGATCAAATCCTCATTAAAAATCAGATATACCCTATATAGATTCCCAAGCCATAAAATCCTATTTTCTAATTTTGTTACTTCACATAACATATTTAATTCGCTTACTCATAACTAGTTCATTTTCATGAAAAATACCAAAGCAAATCCCAAAAATATTTCTTTTCTAGGATTTAGCGTAATATAGTCCCATATTGAACATATATTTTTTCTCGAATTTTTAAAATTCATTTACTATTTTTCATATGGCCAAAACTGCTGAATATTTAGACATTTATTATAAATTGTACTTTTGTCCAAATATTTCAAAATTTACAGGGTATACTCCTGTTATATATATGTACTCCCAATAAAAATTTCACCAATTTTGGAGTTAACCACAAAGAGTTATAAGGGTTTACTTTTAAAATAATATTTTCCCATAAAATTCATAACTCTTAATCTATACATCCAAAAATCGCCATTTTTGGACACAATCTAGAAAACTCATCAAATTATCATTTCAAATTTTTCCAGAAATTTTGAGGGTCAGAAAAATTATAAAACTGCCCCTGGAAGAAACCCCTTTTGAATGAAAATATTATTCATATGAATACAAAAGATCATTCACCATGCATGCGGTAATCCACATAGACGAAAGTTATTCCAATGTAATAATAAAGAATAGAATAACGTAAGAATTCACCATGCATACGGTAGTCCAAGTGAGCGTGTTATTCCCAATGTAATAATAAAGAATGGAATAACGAGAAGAATTCACCAAGACGCGATAGATCACATGTACATGTTATTCCAACGAGAATAATAAATAACGGAACCAGTCATGCGTAATTCGCATGCATGTGATGTTCCAACAGTAATAATAAAGAATGAAATCAAATCACGCGTAATACGCACGCATAAGATATTCCAACGAATAATAAAGAATGGAATAACAACAGAATTCACTATGTATGCGGTATTTCGATGTACAAAGTTATTCCAACGTAATAATAAATAATGGAACCAGTCATGCGTAATACACACACGTATATGATATTCCAAATGTAATAATAAAGAATAGAATAATAGAAGAATTTCACCACGTATATGCGATTGCTTGGCATATACGTGTTATTCCAACATAATAATAAATAATGGAACCAGGTCATGCGTAATACGCACAGACAGAATATTCCAACGGAATAATAAATAATGGAATAACAGAAGAATTTCACCATATATGCGGTGCTTCGCATAAACAGGTTATTCCAATATAATAATAAATTGAATAATGTAAGAATTTCACCATGTATGCGGTACTTGTGATGCGTGTTATTCCAACATAATAATAAAGAATGGAATAATGTAAGCTCTTTTCATGAATACGAAAGAAATAATACCCCTTACCTTAGAAAGAAACTGGATACTAGAGTAGAGAGGTAGTAGACTTCTCTTATTCTTTCTCTCTATAATTTCTCTCTATAATAATTATTCTAAAGCTTTAGTGAATTGGTGAGAAATGAAGGAAGAATGAGCTTCTATTTATAGGAAAATATAATTTTGATAATTGCACGTTTTGGGGCTCGAAATATTACAGTACAATACCTCCAACTTTTCTTTTATTTTTAATTTAGTCCTGCAAGTATTATCAAACTTGCACCACCTCCCCTAATAGTAAATAATGTGAATCAATAGTTCAATCATGTGAATCAATAGTTATAATCATGTGAAAATATGAATTACAAAGATAGTACTCTCCATCTATACCTTCATTTTTAACTTAGTCATGCAAGTATTATCAATCTTGCACCAACTCCCCTAATAGTACAAGAATGTGATTCAATAGTACACACATGTGAACAAATAGTTATATAAGTATGTGAATTAGTAGGAATTAATTGCTCATTTGTCCGATTAATTACCCGATTTATCAATATAACCCCCAGACATCAATTATCATCAGAATAGATATCGATTTCCACTAACACTAATAATCCCAACACAATGGAACTATCAAATTCATCTTTAATCAACACGAACTTATTCATCATTAATATTATAACTCACAATATTTAACAACCAGGTCGTTCCCAAGAAAGAGGGGGCTTTCCGATAAGGATTTCTCCTTATTATGCCGCAATTAGATGACCAAACCTCTCCTCGATGTAACTTCTAGACATTGTAAATATTGCAATTTAATAATGTGAATAACTTTGTCGTCTCAATTATTGATTTAATAATATATAAAATATTACGCAGATGATAATGTGACAATAAACGAATCAATAATATGAGAGATATGATGCAGCAATTACTGTAACAATAATTGAGTATAACTGAATGACTTTTTACGTAAGCATCAATAATCAATACTGAGTGTCTTCTTACTACGCAACTAATGCCAGACATCGCACTTTTTACTACCGGTAGTTCAACAGCTTTTAATTGGTAACACTTTCGCCGTTATTTTTATAAAATGATAATTCTGTCATTTTCTAACTACGACAATACTTCTGTTGTGGGGTCTACCAATGATTGTGTTGTCGTACGGATATTCCCCGATAAAAAGAATATTCCCCGACCAAACGAATATTTTATAACAACTTGCATACTTTGAAAAATTTATAAATATTACCCACAACTATAACATTATATCAAATTCACACCATAATATTCAAAAAAAATATTTTGAGAAATTTAAATCTTTATTCATAAAATTTGGGGTCTCACAATCTCCCCTCCTTATGAAATTTCGCCCTCGAAATTTACGTCGACGCATTCAGTATGTCAAGAAGAGGTGAGGATACCTTCACTTCATTTCAGATTCTAACTCTTGAGGTATAACCTTTGGGTGTCGAATAGGATCCTTCTTATCCAAGATTTTAACATGTATCTCCTCATATATTAAATCTTCTGCTATCTCGTCTAGTTCCAATTCAATAATGTGGTTCGGATCTTCCACATATTTACGTAACATCGATAGGTGAAACACGTTATGAACACGTGACATATTTGGTGGTAAAACGAGTCTATAGGCCACAGTTCCTACTCGATCGAGGATTTCAAATGGGCCAATTAAATCGAGGGTTGAGATAACGCCTTCTTGAACCTTCTTCTTCACATTCATCAGATTCGGGTGTGTAGCTTGAGCGGCTTTAACTTTATCGATTAAAGTCGATTCTACTCGTATATTCGTTATCTTCACGTGGGTCCCTAGAGTCTTTAACTCTATCTTCATCATTTGTAAGTTATACGAAATGGGTTTTTGTGTTAACAACGTCGCACTCGTAAACGTATACGATCTTCTACTGAACGCGTCAGCTACCACGTTCACTCTTCCACAATGATATTGAATGGTATAGTCGTAATCTTCAACAGCTCGAGCCAACATCTTTGGCGCATTATTCGTTCATTTTGGTTGAAGAAATATTTAAGGGTTGAAGAAATGGGTTTTGTACTGGGGTCAATACAAAATTCGATTTCACGCTCAAGGGGTAGGCTAAGAAGTCTTCAAGAATACGTCAAGAAATTTATTAACGATAGAAATATCATTTAAAAACGGTGACTCTCATCCAAGACTTGGATAGCACATGAAATGAATATTTCTCCTAACGAAGTTTCAATCGATAAGTCAAAGTCTAACTTCTCTAGAGTTAAATTTAAACGTTGAGCGCAAGCAAGAGAGATAAAGAAATGGGCAGAACTAGTATTTAATAATGTATAGACTTCGCAAGAATTTATAATTAACTAACCCGTGTTAACTTCGTTCGGGTTACTCGCTTTTTGAGAAGTCACGAAAAATGCTCTTCCTAAAACCAACGACTTTGCTTTGTCCGTATCCGCCTTTGGTGCCACCGTCCCAGTTGGACTTGACTTTGGTGCACGACAAAATCGGGCTAGGTGACCTTCTTTTCCACAATTGTAACATGCTTTGGACTGCATCACGCAATTTGGACTGATATGTCCCTCCCCTCCGCATTTAAAACATATGACCGGCGGTCGTTATCCTTCCTTTGAAACAGGTGCTGGTGCTGCTGTCTTTCCATCATTATTGAACCTTCTCTTCTTGAAATTTCCACTTCTATTATCTTGGCCATGATTACCACCGAAGTGGTTACCATTCTTGGCATGATAATTTCTCCCACGATGGTTATCATTATTCCGATGGTCGCCGCCACCGCATTTATTATTATCGTGTTGTTGCTCGTTACCTTTTGGTTGTGCTGACTCATTATCGCGCTCCAATAACTGAGCCATATTCACAACATCAGAATATAAACAAAGTTTGTGAGAAATGAGGTATTGACATATTTCGGGTTTCAAACCTCTTAGAAACATCCGCGTCATTCGTGCCTCATTATCGACCAAATGGGATGCAAACCGGGACAACTCGGCAAACTTAGATTCGTACTGCGACACGGTCATATTTTTTTGCTCCAACTTGATAAACTCCACCTCCTTCATGTGACGAATACTTTCGGGAAAGTACTTGTCGTTGAACAGTTCTTGGAACTTCTCCCAAGACATCTTAAGTGCGTCAGGCTGGGTACGTTTTACAGATTTCCACCAGTAATTTGCCTCTTCACGCAACATAAAGGTGGCAAAGGGAACCTTTTGCTCCTCGGGGGATCCCAAGACATCAAAAATCTTGGTGATCTGCTTTAACCACGTCTCTGCCTTAAGTGGTTCTGGCTTTCCCAAAAACTCCGGTGGTCTCAGCTCCTTGAACTACTTAGCGGTGACCGTCCGAGAGTTGTCAGTGTTTAAACCTGCATTTTGGACAAGAGTCGTTTTCGCCTGATGTTGCATGAATTGCATAAAGCCTCTGAACATCCCATCGTTCACCATTTCATCGGTGTTATTATTTACATGAGGATAATTGTCTTCCTGTTGCACATTATCCTGGGCATTAATCTGTGGTGACTCAACGGTCTCATGTGCTTCATTGTTTATCTCAACATTTTCGGATGTCATTTTCAAATACTGCCACAAAATAAAGGTTAATTAACATATCACATATTATCCATATACTCTGACCAACCAATTAAATACCAAATAAACTTAGGTAGGTCATACTAGTGAAGGAATTTCCCGTCTCTCCCCTCCTATTTCTTGTCTCACATCTCAGCCTGGGATCATATCCCTAAGCTTTGATACCAACTGTGACGCACCCAAAACAGGTATACATCACCCATCTTGGGTCGCCACTTACATGGTACATAAATTCAAATACAACTTAATTATACAACGGTCGTGTAAAATATGACAAAACATAGGTGAGAGTTTAAACAAGAATATTGTCATCTGCACAATATCCACACTCAATGGAGTCCTCATTACAATTATTATCACACTATTCCATAGAATAGTGAGGACTACTAATGCTATCATCCGACCGGTCAATCCGCTCCTCGACTCATCCCAAATTTATATTCTTATTTCACAAGAGAACGGTGAAAAGAAAGGGTGAGCTCAACTAGCCCAATAAAAAAATATTATGACTAAGATAATGCGAATAAATTATCATTAGTCTTCAACAATGTTAAACTGATAAAATACAATAAACATCAAGTTTAACTGCAGCGGAATAAGCAATCCATTAGAAGAGTCAAGTAGAGCATGATATCTACTATCTTCTATGATTTAAAATGTTTTCATCAATTTTTATCGCTGAGACTCAGCAAAATAAATAAACCACATCATTGAATCATCCTTGCACTACGGGCCAAGGATATTCATTAAATCATCAATGGTCATGACTATACCGAATAATCCCTGGTCATAATCATACCAAAAATAGTCCATCAATGCACTACAGGCCACTGAAGACTTTTACCACATCATTTATAACATTACAGGTCATGATTATACTGAATGATCCCTGGTCATAATCATACCAAGTCCATCTATGCACGTAGCCAAAGATGACTTTCATCACAATATAAGCATGAGGATGATGACAATGATATAAGCATTAATCAAACAAAAACAAGAATAAATATTAAAGACTTTAAATTTATCCAAATATTATCAATCACTTAATAAACTCATCATCTAATATTATTAATATTATAACAATATTTTAATCACTTCTTAAACTTATAAATAATTTATTTCAATTGTTTACACTTTACCAAATAATGCATTTAATCATTCAAAAATGTCATACTCATAAGATTTCATCACCAATGATCAAATCTTTCATCAAAAATCTGCATATAACCTATATAGGATTCCTAAGCCATAAAATCCTATTTTTCAATTTTGTTACTTCATATAACATATTTAATTCATTTACTCATAATTTGTTCATTTTCATAAAAAATACAAAATCAATCCCAAAAATATTTCTTTTCTGGGATTTAACAGAATATAGTCCCATATTGAACATATATTTTTCTCGGAATTTTTAAAATTCATTTACTATTTTTCGGGATAATAAAAGCTATTAATATTTAGACATTTATCATAAATTGTACTTTTATCCAAAAATTCCAAAATTTACAGGGTATATACTGCTATTATATACATGTACTCCCAGTAAAAATTTCACCAATTTTGGAGTTAACCACAAAGAGTTATAAGGGTTTACTTTTAAAATAGTATTTTCCCATAAAATTCATAACTCTTAATCTATACATCCAAAAATCGCCATTTTTGGACACAATCTAAAAAACTCATCAAATTATCATTTTAAATTTTTCCAACATTTTTGAGGGTCAGAAAAATTACAAAACTGCCCCTGGCAGAAACCCCTTTTTAATGAAAATACTATTCATATGAATACAAAAGATCATTAACCATGCATGCGGTAATTCACATAGACAGGTTATTCCAATAGAATAATAAAGAATGGAATAACAGTAGAATTCACCATGCATACGGTAGTCCACGTAGACAGGTTATTCCAACAGAATAATAAAGAATGGAATAACAGAAGAATTCACTAGGCATGCGATAGACCGCATAGACAGGTTATTCCAACAGAATAATAAATAACGGAACTAGGTCATGCGTAATTCGCACAGACCTGATATTCCAATATAATAATAAAGAATGGAACCGAGTCATGTAATACGCGACAAACAGGATATTCCAATGAATAATAAAGAATGGAATAAAGAAATGAATTCACCATGTATGCGGTGATTTCACATGTATGACAGTTATTCCAATGTAATAATAAATAATGGAACCAGTCATGAGTAATACGTATAGATGGGATATTCCAATGTAATAATAAAGAATGGAATAACGTAAGAATTTCACCATGTATGCGGTACTTGCGATGATGAAGTTATTCCAACATAATAATAAATAATGGAACCAGTGTCATGCGTAATACGTATGAGGTGTGATATTCCAATGTAATAATAAAGAATGGAATAATGTAAGAATTTCACCACGTATCTCAGATTTAGATAAAAGCAAAGTTATTCCAACATAATAATAAATAATGGAATAACAAAAAGAATTTTACCATGTATACTGAGATTTGGCAGATAGATATGTTATTCCAACATAATAATAAAGAATGGAATAATGTAAGCTCTATTCATGAATACAAAAGAAATAATACCCTTACCTTAGAAAGAAATCTGGATAATTTGGAGTAGAGAGGTAGCGGACTTCTCTTCTTCTTGCTTTCTATAATTTTTCTCTATAATAATTGCTTTAAAGCTTTAGTGAATTGGTGAGAAATGAAAGAAGAATGAGCTTATTTATAGGAAAATATAGTTTCGATAATTGCACATTTTGGGGCTCAAAATATTACAAAGACAATACCTCCAACTTTTCTTTCATTTTTAATTAGTCCTGCAAGTATTATCAAACTTGCACCCACCTCCCCAATAGTAAATAATGTGAATCAATAGTTCAATCATGTGAATCAATAGTTATAATCATGTGAAAATACGAATTATAGTATAGTACATCCATCTATACCTCCATTTTTAACTTAGTCATGCAAGTATTATCAATCTTGCACCAACTCCCCTAATAGTACAAGAATGTGATTCAATAGTACATACATGTGAACAAATAGTTATATAAGCATGTGAATTAGTAGCAATTAATTGCTCATTTATCCGATTAATTACCCGATTTATCAATATAACCCCTAGACATCAATTATCATCGGAATAGATATCGATTTCCACTAACACTAATAATTCCAACACAATGGAACTATCAAATTCATCTTTAATCAACACGAACTTATTCATCATTAATATTATAACTCACAATATTTAACAACCAGGTCATTTCCAGGAAAGAGGGGGATTTTCGATAAGGGTTTCTCCTTATTGGAGCGCAATTAGATGACTAAACCTTTCCTTGACAGAACTTCTAGACATTGTAAATATTACAATTTAATAATGTGAATAACTTTGTCGTCTCAATTATTGATTTAATAATATATAAAATATTATGCAGATGATACTGTGACAATAGTCGAATCAATAATATGAGAGATATGATGCAGCAATTACTGTAACAATAATTGAGTATAACTGAGTGACTTCTTACGTAAGCATCAATAATCAATACTGTGTGCTTTCTTATGCAACCACACGTATTCGTTTTCTTTTCTTACCGAGTAGTTCAATGGTTTTAACGGTAACACTTTTTGCCGTTATTTTTATAAAATGATAATTCATCATTTTCTAACTACGACAATAATACTTCATTGTGTGGTTCACCAATGATTGTCTTTATCGTCATTTGGATATTCCCCACAAAAAAAGAATATTCCCCGACCAAACGAATATTTTATAACAATTTTCATACTTTGCAAAATTTATAAATATTCCCCACAACTATAACATTATATCAAATCCACACCATAATATTCAAAAAAAATATTTCGAAAAATTTAAATCTTTATTCATAAAATTTTGAGGCTCACACCAGTCCCCCAGGTTCTCCTACGCTTAAGTTTCTTGGTTGCTACCTGCGCTTCTATTCTTTTCTTGGTACAACTATAAACTGAGCCTTGGATTTCTATGTTTCTATGACGTGCCAAATATTACTTCTATATTTTCTACAACGTAACATGGAGATATAAACACATTTGTCAAGTTCCAGTTATAGAAAGAGCATATCAACTTTATAAGAAAAGCTAATGTCATATTGCAAGTTTGGATTCTGCCAGTATAATCCCATATTCTTCATACTTCAAGGCACCATAAAGGATATACTTTCCCTCTCCCTGTGCAACCTTGCACAAAGATACACTGGAGTTTGTATTAACTGATAAGTACTCATTTAACTAGGAAATTAAATGCTTCTCAAATGTTATTCAAAATCACGGATTTTACATGTTGTTATGTAGTCATTTACTTACTGGCAAAAAAAAACAGAGTAATTAATTTTATTTTATTTTCAAATCATTCCCCTTCTTTCCAAAATAATCACAACATTCACATTTCAGTAAAAATCAATACTTCTAAAATTATTTCGAAGATTAATATTTCCAAAGCTTACAACTATGTTACTGCAGAAAAACAAACTTGAATAACAGACTTGGCAGGAACTCTGTTACTGCAGAAAAACAAAGCAACAATCGAAAGGATTTTTATTTTAATAATGAAAGGAAATAATAATTGACTGATAATTATCTGGAATGCTATATATATATAGGAAAACATAACTAAAAAACTCAGCTACTTGGGCCTAAATATCATCATCTTCTTCGGAATATTCATCATCATTAAAATATTCATTATCATCTTCATCTTTATCACTACATTCTCTATCTTCATTTTATGCTTCCGGTAATGATGAATTCACTTCTTTAGCAAATTGAGAATCATCAAGCAATATCAAATTCTGAGTTTGCTCCTCAATATTATATAAGTCAAAATCATGAAACTCTTCCTCCTGATATGTCTCTTCATTACTATTTTCAGCAACATCATATGTGTTTCTTGCTTTTGTTGTGATGACAGTAGACCAACCATTAGCTTTAGTCGACACTGGATTAGCATAGAAAACTTGTACAACTTGTGATGCAAAAACAAATGGCTCATACGGCTTGTGCCTTGAATTTGTATCAATTATAGTTATCCCGTACTTGTCAATAACTACCCCTTTTTCAGAATCATACCATTCACATTGGAACAAAAATACCGAATTCTCTTTTCCATAGTATTCTAGTTCAACTACTTTAATTAATTGTCCGTAATAGTCTCGTTCTTGGCCTTCAAAAGTACATCCCTGGACTAAAACACCACTATTTTGAGTTACCTTTCTTGACTCCAATTCTTTTGTATGGAACCTAAAGCCATTGACAACGAATCCATCATAACATGTCACCTCTCTGATTTTAACCCATAGCGGCGCTTTTAGACACGTATCAACGACATCATCATTCTTGACTCTCTTTTCAAACCATTTTATAAATGTCGAATTATGTTCCTTTTGTGGCACTTTATCCGACATGTTTGGACGTAATTCTTTCAATAAATGCTTGTGCTCCCTAGAAGTAATGAAATAAATTAGTAGATATAGAGTAATGATTTATATATCTAAAAGTAATAAACTTTATAAGAATTAAAATGTCATACTCGATGAAATCAAAGACTTCCTCACAATTAGACAAGATGTATAAGGTTGTTGCCACGAGTTCTTTATCGGACAGATCTTCGTATTTTCATTTTTCTCCAATTGGACGACCAAACCTAGGGTGGCTAAATATTGATAACTTTCCATTAGTTTCAGCTTGACCGCCATCGTCATTTCGATCAGCTCAGTTGAACTTGGTTTGCACCCTAAGATCAAAATATCGAGAAGAAAAGTAAACTAGTTCGTCTATTATGTATGCCTCGACTATTGAACCCTCGGGGTAAGCCTTGTTACGCACCCTCTTCTTCAAAGAACACATGCACCTATAATTATATTAAAGTTAGGTAATCACTTTAACCATAAAAAACTTGGCAAGAAAAGAGATTTAATTTATTAAAACATCACCTCTCGAAAGGGTACATCCAACGATATTGTACTGGTCCTCCGACCTTGGCTTCATAAGCCAAATGAACATGTAGATGCTCCATTGAATCAAAGAAAGATGGTGGAAAATCATCTCAAGATTGCACGATATTTCAAAGAATAAATAGCTCAAGCTTCTAACTCAAATTAATTTATACACCTTAGAGCATATGTCTCAAAGAATTTGCACAAAGCATTTATTGGTTCCCATATAGAGTTTGGTAAGAAATCACGAAAGGCTAATGGCAAGAATCTCTGCATGAGAACATGGCAATCATGGCTCTTTAGCCCAATTATTTTGCAATTTTCAAGGTTAACACAATGAGAGATATTTGAAGCATAACCATTTGGAACTTTCAGCGATTTAAGCCACTTGCAAACCTGCTTGCCTTCTTCGCTTTTTAAAGAATATTTGGCTTTTGGAAATTTAAATTTTCCATTACCACTCTCTTCAGGATGTAATTCAAATCTTATACCAAGCTCTTGTAAATCTAAACGAGCTTTGAGGTGGTCTTTTGATTTTCCAGTAATGTTCATCACAGTGTAAAATAAATTATATGAGACGGTGCTTGTGAAAATATCAAAAATACTAGTATTATTGGGTCATTTGTGACGCTCCCAAAATAGGTATACATCACCCATCTTGAGTCGCCAAATACATGGCACAAAATTTAAATACAACTTAATTATACAACAGTCGTGTAAAATACGACAAAACATATGCTATGAGTTTTAATACAAATATTGTCATCTAGATAGTATCCACACTCAATGGAGTCCTCATTATATTTACTACCACACTATTTAACATAATAGTGAGGACTACAAATGCTATCATCTGGACCGTCACTCCGTTCCCCGACTCGTCCCAAATTTATATTCTCATTTCACGAAGAAATAAAGAAAGAAAGGGTGAGCTTAACTAGCCCAAGAAGAAATATTATGACTAAGATAATGCAGAATAAATTATCATTAGCCTTCAACAATGTTAAACTGATAAAATACAATAGACATCAAGTTTAACTGTAGCGGAATAAGCAATCCATTAGAAGAGTCAAGTAGAGCATGATATCTACTATCTTCTATGATTTAAAATGTTTTCATCAATTTTTATCATTTGAGACTCGACAATAAATAAACCACATCATCGAGTCATCACCGCATGCTACGGGCCAAGGATATTCATTAAATCATCAATGGTCATGACTATACCGAATAATCTCTGGCCATAATCATACCAAAAACTATCCATCAATTCACTACCGGCCAATGAGGACTTTTACCACATCATTCGTTACATTATGGTCATGATTATACCGAATAATCCTTGGTCATAATCATACCAAGTCCATTTATGCACGTAAGTCAAAGGGTTTACTTTTAAAATAATCCCTGGTCATAATCCCTGGTCATAATCACCAATTTTGGAGTAAACCACAAGGAGTTATAAGGGTTTACTTTTAAAATAGTCATTTCCCATAAAATCCATAACTCTTAATCTATACATCCAAAAATCGCCATTTTTGGACATAATCTAGAAAACTCATCAAATTATCATTTCAAATTTTTCCAGAATTTTTGAGGGTCAGAAAAATTACAAAACTGCCCCTGAAAGAAATCCCTTCTGAATGAAAATACTATTCATATGAATACAAAGGATCATTCACCATGCATGCGGTAATCCACATAGACAGGTTATTCCAATAAAATAATAAAAAATGGAATAACAGAAGAATTCACCACGCATCGCGATAGATCTATCTAATGCAGTTTATTCTCAATGTAATAATAAAGAATGGAACCAGTCAAATGCGTAAAACCGCACAAAACGGATATTCTAATGTAATAATAAAGAATGGAACTGTGTCATGCGTAAACCGCATGCGAATGGATATTCCAAATGTAATAATAAAGAATGGAACCAGTCATGCATAAACCGCATGACGGATAGGATATTCCAATGTAATAATAAAGAATGGAATAACAACGAATTCACCATGCATGCGATGAGATCAAGATGTATAGGTTATTCCAATGTAATAATAAAGAATGGAATAACGTAAGAATTTCATCATGTATGCGGTGCTTGCATGTAGGCAGTTATTCCAACATAATAATAAGGAATGGAATAACAATAGAATTCACCGGGCATGCGATAGATCACCACAGCAGACATGTATTATTCCAATAGAATAATAAAGAATGGAATAACGTAAGAATTTCACCATGTATGCGGTACTTGCGATGACGAGTTATTCCAACATAATAATAAAGAATGGAATAACAAAAGAATTTCACCAAGTATGCGATTACTTAGCATGATGCATTATTCCAACATAATAATAAAGAATAGAATAACGAAGAATTACACCATGTATACGGTGAGTCGCATATGCGAGTTATTCCAATGAATAATAAGGAATGGAATAACAATAGCTCTCTTCATGAATACATAAGAAATAATACCCCTTACAATAATAATAATATCCCCTTACCTTAAAAGAAACTGGATATTGGAATAGTGAGGTAGCAGACTTCTCTTCTTTTTTCTCTCTATAATTTCTCTCTATAATAATTGCTCTAAAGCTTTAGTGAATTGGTGGGAAATGAAGGAAGAATGAACTTCTATTTATAGAAAAATATAGTTTTGATAATTGCACGTTTTGGGGCTCGAAATATTACAGTACAATACCTCCAACTTTTCTTTTATTTTTAATTTAGTCCTGCAAGTATTATCAAACTTGTACCACCTCCCCTAATAGTAAATAATGTGAAACAATAGTTCAATCATGTGAATCAATAGTTTTAATCATGTAAAATATGAATTACAGTATATATAGTACCTCCATCTATACATTCATTTTTAACTTAGTCATGCAAGTATTATCAATCTTGCACCAACTCCCCTAATAGTACAAGAATGTGAATCAATAGTATACACATGTGAACAAATAGTTATATAAGCATGTGAATTAGTAGCAATTAATTGCTCATTTATCCGATTAATTACCTGATTTATCAATATAACCCCAGACATCAATTATTCTTGGAATAGATGTCGATTTTCACTAACACTAATAATCCCAACACAATGGAACTATCAAATTCATCTTTAATCATCACGAACTTATTCATCATTAATATTATAACTCACCATATTTAACAAACAAATCGCTTTCCTGTGAAAGAGGAGGCTTTCAGATAAGAATTTCTCCTTATTGGCATGCCGCAATTAGATGACTAAACCTCTCTCTTGATAGAACTTCTAGACATTGTAAATATTGCAATTTAATAATATGAATAACTTTGTCGTCTCAATTATTGATTTAATAATATATAATATTATAACAATGATTGAATAAAACCGAGTGACTTCTTACGTAAGCATTAATAATCAATATAGTGTCTTCTTATGCAACCCGCATGCCAGATTACTATACTTTTACCATCGATTATTTTTCCGACAACTTGCTTACTTTGAAAAAAAGATTTACATATCACCAGTAACTTTAACCTTTTATCAATTTAACCACTTACTAAATAAAAAATAATTATAAGGAAATTGAATACTTTCATTTCATAAAATTCGAGATCTCACATCATTCCTATTTAAAACCTTCATTTGTGTAGCGTTGCAACCTCTTTTAAGGTTAGAAACAATGGTGCAGGGGCCTTTGATGAGTAAAATTTGAGAATTTCTTTTGGAAATAGGTAGCATTTAAGCAGTGAATTCCATACATTTAAATCATACAGTATATACAATATGCTCAAGTTAACTTAGGCTTATGGTTTACTTTTGACTAAAAACAGGCACTTTTCTGACTGCCTTTATATCTCATTCAGCTTGATATATATTGGTAAAAATACTGTGACGCCCCCAAAACAGGTATACTTCACCCATCTTGGGTCGCTAGATACATAGTACATAAATCAAATACAAACTTAATTATACAACAGTCGTGTACAATACGACAAAACATAGTTGAGAGTTTAAACAAGAATATTGCATTCTAGACAATATCCACTCTCAATGGAGTCCTCATTATAATTATTATCACACTATTTCATAAAATAGTGAGGACTACTAAAGCCACTTATCCTGGATCATCACTCCATTTCTCAACTCGTCCCAGCTATATTCTCATTTCCTAAAGAGAACAATGAAAGAAAAGGGTGAGCTCAACTAGCCCAGTAAGAAATATTATGACTAAGATAATGCAGAATAAATTATCCTTAGCCTTCAACAGTATAACAACTGATAGAATACAATAGACAACAAGTTTTAGATCAACAACTATAGCGGAATAAGCAATCCATTAGAAGACTCAAGTAGAGCATACAATCTACTATCTTCTATGATTTAAAAAGTTTTTCATCAACTTTATCATTTGAGACTCGACAATAAATAAACCACATCATCGAATCATCCTTGCACTACGGGCCAAGGATATTCATGTAATCACCAATGGTTATGATTATCTTTGAATAATCCTAGTCATAATCATACCAACAACAATCGCCCATCAATGCACTATGGTCCAATGAGGACTTTTACCACATCATTTGTAACATTATTACGGGTCATGATTATCTTTGAATGATCCCTAGTCATAATCATACCAATCAACAATCCATCTATGCACGTAGTAAGCAAAATATGATTTTATCACAATATAAGCATGAGGATCATGACAATGACATAATAATTCAATAAAACAAGTTTAAGGATGAATTTTAAAGATTTATAATTTAATTTATCCAGAAATCAATAACGTCCAAATTGTCAACATGATACTGCTTTGTAGAGTAAAATTCAAGAATAATATTCATGTACCAAAAATAATTTGGATAGAAAAGAAATATATTTTTCGGGTGAATAGTACCCCGTGAATAGTACCCCGACACGAAAAGTGTCCCGACTATTCGAGTGAATGAGACTAGAGTGAATAGTAATCGGGTGAATAGTAACCCGTGAATAACTTATGAATAGTACTTCGGCACGAAAAGTGCCCCGAATACCCGAGTGAATAATACTAGAGTGAATAGTAACCGGGTGAATAGTAATCTGTGAATAGGAACTCGTAAAAAAAAAATCAAAGAAAATGATATTCCATGACGAGTACAAAAGAAATGATATCCCAGATGAGTATAATAGAATATACGAAACTGCAAATGGATTTTCACCCGCCATACGGTAATCCACGTAGACAGATCATTTTCACAATTTAATAAAGAATGAATACAAAGGATCATTCACCATGCATACGGTAATCCACATAGACAGGTATTATCAATCTTGCACCAACTCCCCTAATAGTACAAGAATGTGAATCAATAGTATACACATGTGAACAAATAGTTATATAAGCATGTGAATTAGTAGCAATTAATTGCTCATTTATCCGATTAATTACCTGATTTATCAATATAACCCCAGACATCAATTATTCTTGGAATAGATGTCGATTTTCACTAACACTAATAATCCCAACACAATGGAACTATCAAATTCATCTTTAATCATCACGAACTTATTCATCATTAATATTATAACTCACCATATTTAACAAACAGGTCGTTCCCAGGAAAGAGGAGGCTTTCCGATAAGAATTTCTCCTTATTGGCGCGCAATTAGATGACTAAACCTCTCCTTGATAGAACTTCTAGACATTGTAAATATTGCAATTTAATAATATGAATAACTTTGTCGTCTCAATTATTGATTTAATAATATATAATATTATAACAATGATTGAATAAAACTGAGTGACTTCTTACGTAAGCATTAATAATCAATATAGTGTGCTACTATGCAACCACGCGTATTACTATACTTTTACCATCGATTATTTTTCTGACAACTTGCTTACTTTGAAAAAAAAGATTTACATATCACCCGTAACTTTAACCTTTTATCAATTTAACCACTTACTAAATAAAAAATAATTATAAGGAAATTGAATACTTTCATTTCATAAAATTCGAGATCTCACATCATTCCTATTTAAAACCTTCTGTTTGTGTAGCGTTGCAACCTCTTTTAAGGTTAGAGCAATGGTACAGGGCCTTTGATGAGTAAAATTTGAGAATTTCTTTTGGAAATAGGTAGCATTTAAGCAGTGAATTCCATACATTTAAATCATACAGTATATACAATATGCTCAAGTTAACTTAGGCTTATGGTTTACTTTTGACTAAAAATGAGCACTTTTACATTTCGCTTTTATATCTCATTCAGCTTGATATATATTGGTAAAAATACTGTGACGCCCCCAAAACAGGTATACTTCACCCATCTTGGGTCGCTAGATACATAGTACATAAATCAAATACAAACTTAATTATACAACAAATGTAATATACAATACGACAAAACATAGTTGAGAGTTTAAACAAGAATATTGCATTCTAGACAATATCCACTCTCAATGGAGTCCTCATTATAATTATTATCACACTATTTCATAAAATAGTGAGGACTACTAAAAAGCACTTATCACGGATCATCACTCCATTTCTCAACTCGTCCCAAATTATATTCTCATTTCCTAAAGAGAACAATGAAAGAAAATGGTGAGCTCAACTAGCCCAGTAAGAAATATTATGACTAAGATAATGCAGAATAAATTATCCTTAGCCTTCAACAGTATAACAACTGATAGAATACAATAGACAACAAGTTTTAGATCAACAACTATAGCGGAATAAGCAATCCATTAGAAGACTCAAGTAGAGCATACAATCTACTATCTTCTATGATTTAAAAAGTTTTTCATCAACTTTATCGCTGAGACTCAGCTTAATAAATAAACCACATCATCGAATCATCCTTGCACTACGGGCCAAGGATATTC
Organism: Panax ginseng; assembly: GCA_020205605.1. NCBI lineage: Eukaryota > Viridiplantae > Streptophyta > Magnoliopsida > Apiales > Araliaceae > Panax > Panax ginseng. The sequence continues at coordinate 154,324,240 of CM035129.1, forward strand.
ATGTAATCACCAATGGTTATGATTATACTGAATAATCCCTAGTCATAATCATACCAACAACTGTCCATCAATGCACTATGGTCCAATGAGGACTTTTACCACATCATTTGTAACATTACGGGTCATGATTATACTGAATGATCCCTAGTCATAATCATACCAATCAACAGTCCATCTATGCACGTAAGCAAAATATGATTTTATCACAATATAAGCATGAGGATCATGACAATGACATAATAATTCAATAAAACAAGTTTAAGGATGAATTTTAAAGATTTATAATTTAATTTATCCAGAAATCAATAACGTCCAAATTGTCAACATGATACTGCTTTGTAGAGTAAAATTCAAGAATAATATTCATGTACCAAAAATAATTTGGATAGAAAAGAAATATATTTTTTCTAAAATAATACCCGTGAATAGTACCCCGACACGAAAAGTGTCCCGACTATTCGAGTGAATGAGACTAGAGTGAATAGTAATCGGGTGAATAGTAACCCGTGAATAACTTATGAATAGTACTTCGGCACGAAAAGTGCCCCGAATACCCGAGTGAATAATACTAGAGTGAATAGTAACCGGGTGAATAGTAATCTGTGAATAGGAACTCGTAAAAAAATATCAAAGAAAATGATATTCCATGACGAGTACAAAAGAAATGATATCCCAGATGAGTATAATAGAATATACGAAACTGCAAATGGATTTTCACCCGCCATACGGTAATCCACGTAGACAGATCATTTTCACAATTTAATAAAGAATGAATACAAAGGATCATTCACCATGCATACGGTAATCCACATAGACAGGTTATTCCAACAAAATAATAAAGAATGGAATAACAGAAGAATTCACCATGCATGCGATAAATCGCATGCAGACATGTTATTCCCAATGAATAATAATAAAGAATGGAACTGTGTCATGCGTAATCCGCATGATACATGATATTCCAATGAATAATAAAGAATGGAATAACAACAAAATTCACCGGGCATGCGATAGATCCCTTACGAGATAGGTTATTCTAATGTAATAATAAAGAATTGAATAACGAAGAAGAATTTCACCATGTATACGATGCTTGTGATGTAGTGTTATTCCAACATAATAATAAAGAATGGAATAACAAAAGAATTTCACCATGTATGCGGTACCTCGCATAGACAGGTTATTTCAACATAATAATAAGGAATGGAATAACACTAGCTCTCTTCATGAATACGAAAGAAATAATACCCCTTACCTTAGAAGAAACTGGATACTGAAATAGTGAGGTAACAGACTTCTCTTCTTCTTTTTCTCTATAATTTCTCTCTATAATAATTGCTCTATAGCTTTAGTGAATTGGTGAAAAATAATGAAGGAATGAGCTTCTATTTATAGGAAAATATAGTTTTGATAATTGCACGTTTTGGGGCTCAAAATATTACAGTATAATACATTCCCTTTTTCTTCATTTTTAATTTAGTCATGCAAGTATTATCAAACTTGTACCACCTCCTCTAATAGTAAATCATGTAAATCAATAGTAAATTATGTGACTCAATAGTTCTAAACATGTAAAAAAATTAATTATAGTATAGTATTTTCATCTATACCTCCATTTTTAACTCAGTCATGCAAGTATTATCAATCTTGCACCAATTCTCCTAATAGTAAATCATGTGAATCAATAATTCACACATGTGAACACATAGTTATAAGCATGTGAATTAATAGCAATTAATTGCTCATTTATCCGATTAATTACCCGATTGGTTAATATAACCTCCAGACATCAATTATTATCGAAATAAATGTCGATTTCCACTAACACTAATAATCCTAACACAATGGAACTATCAATTTAATCTTTAATCAACACGAACTTATTCATCATTAATATTATAATTCACAATATTTAACAACCAGGTCGTTCCCAGGAAAGAGGTGGCTTTCCGATAAGGATTTCTCCTTATTGGCGCGCAATTAGGTGACCAAACCTCTCCTTGACAGAACTTTTAGACATTGTTAATATTGCAAATAATAATATGAATAACTTTGTCGTCTCAATTATTGATTTAATAATATAAAATATTGTGACAATAATTGAATAAAACTGAGTGACTTCTCACGTAAGCATCAATAATCAATATCGTGTGCTACTATGCAACCACGCGTATTACCATACTTTTATCACCGATTATTTTATGACAACTTGTTTACTTTGAAAAATTTTTACATATCATCCTTAAATTTAACCTTTTATCAATTTAACCATTTAATAAATAGAATAATTATAAGAAAATTAAATACTTTCATTTCATAAAATTCGGGGTCTCACAATCTCCCCTCCTTATGAAATTTTGCCCTCAAAATTTACGTACCTGGTAGTTTGAAGAGATGAGAATACCTTGCTTTCTTTTTGGATTGTACCTTCCCGATTATTTCCTCTCTATCATGATTTTCCCATTTCTCATCTCCTGTATTTCAGATATCATTCTAGAATATAGTTTCAAAATAAGGGTTAATTGACATGCCACATATTATCCCTATACTCTGACCGACCAATTAAATACCAAATAAATTAATTAGCTAGGTCATACTAGCGAAGGAATTACCTGTCTCTCCCCTCCTAATTCTAGTCTCACATCTCAGCCAGGGATCATATCCCTAAGCTTTGATACCAACTGTGACGCCCCCAAAACATGTATACTTCACCCATCTTGGGTCGCCAGATACATAGTACATAAATCAAATACAAACTTAATTATACAACAGTCGTGAGCTCAACTAGCCCAGTAAGAAATATTATGACTAAGATAATGCGGAATAAATTATCTTTAGCCTTCAACAGTGTAACAATTGATAGAATACAATAGACAACAAGTTTTAGATCAACAACTACAGCGGAATAAGCAATCCATTAGAAGAGTCAAGTAGAGCATAAAATCTACTATCTTATATGATTTAAAAAGTTTTTCATCAACTTTATCGTTGAGACTCAGCTTAATAAATAAACCACATCATCGAATCATCCTTGCACTACGGGCCAAGGATATTCATGTAATCACCAATGGTCATGATTATATTGAATAATTCTCGGTCATAATCATACCAAAGAATCGTCCATCAATGCACTACTGGGCGAATGAGGACTTTTACCACATCATTTGTAACATACTGAGTCATGATTATCTTAAGAATAATCCCTTGTCATAATCATACCAATCAACAGTCCATCTATGCACGTAAGCCAAAGATGACTTTTATCACAATATAAGCATGAGGATGATGACAATGACATAATAATTCAATAAAACAAGTTCAAGGATAAATTTTAAAGATTTATAATTTAATTTATCCAGAAATTAATAATGTCCAAATTGTCAACATGATACTGTTTTGTAGAGTAAAATTCAAGAATAATATTCATGTGCCAAAAATAATTTGGACAGAAAAAAAATATATTTTTCGGGTGAATAGTACCTCGTGGATAGTATTTAGAATAGTACCCGTAAATAAATACTACCCCACACACAAAAGTATCCCGAATAATACCCGGAGTGAATGATACTAGAGTGAATAGTAATCGGGTGAATAAGTAACTCCGTGAATAAGTAACTCGTGAGTAGTACTCTCAAGATCGAAAAGTGTCCCGAATACCCGAAAGTGAATAATACTAGAGTAAATAATAATCGGGTGAATAATAACTCGTAAAAAAATACCAAAGAAAATGATATTCTATGATTTAAACAAAAGAAATGATATCCCGGATGAGTATAATAGAATATACTGAAATCTATGCAAATAGATTTTCACCCGCCATGCTTTGTAATTCACGTGAGATGATCATTCCCCGTAATATAATAAAGAATGAATACAAAGGATCATTCACCATGTAATGCAGTAATCCACATAGATAGGTTATTCCAATGAATAATAAAGAATGGAATAACGAAGAATTCACCACGCATGCGATAAACCGCATGCAGACGAGTTATTCCCAATGTAATAATAAAGAATGGAACCCGGTCATGCGTAATCCTTGCAGACGGGATATTCCAACGTAATAATAAAGAATGGAACCGGTCATGCATAATCCGCATGCATGGGATATTCCAATAGAATAATCAAGAATGGAATAAAGAACAGAATTCACCAAGCATGCGATAGATCAAGACAAATAGGTTATTCCAACGAATAATAATAAAGAATGGAATAACGAAAGAATTTCACCATGTATGCGGTACTTATGACAGCATAAAGTTATTCCAACATAATAATAAAGAATGGAATAACAAAAGAATTTTACCATGTATGCGGTACTTCGCATAGATAAGTTATTCCAACATAATAATAAGGAATGGAATAACAATAGCTCTCTTCATGAATACGAAAGAAATAATACCCCTTACCTTAGAAGAAATTGAATACTAGAATAGTGAGGTAGCAGACTTCTCTTCTTCTTTCTCTCTATAATTTCTCTCTATAATAATTGCTCTATAGCTTTAGTGAATTGGTGAAAAATAATGAAGGAATGAGCTTCTATTTATAGGAAAATATAGTTTCGACAATTGCACGTTTTGGGGCTCAAAATATTACAGTATAATACCTTCCTCTTTTTCTTCATTTTTAATTTAGTCCTGCAAGTATTATCAAACTTGCACCACCTCCCCTAATAGTAAATCATGTGAATCAATAGTAAATCATGTGACTCAATAGTTCTAAACCTGTGAAAAAATTAATTATAATATAGTACCTTCATCTATACCTCCATTTTTAACTTAGTCATGCAAGTATTATCAATCTTGCACCAATTCCCCTAATAGTAAATCATGTGAATCAATAGTACACATATGTGAACACATAGTTATAAGCATATAAATTAATAACAATTAATTGCTTATTTATCTGATTAATTACCCGATTGGTCAATATAACCTCCAGACATCAATTATTATCGAAATAAATGTCGATTTCCACTAACACTAATAATCCCAACACAATAGAAATATCAATTTCATCTTTAATCAACACGAACTTATTCATCATTAATATTATAATTCACAATATTTAACAACCAGGTCATTCCCAGGAAAGAGGGGGCTTTCCGATAAGGATTTCTCATTATTGGCGCGCAATTAGGTGACCAAATTTCTCCTTGACAGAACTTTTAGACATTGTCAATATTGTAAATAATAATATGAATAACTTTGTCGTCTCAATTATTGATTTAATAATATAAAATATTGTGACAATAATTGAATAAAACCGAGTGACTTCTCACGTAAGCATCAATAATCAATACCGTGTGCTACTATGCAACCACGCGTATTACTATACTTTTATCATCGATTATTTTATGAAAACTTGTTTACTTTGAAAAATTTTCACATATCTCCCTTAGCTTTAACCTTTTATCAATTTAACCATTTAATAAATAAAATAATTATAAGAAAATTAAATACTTTCATTTCATAAAATTCAGGGTCTCACAATACCCCCTGTATATTTTGGCTCTAAACTTTGGGTTGGTGAAAATGGTTTTCTCTGCTTATAAACTTTGTTTTGCAGTGCAAAAATTTGACTTATTTTGCATGACTGAGACGGGAAATTGTTGCAAACTCTATTTGTTTTTGGAGCTAGTAGGGTAGTGAAAAATTTTGAAATTGCATTACAACATCATCTTGAATAATTTCTTTTATTTATCCTATACTTAATTATAAGTTTTTTTTCTTCTCCAGCTATGGTGAGAACTAGAGGAGGGATTAGTCTTTCCGGTAGGAGATCAACTCTTCCTCATAACAGTTACGAGACTGTTAACATGGAGAGAATGAGAGATGAGCCTACTGTATCTCATAATAGTGGTGAGAGTGTTGATGGGGCTACACCGAATACTACACAAGCCGAAAGCTTATCTCGTAAGAAAAAGGGGGCCACCTCTAGGGATAATGAAGCCTAAAACAGGCCAAACAAAGATACTTGTCAATATCATTGGACAAAAGTAAGTTTTTATAAATATACTCATGTTTGTCAATATGCAAGATATATACAATCAATTCTTAACACGTTTAAGATTCATTTTCTAACACGTAATATAACGTCTGTTTTTAACTATAACAGGGTAACACATATAGCACAATGTAATCCAAAGAACATAAAAGCAACTAATAATATCATGTTACTATAAAAGCAATAAATAGGGGTTACATTTAACAAGATTTGATTAATCCCATTGTGACAGCTTTGTTTCTACTTTTCATTATTGTTGTACTAATCATATCATACTATGTTACTATATCTTGTAATTAGCTTCCTTGATCCTGAAGCTCGAAGCAAGACTCGCATATTATTTCAAAAATGTTTTAAAGAAACTCGTACCAAATTCGAGCAATGGCCAAAACATGAAATTCAACTTCTGTGGGTAGAATATTTGGTATATTTTAATGAACACAAATTTCAATTATAGAAGAAAGTTTATCAAAAAGTGTATTATTCGTTATGTATTAATTAATATTTTAACTTGTGGATGGTGTTAAAGAAATATTTTCGTTTCTCTTCATCCGAAGAGGAGGGAAGGGGTCGAATCATATGGGAGGAAAATGCACGAAAAAGCTACCCAAACTATTTATAGAGATGGAAAGATGATGCCATTAAGAAGTTTGGTTCCATTGAGGAAGCAAGGGATAAAAAGCCTAGTTGGACAACTCTTGATGTGTGACAGGAGATGTGTGATTATTGGCTGAATAAAGACTTTTTAGACTCTAGTGAGCTACGAAAAAAGAACAGAAATATAACTACGTACATTCCTCACACATCAGGCTCCATACCGTACGCCATTAGGAGGGAACAAGATGTAAATTATAAGTTGATAAAATTAAATTAATAATATGCGTAGTTGATAAATGCACATGATAACGGTAAAATATTCATATCATGATGCTCTGTTTGGAGTTTTTAAGTGTTCATGTGGTATGTATTGCTTATTTTTAATGTTAATGTTTTTAATTAAAATAATTATTATTTTGCTTGTTTTGTCTTAGAAACAAAGACTGCATCGTCCGCCAACGCAATATGAGTTATATAAACAAACTCATATGAGGAAAGAGAAGGGTAGCGAGGAAAAAACATGGGTTTGTGATGAAGCAAAGAGGAAATTGGTATGATTTTCTCTCGTAAAATTATAAACTTTGTTTACTCATGTGAAAGTGAAGATTGTTGTTCGTTCTATTCGCAATTAGTTATGAGTATTGTTAATTATATAAATATATTTTATGCATTGTATAGGATGATTATGAGAGAAGACTCTTAGCTAAACACGGTGATACAGATAAGCCTGTGAATGAGTTAGATGATCCAAATTTGGAGACATGGAAGGAAACTGTTGGAGGCGTCAAAAAAGGTAGACTTGTTGGTCGACTAGGGGAAAAATAGAGTTCTCGTCGTGCTTCGTATTGTCCATCTTTGGTTGCAGATGAGAATTATATTAAATTAAAGAAAATGGAAAGCTACATGACTTATCTTCATCAATATGCAAAGAATATGGCCGAAACACTTGCACTTGATCCTCCTATAGACCCAAATGATTTGTTTGCCTCATCAAATGCATCAGCTGATATTCTAACGAATAACTCAACCACGAATGCTGAGAATGACAACGAAGATGATGACGACTCTCACGAGGACTCCATGAAGAATTCAGGATAATTTAGCTTTTCTTTACTTATCTATTTTATTAGTTTAGGGTTCTTTGATAGATGTTGGGTTTGTTAATTGTTTGACGAACTTATGACATGTAGCTACCTATTTAAGTAGTTGGTTATGAATTTATTTTTAATTAAATTGATTAGATTTCTTCATTTTAATAAATTTTTATGATTTTACGTTTTAAATTTATTGTAATTTATGGCATTTACAGATTTGAAATATAAAATTGGCAATTAAATATATTTTAATATAAGAATCTTTTGATGGCTTTACTATCACCAAAACGTATAAAAAGATTACAAAAATAGGGACAATTGTGATTGCTTTAGTCATCACAAGAAACTTGTGTACCTGACTACTTTGGCCATCTTAAAAACCTTAACAATTATGTGATAGTCGTGGCCATCACAAAAGGATGTGATTTCTTTGCCCATCACAAATAAATGGTGATTGTTTTGGCCATCACAAAAAGATGTGATTGCTTTCGCCATCACATATAATTGGTGATTGCTTTGACCATCACAAAAAGATGTGATTGCTTCGGCTATCACATATAATTGGTGATTGTTTTGACCATCACAAAAAGATGTGATTGCTTCGACCATCACAAATAACTATGTGCGCTAATGTGACTGATTTAGTCATCACAAAAGGATTGAATGTTTTGGTGATTGTCAAAACCATCACATAAAACCTTTCATGGTAGGCGTATACAAGACAGCCATCGTGATGCTTAAAACCATCACGTAAACCTTTTGTGATGATTTTTTTAGTTTTTATGATAACTTTTTGCCATCACAAATGAACATTTTTTTAGTAGTGTGTGTGTGTATATATATATATATATATATATATATATATTATAATAAGCAAAATATTTTTTTTTATGTGGCATTCTTTATATAATAATTATTTTTCATTATCATATGAAAATTATTTTAAAAATATATCATTTCACATCTTAAAAGTAGGAAATAACACTTTTATTCTAATATTAATACACTGAAATAAATTGATTTAAGTATAGTTAATAGATTTTTACTACTACCATTTACCAAGGAAATTATATATTAGAAGAACAAAATTATAGTTATAAGCGTGTTATAAGTTTTTTACTTTCAAAATTTACTTGTAATGTTGGAAGGCGAGAACAATGAACAATATAATTTTATTGTTAAAATGTGTCAAGTACGAATTAATTTAGAATTAATCTAGAAGGGGATTGAATAATTAATTCACGTTTATGAATTTTTGGGTGGAAGAAGTATTTATCACTTTCATTTGCCTAATTATTTAAAAATTAGAAGTCCAAATATTTAAAGTAAGTTCAAAGTAAATTTTAGATCAAGTTGGATAAATTAAACTAGTTGTCAGTTGTCACATATACATTATAACTCTCACTCTCCATAAATATAATAAAATTCGACCCAATGCTTTATTTCTATCCGAGTAATATAATAAAATTTGACTCAATGCTTTATTTTTGTCCTAGTTGATCCTGATTCGACATTAAAAGTATATTCATTTTTCCCTGATAACCGAATACTTTTGTATGTAAATACTGCATATTTGATTCCATCCATAAAGCGATTTTCTTCCCTGTGAGTTCGGGGTTCTCTTTCTACGACCCTCTTGTTTGATATGATAGGCCCGACCCTCGTCCCTCTTTCCCTTATGTTTCGTATATTGTTCATTTCAGATTCCTAACTATAAACTTACTATTATAAGTATTGCTTCTATAATTTCTGAAATGATCATAAATTCTTTGAGTTTTGCGCTTCATCTAATGTCATTTCACTGGAATATTGGTCTAAACTTTCTTGTAAAATTTTTATCTTTTCATGTCGAGGTTACTATTCACGTACACGGCACTATTCACGTATACGACACTATTCATGAATACGATACTATTCACAGAAAAATTAATTTTTTTTTCTTTGTCCAAGTTGTCTATTATGGTGACTATCTTTGATTGTATCCATGTTTTGATCTTCATTCTTGAATTTTGCTCCACAATTGATTATTATGGAGTATTTTTGAACTTGAATAAACTAAAGTACGAATCCCTAATCTTTATCTTTTTTATATCACTTGATTCGTTTTCTTTAAAAATATTTTTCATCATCCTCAGTCTTAAATGGTGATATAACTAAATATCTTTGGCCTGTAGTGCAAATATGAATGATTACCTGATGAATAACTTTGGCCTGTAGTGCAAAGATGGACAGTTGTTGAGATGAACATGACCAACTGATGAATATCTTTGGCCCGTAGTGCAAAGATGAATATTTAATTCAAGATGTATATCGATTGATGTTACAGGGATAAAATATTGATGATAGACTTTTAAATTATAGAAGATAGTAGATTTCATTCTCTACTTAACTCTTCTAATGAATTATTATTTTCGCTGCGAATATTGATCTAAAACTTGTTATTCATTATATTTTATCTAATTTATTGAAGGCTAACGATAATTTATTCTACTTTATCTTAGTCATAATATTCTTTATTGGGCTAGTTGAGTTCACCTTTTTTTTCTTTTTTTTCCATTTTTTTCTCAAGAAGCGAGAATATAGCGGGAACCAGTCGAGGTATAGAGTGATGTTTCAAGATAGTTGTTTTAGCAGTCCTCACTATTTTGTAAAATAGTGCATCAATAATTGTAATGAGGACTTATTTGAGTGTGGATATTGTCTAGAAGACAATATTTGTATTTAAACTCACAGATTATGTGTTGTCGTATTTTGTGCGACAATTGTATTAATGAAGCTGTAGTTGTTTCTGTACCATGTATTTGGCGACTCAGAATGGGTGGTGTATACCAATTTTGGGGTCATCACATGCAACGTCTCCAATAACATTCTCTTACTTCATCTTTCCCTTAATAAGTCATCAAATTTTATGCTTTTTGATCCCCAGTTGCTATGGGGAACAAAGGAATAAATACAATCGATTCCTTCATTTAAGTGGTTCTCGCTTCTCCTTGTTTCTGTTCATAACTCCTCCCCGGATAGTTCTCAATGTTTGGCACTTTCCATACTTCATGGGCGCAATATTTTTTTATAACTATGTAAATTGTAATTTATGTATTAAGAATAAATTATAAATAAAATTTTCCATAAACATATTATTAAAGTTTTAATCAAGTATTTAAAAAATAATAATTAAATATTCAATATAAACTTTTGAATCTAATTATAAATTATAAATATTCATACATACTACAATATTACTTCACACACATAAAATGGTCATCTAAACATTAATAAGTAGAACATTCATTTTGAAATTTCATTCATTTTGAAATTTAGGATTTCAAAAATGATAAAAACTTATTTGAATTGTAATTTAGAACATTGATTATTGTATTTAAATATTTATTAAAAATAAATAAATTAACATTTATTCATTAATAAACTATTTTTTAAAACTCAATATATTTTTATTCTAATTATAGTTAAGGCTGTAAATGGTAACCGAAAAATTCGTATTTGTCCGTATCCTTATTCGGAAAAAAGCAGATATTATTCGTATTCAGAAAAAAGTGAATATTATTTGTATTCAATTTGAAGGTATTTGCAAATAAACGAATATAAATACTACTGTATCCGAATTCGTATATATCATTTACACCCCTAATTATAACTACGAATATTAGATAGTGTTATTATAATAGAAAAGATTTAATTTGACTAACTACCATTATAATATTTTTATGTTAGTAACCATACTAAATCTATCTATACTATACTATAATAAATTAAAGTTCTTCCTCTCTTTTTTTTTATTAGTTCTTTGACTTTTATTAGATTAAGTCCGTCTTTATTATTTATCAATCTAACTCAAAAACTGAAATTAGTATCGTAATTTTATAAAGAAATGAGAATTAATAGTATAATTTTATAAAAAATAATTAAAATAAGCTCATCTTACATAATATTAATAGCTTATTTAAAAATTGAAATTGATATTGTAATTTTATAAGAAAATGAGAATTAATAGCATAATTGTATAAGAAAATAATCAAAATAAGATTATCTTACTTAGTATTAATTTGTTTCTTTTATTCAAATATATATACAATAATATAAGTTTAAGTAAAATTATATTTTTATTTAGATAAAATAGTTAGACAAAAAAATTATCATAAAAATCGTTTGTCTAACTTAAATTTGTTATTATTATTATTATAATATAAATATAATAATAATTTCGAGTATAAATGAGATTTTATGATTATTTAGATGATATATATAATTGTTATTAAAATAAAAATATAGTATACAATCAATCATATAATTCAATTATTAAATAAAAAAAATTACCCAACCTGATAAGAATTTATAAAATAACATTCAACACTACAATAATATTATAATTCTTCAAAAGGACCTTTCTCTTGGTTCAACCAAGTCAAGGAAAAAATAGTAGTAATATAATTTACAAGTTAGATAATATACTTTGAACAAATATAAGATCATCTTGTTTAATATTAATTTTAAATTAAATTTTATTACAACTTAGATAATATATTTTGAGAAGAAAATAATTTTTGTATAGATCGTTTTATATAACTTGAATTTATTACTTTTAATTAAATATAAATAAAATTATATTCAAGTATAAGTAATATAATTTTAAAAAGAAAGTATTTAGTTATTAGACTATTTTACCTAATAATATATTTATAATCTTTTTATATATAAGATCATAATTTTATAATAAAACTCCGTATTTTACAAAGAGGTGTATATAATTTAATTACAATTACACTTTGTAACTGCACACATTCTTACTCCCCTATCTCTATCGGTTTATTTAGACCAATTCTTTATCATATTTGACACGGCGTCTAATTCTTTATCATTTTTGACACGGCGTCTAATTCTTTATTATTTTTTATTCTTATCTTTAGTTTCTTTGTTTATATTATTACTCCTGCTCATTAATAAATGAGTATATTATGGTGACAAAAAATCTTATAAAAAATAATTTATAAAATAATATAATAATATATAATTAGTTGATGATTCAGATTAGGTCTAATGATATTAAGCGATTAGAATCAATCACACTATTTTTTAGTCATCCAAGTACTATTGTTAATAAATTTAACACTTCTTTTACACCTTATTATTTTTTTAGGAATTATGGTTAAATTATATTAGCTTATTTTCAAAAAGTTTAAATTTACTATCATAACTTCAGTCTCATCATCTCCTATAATATTTATAATATAATTTATTTAAATTATCAAAATTAATTTTGTTAAAAAAATTACTTGATACTTTGGATGGGATAAGAGTTGGCATAATAATAAATCTGATATACTCCCTCCCTCCGTCCGTTCCTCCGTTTTATAATAAAAAATTATTTGTAATTTTTTTAATTTTATAAAAATACTAACATTTTAATAATAATGATAATATAAAATAGAGAAAAAAAGGATTTGAGTGACTTATTACGTACAAAAATTCTAAAAATATTATAGTTAGATGATAAAATGACACAAATACCCCATGACGATGAGTTGTTTAATATATTTTTTTATAGACTTAATATGTACCAAGTCCCTCTCCTAAATAACACATAATATCCTTAATTTTGTCAACATATATAATTTTATTATTATTATTATTATAAATTACTAAACTAATAACTTTTTATTATAACTTTTAAAAATAAAACTAATTTTGTGAATCAGAAAGAGGACTACAATATGTGTTATGGAATTAATAGGGCTAAGCAAGGAATCAATTTGAAATCGAAATCGCATTAAAAATCACACAAATCACGCCAACGATTTCGGCGTATGTGGCGGTTTTAGATTGGTTGAAAAATCAAAATTACAGTTTCGGTTTGGTTACGTACTAACCAAAACGACATACATAAAACCAAAACCGCACCATGTGTGTGTATGTATCTCAGATGCATGATCTTGATGTCTCTGAATGTATGACTGTAATGAAGTCAAATATGTTAAAAATTATTAATCGCACAATTAAAGGTTCCAAATGATTGTTCATTTGATTAGCAGAAGCCCCTAAGATGAAGCTTCTTTCGCCGTGACGTCGCTTGCCCTCGCCAAGATATGTCGCCTTTGCCCTAAGTTAAGTCTTTTTAAAGCTTCAAAGACAGTTAGACTGCAGAAAAGTGTCAGGAAACTTGGTACCGACAAATTCAAAGTCTTTCTGCCATTGATGGTGAAGAAATTAAGAGTGATTCCGAAGCAAATAGTGATCTTAACTCCTTTTTCTTTTCCTGGATTGATCTGTTTCTGCATTAAGACGAAGACAAAGAATAGAGACCTCTGTCAAGCCCAACACCATGATTGTTATTCTTTTAACTAAATAATACTCTAGAAAGAAAATACTGATGGTAGGTGCTTTGAGAATTGAAACATTACTTCAAGAAAATTGAGATCATTGTTTTCATATGTGTTGCAATCAACCAGTTGGGTCTGATTATTGGTGTTCTTACCGGTAGCGTGCTACCTTGTGTATTGGGCCACGATTCTCTTGTCGGTATGCATTGGGTCGCTAATATACTTTTTATTTTTTTCAATCTGGGTCAAAATCAAACCCAAAGACCTTAACTCCGCTCCCTCGCCATTGCAACCTACACGTCGCTGCTCCGGACCTCTGATAACCACGCTCAAATTTTGACCCCCCTCAAATTTTGTTCTGGTTCCGCCACTGTTGATTAGGGTGGAAAAAAAATTCTATTGAAGGCTTAGATCTTATTTGAAAAATGACTTATTCAAGTCACTACTAGCTAATTAGATTGGAAGGGAGGTTTGCAAGTAGTGGATGGACAAATACTTGGTCTAAGAAATAATTACACTAGAAGTCTGCAACAAAAAAATAACCGACTCAACAGATAAATATTTTTGCAAATATGGCCACAAAATTATAGTGATGCATGCTAAATTACATAAAATTTTGTTATTTTAATTGGTTTTGAAACCGAAACCGCACCAAATAAAACCGTACCGCATGATTTAAAATCGCACCGCACCAATTACAAGCGGTTTCATGTACGATTTTAAATTTGTCAAACTGCATCTAAACAATTTCGAATGTGATTTAAACTTAAAACCTCATCAAACCCTACCATATTCACTCCTAAGAATCAACGGGTATGGTAGGGTAGAGCGTACTAAAGGAACATCCGTAATGTTGAATAGGATGATGATATCGTACGTATAAACTAAAAAGCCCTTAATTTAGTAGTCGGTTCTCTCTTCGATCTGTACAAATAAAACAATAAATAATACAAATTGCATGAAATGGTCTACATAATAAACTTGCCTACCTGCCTGCCTGCCATGTTAGGAGTAGGTAAAATAGCAAAATCAGCCTTAGCTACATTTCTCTCCATTTTTATCTTAGCTAGCTTGTCATCTATATATCATCCCACAAATCTCTTCAAATATAAGCATGAAAAGATTTAGCATTGAGCACCAGGATATCCGGTTGTTAATATAATATTGAATTAAGAATATTATTTCTTTCGTATCAAAACTAAAACTATAGATTTATTTTAAAATTTTAGTATAAACAATTATAATTGCGATAAACTAATTAATTAATTAAAAGGGAAGGCATTAATTCTTGTCTGGAATTCAATCATACTATATACTAGTATTTTTCGATTTAGCAAATACAATACATATGATGATTTTGAAGCTAAACGGGTGGCTTTGGTTTTGTTGTAAACACTTTGGGGAACACTAGATTCGTTTTTTCGTCAAATTATTTAGGCCTAGTAGAATAGTCTATAGACTTGAATGACAATATGTTATTGTTAATTTAAAATCTAATGTGTTTTGAATACATAATATGTTACTATATATAAATACGTACGTACGTACATTTAGTTAGAAATAAACATACAATTAATGCAACATAATTTGGTACCAAAGTAGACTAGAATAGTATTGTGTAGCATGTGAAATTGTTTTTACTTTTCTACCTACCACCGATCGAATATGAGGTTTTGGTCTAAAAGGATAGTTGAAAAACTCATAAACCAACTTAATTTGCTATACGCAAGGCAAGGCAAGTTTCATTAGCTAGCTCTGGTGGGTGTGTGTGGGTGACGGAATCAATTAGCCATCCATGGACATGCATACTTAACCAAAAGAAATACTACTCCACTATATGAATGGATTGAAGTGATCATGGACCACATTACTACGTTAGTTTGCTGCCAACACTCTACAGTCTAATTACAATGTAAAGTTGCAGAATTAAAAAAAGTACCCGACCGTGCTAAGTTTCTAAAATATATTTACTCAAAATATAATAATAGTGATGATATTCACTCCATTTCTTTTTAGAGACTAAAATTATTCTATTTTCTATAAAATTTCAATGGCGCTTAGTTTCCTATTTTAAATGCTATTTTGTTTGTTTTTCATCTTTTCAATAAATTTTAAAAACATAATATTGAGATATTAAATCTTAGGAGTACTTTATTAATCAAACTCCCAAACATTGTAGAGTCGGTGGCCCAACTCCCAAAATGGTCTCAACCTATAAATTTAAAATCATGGGCTGGGCTTATGGGACGGACGACATAGTGTTTTTGAGGATTGGGCTCTTTGGTTTGGGACTGAAACTGTTGGTCTTGGTTATTTAACTTTTTTATGGATGAGAATCATATTTTCATTTTGTAGTCTTCTTCTCCATTATATTGTTAGAAAGATCTAATATGATTGAATAGTTGGATTTCTACAGTAGCGTAAACGTTTTCTAAAATATATGTAGAATTTTAACGAATAATTAATCTAATTGAAAAGTTTAGTAAGAATTTGATTAGTCAAAGGCTTATTTAAACATTTTAAAAAAAAAATTACAACAAAAATGTATCCAAAAAATATTTACAAAATTAATATATTTTCTATATTTTATTTACAAAATTAGTGCATTTAGTATCCTTTAATTTAGTTAGATGTTTTAATGGGTTGCTGATGTGACCAATCAATTTTGTAATTATGTAATTGTTATCGGTTGTTTCTCTCAGTTGTGACAATTTAAATTGCATGCCAAACCCGAGTAGTCGTGCATTCTGTATATGGTATAGTTGGTAATGAAACTTTCATACAAAGGTAATCATTTTAGTTTATGTGGGTAACCAAATAGTCATAAAAAATTTTCAGAACAATAAACCAAGTGTTACATGTACTTATTTTCAAAATTATGCTTGCGGGATGAATCTTCTATTTTTTCTCATTGGCGTTTTGGACAATGATTCCGAGTTCTTGAAGGGTTTCGGGCTGGAGGAAAATCCGAGTCTGGACCTCATGGGTGCCACTCTAATTGAAGATGGTATGGAGGTCCTCTGGCAGAGAGGCATACCGGAAGATTTGGGCATTTTTATGTTTGACGTTTTCAGGAAAAAGAAAAGAGTAGTAGATAGAACCAAGGATGAGGGCAATGTAACCCAAGTACTTCTGGAGCTCCGCGGACTGCGGCGGAGGAGGCGGTGAGAGAGATGAAGAGAATGGGTGGATAAGAGGTATAGGATTTAATATGTTTAGTTATTATATTGCACTTTTTTTGTAATTATTTTGTGAATACATTAATTTTATAATTACTTTCTAATTGTTGTATAGTAGTATAAAGAACTCTTAGTCAAATTAGGACCCTACTAGTTACACCTTCGATTCAGAAATTAGTCTGGCCACATAAATAGATAGCATGAATTATCATTATGGTCTGTAATTTCTAACTAGCATCATCAAATTGATTTTTGACTCAACATCTGTACGAGTGCATTTGAATTTTACCTTTTTAGATTTGCATAAGAACTTGGGCGTAATTTCCCTCAAAAGTTTTTTTCTATGTTCGACGAAAAAAAAATTTAATTCATTCCAGTGCTATTACTATACACAGGTCTTAATTAGATCCTCCTCACTCTTTGAATTATTACTGCATACCTTCAAAAGAGCAGGGATCCCCTACATTCTTGCTTTACTAAGGATACTAACTACCAAAAACGCTAATAAAAGGATCCAACACCCAGCTTCTCTGCCTGCACAAAACAAATTAACAGTTAGAATATGCAATCAAATCCTTAAGAAACTACTCTTAATATAACGTACCCAAACAATTTAAACATCAATACAAAACAAAACCCTTTTAAATTAAATTCAAATATTTAATTTACAAAGGGAAAAAATTTAGATCCCAAGAAATAAGTCTTAATTGCCCCCATTTTTAAGATCCTCTAGGTGCATATATTTTTACACATATATATTATTATAATTCCACTTCTAACTTGTGGAAAAATAAAATGAAATATCACACTACTATATATTATTATATACTGCACTATTGGTCAGGGGTGAATCACCTTTCCAGCTGTTCATCTATTATTCATTTTTCATTCTAATATTCAGTAAACCATCTATCACTATCACTATAAATTGTACGTGATTTGTTCACACAACCAATAAAATAATCCCTACACAAGTTAATCATTTTATCTCACACAACTGATTAAAATAACTCAAAATCTTCATGAGAAATATATATGCGCACGCAATAATTGACAATTGACAAATTTATCATGCAAAATTTAGATTATTACACACAAACACACGCATATAGAAACGGAGCCATATGTATATTGGAGGGGGCTATGGCTTGAAATTTTTATAACTCATCCCCTAAATTTGAAAATTTTATAAAACTCACTTGTATGTTTGGTTTGGTTTGAAAATTTTATAAAGTTACAACCTCCTCAAGTTCTGACGAAACTTTGACATGTTTTAAAAGACTTTTACTTTTATTACTATATTTTATTTATTTTAGTAAAAATATGTTTTGTAATAGTGAAATTTTAATATATTTTATGCTGTTAAAATTTTTTTGGCCCCTTTAAAACAAATTAAAATTCAAATCCCTCATATGCATAGAAGTACCAAACATATCTATATATATATATATATATATATATATATATATATGACAAAAAAACATAAATATATATTTTTAAATATAATATCAATAATCTATATTATTCTTGTATTAATAAAAAGATAATGTTATTTATTGAATAAAAAATAGTGATAGAATTAAAGTTATATTTATTACTTGAAATAATATTAAAAAATAATAATTAATATTTATTTAAAATTCTCAAACCGCTTATATTACAAAACAAAAATAATTCTTTAAAACGATTTATATTAAGTAAGTGGAAGACTACATATTTATGAACAGAGAGAACGAAGACCTTGATTTGATTCAGTGAAATTCGGACTTGATCGTCTTGCCACTAAGAGGCGAAGCAGGGAGAATCGGCCTGTGTAAAAAGATCCACACATCCACATGATGATAACGATGATCATCGTCAGACTCATTAGGGGCGAACTTATTATTATTCATGGCCGCACCGATAGTACTCAAATTCTCGGCGATATCCTCTCCAATATGAGAGTCCTCCTCTCTTATCCTCAAAATCTGGCTATGCACATACAGATTCACATTCTTATTCGCCAATGAATTCGGCCATTTCCTCATCTTCGCCACGACAGACCTCGGCGACTCCACATCTTCGGACGATCCTGTACACTCTTGATCCGTTTCAATCTCGCCGCACGCCTTTAACTTCCCGTATAAAACTCGATCGTTCTCTCGATCGGACGCCTTCCTGCCGGAGAAGAAGTCTTTCAATTTACGTGAATCGGAGCCGGCGCCGGAGCTGTTCTGTATTGACGAGGATTCATTGGCAGCAGCTGGATCTCGATTCACAGTCATCGCGTGATTCGAAACAAATATGGTAACGAAACGAAAGGCGTAATTTAATTAGCAAAATGCGGATGAATTACGCCAGGCCTGGATAGGCAATAGTATATGAGAAAAAGTAAGGAACTAGAAATGCTGAAAGCATGATTCAGCGTGCATGCGTGTATATATAGAGGGGAGAGATGAGGTAGGTTACTGTGGGTAATATAATGGTTGTGTACACCTGGTTTTGTGATGAGTTTGACGTCGTTTTTATTTGAATGGAAACACTTGCATTGACTGACGCGTGTTCAGGAGACGGAAAAAGATATAACGTCACGTGTTAACACATGTGGTGATAATATTTCTTTCTTTTGAATCTGCTAGAGGACTAAAAGTCTAAGCTGTTGGCTGGGAAATAAGTTCGGATCTTTTTATTTTAGCCACGTCACCCCAACTCCCCAACCCAACCCAACCCAACCCAACCTAACCCAACCCAACAATTAGTTGGACAGTTGCTTTATTCTCACTCTCATCTACTTGGATAGAGATTAGACTTTGTTTATTAAGAGTAAAATTATGAATAAATTCATAGACAAGTGTCAGATATAAGTAATTGATGATACCTTATTTATTACTCCATCTTTTTTTAATTAACTACTTGGGAACAAAATTCTATACTCAAAAAATAATAATTATGCACTATAATTCAAACACCACAAATTTTCAACTTCAATCAAAAATAATTTGGAAGTAAACAAAAATTACCCAGTAAAATACTTTTTAAGATAATTACCATATTATAAAATTAGAAAAATAATATATATTACAAATGTTTATATCTATTTCTTTATTGTGTGAATAAATTTTAATGGTACTTCTTTTGCAGAAATATATAATAAGTGATACCCTTTTATAATTTTATCTAATTCATAAAACTATGTGTATTGATATGTTTTACAATTATAATTCGGCACAAATTTATCGTAATACATAATAGAGCTTATAAAATTGTTTGTAAACGAGATATTACACTTCAGATTGAGATAAATGAGTCATGCTATGTATCATAAAATTATGTGAAAATTAAATATAATTCTCATAAATTTGTGCTGAAATATAATTGCAAAATAATGAAATTAGAAAATAATAAGAAAGTTTCACTTATTATGCATCTCTTTAAAAAAATTATTATTAATATGTATTTACGTAATTAATAATCAAAAAATTAATGTACATATTCATAATATATATATATATATATATATATATATATATATATATATATATATATATATATATATATATCACTTCGATATAAAATTCATAAACTTTACAAATAAAATTCTTTGTTGGAACAGACGTATAACTAAGAATTCCACCCGCAAAGAAAATTATGAATGTAAAAGGTGTGCATGAGATGCAAATGCGGGCGTGCCATGTACTGAATTTAGAGACACCAATGGAAACCAAGTGGCGTGTTGTTTGGGAAACAACCCACTCACTCGTTATATAAGTATGATCCGTATTCCTCTGAAACAAATCTAGTCTAGTCAAACTCATGGATTTCCAAAGTTTGTTAAAGAGAGAGGTTAATCTGAAACAAATAAAATAAATAAGAAATTTATGTCTAATTTTTTTTATAGCGAAAATAAGTATCTAAATATGTGAGCATAAATATAAATTGGATTTTAAATCAAGTTTTTAACTTGATATCGAAAAGAAGTCGAGATATGAGATCCAAACCACGAATTGGGATTATGATCGAAGATGATAATAATAATATTATATTATTATTATAATGATTTTCTGATACAATAATTATTATGTCTTGTGTGTGTATGCGACGAGATATTATTGAAGCGATGGCGGTCAGTTAAAAGCATATTACCGTCTTTGTGAAACCTAATTATTAAACTTCGATTTATGAGAAATGATGAGTAGTATATGAGATTCTTGTGTATATGAAATTCTTGTGTACGAATACGAATGTAATTAGAAGAAAAACCTAATTACTATTTTTTTACGATAAGCTAGAAAAACCACAATTATTACCACCCTAATCGGTTGAAGTTAGAAAGCGTAATAATGACTATGTTAGATCATACACGAGATAATTAGAGAACCCTAATGATCAATTAGAAACCCTAATTGATAACGTTAAGAAACCTAATTAGAAAAACCTAATTTTCTAAAGAAACCCTAATTTAAAATTATCGGGTTTAATTACGGCGTTATTATATAAATGTTTTAATTTACCAAATGATAGAAATTAATTGGTAAATGGTAAAATTATAATCTAATGGTTAAATATTACATTTAATGGCCTTTTACAAAATGCCCTTGGAATTATATGTGAAATGGCGAAATACCCTTTTTGTCATTTTAGTGTATTATTACTTACATTGTTGATGGGATCTTGCAACAAGGATGCCCAACACACCTACCTACATCTTATCGGCTCTCAAACAAGGAATCATCCCACTTTAGCATCCAAGGTATTTAAAGATTTTTTTTAAATTAAAGGAAAGGAAAAATGCATTATTTGTCTTTATTGCCACCACTTGTCCACAAAATCCGGCCAATCCATCTAGAAATTACCTAGAGGCCTATTTATACCCAACATGCACTTCATTCTCCCAGCCTAAACCTCACTAAATTCTCTCATTATATCAATTCTATAACAAGCCCCATTCACACTAATAACAAATCATTGGCAAAAATCGAATCAAAGCTTAAAAAGGTATAAACCTAAGCGAGTTGTTCTTAAACTTTTTGGTGTTAGATGTTATGTTTAAATGTTAAAACATGTTGATTATAAAGGTCTAAGATGATCTGGTTTTGCCATGTTGATTCCATAACATTTAGGCTCCTTTCAAACTGAAATTTTAATTTTGTGTTCATGACGAATATGTCGAGGCAGATTCCATCCTGTTAATTTTTGATAAAAGCTTACTATGTTAACTATGTTGTCTTTATTACTCATAAAAAGGAATCGCATATCTGCTATGTTCAGTTATTTACGGTCAAACTATCTTTCGGTTTTCCGTGAAATGTTCAAGATGTAATTGAGGTCATTTATCGACCTCTTTCTCTTGGATCTGTTGTTGTTATATGCCTTATATGTAATAGAGTCATAGTATTACATGTTATCTACACACTGGAAGCAATAGATCACTTAGATCAAACTCTGAATAGAAAGATATAAAAGATCCAAAGAGGCATCGCTCCGATCGGTTTAAAATTACGGAAAACCGCCATAGAGTGTTCTTTGGTATTGTTAATGTTTATACTTGAGATTTAATCATGTTCTCTCGTAAGTTATACTACCACATTGGCATGTATACGGATAACTGTTAATAAGACATTTACAGCAACATTACTAGTTTTGCATTGATCATATCTCCCGTTGTTTGTCTTTAAATCCATGATCTAAGTGTTTTCCTGATCTGAAAAAGCTTCAATGTTGTAAAGACTAATGTAATACTACAACTACATACTCTATTTCACGACCAAACAACAACAACTCTATTTCATGAGATATGATCAACAAAACCTCAATCGACGTGTTCTTCATAAGTTTCGGGTTGCCTGTAAACCTCTCGTCAACACCCCCAACTAATTTTAAAGGGTCTTATTCGCCGATCTGCACATGTTATAGTGTTTTATACGCCTTCTCGGCCTAAAGAGTATAACTTACGTAGAGAATATGATTAAATCAAGTTTCAAGTCTAAACATTAACAATACCAAAGATATAAATCATCAAACTCTCTGACAAAACTTGCATGCCAATTCTGGGTTTTCCAGAATTTTAAAACTGATCGTGCAGGCTACTTTGGATCTTTATATCTTTCATTCTGAGTTTGATCTAAGTGATCTATTGCTTCTGTGTTGTAGATAACATGTAATACTACAACTCTATTACATATAAGGCATATAACAACAATGTATCCAAAGAGAAAGAGGCCTAACAACGCGACCTCATTAATCAGTTCTTGAACATTTCGAAAACCCGTAAATGTTCTCGAGTTAGCCGATCGTAATAATGGTAGTTTGACCATAAATAAATTTCCGATCACAACAGATATGACCATGATTCCTTTGCGTAATAAAGAAAACATACTGTGCTACACATGTAAGCTTTAAACATCAAAAACGCTAATAATGATGGAATCTACACCGACATTCGTTGTCGTAACACAAAAATTAAAATTTCCGATTTTAAAGATCTTCAAACCGAGCTTCAATGTTATGGAATCAACATCAAGCAACCCAGATCATCCTTATTAACTATAATCAACATGTTTTAACATTTAAACATAACATCTAACACCAAAAAGTTTAAGAACAATCAAGCTAGGGTTTATACCTTTTAAGCTTTGATTCTCGATTTTTAATACTGATTTGTTATCGGTGTGAATGGGGATTGTTTATGGATCGATATAATGAGAGAATTTCGTAGTTTAGGCTAGGAGAATGAAGCTAAGTGCTTGGGTATAAATAGCCAAAATGGTGCATTTCTCTCTGAATTCATAAAATAATGCAACGGAATGATTATAAAGTATTTATCGATGGTAATACTACGTTCTATAGTAATTTCTAGATGGATTGGCCGGATTTTGTGGACGTGGTAGCAATAAGACACAAATAATGCATTTTCCCTTTCCTTTAATTTAAAAAAAATCTTTAAATACCTTGATGCTAAAGTGGGATGATTCCCGTGTTTGAGAGTCGATAAAGATGTAGGTAGGTGTTTGGGCATCCTTGTTGTCATAAGATCCCATCAACAATGTAAGTAATAATACACTAAAATGACAAAGGGTATTTTGGCCATTTCACATATAATTCCAAGGGCATTTTTGTAAAAGGCCATTAAATGTAATATTTAACCATTAGATTATAATTTTACCATTTACCAATTAATTTCTATCATTTGGTAAATTAAAACATTTATATAATAACGTCAAGTAATTAAACCCGATAATTTTAAATTAGGGTTTCCTTTGTAAAATTAGGGTTTTCTAATTAGGGTTTCTTAACGTTATCAATTAGGGTTTTCAATTGATCATTAGGGTTCTCTAATTATCTCGTAATGATCTAACACATTCATTACTTGCTTTCTAACTTCAACCGATTAGGGTTGTAATAATTGTGGTTTTGTCCTAGCTTATCGCCAGTAAAATAGTAATTAGGGTTTTTCTTCTAATTACCGGCATTCGTGTACACAAAGAATCTTCATATACACAAGAATTCATATACTACTCACCATTTCTCATAACCTGAGTTTAATAATTAGGGTTTCACAAAGACTAAGAATATGCTACGAACCCAATCGATCATTATCACTCAATAATATCTCGTCATCATACACACAAGACATAATTATTGTATCAGAAAATCATTATAATAATAATATAATATTATTATTATCATATCTTGATCATAATCCCAATTCGTGGTTCGATCTCATATCTCGACTTCTCTTCAGATATCAAGTTAAAATACTTGATTTAAATATTCTAACAATTTATATTTATCGCTCACATATTTAGATACTTATTCGCCATAAAAAAAAAATTATACGTAAATTTCTTATTTATTTTATTTAGAAATCTCTAAGGTTATTACATTCACCTCCTTATAAGGATTCCGTCCCCTAATCACCGCTTCTAAAACTCATAAAGATAAGTGGTACATAAAGACATATAATCATCAAGACGTAGACCTCGATCATACTTGATCGAATCCGATCTTTAACTATTCTTCACATCACTCTAATTAGGCGTAAATTTGATTTCGAAAGAACTCAAAATTTCTTTATAAAATCACTTACTATATATATATATAGGAAAACATATAAGATATATAAGTGGTTTCACATAAGACCGGAGTTCGCTCCCACCGCCAATGTATCCTGGACCGTCATGTTGTAGACCCTCTGAGTTGCTAACGTTAGTACCGGTTGAGTGTGGTCCACTGCTTTCTCCCTGTGGTTATGTTTCCCGCCTCCATTCCCCTCTTCGACAGTTTCCTCACCGATGCTCAATCGATCCAAGATATGGAAGATCCACTCGATCTTCCTTGAATTGGGGGCAATGGGAGAGATATTTACCTCTTTCGCCCGCACTTAAAGCACGCTGAACTTACCCTTTAGACACTCGCCAAAGTGATTCTTTCCATGCTTCAGACCGCACCTGCTGGCTTCTTCACACCTTCCTCGCTTCACTTGAACAAATTCCCTCAAAAATTCCTCATTCTCTTCTCACCCTATTCCCACTACTACTTTCCATCTTCACCGCCTCCTCCTCGTCCTACCGGTTCTTTTTCCTCCTTGTTGTAGAGACTCATGGCCTCGCCTCCCTGCTCAAATTATGATAGCCTTTTCCATGAGTGCCGTGAAAAGTATCTATTTGGCAAGATCGCCACCTTATCAGAGAGCCAGGGTTTTAAGCCTTGCTCAAACCTCCTTGCTCTCTCGACTTTCAGACTTGACTGATGTGGAGCAAACCTAGCCAACTCATTAAACTTACATACTTCATAATGTGCCATGTTTTCCCTGCTTTAACCCGTGAATTTTACCTCCATTCTAGATCTGATACTAACAGAGAGATAGTTTTCAAAATAAATCTTTAAACCTATCCCAAGCAATTTCTTCTTCTTCCCGCCTCGAGTCTTATTTGCCTCCCACCAAAAGTTAGCCTCCCTTTTATCATATAAGTGGCAAACGCGGTCTTTTTGCCCTCATCTACTCTAGCAATTATGAACGCCTTTTCTATTTCGTTCACCCATGTTCATTCGTAGGTCACCGATCCTCCTCGAACTCGGTGGTCCTACCGCTGAAGTCTTTGAATTTTGCCAAGCGATTGTCTGGTTCGCTCCTCAAAGAAACCGGCATTCCTCGCTTTCATAGCTTCGAGCCATCATGTTTGCAAAGTTTTGCATCGCTTCCTGCCGTTGTCCTCCATCATTAATAGATTCTTCTACCCCTTGGTTTCGAAGTTCACGGATTGGCGGCATTATCTCGTTAAATAAAACCATAAATTATACCTTTACATTTTAAACATTATTGCATAAGATTAATATGTTAAACTCGCTTTCATTTCTCAAACTTGGATTCATATTCATTTGTCGAATATTTACATAAAGACATAACGCTTTAATCAACAAATATCCCTTTCAGACTAAGAAAAGTTCTGGATTTAAAATTTTGACCAACATAAAGTTGAAAACAGCTTCATTATTTTTCACGCACACAACATAACCCATACCACTCATTTACTAAGCCTTTCTTCTGGACATTCATTCGCCGATGTCCCTCCATTCCACAATTAAAACATCCACCTTGCTTATAGTTGGGGCAACGAGGAGACGTATGTCCCTCACCGCAAATATATCATATCCTCTTCCTTTCTTCTTATCGTGTTTTCCCAAGTCGATCTTCTATCTTTCTTTTCCCTTTACCTCTCGAGCCGCATAAACGGGCAGTGTTGCTTGAGGCTCCCATCCGTCAATTTGGATTTTGAGCTATCCTCGTTCTTTCATTGTTTCCAAAGAATGCTTGACGCAGCTTGGATATTAAGCAATGTCTCTATCTCCCACAAACCCTTCCAAACAGAAGAACCTTGTTTTCCGTGATCCTCGCACTCGCTGATATTGAAAGCGCCTTCAACTTTAAGTAGTCCGAGTCACTATCTCATCAAGTTCACCATTTCGGATCCGATACTACGCTTCCACTATAGCCACCTCGTCCGATTTGGGTTCCCGGTAAGCTTCTATTTCAAATTGCCCTTCGATATTAGCTCGGGGGTATGGATCTCGATCCTTCTTATTCCACATATCTTTCCACCGCACATCTACATACATAAGTTACCCCGATTAGCATATAGTATATATACACAAAGAATCAAGAGTTTTATATATCATTGTCTTTTATTTTGTTTGACGATAAATTTATTCAATTCTCATTAACGCTTATCCTTTTCACCGAAAGGCACCCATCCACTTCATGTCGAATCGCGATAAAGGCGATGCCTAAAGCTCGCTTCCAAGGTATATATCTTGGTGTCTTTGGCTTTTATCTCAACCTTCAACTGCCCTGTACCAGTATCTCTCTCTTCCAACCTCCTCGTAAATTTCCGCTAATTCTTATCTCAGGTTCAGAGCAGCTGTCATCTCAGTCATTGCTCAGTTCCGAAATCTGGAGAAAGACGATTATGTGCCTCCATGCTCATTTCTAGCCAGTTAAGTCGCTGTTCCTAACTAACAAATCTCTTATCATCTCACCGTCTGCGGTACTCTCGCCATAGAGTCCATCGCTCTCGGGTCAAGGAATTGCTACTTTGACTTTCGCGTCATCCATCCTATGACCACAATAATAAACGAGACAACATTAAGACCAAATAAAATATATTCATCCGGTGAAAATGAAGGAATATTTTATTTAAGACAACTAAAACTTGATGGATCTCTTCACTCAATATATCTTATAACTCCTCACCGTAGTACTTCGCTCCAGTTCATTAATATTTATCTTATCTTTCGTTGTAATAACTTGAGATTTCCTAAATAAAATAATTAAGAAATTTTAAATAAATAATTTGTGAGCGATAAATATAAATTGTTGAAATATTTAAATCAAGTATTTTAACTTGATATCGAAAGAAAAGTCGGATATGAGATCGAAACCACGAATTGGGATTATGATCAAGAGATGATAATAATAATATTATATTATTATTATAATGATTTTCTGATACAATAATTATATCTTTGTGTGTGTGCGAACAGATATATTATTGAACAATGGCGGTCGATTAGGTCATAGCATATTACAAATCTTTGTGAAACCCTAATTATTAAACTTCGGTTATGAGAAATGGTGAGTAGTATATGAAATTCTTGTGTATATGAAATTCTTGTGTACGAATATCGGTAATTAGAAGAAAAACCCTAATTACTATTTTTCTGCGATAATAAGCTAGGACAAACCACAAATTATTACAACCTAATCGGTTGAAGTTAGAAATAAGTAATGGTATGTTAGATCATACACGAGATAATTAGAGAACCACCTAATGATCGATTAGAAAACCTAATTGATAACGTTAAGAAACCCTAATTAGAAAACCCTAATTTTCTAAAACCTAATTTAAAATTATCGGGTTTAATTACGACGTTATTATATAAATGTTTTAATTTACCAAATGATAGAAATTAATTGGTAAATGGTAAAATTATAATTTAATGGTTAAATATTACATTTAATGGCCTTTTACAAAAATGCCCTTGGAATTATATGTGAAATGACCAAAATACCCTTTTGTCATTTTAGTGTATTATTACTTACATTGTTGATAGGATCTTGCAACAAGGATGCCCAACACACCTACCTACATCTTTATCGGCTCTCGAACAAGGGAATCATCCCACTTTAGCATCGAAGTATTTAAAATTTTTTTTTAAATTAAAGGAAAGGAAAATGCATTATTTATGTCTTATTGCTACCACTTGTCCACAAAATCCGGCCATCCATCTAGAAATTACCTATGAAACATAGTATTACCATCGATCGACCACTATAATCATTCCATTGCATTAATTTATGGATTCGAGAGAAAAATGCACCATTTTGGCTATTTATACCCAAGCACTTAGCTTCATTCTCCCGATAGCCTAAACCTCGAAATTCTCTCATTATATCGATTACATAAACAAGCCCCATTCACACCATATAACAAATCGGTAGCCAAAAATCGAGAATCAAAGCTTAAAAAGGTATAAACCTAGCTTGATTTTTCTTAAACTTTTGGTGTTAGATGTTATGTTTAAATGTTAAAACATGTTGATTATAGTGTCTAAGGATGATCTGGTTGCTTGATGTTGATTCCATAACATTGAGCTTTCGGTTTGAAGATCTTTAAAATCTGGAAATTTTAATTTTGTGTTACGACAGCGAATGTCGGAAATTTGTAGATCCCATCTGTTTAGCGTTTTTGATGTTTAAAACTTGCTATGTATGTAGCTTTGGTATGTTGTCTTTATTACGCAAAAGGAATCATGGTCATATCATTTGTAGATTAGAAGATATTTATGGTCGAACTACCGTTGGCCAAAGCTGCTAACAAAGAACATTTACGGGTTTTCGAAATGTTCAAAAACGATTGTTGAGGTCACCTTTGGTGAAACCTCTTTCTCTTGGATCTGTTGTTGTTATATGTCTTATATGTAATAGAGTTGTAGTATTACATGTTATCTACAACACAGAATCAATAGATCACTTAGATCAAACTTCGAATGAAAGATATAAAGATCAAAGTAGCACGACGATCGGTTTTGAAATTGCGGAAAACCCGAATTGGCATGCAAGTTTTGTCGAGAGAGTTTGATGATTTATATCTTTGGTATTGTTAATGTTTAGACTTGAAACTTGATTTAATCATGTTCTACGTAAGTTGTACTACATGGCAAGCGTATAAAACACTTATAACATATGCGGATCGACGAGAATAAGACCACTTAAGGTTAGTTGGCCAATGTTGACCGAGAGGTTTACGGGCAACCCGAAACTTATGAAGAACACGTCGACAAGGTTTTACATTGATCATATCTCACCAGTTGTTGTTGTTTGTTTGGTCATGAAATGAGTATGTAGTTGTAGTATTACATTAGTCTTACAACATTGAAGCTTTATGAGTCGAGAAAACATTTAGATCATGGATTTAAAGCTCGGTCAAACTAGTACCTTTGTGCGGCGACATGAAGCTCAAGAACACCTATAGCGACAGTTACGTATTATATAGATGCCTTTAGCGACGATTATCTTTTATTTTAGGAAATTAATTTAAAAATTAGAAAAATTAGTTTTAATTATTAAAAATACCAAATAAATTATGAAAAATTATTTTAAAATACGAAAAATAGTTTTTAATTATTTTGAGTATATTTCATAAATATTTAATATTTTTGAAATATAAAAGGTATTATTTATTTAATTATAATATTAAATAAATGATTTAAAAATAGTTTTAATTCATGAAAAATCATGAAAAATTATTTTATGATATAAGAAAATATTTTGAGTTATAAAATATAACTTTTAATATTTAGAAGATAATTTCATTAATAATTATATATTAATGATATTTAGTTAATGATTTGTGATATTAAGTTTATTTAATATTTATATTAAATAAATAGTTTAAAAATGGTTTTATTTATTTAAAAAAATCATTTAAAGAGAATATTAAGGATTTAAAAATATTTTAAGTTATAATTAATGACTTTTAATATTTGGATAAATAGTACATTAATATTTATATATTAATGGTGATTATTTAAAAATGATTTTAATTATTTTAAAAATCATTTAAAGGTAAAATAAATGTTTTAAAAATAGTTTGAGTTATTATAAATAACTTTTATATTTTAGCAATGGTTTCATTAATAGTTTAATATAAATAAATTATTAATGATAAATGAATTATTTAATGTTTAAATCATGTAATTATAATTACGATGTTTGAAAGTGATATCAGGTCAAACTAGTATTTATTAGAAAACTAGGTTATGAAGTCCGAGTTTGGTGAAGAACAACCATAATAACAGATTATATCACTATAAACCTTGGTGTGATTTGAATTATTTTAAATTTTTCAATTTACGGAAAAATTGAAAATAATTAAAAGTAAAATGTAAATATTCACGAGATGTTGAGGTATAGAATAAAGTCTTAGACTCGGTATGTGTACCCAATAAAAAAGGCATATCGATGCACTGAAACAAGCTTTGTCGGACCTATAATAGAAAGAAAAAGACTCTTTAAGAACATGGATGAGATATTTGAAAAATGTATAAAAAGTATAGAATGTGAACTAAAAGTATGATCACTGCGATTATGTCTTGACCATAATTGGCGATCTTATGTGTTATGATATATTGTTACTAATCGGACAAATGACACATTTTATTGATAGGTTGTGATAAAGAGATAAGATCTAAGTTGAGATTTGTAATCGACCGTCGGTGAGTATCCTACCTTTGCATTTTCCTTTATCTGATGGACATGAGTAAGTTTGAAATTATTCTATTTACATCTACAGTTATATGCGCTTTGATTATCAACATGTTAGCTCGGATATATATTACATTAAGTTGATTTCTAAATGGTTATCTGAAGTGTCCCCACTTGGATAATCATAGCATTTATTCACATGTTGATATACCGTATCGATTACAGTATACATATATGTTGAATTACATATTATTGTTGAAAGCAAGATTAAAACCTTGGGTTTGGAACCGGGCATGTATGAACATCCAGATAATGGGAAAAATTTTTATGCGCTTGGCGAATGAAGGATGAAGCGATGAATGTCGTTCTAGTTATGTAGTATTGATCGTCTGAGAATACAATGAAATGATCACCCTCAGGTGCTAAGTAAGTTATGACGGTTTGTGGATGAATTTACGCTAAACCTTTTGAAAATGAAAAAGAATGTTCATAGTATGTTTCTTAAACCTATTCATGGGTGGAGCCTCATTTCAAAATTTGAAAGAGAGTTGTTATGTGAATCTTTTATCGGTCTGATTACTTCACAACTTTTGATTAGTTGTAGAAGTGTTATGTAAAGGGAATACTTATATTCTTTAAACTTATATATATAATTGCTATTACTTACTTTGGGCACTCAAATGCTCATCCTTGCTTAAATCAAATGTTTTTCGATTATGTATGAGCAACTTTGAAAACTCGAGCACGAACAAAAAGGAAAAGGAAAAGGCGATCGAATAAGTGTGTATTATGAGTTAATGGTTATAGGCATTGTATGGATATCTATTCAAGTATTATAAGGAATGTATTTGAAGGTCTAAATGCACAGGAAGTAAACTTTGATGTATGTAAATTAAGTTTGAATGTAATATTACTATTGTATTATTAAAACTTATAGAAATGGTATCGTGAAACCTTTGAGTTCGGGTTTCAAATGTCCGGGATTTAGAAAATCACACGGGTTGGTATCAAAGGCATGGGTTATAAGCGTTAGGAGTCTGAAACCTAGGTTATAACCTTAGTAGAATGGAGGCGATATATTGATGAACCGGAGGCGAAGTACTACGGTGAGGAGTTATAAGATATGATGAGTGAAGAGATCCATCCATCGAGTTTTAGTTGTACTAAATAAAATATTCCTTCATTTCTGGAGTGAATATATTTTATTTGGTTGCTAATGTTGTCTCGTTTATTGTGGTCATAGGATGGATGGCGAAAGTCAAAGTAGCAATTCCTTGACCCGAGGCGATGGACTCTAGCGAGGAGTACCGAGACGGTGAGATGATAAGAGATTTGTTAGTTAGGAGCGACGACTTAGCGGCTAGAAATTTGAAAGCGGAGCCTGAGAATCGTATTCTCCAGTTTGAGCAATGATCTGAGGGACTGACTGCTCACCGACCTGAATAGAATTAAGCGAGAATTCTGAGGAGGTTGGAGCAGAGAGAGAGATCTGGTAGGG
This sequence comes from Panax ginseng, assembly GCA_020205605.1. Taxonomy (NCBI): domain Eukaryota; kingdom Viridiplantae; phylum Streptophyta; class Magnoliopsida; order Apiales; family Araliaceae; genus Panax; species Panax ginseng. Next base: position 154,357,188 of record CM035129.1, read on the forward strand.
CGGTTGAAGGTTGAGATAAAAGCGAAAGACACCAAGATATATACCTTGGAAGCGGGCTTTAGGCATCGCCTATATGCGATTCGACATGAAGTGGATGGGCGCCTTTTCGGCGAGAGGAGGATAGCGTTGATGAGAATTGAATAAATTTATCGTCAAACAAAATAAAAAAACAAGCGTATATAAAACTCTTGATTCTTTGTGTATATATACTATATCTTAATCGGGGTAACTTATGTATGTAGATATACGGTGGAAAAGATATGTGGAATAAGAAGGATCGGATCCATACCCCAGAGCTAATATCAAGGCCGACAATTTGAAATAGAAGCTTACGGGAACCCCAAATCGGACGAGGTGGCTATAGTGGAAAGCGTAGTATCGAGATCGAAATGGTGGATTTGACGGATAGTGACTCGAGACACTAAAGTTGAAGGCTTTGCTCGAGCATCAGCGGAGTCTGAGATCTGGAGAACAAGGTTCTTCTGTTGGAAAGGCATGGGAGATAGAGGCGTTGCTTAATATCCAAGCTGCGTCGAGCATTCTTTGGAAACAATGAAAGAAGCGAGGATAAGCTCAAAATCCAAATTGACGGATGGGAGCCTCGAAGCAACACTTAGGTAATGCGACTCAGGAGAGGTAAGGAAAAAAGAAAGATAGAAGATCGACTTGGGAAAACTGATAAGAAGAAAGGGAAGAGATATATGATATATTTGCGGTTTGTGAGGGACATACATCTCCTCGTTGCCCCAACTATAAGCAAGGTGGATGTTTTAATTGTGGAATGGAGGGACATCGAAGCGAATGAATGTCAGGAAGAAGAAAGGCTTAGTAAATGAGTGGTATGGGTTATGTTGTGTGTGTGTGTGAAAAGTAATGAAGCTATTTTCAACTTTATGTTGGTCAAAATTTTAAATCCAGACTTTCTTAGTCACAAAGGATATTTGTTGATTAAAAGCGTTATGTCTTATGTAAATATTAAATAAATGAATATGAATCTAAGTTTGAGAAATGAAACAGTTTAATACATTAATCTTATGCAATAATGTTTAAAATGTAAAGGTATAATTTATGGTTTTATTTAACGAGATAATCTGCATGATCAAATCGAACTTCGAAACCAAGGGTAGAAGAATCTATTAATGATGGAGAACAACGGCCCAAGCGATGCAAAACTTTGCAAACATGATGGCTCGGGCTATAAGCGAGGGAATGCCATTTCTTTGGGAACCAACGAACCAATCGCTTGGCAAAATTCAAAGACTTCAAGCGGTAGGACCACGAGTTGGAGGATCGGTGACCCTACGAAGCCAGGACATGGGTGAGCGAAATAGAAAAGGCGTTCATAATTGCTAGAGTAGATGAGGGCAAAAATAGCGTTTGCCACTTATATGATGAAAAAGGAGAGGCTAACTTTTGGTGGGAGGCAAATAAGACTCGAGGCGGGAGAAGAAGAAATTGCTTGGGATAGGTTTAAAGATTTATTTTTGAAAACTATCTCTCTGTTAGTATCTGATCTAGAATGGAGTAAAATTCACGGGTTAAAAGCGCAGAAAACATAGTATTCTACGGAGTATCTGAAGTTTAATGAGTTGGCTAGGTTTGCTCCACATCAGTGAGTCTGAAAGTCGGAAAAGCGAGGAGGTTTGAGCGAGGCTTAAAACCACAGCTCTCTGATAAGGTGGCGATCTTGCAAATAGATACTTTTGCGACACTCATGGAAAAACTATCATCATGAAATTTGAGCAGAGGGAGGCGAGGCCATGAGTCTCTAACAAGGAGAAAAAAAAACCGAGCGGAGACGGGAGGAGGCGGTGAAGATGGAAAGTAGTAGTGGGAATAGGGGTGAGAAGAGAATGAGGAGTTTTCGAGGGAATGTTCAGTGAAGCGGGGAAGGTGTGAAGAAGCGAGAGCGGTCACGGTCTGAAGCTGCGGAAAAGAATCACTCTGGCGAGTGTCTAAAGGTAAGTTCGCGTGCTTTAAGTGCGAGCGAGAGGTCATATCTCTCCCAGCCGCCCCAATTCAAGGAAGATTAGTGGATGCTTCATATGCGGATCGGTGAGCATCGGTGAGGAAGCTATCGAAGAGGGAATGGAGCGACAAACATAACCACGAGGGGAAAGCAGTGGACCACACTCGACGGTACCCCAGCGTTAGCAACTCAGAATTACACAACATGGCGGTCCGGGATCGTTGGCGGTTGGAAAGCAGAACTCCGGTCTTTATGTGAATCACTTATATATCTTATATGTTTTCTATATATATATATAGTAAGTGATTTTATAAAGAAATTTTGAGTTCTTTCGAAATCAAATTTACGCCTAATTAAGTGATGTGAAGAATAGTTAAAGATCGATTCGATCGAGTATGATCGAGGTCTACGTCTTGATGATTATATGTGCTATGTACCCTTATGCTTATGAGTTTTAGAGCGGTGATTAGGGGCGGAATCCTTATAAAGGAGGTGAATGTAATAACTTGAGATTTCCTAAATAAAATAATTAAGAAATTTTGCGTATAAAAATTTTTTATATAGAATAAGTATACTAAATGTATGTGAGCGATAAATATAAATTGTTGAGAATATTTAAATCAAGTATTTTAACTTGATATCTTTTAACTTGATAAGAAAATCGGATATGAGATCGAACCACGAATTGGGATTATGATCAAGAGATGATAATAATAATATTATATTATTATTATAATGATTTCTGATACAATAATTATATCTTGTGTGTATGCGAAGACGAATATTATTGAGCAATGGCGGTCGATTAGGTCATAGCATATTACCGTCTTTGTGAAACCTAATTATTAAACTTCGATTATGAGAAATGGTGAGTAGTATATGAAGTTCTTGTGTATATGAAATTCTTGTGTACACGAATGTCGGTAATTAGAAGAAAAACCTAATTACTATTTTACGGCGATAAGCTAGAACAAACCACAATTATTACAACCTAATCGGTTGAAGTTAGAAATAGTAATGGTATGTTAGATCATACACAGATAATTAGAGAACCTAATGATCAATTAGAAAACCCTAATTGATAACGTTAAGAAACCCTAATTAGAAAACCTAATTTTCTAAAGAAAACCTAATTTAAAATTATCGGGTTTAATTACGATGTTATTATATAAATGTTTTAATTTACCAAATGATAGAAATTAATTGGTAAATGGTAAAATTATAATTTAATGGTTAAATATTACATTTAATGGCCTTTTACAAAAATGCCCTTGGAATTATATGTGAAATGACCAAAAATACCCTTTTGTCATTTTAGTGTATTATTACTTACATTGTTGATAGGATCTTGCAACAAGGATGCCCAACACACCTACCCTACATCTTATCGGCTCTCTCAAACAAGGGAATCATCCCACTTTAGCATCCAAGGTATTTAAAATATTTTTTTTAAATTAAAGGAAAGGAAAATGCATTATTTATGTCTTATTGCTACCACTTGTCCACAAAATCCGGCCATCCATCTAGAAATTACCTATGAAACGTAGTATTACCATCAATCGACCATTATAATCATTCCATTGCATTAATTTATGGATTGAGAAAAATGCAACATTTTGGCTATTTATACCCAAGCACTTAGCTTCATTCTCCCGAGCTTAAACCTCACGAAATTCTCTCATTATATCGATCTATAAACAAGCCCCATTCACACGATAACAAATCGGTGGCCAAAATCGAGAATCAAAGCTTAAAAAGGTATAAACCCTAGCTTGATTTTTCTTAAACTTTTGGTGTTAGATGTTATGTTTAAATGTTAAAACATGTTGATTATAGTGTCTAAGGATGATCTGGGTTGCTTGATGTTGATTCCATAACATTGAAGCTTCGGTTTGAAGATCTTCAAAATCTGGAAATTTTAATTTTGTGTTACGACAGCGAATGTCGGAGGTATAGATCCATCTGTTAAGCGTTTTTGATGTTTAAAAGCTTGCTATGTGTAGCACAGGTATGTTGTCTTTATTACGCAAAAGGAATCATGGTCATATCATTTGTAGATTAGAAGATATTTATGGTCAAACTACCGTTGGCCAAAGCTAACTCAAAAACATTTACGGGTTTTCGAAATGTTGGAAACGATTATTGAGGTCACCTTTAATGAAGCCTCTTTCTCTTGGATCTGTTGTTGTTATATGTCTTATATGTAATAGAGTTGTAGTATTACATGTTATCTACAACACAGGAATCAATAGATCACTTAGATCAAACTTCGAATGAAAGATATAAAGATCAAAATGTAGCATACGATCGGTTTTGAAATTACGGAAAACCCGAATTGGCATGCAAGTTTTATCGAGAGAGTTTGATGATTTATATCTTTGGTATTGTTAATGTTTAGACTTGAAACTTGATTTAATCATGTTCTCTGTAAGTTGTACTACATGGCTTCGGCGTATAAAACACTTATAACATATACGGATCGACGAATAAGACCACTTTAAAATTAGTTGGCCAGGTGTTGACCCGAGAGGTTTACGGGCAACCCGAAACATGAAGAACACGTCGACAAGGTTTTACATTGATCATATCTCACAGATTTGTTGTTGTTTGGTCATGAAATGAGTATGTAGTTGTAGTATTACATTAGTCTTACAACATTGAAGCTTTTTGAAGTCCGAGAAAACATTTAGATCATGGATTTAAAGCTCGGTCAAACTAGTACCTTTGTGCTGCGACATGAAGCTCAAGAACACCTATAGCGACGGTTACATAAGCTATAGATGCTAACTAGCGACAGTTATCTTTTATTTTAGGAAATTAATTTAAAAATTAGAAAAATTAGTTTTAATTATTAAAAATACCAAATAAATTATGAAAAATTATTTTAAAATCTGAAAAATAGTTTTAATTATTTTGAGTATATTTCATAAATATTTAATATTTTTGAAATATAAAAGGTATTATTTATTTAATTATAATATTAAATAAATGATTTAAAAATAGTTTTAATTCATGAAAAATCATGAAAAATTATTTTATGATATAAGAAAATATTTTGAGTTATAAAATATAACTTTTAATATTTAGAAGATAATTTCATTAATAATTATATATTAATGATATTTAGTTAATGATTTGTGATATTAAGTTTATTTAATATTTATATTAAATAAATAGTTTAAAAATGGTTTTATTTATTTAAAAATCATTTAAAGAGGATATTAAGGATTTAAAAATATTTTAAGTTATAATTAATGACTTTTAATATTTGGATAAATAGTACATTAATATTTATATATTAATGGTGATTATTTAAAAATGATTTTAATTATTTTAAAAATCATTTAAAGGTAAAATAAATGTTTTAAAAATAGTTTGAGTTATTATAAATAACTTTTATATTTTGCAATGGTTTCATTAATAGTTTAATATAAATAAATTATTAATGATAAATGAATTATTTAATGTTTAAATCATGTAATTATAATTACGATGTTTGAAAGTGATATCAGGTTCAAACTAGTATTGAAAATAGGGGTTATGAAGTCCGAGGATTTGGTGAAGAACAACCCGTAATAACATTATATCACTTTATAAACCTTGGTGTGATTTGAATTATTTTAAATTTTTCAATTTACGGAAAAATTAGAAAATGATTAAAAAGTAAAATGTCGATATTCTGAGATGTTGAGGTATAGAATAAAGTCTTAGACTCGGTTATGTACCGATAAAAGGCTGTCGATGCATGACAAGCTTTATCGGACCTATAATAGAAAGAAAAGACTACTTTGTAAGAACATGGATGAGATATTTGAAAAATGTATAAAAATATAGAATGTGAACTAAAAGTATGATCACTGCGATTATGTCTTTGACCATAATTGGCGATCTTATGTGTTATGATATATTGTTCTAATCGGACGAAATGACTTTTTTTATTGATAGGTTGTGATAAAGAGATAAGATCTAAGTTGAGATTTGTAATCGACCGTCGGTGAGTATCCTACCTTTGCATTTCCTTTATCTGATGGACATGAGTAAGTTTGAAATTATTCTATTTACATGCAGTTATATGCGCTTTGATTATCAACATGTTAGCTCGGATATATATATACATTAAGTTGATTTCTAAATGGTTATCTGAAGTGTCCCCACTTGGATAATCATAGCATTATTCACATGTTGATATACCGTATCAATTACCGTATACATATATGTTGAATTACATATTATTGTTGAAGCAAGATTAAAACCTTGGGTTTGGAACCGAGAGCATGTATGAACATCCAGATAATGGGAAAATTTTTATGCGCTTGGCGGACAAAGGATGAAAGCGATGAATGTCGTTCTAGTTATGTAGTATTGATCGTCTGAGAATCTGATGAAATTTGATCACCCTCAGTGCTAAGTAAGTTATGACGGTTTGTGGATGAATTTACTGCTAAACCTTTTGAAAATGAAAAAGAATGTTCATAGTATGTTTCTTAAACCCTATTCATGGGTGGAGCCTCATTTCAAAATTTGAAAGAGAGTTGTTATGTGAATCTTTTATCGGTCTGATTACTTCACAACTTTTGATTCGTTGTAGAAGTGTTATGTAAAGGGAATACTTATATTCTTTAAACTTATATATATAATTGCTATTACTTCTTTGGGCACTCAAATGCTCATCCTTGCTTAAATCAAATGTTTTCGATTATGTATGAGCAACTTTGAAGAAGCTCGAGCGCGAACAAAGGAAAAGGAAAATTTGATCGAATAAGTGTGTATTATGAGTTAATGGTTATAAGTATGTATGGATATCTATTCAAGTATTGTAAGGAATGTATTTGAAGGTCTATTATACATTAGTAAACTTTGATGTATGTAAATTAAGTTTGAATGTAATATTACTATTGTATTATTAGAAACTTATAGAAATGGTATCGTGAAACCTTGAGAGTTCGGGTTTCAAGTATAAGATGGCGAAAGTCGAAGAAGCAATTCCTTGACCCGAGGCGATGGACTCTAGCGAGGAGTACAGACGGTGAGATGATAAGAGATTTGTTAGTTAGGAGCGATGACTTAACGGCTAGAAATTTGAGCGAGCGGAGGCCGCAGAATCGTCTTCTCTCCAGTTTGAGCAATGATCTGAGACGCTGCTCACCGAACACGAGATAGAATTAGCCAGAAATTCTGAGGAGGTTGGAACAGAGAGAGATCTGGTGGGGCGGTTGAAGGTTGAGATAAAAGCCAAAGACACCAAGATATATACCTTGGAAGCGGGCTTTAGGCGCCATGCTTTTATGCGATTCGACATGAAGTGGATGGAGTTGCCTTTTCTGCGAGAAAAGGATAGGCGTTGATGAGAATTGAATAAATTTATCGTCAAACAAAATAAAAAACAACGTATATAAAACTCTTGATTCTTTGTGTATATATACTATATGCTAATCGAGGTAACTTATGTATGTAGATGTACAGGTGGAAAAGATATGTGGAATAAGAAGGATCGAGATCCATACCCCAGAGCTAATATCAAGGCCAACAATGAAATAGAAGCTTACCAGGAACCCCGAATCGGACGAGGTGGCTATAGTGGAAAACGTAGTATCGGATCGAAATGGTGAACTTGACGGATAGTGACTTCGAGACACTAAAGTTGAAGGCTGCTCGAGCATCAGCGGAGGTCTGAGGATCTGGAAAACAAGGTTCTTCTGTTTGGAAAGGCATGGGAGATAGAGACATTGCTTAATATCCAAGCTGCGTCGAGCATTCTTTTGGAAACAATGAAAGAAGCGGGATAAGCTCAAAATCCAAATTGACGGATGGGAGCCTCAAGCAACACTTGGTATGCGACTCAGGAGGTAAGGAAAAGAAAGATAGAAGATCTGACTTGGGAAAACGATAAGAAGAAAGGGAAGAGGATATGATATATTTGCGGTTGTGAGGGACATACATCTCCTCGTTGCCCCAACTATAAGCAAGGTGGATGTTTTAATTGTGGAATGGAGGGACATCGGCGAATGAATGTCAGGAAGAAGGCTTAGTAAATGAGTGGTATGGGTTATGTTGTGTGCGTGAAAATAATGAAGCTGTTTTCAACTTTATGTTGGTCAAAATTTTAAATCCAGACTTTCTTAGTCACAAAAGGGATAAACTGTTGATTAAAGCGTTATGTCTTTGGGTTTACGCACTCTAACGTTTATAACCTCTGACTTTGATACCAACTGTGGCCCCCCAAATCCGGGTGCCTTGAAACCCGAACTCGATCTTCACGATACCATTTCTATAAAATTTGAATAATCTGGTAGTAATATTACATTCAAACTTAAATTACATACATCAAAGTTTACTTCCAGTCTGAGACCTTCAAATACATTCCTTACAATACTTGAATAGATACTTATGCATTATAACCATTAACTCATAATACACACTTATTCGATCGACTTTCCTTTTCCTTTGTTAGTGCTTTTGAGCCTTGAGTTGCTTTCATACATATATTGAAAACATTTAATTTAAGCAAGGATGAGCATTTGAGTGCCAATGAGTAATTGCAATTATATATATAAAATTTGAAAGAATATAAGTATTCCCTTTACATAACATACCTACAACGAATCAAAAGTTGTGAAGTAATGTCTTGATAAAAGATTCACATAACAACTCTCTTTCAAATTCTTGAAATGAGGCTCTACCCATGAATAGGGTTTAAGAAACATACTATGAACATTCTTTTCATTTTGAAAAGGTTTAGCGAAATTCATCCACAAACCGTCATAACTTACGGGACACGGAGGGTGATCGGCCCGTTGTACCTGTATTGATCAATACTACATAACTAGAGCGACATTCATCGCTCATCCTTTGTCCGCCGGAAAGCGCATAAAATTTTCCCATTATCGGGATGTTAAATACATACACAGTTCCAAACCCGAAGGTTTTAATCTTCTTCGACAATAATATGTAATTCAACATATATGTATACGGGTAATTGACATGGTATATCAACATGTGAATAAATGCCATGATTATCCAGTGGGGACACTTGTATAACCATTTAGAAATCAACTTAACGAATATATATACGAAATAACATGTTGATAATCAAAGCGTACATAATCATGCTGAAATAGAATAATTACAAAACTTCTTACTCATGTCCATTGCGTAAAGGAAATGCAAAGGTAGGATCTTTTTGATTCTTTGATTACAAATCTCAACTTAGATCTTATCTCTTTATCACAACTATCAATAAACGGGTCATTCGTTCGATTAGAACAATATATCATAACACATAAATCTTTATCAATTATATGTATCAAGACATAATCGCGATGATCATACTTTTAGTTCACATTCTATATTTTTATACATTTTTCAAATATCTCATCCATGTTCTTACAGGTAGTCTTTTTCTTTTTCTATTATAGGGTCCGAAAGCGGTTGTTGGCGTCTGCAAGAAAGCGACTTTATCGGTGCATCTTGAGTCTAAGACTCTTATTACATACCTCAACATCGTCGTGAATATCGGACATTTTACTTTTAATCATTTTGAATTTTTTCCGGAAATTGAAAATTTAAAATAATTCAAATCATCACTCAAGGTTTATAGTGATATAAGCATTATTATGGTTGTTCTTCACCAAATCCTCGGACTTCATAACTTAGGTTCTCTGAGTCAATTTGGTTTGACCAGGATATCACTTTCAAACATCGAATTATAATTACATGATTTAAACATTAAACAATTCATTTATCATTAATAATTTATTTAAATTAAACTATTAATGAAACTTAGTTGCCAAAATATAAAAGTTATTTATAATAACTCAAACTATTTTAAAACATTTATTTTACCATTAAATGATTTTTAAAATAATTAAAATCATTTTTAAATAACCACCATTAATATATAAATATTAATGTACTATTTATCCAAATATTAAAAGTCATTAATTATAACTTAAAATATTTTTAAATCCTTAATATTCTCTTTAAATGATTTTTTTATTAAATAAAACCATTTTAAACTATTTATTTAATATAAATATTAAATAAACTTAATATCACAAATCATTAACTAAATATCATTAATATATAATTATTAATGAAATTATCTTCTAAATATTAAAAGTTATATTTTATAACTCAAAATATTTTCTTATATCATAAAATAATTTTTCATGATTTTCATGAATTAAAACTATTTTTAAATCATTTATTTAATATTATAATTAAATAAATAAATACCTTTTATATTTCAAAAATATTAAATATTTATGAAATATACTCAAAATAATTAAAAACTATTTTTTAGGACTTTAAAATAATTTTTTCATAATTTATTTGGTATTTTTAATAATTAAAAACTAATTTTTCTAATTTTAAATTAATTTAGGAAAATAAAATGCTAGCTATGCATTAAAGGCATCTATAATGACAGGCAAATCGTATATAATTGTTCTTGAGCTTACATGTCGATGGGTGCTTGCATAGAGTACTAGTTTGAATGAGCTTTAAATCCATGATCTAAGTGTTTTACGGACTTGCAAAACTTCAATGTTGTAAATCTTAATGTAATACTACAACTACATACTCATTTCATGACCAAACAACAACAAATCACGTGAGATATGATCAACGAAAAACCTTGTCGGGGCGTGTTCTTTATGTTTACGGGTTGCCCGAAACCTCTGAATCAACACCCCAAATTCACGACGCTTAGTGAGTGTTAATGCAGTCGATCTGTACATGTTATAGGTGTTTTTATCGTCGGGTGTGTAGTATAACTTACGAGAACATGATTAAATCAAGTTTCAAGTCTAAACATTAACAATACCAAAGATATAAATCATCAAACTCTACGACAAAACTTGCGTACCAATTACGGGTTTTCGAATTTTAAAAGCCGATCGTGCGAAGTTACTTTGGATCTTTATATCTTTCATTACGAGTTTGATCTAAGTGATCTATTGCTTCCGGTTGTAGATAACATATAATACTACAACTCTATTACATATAAGGCATATAACAACAATGTATCCGATGAGAAAGTAGGTCGAATGTGACCTCAACAAGCTGTTCTTGAACATTTACGAAAACCCGAAATGTTCTTGGCGGTTCGATCGATAATGGTAGTTTGACCATAAATAGCTTCGATCTACAACGATATGACCATGATTCCTTTTGCAGAATAAAGACAACATACCCGAGATTTCCTAAATAAAATAAATAAGAAATTTACGTATAATTTTTTTTTATGACGAGAATAAGTATCTAAATATGTGAACGATAAATATAAATTGTTCAGAATATTTAAATCAAGTATTTTAAATCTTTATTACGCAAAAGGAATCATGGTCATATCTCATTTATGATCGAAGCTATTTATGGTCAAACTACCATCGATCGAATCGCTGCTCAAGAACATTTACGGGTTTCCGTAAATGTTCAAGAACAATTTGTTGAGGTCACATTCGACCTACTCTTTCTACCGGATCTCATTGTTGTTATATGCCTTATATGTAATAGAGTTGTAGTATTACATGTTATCTACAACCCGGAAGCAATAGATCACTTAGATCAAACTCGTAATGAAAGATATAAAGATCCAAAGTAGCACAGACGATCGGTTTTAAAATTCTCGAAAACCTGAATGGCACGCAAGTTTTGTCGGAGAGTTTGATGATTTATATCTTTGGTATTGTTAAAGTTTAGACTTGAAACTTGATTTAATCATGTTCTCCTGTAAGTTATACTACATGCCTCGACGATAAAAAACACCTATAACATGTACGGATCGGCTGATTAAGACCACTACTCAATCGCTGGATGGTTGTCGACTGTGAGGTTTCGGGCAACCCGTAAACATGAAGAACACGTCCGACAAGGGTTTCACATGATCATATCTCACGAGTTGTTGTTGTTTGGTCATGAAATGAGTATGTAGTTGTAGTATTACATTAGTACTACAACATCAAGTTTTGCAAGTCCGTAAAACACTTTAGATCATGGATTTAAAGCTTCATCAAACTAGTACCTATGCAATCCTATATGAAGCTCAAGAACACCTATAGCGACGATTTTGCATGCTATAGATGCCTTTAGCTGACGCTAGCATTTTATTTTCCTAAAATTAATTTAAAATTAGAAAAATTAGTTTTAATTATTAAAAATACCAAATAAATTATGAAAAATTATTTTAAAGTCCTAAAATTAGTTTTTAATTATTTTGAGTATATTTCATAAATATTTAATATTTTGAAATATAAAGGTATTATTTATTTAATTATAATATTAAATAAATGATTTAAAAATAGTTTTAATTCATGAAAAATCATGAAAAATTATTTTATGATATAAGAAAATATTTTGAGTTATAAAATATAACTTTTAATATTTAGAAGATAATTTCATTAATAATTATATATTAATGATATTTAGTTAATGATTTGTGATATTAAGTTTATTTAATATTTATATTAAATAAATAGTTTAAAAATGGTTTTATTTAATAAAAAAATCATTTAAAGAGAATATTAAGGATTTAAAATATTTTAAGTTATAATTAATGACTTTTAATATTTGGATAAATAGTACATTAATATTTATATATTAATGGTGGTTATTTAAAAATGATTTTAATTATTTTAAAAAATCATTTAAGGGTAAAATAAATGTTTTAAAAATAGTTTGAGTTATTATAAATAACTTTTATATTTTTAGCAATGGTTTCATTAATAGTTTAATATAAATAAATTATTAATGATAAATGAATTGTTTAATGTTTAAATCATGTAATTATAATTCGATGTTTGAAAGTGATATCCTGTTAACTAAATTTAATTAGAGAAACCAAGCATGAAGTCCAGATTTGGTGAAGAAGACCACCCATAGTAATAGTTATATCACTATAAACCTTGAGTGATGATTTGAATTATTTTAAATTTTCAATTTCGGAAAAAAAATTCAAAATGATTAAAAGTAAAATGTCCGATATTCATGAGATGTTGAGGTATAGAATAAGAGTCTTAGACTCAATGATGTGCACCGATAAAAGTCATTGATGCACGCAACAACCCGTCGGACCCTATAATAGAAAGAAAAAAGACTACCGTAAGAACATGGATGAGATATTTGAAAATGTATAAAAATATAGAATGTGAACTAAAAGTATGATCATCATGCGATTATGTGTCACCATAATTAATAAAGACTATGTGTTATGATATATTGTTCTAATCGAACGCGATTGACTTCGCTTATTGATAGTTGTGATAAAGAGATAAGATCTAAGTTGAGATTTGTAATCAAAGAATCGAAAAGTATCCTACCTTTGCATTTCCTTTATGCAATGGACATGAGTAAGAAGTTTCGAATTATTCTATTTCGTATGCAGTTATGTGACGCTTTGATTATCAACATGTTAGCTTCGGATATATATTCCATTAAGTTGATTTCTAAATGGTTATACAAGTGTCCCCACTGATAATCATGGCATTTATTCACATGTTGATATACCATGTCAATTACCCGTATACATATATGTTGAATTACATATTATTGTTGAGCAAGATTAAAACCTTCTGTTTTGGAACCGTGCATGTATGAACATCCCGATAATGGGAAAATTTTTATAGCGCTTGGCGGACAAAGGATGAAAGCGATGAATGTCGTTCTAGTTATGTAGTATTGATCAATCAGGTACAATGGGTCGATCACCCTCCGCGCCTGTAAGTTATGACGGTTTGTGGATGAATTTCGCTAAACCTTTTCGAAAATGAAAAAGAATGTTCATAGTATGTTTCTTAAACCCTATTCATGGGTGAGAGCCTCATTTCAAGAATTTGAAAGAGAGTTGTTATGTGAATCTTTTATCAAGATGATTACTTCACAACTTTTGATTCGTTGTAGAAGTGTTATGTAAAGGAATACTTATATTCTTTCAACATATATATAATTGCACTATTACTTCTTTGGCACTCAAATGCTCATCCTTGCTTAAATTAAATGTTTTCGATTATGTATGAAAGCAACTCAAGGCTCGAACACGAACAAAGGAAAAGGAAAGTCGATCGAATAAGTGTATTATTATGAGTTAATGGTCATAAATGCATGGGTATCTATTCATGTATTGTAATGAATGTATTTGAAGGTCTCGTGCACAGGAAGTAAACTTTGATGTATGTAAATTAAGTTTGAATGTAATATTACTACTTGATTATTCAAATTTTATAAAATGGTATCGTGAAGCACCGAGTTCGGGTTTCAAGTATCCGGATTTGGGGCGTCACGAGTTGGTATCAAAGTCAGAGGTTATAAACGTTAGAGTCACGAAACCTAGGTTATAACCTTAGTAGAATGGAGGACGAAAAGATAAGATAAATATTCAAATGAACCAGAGACAAAGTACTCACGGTGAGGAGTTATAAGATGTGACGAGTCGAAGAGATCCATCAAGTTTTAGTTGTACTAAATAAAATATTCCTTCATTTTACCGATGAATATATTTTATTTGGTTGCTAATGTTGTCTCGTTTATTGTGGTCATAGGATGGATGACGAAAGTCAAAGTAGCAATTCCTTGACCCGAGAGACGATGGACTTCTAGCGAGAGTACACGACGAAGATGAGATGATAAGAGATTTGTTAGTTAGGAACGACGACTTAATCGGCTAGAAATCGAGCAAATGAGGCACGTAATCGTACTTCTCCAGATTTCGCAATGATCTGAGACAAGGACGCCGCCACCGAAACACGAATAAAATTAGCCGAATTACGAGGAGGTTGGAAACAGAGAGAGATGAGTAAGACAATTTGAAGGTTGAGATAAAAGCCAAAGACACCAAGATATATACCTTGGAAGCGGGCTTTAGGCATCGCTTTATGCGATTCGACATGAAGTGGATGGAGCGCCTTCTGCCAGAAAAAGGATAGGCGTTAATGAGAATTGAATAAATTTATCGTCAAACAAAATAAAAGACAACGTATATAAAACTCTTGATTCACGTGTATATATACTATATCTTAATCGGGGTAACTTATGTACGTAGATGTCCAGTGGAAAAGATATGTGGAATAAGAAGGATCGAGATCCATACCCCGAAAGCTAATATCAAGGCCAACAAATGAAATAGAAGCTTACCAGAACCCAAAATCGGACGAGGTGGCTATAGTGGAAAACGTAGTATCGATCCGAAATGGTGAACTTGACAGATAGTGACTTTCGAGACACTAAAGTTGAAGGCGCTCAAGCATCAACGGAGGTGCGAGATCTGGAGAACAAGGTTCTTCTGTTGAAAGGTCATGGGAGATAGAGACGTTGCTTAATATCCAATCACGTCAAGCATTCTTTGGAAACAATGAAAGAGCGAGGATAAGCTCAAAATCCAAATTGACCAGATGAGAGCCTCAAGCAACACTTCGTAATGCGCAATTCCCGAGAGGTAAGGAAAAAGAAAGATATAAGATCCTCGACTTGGGAAAACCCGATAAGAATGAAGGAAGAGGATATGATATATTTGCGTTTGTGAGGGACATACATCTCCTCGTTGCCCCAACTATAAGCAAGGTGGATGTTTTAATTGTGGAATGGAGGACATCGGCGAATGAATGTCCGGGAAAAGAAAGGCTTAGTAAATGAGTGGTATGGGTTATGTTGTGTGCGTGAAAATAATGAACTGCTTTCAACTTTATGTTGGTCAAAATTTTAAATCCCACTTTCTTAGTCACAAAGGGATAGTTGTTGATTAAAAGCAAGATTATGTCTTATGTAAATATTCGACAAATGAATATGAATCCAAGTTTGAGAAATGAAACGAAGTTTAACATATTAATCTTATGCAATAATGTTTAAAATGTAAAGGTATAATTTATGGTTTTATTTAACCGGATAATGCCGCCAATCCGTCGAACTCGAAACCAAGGGTAGAAGAATCTATTAATGATGGAGGACAACAAATGAATCGATGCAAAACTTTGCAAACATGATGGCTCAAAGCTATGAAGCGAGGAATGCCAAATTACTTTGAAAGCGAACCGCACAATCGCTTGGCAAAATTCAAAGACTTCAAAGCGGTGAGGACCACCAGAGTTCGAGAGATCACCACCCTACTGAAGCCTGCACATGGGTGAACGAAATAGAAAAGGCGTTCATAATTGCTAGAGTAGATGAGGGCAAAAGATCGCGTTTGCCACTTATATGATAAAAGGGAGGCTAACTTTTGGTGGGAGGCAAATAAGACTCAAAGGCAGGAGAAGAAGAAATTGCTTGGGATAGGTTTAAAGATTTATTTTTCAAAAACTATCTCTCTGTTAGTATGCTTGATCTAGAATGGAGATAAAATTCTGGAGTTAAAACAGAAAACATATGATCACATTACTGAGTATGCCGCCAAGTTTAATGAGTTGGCTAGGTTTGCTCCACATCAAGTGAGTCTGAAATCGAAAGGCAAGGAGGTTTGAAAGCAAGGCTTAAAACCCCGGCTCTATAATAAGGTGGCAAGATCAAAATAGATACTTTTAAAAGACTCATGGAAAAAAGCTATCATAAATTTGAACAGGAGCAGAGCGCCATGAGTCTCTACAACAAGGAGAAAAAAGAACCGGTAGCCGGACAGAGGAGCGGTGAAGATGGAAAGTAGTAGTGGGAATAGGGGTGAGAAGAAATGAGGAATTTTTTCAGGACCTGCTCAAGTGAAGCGGGAAGGTGTGAAGAAGCGGTAAACAGTGGCAAGAATCTGGAAAGAATCACTTTGGCGAGTGTCTAAAGGGTAAGTTCAGCGTGCTTTAAGTGCGAAGCAAGAGGTCATATCTCTCCCAATCGCCCCAATTCAAGGAAGATCGATGGATGCTTCATATGCGGATCGACCGAGCATCGGTGAGAAACTGTCCAAAGAGGGGAAATGGAGGCGAAAACATAACCACGTGGAGAAAAGCAATGGACCACACTCAACCAAGACTCCAACGTTAAGCAACTCAGAGGGTCTACAACATGACGGTCCAGGATACATTGGCACCGTGAAGCAGAACTCCAGTCTTTATGTGAACCACTTATATATCTTATATGTTTTCCTATATATATATATATTAAGTGATTTTATAAAGAAATTTTGAGTTCTTTCGTAAATCAAATTTACGCCTAATTAAGTGATGTGAAGAATAGTTAAAATCGATTTCGATCAAGTATGATCGAGGTCTACGTCGCAATGATTATATGTCTATATGTACCACTTATGCTTATGAGTTTTAGAATCGGTGATTCCGGACTAATCTTATAAGGGAGGGTGAATGTAATAACCCGAGATTTCCTAAATAAAATAAATAAGAAATTTACGTATAATTTTTTTTTTATGACGAGAATAAGTATCTAAATATGTAAACGATAAATATAAATTGTTCAGAATATTTAAATCAAGTATTTTAACTTGATATGCGAAAGAGAAGTCAGATATGAGATCCAAACCCTGAATTGGGATTATGATCAAGAGATGATAATAATAATATTATATTATTATTATAATGATTTTACAAATACAATAATTATGTAATTTGTGTGTATGCGACAGATATTATTGAAGAATGACGCTCGGTTAGGTCAGTATAGATATTACCGTCTTTGTGAAACCCTAATTATTAAACTCGCTTATGAGAAATGACCGAGTAGTATATGAAGTTATCTTGTGTATATGAAGTTATCATACACACGAATGTCGGTAATTAGAAGAAAACCCTAATTACTATTTTACTTTGATAACTGTGACAAACCCTAATTATTACAACCCTAATCGGTTGAAGTTAGAAACCAGTAATGACCGTGTTAGATCATACATGAGATAATTAGAGAGCCTAATGATCAATTAGAAAATCCTAATTGATAACGTTAAGAAACCCTAATTAGAAAACCCTAATTTTCTAAAGGAAACCCTAATTTAAAATTATCGGGTTTAATTACGACGTTATTATATAAATGTTTTAATTTACCAAATGATAGAAATTAATTGGTAAATGGTAAGAATTATAATCTAATGGTTAAATATTACATTTAATGGCCTTTTACAAAATGCCCTTGAATTATATGTGAAATGACCAAAAATACCCTTTTTGTCATTTTAGTGTATTATTACTTACATTGTTGATGGGATCTTGCAACAAGGATGCCCAACACACCTACCCTACATGCTATCAGCTCTCAAACAAGGGAATCATCCCACTTTAGCATCCAAGGTATTTAAAGATTTTTTTTTAAATTAAAGGAAAGGGAAAATGCATTATTTGTGTCTTATTGCTACCACTTGTCCACAAAATCCGGCCAATCCATCTAGAAATTACCTATGGGTTTAGTAGTACCATCAATCAATCACTATATAATCATTCCATTGCATTATTTTATGAATTCAAGAGAGAAATGCACCATTTTTGGCCTATTTATACCCAAGCACTTAGCTTCATTCTCCCTAGCCTAAACCTACGAAATTCTCTCATTATATCAGTCTATAAACAAGCCCCATTCACACCAATAACAAATCAAGAGTGGCCAAAATCGAGAATCAAAGCTTAAAAAGGTATAAACCCTAGCTTGATTGTTCTTAAACTTTTTGGTGTTAGATGTTATGTTTAAATGTTAAAACATGTTGATTATAGTGTCTAAGGATGATCTGGGTTGCTTGATGTTGATTCCATAACATTCAGAAGCTCGGATTTGAAGATCTTTAAAATCTGGAAATTTTAATTTTGTGTTTCGACAACGAATGTCGTAATATAGATTCCATCCTGTTAAGCGTTTTTGATGTTTAAAGCTTGCTATGTGTAGCTTTGGTATGTTGTCTTTATTCGCAAAAGGAATCATGGTCATATCTCGTAGATCGATCGAAGCTATTTATGGTCAAACTACCGTTATCGACCGGCTAACAAAGAACATTTACGGTTTTCAGAAATGTTCAAGAATAGATTGTTGAGGTCACATTCGACCTCTCTTTCTCTTGGATCTGCTTTGTTGTTATATGCCTTATATGTAATAGAGTTGTAGTATTACATGTTATCTACAACCCGGAAGCAATAGATCACTTAGATCAAACTTCGAATGAAAGATATAAAGATCCAAAGTAGCACCGACGATCGGTTTAAAAATTGAAAACCCGTATTGGCGTACGCAAGTTTTGTCGAGAGTTTGATGATTTATATCTTTGGTATTGTTAATGTTTAGACTTGAAACTTGATTTAATCATGTTCTCTGTAAAGTTATACTACACACCACCGACGTATAAAACACCTATAACATGTACATGACGGATCGGCGAAGAATAACTCCCGTCGCTGAATTGTGCGGTGTTGACCGAGGTTTCAAGCAACCCGAAACATGAAGAAACACGCCTCGACAAGGGTTTCATTGATCATATCTCACAGAGTTGTTGTTGTTTGGTCATGAAATGAGTATGTAGTTGTAGTATTACATTAAGACTTACAACATCAAGCTTTTGCAAGTCCGAAAACACACTTAGATCACGGATTTAAAGCTCGGTCAAACTAGTACCTATGTAATGTTGACATGAAGCTCAAGAACACCTATATGACGGTTACTGTCATATAGATGCCTTTAGCGACGATTAGCATTTTATTTTCCTAAATTAATTTAAAAATTAGAAAAATTAGTTTTTAATTATTAAAATACCAAATAAATTATGAAAAATTATTTTAAAATCCTAAAAAATAGTTTTTAATTATTTTGAGTATATTTCATAAATATTTAATATTTTTGAAATATAAAAGGTATTTATTTATTTAATTATAATATTAAATAAATGATTTAAAAATAGTTTTAATTCATGAAAAATCATGAAAAATTATTTTATGATATAAGAAAATATTTTGAGTTATAAAATATAACTTTTAATATTTAGAAGATAATTTCATTAATAATTATATATTAATGATATTTAGTTAATGATTTGTGATATTAAGTTTATTTAATATTTATATTAAATAAATAGTTTAAAAATGGTTTTATTTAATAAAAAAAAATCATTTAAAGAGAATATTAAGGATTTAAAAATATTTTAAGTTATAATTAATGACTTTTAATATTTGGATAAATAGTACATTAATATTTATATATTAATGGTGGTTATTTAAAATGATTTTAATTATTTTAAAAATCATTTAAGGGTAAAATAAATGTTTTAAAAATAGTTTGAGTTATTATAAATAACTTTTATATTTTGGCAATGGTTTCATTAATAGTTTAATATAAATAAATTATTAATGATAAATGAATTGTTTAATGTTTAAATCATGTAATTATAATTCCGATGTTTGAAAGTGATATCCCATCAAACTAAATTGACTTGAAGAAACCAGGTTATGAAGTCCAGGATTTGGTGAAGAGCACCCATAGTAACAGTTATATCACTATAAACCTTGAGTGACAGATTTGAATTATTTTAAATTTTTCAATTTCGGAAAAAAAATTAGAAAATGATTAAAAGTAAAATGTCTGATATTCACAGATGTTGAGGTATAGAATAAGAGTCTTAGACTCAGTATGTACCCGATAAAGCTGTCGGTACGCCAACAACTGTCGGACCCTATAATAGAAAGAAAAGACTACTGTAAGAACATGGATGAGATATTTGAAAAATGTATAAAAATATAGAATGTGAACTAAAAGTATGATCACTGCGATTATGTGCTGACCATAATTGACAGTACTATGTGTTATGATATATTGTTCTAATCGAACGAATGACCTGTTTATTGATAGGTTGTGATAAAGAGATAAGATCTAAGTTGAGATTTGTAATCAAGAAATCGGTAGTATCCTACCTTTGCATTTCCTTTATGCAATGGACATGAGTAAGTTTTCGAATTATTCTATTCCCTCGTATGCAGATATGTGCGCTTTGATTATCAACATGTTAGCTCGGATATATATATTCTCATAAGTTGATTTCTAAATGGTTATACAAGTGTCCCCACTTGGATAATCATAGCATTTATTCACATGTTGATATACCATGTCAATTACCCGTATACATATATGTTGAATTACATATTATTGTTGAAAGAAGATTAAAACCTTGGGGTTTGGAACCGTGCATGTATGAACATCCCGATAATGGGAAAATTTTTATGCGCTTGACTTGGCGAACAAAGGATGAAAGCGATGAATGTCGTTCTAGTTATGTAGTATTGATCAATCTGACAGGTACAACTGGGTGATCACCCTCCGTGCGTAAGTTATGACGGTTTGTGGATGAATTTCTGCTAAACCTTTTGAAAAAATGAAAAGAATGTTCATAGTATGTTTCTTAAACCCTATTCATGGGTAGAGCCTCATTTCAAGAATTTGAAAGAGAGTTGTTATGTGAATCTTTTATCAAGATCAGATTACTTCACAACTTTTGATTCGTTGTAGAAGTGTTATGTAAAGGAATACTTATATTCTTTCAAATTATATATAATTGCTATTACTTGTCGGGCACTCAAATACTCATCCTTGCTTAAATTAAATGTTTTCAAGCATGTATGAGCAACTCAAGGCTCGAACACGAAACAAAGGAAAAGGAAAGTTTGATCGAATAAGTGTGTATTATGAGTTAATGGTCATAAATTTGCATGGGTATCTATTCATGTATATTGTAATGAATGTATTTGAAGGTCTCAGCACAGGAAGTAAACTTTGATGTATGTAAATTAAGTTTGAATGTAATATTACTACTTTGTATTATTCAAATTTTATAGAAATGGTATCGTGAAGCACTGAGTTCGGGTTTCAAGTATCCGAATTTGGGGGCGTCACAGGTGGGTCTAGTCCCATGGAGTGTTACCGACTGCACGGCTAGCTATCCTATCATACACATAATACTACATTTCTCTACTTATAACTGACCTTAATTATTGAGACACACACAATATTACATTTCTCTACTTATAAATGAAATTAATTATCACATAAAAAATATTACATAATATTCATATACACACACATATATATTTATGGAATTTACATATCAGGCAAGGGTCCACAGTATACATATGCGTGTATGTTAATATTATTATTAGTAATTTAATTCCTTAAATACAAACAAATTTTTCTACGCACATGATTCACATATATTTATCTCTCTAGTCATTGTGGGATAATACCGGTTGGCTTCGTGTTCTCACCTTCGGATCTTCCTCTCTCAATTGTGGGATAATACCACCAGCCTTCGTGTCCCCACCTCCGACAACCCGATCGAATAACCTGACCCGAACTTTCGAGAACTTGGCTTTGATATCATATAAAATAACTCGGGTCAAATACAGAGTCCGAAATAAATCTCGGGTCAAATCCCAAGTCTGAATCGAATCAAATCTATCCAAATAAGGCCTTAAACCATTAACACAATAGTATCTTCTTTGGTCATCTTAACTAATCACAGGCTCACCCAAAAGGTCATGACTTAAAGGTACTATTGTTTGTAATTTAATTCTTTATACACACAAATTTTTTCACACACGGTCCACAGACACTACAACAAAAAGGCTTATCAGTAACCGCCTATAGGCGACCGCATATGGTCGCAGATGAGTATCAGCAAACAACTGCGATCGCTGATATTAGTCGCAAGTAATCTGGTCGATGGATGGACATCAGCGACCGATTTTTTAGTGACCGCAATCAGCGACCGTAGCTGTCGCTAATTGCGCTCATGCTGAGTCATTTGTCAGGTGTGACGTGGCACACGTGTCAGCGACCGGTAATAACGACTGCATCAGTCGCTAGTTTTCAAGAAGGTAACGCGGTCGCTGTTACAGTGTTAGCGACCGCATGCGGTCGCTGATGTATTTTTTTTAAGTCAGTTGAAAACTATTAATACAAAAAGAGAATTTCTTAGAATAACGAAAGAAGGTAGGAGTGATAAAAAAATAAATAATTTATTCTCCTAAAAAATTATAAACAATAAATAAATTAAAACAAAAAAAATTTTCTAAACGAAGGGACTAATTTTTTCCAACCAGAAAGCAAGTTAAATTCAACATTTTTATGAAATAAGTTACATTATTATAATAAAATGTCACTCCATGTACATTTGTAACACAGTTTTCAAGAAATTTTTTAATTTTTTTGTGCTTAATGTTGGGTGTGGGTTCTCACCCATGAGATAGAATCCAAGATAGAAAAAAATGGGTTTATATACTTGATATTAATCCAATTAAAAATTGGGTTAATGGAAGCAATATTGGAATTGGAGATTACATGAAAGGAATCCAAGTTGAAAAAGGATTTACTTGTTAGAGTGGTTGGTGACCAAGACAAGGAGATGTGATCCCTAATTTGATTAGGAGAATAAATTATTTCTAATCCATAATAGGAATGGATTAAGAAGAGTATTATAAATAAGGCTATGAGGGAGTCTTATTTGATACATGAGATAGAGAAGTTTGGTAGTAAGAAGATACCAAAAGAATAAATTGAGAGAATTACTGTTTGTTGTTCGTGGGTATCCGCCATCATCTCCGTTCAATTGAAAGCTTGAAGACTTTATTGCTTGGGGTGTTTTTGGTGGTGAAGTTAATTAGGTTTCTCAACTTAATTAAAGGTAAATTTGTATTATCTCAATTTATTGTATAACCTCAAGTTTTAAGGCATAAAACTTGAGAGGATTATTGTAAGCCCATTATTAGTGATATAGTGGAGATTCGGAGTTTGACCCGTGGTTTTTACCTCTTAATTTTAGAGGATTTTTCACTTAAATTTGGTGTCTTGCTTGTGGATGGTTATTTGTTATTTTTGTTCTCATAATTGATTTTGTTGATTTCATATTTAATTGCACAAAGACGGAAAAGTAATTCCTGGGATATAGATTATTTTTTAGCGTACTTTTTTCAACAGTGGTATCATAGCTTGGTTATTTTTGTGGTTTTCTTGTGCGAATTAAATGGAGGATTGGACAGCAGGTTGCATGATTAATCTCAAGGCTACAAATTATGCAATTTGGAAGCCAAGAATGGAGGATTTGCTTTACTGCAAGGATTTATACCAGCCACTTGAGAACGATGGAGTTAAGCCCACAAACAAGAGTGACGAGCAGTGAAACAAGATGAACAGGAAGACTATTGGTCTAATCAGATAGTGGATTGATCAAAGTGTGTTTCATAACGTTGCCACAGAAACTAAAGCCTATGTTCTCTGGCAGAAATTGGAGTCCATGTATGAAAGGAAGTTTCTATAAAATAAAGCTTTTTAATTAGGAAGATTGTGAATTCTAAATTCAAGGATGGAAACTCCGCTCGCGAACACACGAGTGATTTTTAGAGTTTGATAAATCGCCAAGTCACGATGAATATGGTAATTGACAATGAGATGCAGGCTTTGTTGTTGTTAAGCTCTTTGCCTGATAGCTGGGAGACGCTAGTTCTATCGTTGAGTAACTCCGCTCCTAATGACAAGCTAACTATGGATACAGTTAAGGATAGTTTGTTTAACGAGGAACAAAGACGAAGAGATACTATGGTGATTAGCGCTGAGTCACAAGTTTTTGTCGCACAGAGTAGGGGCAAAAACAAAGGGAGAAACTCTCTTGAAGATGACAAATTCAGGGGAAGGTCAAGAGATAGAAAAGAAGTAATTCCGCCATCATCTCCGTTCAATTGAAAGCTTGAAGACTTTATTGCTTGGGGTGTTTTTGGTGGTGAAGTTAATTAGGTTTCTCAACTTAATTAAAGGTAAATTTGTATTATCTCAATTTATTGTGTAACCTTAAGTTTTAAGGCATAAAACTTGAGAGGATTATTGTAAGCCCATTATTAGTGATATAGTGGAGATTCGGAGTTTGACCCGTGATTTTTACCTCTTAATTTTAGAGGGTTTTCCACTTAAATTTAGTGTCTTGCTTATGGATTTGTTATTTTTGTTCTCATAATTAGTTTTGTTAATTTCATATTTAATTGCACAAAGACAAAAAAATAATTCTTGGGATATAGATTATTTTTAGCGTACTTTTCCCAACAGCCGTACAAATATCTGAAAATGTAATAACAGCAATATAGTACTACTCAATAATATGTCTCGAAACCAAAGGAGACTTAAACTCAGATTGCATACTTGCTGCTTAAAAACAAACAATTGGTAGACAGGTACCAAACATCGCAAACAGAAGGCATGAAATTATCTACCACCGTTGACAAGTCGGGCATAATTTACTTAACAAAGCTAAAGATAAATGTAATTTTTAAAATCACTTCAAAACAAATTTAAAGATGTAATAAATCCCGCAAAGATATTGATAAGAGTTGATTGTATAACTAATTGATTGGGCAGAGCTTGCAAACCACCAGTTAAATCTTCTAATCCATTATCACAGGAAAACTATTTGTAACACAACTTTTAAGAGAAAAAGGGCAGTCTGATATAAAACTAGCAACCTATGAGCAGGAATTCAAACACATGAAATCTCATAATTAACACTGGATTTACTACTCAATCTTCTTCCTCCTCATCTCCAGCTCCGCCAGCTGCTTTCTTTGCAGCTGCCTTCTGGTTCCTTCGCTTCACTCTTCCAGGACGCCCACCTCCAAATGGACTGGTAAGAGAGAAATCAATGTGCTTCTGGGAGTCCACCCTCACCATGAATGAAGCTACATTAACCACCTGCCTTCCAACCCTATAAAGTAAAATGAAGTCAAAACACGCTCAAAATATTACAGTTGCGGGAAAAAAAATATTTTGAAAAACAATAAGATAACATGAAATCGTTTAAACAAGTATTGGAAAACATGCAGTGCAGGTACTAAAATTTCAATAAGAATGAAACACACAAAATGTGGGTGCATATAACATTGCAAATAGCAATGAAATTATAACATTGCAACCCCACATTAAACTGCAAGGACTTCGTCCTGTAATTTAGTTACTTCCAGAAAACAGAGAATCTTAAAATGGGATCTGACTTATTAATCATTAAATATGCCCATTCCCAAATAAAAACGAGTAGAAAAAGCAAATAACCCCCATTCCTAGGTTGGACTCGAAGTTTACAGAAACCCCAACTGAAGGAACATATAATCTTCAACATTTTACAATATATTAAAATTCATATTCAAAGCTGTAGTACTGGTACGTCACCCGCTAATTCTTCTGTAGTTTTGATCAGTATATCACCAGCATACCAAGTAAAGTAGAACGGCCAAACCAAAATAGTTCGAACAAGGATTCCGTAATCGAGACAACAGTGGTTCAGTCATCACCATGTTGTGCAACTCTGATTATCATATAACAAAGGTACCAACCTCAGGTCCTCAAACTTAAGTAAGATTTGATTATGGTTTACATATGCAGTGAAGTAGAAGTAGATGCATTACATGCAAGCAACCGAATGAAATAGAAAAGAAAAAAATGAGGGCTGTAAATCCCAAAACTTTTCAAGAGAACTTCCAAAGCTGTATAACATAGTTCTAGAACTCTACAAATATGTAGACAAGGACTATCAGTAAAGAGATGTTCCGATCCCAAAAAAACGAAACAAAAGTATAGCATACATGTTAATAGAGTTTTTGCACTTGAAAAAGATGATCAAACTATTGCTACAATATCAAAAATTTCAAACCAGACAAAACTAAATTCGTTTGTTGTTTAAAAAAAATCGTGCAAACATGCTCATATTAATACAAACATCATAAACAAACTATTGTTGTTTATTTAGAAATTACGCGCATCATCTTGAGATTATGATCCATTCATGGAGTGAATGGCTGTTCAAATTTTAAGTTCAAAAATAACAATACAGAAACTATATTAGTATTATAACAGATAGAAAAGGAAAACACAGAACTATAATAAGAAAGATACTCAACCTACAAATATAAAGTAGCCGGGCCAAGTGATTCAGACGACTAATTTTTCAGTTTTCTAACTTCAGGCTAAATTTTAAACATTAACCTGACAGTAAATTGAGTATAAAGTTTGCAACAACCCTTGATATCATATGGAAGGTGAATATTCCATGAAACATATCAACAATACAAGAAAAGAACATTGGCAACTTCTACCAAGAATTGCATTAATTCAATCACAAAGTCTAGTGTAAGGTTCAATGCAAAACAGACAATACAACGGATATAAAATTAGTAAAGTAATAAACACAGTTTCAATCTGATTCAAAAACACTAAATGCACTATAATAATATCTAGATACACATTTAACCTTATGGATGGTAATTTTTCAATTAAAGAACAATAATGGTATATACCTGATATGCCTTTGCCTAATGAGAACACGAGCATGGTGAATCGACTTTGCCATGCCAGTCTTGAACACGAGTGTTTGAAGACGGCGCTCAAGGAAGTTCTCCACAGTCAAAGCCAGAACATAATCAAGTTTGTTCTGGCTCTCATCCAAAAGTCCATACCTATTCATCCTGCGGAGAAGAGCCTCACCCTCAAAGATACGGCGTGGGTCTTTCTCATCAAGTGTGAGAAGATTTCTCGCAGCATTTCGGATGCGACTCAGTGCATACTGAACCCTCCACAGCTCCCTCTTACACCGGAGTCCATATTCTCCAACAAGCTTAAGTTCAGCATCCAAACGTTCCTTCTCATAAGGACGACGAGGCTTCTTGAATGTCTTACCGTCTATGAACCACAAGATGATGCATTTGTAAAAAATCTAATGACCGCTAGCTGTGAAGAAGTACAAATTTGAACCTTTTTGGAACCAAATACTTCCTGTCTGGAAATGGGGTTCGTATTTGATTTTTTTGACTTTTTTTTAGGTATGAGATGTTATTATTATGCCCTTGTTTGTTGAGCTAGGTTTTTGATCAACTAATAGAACACATGACAGAACTCAATGCTTGAACTTTTTCAAGTACCATAAAAAATGTTAGAAAATTAAGATGACATACATAATTACAAGATGAGAAACACTGAAATTAAAACTAACTATAGTAATCCGTTACAAACTAATGATTCAGAAAGATTACTTATGATCGATCTACTTCCATATGATCGATCGACCCAATGTTATGAATAAGTGAGGTTTTATATGGATCTGAAACAAATGAATAACTTCAGAGAGAAATGGATATAGAGATGTCTTACAATTACGGTAGAAGTTGACGTGAACCATGGTTCCGGTGCTACCTCCGCTTTGCCGTCAGGAACTGAGAAGAAAATTGGAAGAGGGAACAAAAGAGGTCGGTCCCTTATTATATAGTAAAACCCTAAACCCTAATCAAACTGTTAATTGGGTCAACAATTTAATCCTATTGGACTGGGCTTTAGATATGCAATATTTGTACTTAATTGGGTCAACGATTTAATCCTATATTTTTATGGAACACTTTTGGAAAAAAAAAATATGATTGAGATTATCTTAATTTATTTTATCTTATTATAATTGGTTATTAATAATTCTTTAAATAATCTTATAAACTAATTTTTTTTGTCATTTTTAAGGTTATATATAATCCCATAATGAATGTGAGATTAATAGTCCACTCATTTTAAACTATCAAATGGTTTTATAGGATTAATAGTCTCACATTAAAGGACTAATAATCTCTCTTCGAATAATTAAATAGTCCGAAATAGTGTTAAATTAAGATAAATATTTTAATCTCAAACACATTTTTTACAAACAAATATAACTTTAATGCTTAATTTTTGATAATGTGTCAATTAAACTTTGAAGTATTTAAGAAGAAAAGTGAAAAATCCATCATTTTCAAACAATCTTAAAATCATTAAAACATTAAACACCACGAATAATTATTAAATAATAAGTAATAGTAATGGTTATTCATTTAAATTTGAATGTTATTCGAATTGGAAAAACTATAGCCCTAAATGGAATGGTCCATAAATTAATTTGTTTTTCAATTTAAACAAATTGATTTATGTTCATTAGGTATCGATGACAATAGATATAATTGTTATCAATGTATCTCGTCACTCATCACTTTATGTTCATTTTTGATAACGAGTATTGGTTAGTTTTTTGATAAAAAGTATTTGGTCATTTTTTTTTAATTCAATTATTATTTACATTATTGAATACTAACAAAGTATTCAAATCTTTGTCCTTCTTCGAATCAAAGAGAAAAAGAAAAAAAAGAGGAAATAAATATAAAGAATAAAGAAAAGAAACTTCCAAGTTTCAATTACTCCCAAGTCTTTCTCTCAACTTTCATTTCTGCTGGTTCATTATGCTTTCAAACCTTTTCTATCATCAACCGGGCCGGCACCTCTATTTTCGACGAGGTAATTTTGATCGTAAAATTTCAAGCCCTAATCTGAAACAGGGCCCTTTGGACTGTCGGTCCTCGAATTATAATCTTGTAAAGAATAAGTCTTGACAGACCGATTTATTAGATCAGAAATATAGTGTTTTAGGTGTAATTTGAATACATATATAAAAATAAGATTATACAGTCTCTAATATGTATCCAAATTACACCTAAAACACTATATTTTATAAAAAAAAACTTGTTGAAATAAATACAATACATTTTTTAAGAAATGCCCATGTAGAAGGACTCACTTGTAAAAGGAGGGTTTTGGTTGGGTTGGGTTGGGACTTGGGACTTGGGAGAATATTGAGGATGAGTGCACAGAAGAAGAGGAATTTTCAGATAGATGCGTTTAAGCATCGTGTTGTGGTGGATCCCAAGTACGCAGACAGGACTTGGAAGATTTTGGAGCATGCTATTCACCAGATTTACGACCATAACGCCAGTGGCCTTAGTTTTGAGGAGCATTACAGGTCCACTTGTAAGAACTCGCTTTTTTTCCTGATTTATAATTATCATAGATAGCTCCACGAACAAAATCTATTTTGTGATTTCACAGTGAGTAGAAACTAAATGCATTACTTGAAAACACTTGTGTTTATGCGTTTTATTAGCTACTGAATGTGTCTTGTGTGTCTATGATTGTATTGCATCAAATTTTGCAAGGTTAAAGACTTGTAAAAACCTAAAACAAAAATTAGAACAAGGTTAGGGTCTTGGAATTCGTTAAATTTTGTTGGTAAGTACTTGTGAAGAACAAAACAGAACGGCCGTAGCAAAAAAAAAAAGAGAAAATAGAAAATGAAAAAGTAAGGTATGCACACTTTGAGATATATACATATAGTTGTGTTGCTCTTGGGGCTAAGGTGATCTTGTTCCAATCCTTGAACTATGTGATGAATGAGCACTTTTGATTGAAAATTATGTATAATCCTCATTGTTTTGTTTTTTGTTTTGTTTTGTTTTGTTTTGTTTTTTTTTTTTGGGTAGCTTCTTCTTATGCTTCCTTTCTCACTTAATAGTTTTGCTTTCTTATTATCTTTTTTCATCTATTATTTTTTTTTGTCAAGGACATGAATAGCTTTTACTTATCAGTTGAAACAAGAAAAAGTTGTATATTTGACTGATCCACGACCGTCTTATACCTTATATTGATACACCATTAGCTTCTCATTATTTTCCCTGTCAACCATTGCGCTATCCCCCCCTCCACCCCCCACACCCCCACCCACCCCACACCCCCACACCCCCGCACCTTTTAAGCTAATAACTTGGGTTGGTACACGTGTTATTGGTGAAGCCTGATCCGAAATTAAATTTAGAGGTAATTGTAAAGCTACCTAAAAAGTAATTGGACCTGTTCATGAAGTGAAGGGTCAGTAGGTCCGGTGGGATAGTTTTGTATTGCAATTATATGATGTACAATTTTTTTAAAAGATATTGTAACTATCATGAACTAGTCCAAATATTTTGGATGAACCACGTAAATTTTATGTCTTGTGTTGTGTGACTGTTTTCTTTTGATATTTTTTTTTTGTTATTGTTTTCGTTGCATTGTTATTCTCTAACAAGTGTTTTTAGCAGTATAATTTATTGTCCTTTCCTGAGGCATTTGTTTATGTTATTGTTCTCCTTTTATATGTACCATTCACCAGTGACGGATTGTAGTTCTGATGTTCATGTTTTTGTCAGCATTAACTGGGCTGGCTTTTCTATATTTCTTTGCATTGTTTTTGTTATTTTTACTTATACGGCCAATCTCTTAATATATTGAGGTATTTTCAATGCACTACGTGAATTCCTCAATTCCCTCAAGAACAACCTGTCTATTAATTTTGGTGGAGAAGGCTGATATGTTACTTTGAAGTTGAATTTTTAGCAATAATAATAATAAATTTTTATGCAAGTGGCTTGATGGCTTCACCGGAGAACAGATATGTGAAGCCATTAGCCTATATGTTACTCCATACTTTTGATCTTTCAGCGTTCAGTGTTAATTTAGGAATGCTTATAATATGGTTCTGCACAAATTTGGCGAGAAACTCTACTCTGGACTAGTATCAACTACTAGTATCAACTATGACATCACATCTAAAAGATATAGCAAAATCAATCGAGGTTGCTCAAGGACCTTCGTTTCTGGAAGAACTCAATAGGAAATGGGCAGACCACAACAAGGCATTGCAAATGATCCGAGACATATTAATGTACATGGACAGAACTTTTATCCCGAGTGCACACAAGAACCCAGTTCACGAGCTCGGGTTGAATTTGTGGAGGGACAACATTATCCACTGTAACAAAATTCAGACGAGGCTTCAATATACTTTTCTTGAACTTGTTCTTAGGGAAAGGACAGGTGAAGTAATAAACCGTGGTTTGATGAGGAATATAACAAAAATGCTAATGGATTTAGGTTCTTCTGTTTACCAAGAAGACTTTGAAAAGCCTTTTCTTGGAATCTCAGCTGATTTCTATCGTGGTGAGTCTCAGCATTTCATCGAGTGCTGTGATTGTGGGGATTATCTTAAGAAAGCCGAGAAGCGTCTAAATGAGGAGATTGAGTGAGTATCCCACTCCTTAGATGCAAAAAGTGAAGCAAAGATAACAAATGTGGTGGAGAAAGAGATGATTGAAAGTCATATGCAGAGATTAGTCCACATGGAGAACTCTGGTTTGGTTAATATGCTTGTGGATGACAGATATGAAGATCTGGGAAGGATATACAGCCTGTTCCGCAGGGTGCCAAATGGGCTCTCTTTAGTTAGAGATGCCATGACTTCTCACATTCGGGAGGCAGGTAAGCAGCTAGTAACTGATCCAGAGAGGTTTAAGGATCCTGTTGACTTTGTGCAGCGGCTGTTGGATAAAAAGGATAAGCATGATAAGATCATTAGTCTGGCATTTAACAAAGACAAAACATTCCAGAATGCTCTGACTTCCTCCTTTGAATATTTCATTAATTTGAATCCCCGTTCTCCGGAATTCATTTCTTTGTTTATGGATGATAAGCTCCGCAAAGGACTGAAAGGCGTTAGTGAGGAGGATGTAGAGATATTACTGGACAAGGTGATGATGCTTTTCCGCTACCTACAAGAAAAAGATGTGTTTTGAGAAGTATTACAAGCAACATTTGGCAAAAAGGCTACTTTCAGGCAAGATCATCTCTGATGATGCTGAGAGAAGCTTGATAGTAAAGCTCAAAACGGAGTGTGGGCATCAATTTACTTCAAAGTTGGAAGGCATGTTCACTGATATGAAGACCTCCCAAGACACGATGCTGGGATTCTATTCATCAATGGGTGCCGAGATAGCAGACGGTCCTACACTTGCTGCCCAGGTCCTTACTACCGGATCTTGGCCAACTCAATCGAGTACCAATTGCAACCTTCCACCAGAAATTTTAGGGGTGTGCGACAAGTTTCGAACATATTATCTTGGGACTCACTCTGGTAGGAGATTGTCCTGGCAAACAAATATGGGCACTGCAGATTTGAAAGTAGCGCTTGGGAAAGGGCAGAAGCATGAGTTGAATGTATCCACATGCCAAATGTGTATCCTAATGCTCTTCAACAGTGCTGATCAGCAGAGTTATAAAGAAATTGAACAAGCAATGGAGATACCTGCCCCAGACTTGAAGAGGTGCCTGCAGTGCCTGTGTTAAAGGGAAGAATGTCCTTCGCAAAGAGCCCATGAGCAAGGATATTGCCGCGGATGATGTCTTTTTCTTTAACGATAAATTTACAAGCAAGTACTACAAGGTAAAGATAGGTACTGTTGTTGCACAAAAGGAGTCCGAACCTGAGAAGCAGGAGACGCGGCAAAAAGTGGAGGAGGATAGAAAGCCCCAAATTGAGGCAGCAATTGTGAGGATCATGAAGGCGCGGCGGGTCCTGGATCACAATAATATTGTAGCAGAGGTTACTAAGCAGCTACAGTCGCGATTCTTGCCGAACCCAGTTGTAATAAAGAAAAGAATTGAGTCTCTGATCGAGCGGGAGTTTTTAGAAAGGACAAAGTGGATAGGAAGTTGTATCGATACCTGACTTGAAAAAACAAGTGAGTCAGCGAGTGTATTGATTGTTTCATTTTGTGTCTGCTGGAATGTTGTTGAACTATTGCAGATTCAGAGACACTTGTTCGATGCTTTGGGCCATGGGGTGGGGCCCTAGTGATGGGTGTCAATGTATATTGGAAGTCCATTTTTGACATGGGTATCAACTGTATAAATTCTGCTATTCCGTTGTTATGGAATATTGTTTCTTTCACATTTTATTATCTTACTTCTGTCAATATAATGACATTCAACCTGTGACGAATCGAAAAACTATCCACTTAACCCTATGTTCGTTCTCTCATCCTAGGTTCTTCTCTCTATTTGTCTTCCCCTTCCTTTTTCTCCTTCTATTTCTTCTCAGGTCGCTAATTATTATTGTTGAGTTTTCTCAGTACTCATATTTGTTTTGGACAAACAAGCTCTACACCATTCAAAGCTAGATCATTGCTGGGATATTGAATTTTTATTTTCAGCATTTAATACGAGGGTATGAATGTCATGTGTCCTCTATTGATTTCATAATCTGTCTTGCCATAATTTATTTTTATGTTCATAATTTTTAAAATGATCTTTAACCCTAAAAGTCAATGAAAGACATTTATACCGTACTGTAGGATAAAGTCTATGGTAACTTGCATAGTTAAATTTTATTATCAATTATACAAAATGAAAAAAAAATGTACTAGTTTAAAGTCATTTATTTTTATATTATAGCCTTTTATCTTTAAAATGAAAAAAGGAAAAAAAGTATACATCTTTAGTTAACTATTTACAAGTTTTTATTGCATGAGAAACATAATAGTACCCTTTTTATATTCAATAATTTAATAAATAATTGAAAATTAAACAGTCTTAATTACAATATATAACAATTGAAAAAAATTAAAATCAATAAACGCTGAGGCTGAGTTTGGACACTCCTCCCGTTTTTACTCCCAAGTTAAAGAATGAAAGAACATAACATGCTCAGTTCAACCACCTTGAAATTATTCCTCAAGGTCTGCCATTTATTACATTTTTATTTTATTTTATTTTATCTGTAAGAAAGAGAGAACCTTTTCAAGTTGATCTTGGAGCTCTTGAAGCTTTTCGATAGAGAAAACGAGGTCGCCGTCAATGTGCTCGGAGTTTTCCTCCACGGCAACCTTTGATTTCTTCGCACGGTCAGCTACCATCTTTCCAACTCTAGACAGCTAGACTAGAGTACAACGTTGGAATAGTTTCACTAGTATTGGGCAGTCGTTTATTTTTAGACTTAACTTTGTTTTAAGTCAAAAAAAAAACATAACTAATTATTTGTGATTTATTTAAAAATTATTTTAAAATAAATTAGTTTGATCAAATATAATATTTATTTTGTTCCTCTTTTTATTAATGTTTTTTGTAATAATCTTTATGTTTATTTTAACTTATAAGTTATTATGAGTCCAACACCTTTATAACTTGTTTTAACTTAATTTTTGACTTATAAATCAAATTCATACTGATCTTTTTTATAAGTTACGACTTAAAATAATTTATATTTTAATTTATAAGTCATTTTAAAATAAGTCATTCCCGAACAGCTCTCCAAAGTGAAATGTTTGTTCGCAATTATAAATAGCCTAGGCAATTACTATTTTCAAAAAAAATAATCCCTAAGGTGTCACTCATATGAAGTAGATCAACTTACTATTGAATTCAGAATAGTATTGCGAAAATATCAAAAAAAATTATAAAAATATCAATATTCATACTAATATGTTATATATGTCCAAAGTAGAAAGAGTTTGTCATGTTAATAAGTTAGTCAAATTAACTTATAAATTATTTTTATTATTTACTTGTTTGGTTATGATCTATTTTTTGATTTATAAAATATATGTCATTTTTCATAAATAACTATTTTACGTTTCAAAAAAATGACTTATAAGTCATTTACAAATAAATAAGTTTGATGAAATATAAAGACGTTTTTGTCTTTATTTTAATAGTTTTTAAATTTTGTTTTAATTTATAAGTCATTTTAGCCAAACATATTCACATTTTATTTTAACTTAATTTATGACTTATAAGATAAAATAGTAAAAAACACTTCTTTTTTTATAAATCAATCTTAAATTGACCTATAAATTATTTTAACGTATAAGTCATTTTAAAATAAGTCATAGTCTGGTTCTTATAATTATATGTATTTGCATCTTGTACTTTTTAAAAAGAAAATGCATGATACCCTAAATATACAATACAAGTTTTTTAATTTAAAAATGTTTTTTGATTTTATAAAATTATTTTGCAAATTTTAAAACAATAAATATGATAATTAATATTACTTTTTAATTAATTTTTGACAATTATAATTATTTATAAAAATATATAAATTCAATATTATAATTTTTATTTTAATATATTAAAATATAATTTAATATATTAAAATATAATTTAAAATATTAAAATATATTCCTAATTTTAAAGAGGATATATGCGAAATTTTAAATTTTAAAAGTGATTTATATGGATTACTTTTTACTTAAATTATGACAATTATAATTATTTATATGAAAATCTATAAATTCAAAGTTATATTTTTATTTTAATATATGAAAATTTAATTAAAAATATTAAAATCTATTAGAACGAATATAATAGAGTAATATATTGTTAATTACCAAATATCGTGTTTGATTTACTATAAAGAAATTTACAATTCAACTCTCAAATCTTATTTGATCAATAAAATCAACTTTAATGAGATTAATTTTAATAGGATGAGGTTCTGGTATTCAAAAAAAAATAAAAAAAAAAATCTGATAGATTGGTTTGACTTATTGATGTTTTAGAAAATGGAAACAAACAACTGTTTAAAATATAATTTTAAATTTATTTTTAATAATCTCAATAGCTAATAACTAATCCATATATTGAGGTGGAGTATGTCATGTTAACAGTTTATAGAATAATTTGCGTTTGTAACATTATTCACAAAATATACCAGCATAATTTTATGTTGTGCATCAAAATAAAAATAGAATTACATGAAAATATTTTTTTTGGAGAATTAATGTATTTTTATAGTGATATATTTCGGACTAGGTGGACCTGAAAAAAGGGGAAAGAGAAAAATTAAGAGTCCTTCTAGGGGGATATTTTTTTGCTGACATTTTAGCGATATTTTTTTTTTGTTTTTTTTATAATACTTCTTAAAAAATGTATAGTATTTATTTAAATTGAAATTTTTGTAAAAAACAGTATTTTAGATGTAATTTGGATACATATAAGAAACAGGGTCTATACAGTCTGTACAACTCTGTTTCTTGT
Source organism: Panax ginseng (assembly GCA_020205605.1). Classification (NCBI taxonomy): domain Eukaryota; kingdom Viridiplantae; phylum Streptophyta; class Magnoliopsida; order Apiales; family Araliaceae; genus Panax; species Panax ginseng. The sequence continues at coordinate 154,393,765 of CM035129.1, forward strand.
ATGTATCCAAATTACACCTAAAATATTATTTTTTATAAAAATTTCAATTGGAATAAGTACTATATATTTTTTGAGACGTACTAAAAAAAATACCAAAAAAAAAAATATCGCTAGAATGTCAGCAAAAAAATATCCCCCTAAAATTATTGAAAAATTAATAGAAATTTAACAAAAACTCACATTTAATTTTTTGTAGTGCCAGTTAAATTAATTAGAACCTATTAATAAAGAATATACTCATCTTAAAATATAATTTCTTTAGATAAATTAATGCGAGTACTAGTTAGTAGTTACCGTACTAGAGAATATTTACACCAAAAAAATAAAAATTGAAAAAATAGAGTACAAAATTCTTGAAGACGAATCCTCTGTTTAACTTTAAACCCAACTCTATCTACTTGTAAAAAGTATTTTCAACCAATATTTCAAAAATTTTGAAGAAAAATGCAAGTAGTGATGGCTAGTAATTCTTCACTGGTTCCTCTTCATTCTCACCATGTAATCGACGGGTTTCCAAGACGACGACGCTTGATGGGTCGCCGTGAGCTCTGCTTCGACGGCATTTCCTCTGTCTCTCGCTCCGAAACACATTCTGATGACTCCTTAACCGACCCAGTTTCCCCTCAACCCAATTCCACGCAAAGGTACAATCTTTCCTACTATAAACCTCATACCTTTCAGTTTTTTTTACATAAATCATATTGTTAGAAGTTGAATTGAATTCTGGATACACTTTGATTTTTAAATTATGTGTTTCGTGTACAATCCCCCTAGGGCATATTGTTGGGAAAAATCACCTCGTTACCGTTGTCAAAATTAAATGAATAAAATATCAGCATATGCCAAACATATTAAGTTCCACCAAAATAATAACTACAACCACGAGATACCAAGCTGAAAAAACCCTCTAAAACTAAAACTAAGAGATAAAAATCACATGACAAACTCCGAACAATTCACTAGAATAATTTGAGAAAATATCTTAATTTTAGTACAAACTCAAATTAATTCACTATAATAACTATGTGATGGAGCCTAAATAAAACACCTATTTATTTGAACAATCTTTCTTTCTCTATTTTTCCTAAAGCTTTAGAAGAAGCTTTCTTTTTTCTCTTTACTCTCGGATGAGAACTTTCTTCAAATTGATGTGTGTTTCCCTTTCATTTGCTGCCTTTTATAGCCAAAAACGGAGAGGAGGGGAAGTAAATGAGGAAGGTAGAAAAACCAAAGGGCCGGACGGAGGAAAATTCAAGAGGCGGGGGAATAATAAATTGGGTGAGAACTTGTTGACCAACAATCTCTCCCTCCGATCCCATTAGGGGAGGTATTCACCATGACTCTGTCACTTGGAATCCATGCCGATTAATTCCTTGCAAAATTTTAGCTGGTCGCGAGTGACAACTTTTGTCAACATATCTCGTTGGTATGAACTTTCTTCACTTTCATCAATTTCTTTTCCATCACTTCTTGAAGCCAGTGATAACATCAATATGCTTAGTACGATTATGATAAGTTGCTTTTTTGGTCAAGTCATTTGCACTATGACTATCACAATAAACCACGTACTCATCTTGTTTCAACCCTAACTCTTGGAGAAACTGTTTTAACCACAACATCTCTTTGCCGCTTTGTAGTGGCGATGTATTCTGACTCAGTTGTAGACAAAGCAATACACTTTTGCAACTTGGACTGTCATGATACAGCTCCCCCTGCAAAAGTATACAAATACCCCGAAGTAGACTTCTTCTCTTCAGAATCTGCCATGTTTGCATCTATAAAACCCTCCAAGACTAGACTCATACTACCAAAACCCAAACAAAAACTGGAAGTAGCTTTCAAGTATTCGAGAATCCACTTAACTGCTTCCCAATGTTCTTAACTAGGATTTGACAAATACCTGCTCACAACACCAACTGCATGAGCAATATCTGGCCGCGTACACACTATTGTATACATAAGACTCCCTACAGTAGAGAAGTAGGGAACTGCTGCCATATTATCTCTCTCTTCCTTAGTAGAAGGACACATGCGCTTTGTCAACTTAATATGACTTGTCAGTGGTGTACTAACTCGTTTAGCATCACCCATGTTGAACCTTGCTAGCACCCGCTCAACATACTTCTCTTGTGACAACCACAGTCTTTTGATTTTCCTGTCACGAACAATCTTCAAGCCCAAAATCTGTTTAGCTGGACCTAAGTCCTTCATATCAAAGGACTTAAACAACTCACCCTTGAGCCTGTAAATTATATCGGCATCTTGCCCAATTATCAACATATCATCTATATATAGCAACAGAATTACAAAATTACCATCCGGGAACTTTTTGACATACACATAGTGATCTGCAACTGTTATGTTGTAACCTTGATCCACCATAAATGAATCAAATTTCATATATCACTGCCTTGGGGCTTGTTTCAGGCCATACAAATTTTTCTTCAACTTGCAAACCAAGTATTCTTTCCCTTTAATTTCAAATCCCTCTGGTTGCTCCATGTAGATTTCTTCCTTTAAATCACCATGAAGAAAAACAGTCTTCACATTCAACTGCTCAAGCTCAAGATCCATACTAGCAACTAATCTTAGCACTACTCGAATAGAAGTCATCTTCCCAACTGAAGAAAAAATTTCATCGAAGTCAATACCTTGCTTTTGAGCAAAACCTTTAACGACTAATCGAGTCTTGTACTTCACTAGTTTTTCACCATCCTTCTTAAGCTTAAACACCCATTTGTTCTTCAATGATTTCCTGCCCTTCGGAAGTGTAGTCAACTCATAGGTGTGATTCTTGTGCAAAGAATTCATTTCATCCTGCATAGTTCTCAGCCAATTGCCCTTCTCCTTATGAGTCTTGACTTCTTGAAAATTCTCTGGCTCCCCTTCTAAGTAACTAAAAGATATTCAAATGAAAGATATCTGACTGATGGCACACGTTCTCTCGTGGATCATCTTAGCTGAGGTTATGATCAACACTCTCTGCATCTGACCCATCAACATCGTGCAAATCTGTATTAGTCATATCTTTATTCTGACATCTTTCTCCAACTGTGGCATTCTGTACTGGAGATGGAACTTCGCTGAGGTCTGAAACTCTATTAACTCTGGGCTGTGTAGTATTATCAAAATGCTCATAATTTTGGTGCTCATGAAACACCACGTCTCTGCTCCTGAATAATTTTCTCTCCACTGGATCTCATAACCGGTATCCAAACTCTGCATCTCCATAGCCAACAAATACACATAGAGTAGACTTGTCATCAAGTTTCGATCTTTGTTCCTTGGGATATGTGCAAAAGCCTTGCACCCAAATACCCTCAAATAAGAATAAGACAAATCCTTACCACTTCAAATCTTTTCTGGAATCTGAAAATCCAATGGTGTTGATGGAGATCTATTAATTAGGTAACAAGCAGTACGAACAGCTTCACCCCAAAATGACTTAGGCAGTTTAGCCATTCTCAACATGCGTCGCACTCTCTCAACAATAGTGCAGTTCATTCTCTCAGCCACACCATTATGTTGTGGGGTAACAGGAACAGTTTGCTCATGCCGAATGCCATGTTTACTACAATATTCAGTAAACTCCTTTGAAGTGTATTTCCCTTCGTTGTCACTACGAAGACACTTCAACGATTTTTCAGTCTCCCTTTCAACCATAGCATGAAAACTCTGAAAATGTTGGAATACCTAATCTTTTGTTCTCAACAAAAATACTCACACCTTCCGCGAATCATCATCAATAAAGGTAACAAAATACCTATTTTCACCCAAAGACTCAACCTCAATAGGTCCACATACATCAAAATATACTCTCTCTAGTAGCTCTGATTTTCTTTTAGCTGAACTACTAAAAGAAACTCTATGTTGTTTCCCAAACAAACAATAATCACAAGGGCTTAAAACAATACCTTTAGCAAAAGGAATGAGTGACCTTTTTGCTAATAACTGCAACCCTTTCTCACTCATGTGACCAAGCCTCTTGTGCCATAAGTTTGGTGAAGTTTATTCACCACTCTTTTTGCTAAGTCTCGTCCTTGTACTTTAGATTTACAATTTTTCGAATGACAAACGTTTTATTTTGTGCATTCTTCTTCTCGTACATAGACTCTAGTGTTGTCCATAAAGTATGAGCATCCGTCTTTTGCGAAACATGGTGGAACACACTTTGGTCAATCCACTGTCGGATGTGATCAATAGTCTTCCTATTCATTTTATTCCAATCTGCCTCGGATTTTTCCGCAGACTTCTTTCCCTCGAGTTCCAACGGATCATACAAATCCTTGCAATAAAGGATATCCTCCATTTTGGGCTTCCAGATCGAAAAATTTTAAGAGGTCAATTTAATCATGGTTCCGACTGATTTCTCCATAAAATTTATTAAAAACAACCGAGCAAATAACCTTAGTTCTGATACCACTTGTTGGGAAAAATCACCTCCCAGATACTGTTGTCTTTGATAAATTAAATGAATAAAATATCAGCACATGTCAAACAGATTAAATTTGCAGTTCCACCAAAATAATAATCACTGCAAGAAATAATGAGTAGAAAATATCCAATCACGAGACACTAAGATTTTTACATGTAAAACCCTCTAAAACTAAGAGGTAAAAACCACGGGACAAACTCCAAACAATTCACTAGAATAATTTGAGATACTACAAAGATATCTTAATTTGAGTACAAACTCAAATTACTTCACCATAATAACTATGTGATGGAACCCAAATAAAACACCTATTTATTTGAACAATCTTTCTCTCTCTATTTTTCCTAAAGCTTTAGAAGAAGCTTTCTTTTTTCTCTCTACTCTCGGATGAGAACTTTCTACAAATTGGTGTGTTTCCCTTTCATTTGCTGCCTTTTATAGCCAAAAACGGAGAGGTGGGGAAGTAAATGAGGAAGGCAGAAAATCAAAGGGCCAGACGGAAGAAAATTCAAGGGGCGGGGGAATAATAAATTGGGTGAGGACTTGTTGACCAACACTTATTTGGGTTTAAAAATCTGTCGTTTTCAATTTCTTTGTTAGTTCAAACAATATTCAAGAATTGAAAGTTGCTGTGTATTGTAAAGTATTTGGTAACTGCATTTCTTTTATGTTTTTGTGTTGTAAGGTTGAGTGCAGCAAGATTATATTTACCTTTATTTCTGCTCTTTCTTTTTCCACTGGTTAATCTCCTTTATGTATGTCAATCTAATGCATGTAGAATTGGTGTCAGAGATTTGAGTGAAGTAATGAGGCATAACATTCCTTTCACAACGAGGCGAATGTTGTTTACAAGTTTATTCATGTATACATGTTATAATCCTTCAAGGTACTCATCAGGTTCGCACAGTTTGGCTCTATTTTCTCTTTTTTTTTTAAACCAATTTGAATTTCATTTTAGTGTCTTAACCAGCTAGTAATCATGTCTTTCAAGATCTTTTCTTTATTGAAAAGTCAATTTGATGTTCATGATTATCTTGGATTTTTTTATTTTTTATTTTTTTTATATGGCTTTAGTCATTCCTTGGCCAATGAAATGCTGATCAGTTTAAGTTAAACTTTAAAAGTCAGGTTTCCAAACTTCATTTCTTAGATGTCAATCTAAAATATATGCAAAAGCGTCCATAGACCTGCTAAAAATCTTCTGTTTGGTTAATTCTACCTTATTTTTTTCCCCATGAAGTTCCCACCTTCATATTTCATTGCGCATCCTTTTGTACTTAGCATAAGGTTTAGCTTCTGACTCTTTGATGTCTTTTGGACTGCAGCCCATGCTTTAGGAGACCCCTCTGTGACGGTTGAACAAGTAACACCCCCTGTTTTATCTTCTGGTGCACTTTTCCCAACTGAGGTTCACATCAACTTTCTCAGTTAGTTGTGCCTTCTTTCTTTTTGAATAGTTTTATGTACATTTCACTTCCAGTTCCACAAGTTTAAGGTAGTTGTATCTATGTCAGGAAAGAATTGTTCAACTCTTTGAGAAAAACACTTACGCGGTTGTCAACATATTTGATGTGACTTTACGGCCTCAACTTAATGTTACAGGTGTGGTTGAGGTAAATAAATAGTCAAGAATGACACTATTATTAATTGTAGTTCTATAGAATTCAAAAACTTATTTATAAATCTATGTTCAAGTGCATGAACTACATCTATAATACCAGTTTGCGTGGTCTGCTTGAAGTTATTATTATCTTCTCATGCTTATTGGCTGTGGTATGGTTGCAGTGATATTAGATTTTTTTTTATGTAAATAAATGATAGGTTCCTGAAGGAAATGGTTCTGGAGTTGTTTGGGATGAACAAGGGCATATTGTGACAAATTACCATGGTAAGAGCTTGTGAAGTTTAAATTACTTTATCTTGTTGTCAGAAAAGATGTCTCTGTGGTTCCACTATGATGGATGAACACTCCTATTGTTAATATATCGGATCAAGCCATTTTATGTATCCCAACTTCCCAAGATGATTGTTTCTTCATATTAAGAGCTCCAACTTGTCTTCAATCAGTTTGTATTTTGTCGGAAACTTTCCTTTGTGCAAAAAATTCTTCCAGTGTTATTGTAATATAGGCTTTTCATGACGATTTCTTTACGTCTTCAGCAGGTTTTCTCACTTGTTTATTTTGTTTCAGTTTGTTTCTATATTTTTCTCAATTGTTTGATGGTATCAAATGGTTGGATTTTACACACCCTTTAATTAAAGTTTGGAGTTGACACAATTACTATTTTTATGTGATTTAATCCTACCAAGTACTTTTCTGATTTCTAGATGGGTTCTGATATGCTGAACTAACATTTTGTTATTTCTAGTGATTGGGAATTCCCTCTCAAGAAATCCAAGTCCTGGGCAGGTTGTTGCACGAGTTAATATTCTTGCTTCAGAAGGGTAAGATTTCCAGTTCTTTGGCTCATACTGATAGAAGTGGACGACATTTGTACTATTGCTATATGGTTCCTTATCTTTCATAGTTTTTTGAAAGGGTACAAAAGAACTTTGAGGGAAAGTTAATTGGTGCAGACCGGGCCAAGGATCTTGCTGTCCTGAAGGTAAATTCCTTTCTGTACTTCTATTATTTTCTTCATTGCTGAAATAATGTTTTTGACCAATGAATATTGCTACTTGTCCAATGCTATGCTTTTTTTTTTTTTATTCTTGTTAGCTTAGTTACTCGCAGATGATGTTCCTTACTCTCTCAAGTGTTTTCTTGTTTATCAGGGATGTTTTGTTTTACTTGGACTAAATGCGTATATCAAGTGCCATTATCATTCCTTTTACTGACTAGCACTCTAATAAAGAATCTGCAGTCAGAGCTGTGCTTCAAAACATGAATCCCAAGTGGCCTTAAATTTTCTCTCTTGTTGTTAAACCATGAATATTTCTGATTATTATCCTTTTACCAGTCTTACTTGGTGTAAAAAAATTTGAGTGTTTTTTCTTCTTTTTGTTTTGCGATTTAAAATGTAGTGTTACAAAAGGTCAAAAGCTCTGGATAAATGAGGTCTTTAAAATGTTCCTCTGCCATCATGCTATGACAAGGACACTGTACTGTAACTCAAATTAAGTGAGCAATATGATTTATAGGAGTTAAGTTTATATTCATTATAATTTCATAAAATTTACACCTGAAGTAGTACGCCACTTGCTTACAAAGAAGTTGCCTAGGGATGTATACCACAATGACTCCAATATCTTGAGAAGTTCCGGTTGTAAACTGAATTATAGTTCTGGACGGTAGCTCAAGTCTGGCAACTTTTAGTTGTAATTTGCTGCAACATACAGCAACTACATTTTAACATAGTAAAATAGCATCCTTTTGAGACTATCTATAGAAATGCTGTGGATCTATGAGTGCATCATTTTTTTCTGCATCAAGTTATATGAAAATCTTTGTTGCATTTGCTTGATTTAATTTTCAATAACGTGATTCCCAAACTTGTTACTTGATTGAGTTTGTTTTTGTGATCTAGCAGTTCATTAGTAGACTATGACTACTAAGTCCTTTTAGCCTGTCTTTCAACACGCCAGGTGGAAGCCTCCGGAGATCTGTTGAGGCCAATAAGGGTGGGGGGTTCTTCTTCTCTAAAAGTCGGCCAACAGTGTTTAGCCATTGGGAATCCATTTGGTTTTGATCACACTCTCACAGTCGGCGTTATTAGTGGTCTCAACCGTGATATATTTAGTCAAACTGGAGTGACAATTGGTGGTGGAATTCAAACAGATGCAGCTATCAACCCTGGAAACAGGTTTTCTAGATTTTTTTTTTCATTCCATGCATAGATGTTAATTGTATTATCATACCCTTTCCTCTCAAAATGTCAGAAGTATATGATTCTGGTTTCTCTTCTTAACTTGATTATCACCGAATGTGATTTGTTTCCTGAAATTGTGGCAGTGGAGGCCCATTACTGGATTCTAAAGGAAATTTAATTGGGATTAACACTGCAATATTTACCCAGACAGGTTATTTTTTCATGTTTGTTGTGTTAAGGCATTTCGGATTATGCTTGTATAATCCATGATTTCTTACGTCCTTCATACATGTGTTGACAATTTAATTTTTTTTTGATGCCATAGGGACATCAGCAGGTGTAGGGTTTGCCATTCCATCTTCAACTGTGATAAAGATAGTGCCTCAGTTGATCCGATTTGGCAAAGTATGTCCTGTTGCAATTCATTTATACAATTTGGTTTCTTGCTGACCTTTCACTTGGGGCTTTTTCTTATTCTTTTGTGTTATTTTTTTTGTTTGGGCGGGGGCATGAACTCAAGTTGGATTGTTACTCAGAAAAGAAAAAAAATAGTCAACAGCAACATGCTTCCTTGTAATTTTTTATGTGATTAAATGCATTAGGTTGTTCGAGGTGGTTTAAATGTTGATATTGCCCCTGATCTGGTTGCAAATCAACTTAATGTTCAAAATGGAGCTCTAATTCTTCAGGTATACTCCGTAGTTGTCCACATGACCAATGTTTTCTTGCTAGTTGTGTTAGATAACTGAAGCATATTGTAGTAACCTTAGCAAGATCACTGTATTAAATTTATTGCTTGGTTGGGTAGGTTCCTGGAAATAGTCTTGCAGCCAGGGCTGGGCTTCTTCCAACTACGAGGGGATTTGCTGGTAATATTGTACTTGGAGACATTATCGTGGCAGTCGACGGCAAACCTGTGAGCTGCATCTTATTCCATTAATTACTAAAGATACTATTTCTTTTACTAGTCTGCAAGATGTGCATTTTATGGTCACACCTGGTAGAGAGTTGTGAGTAGTCTGGACCTAGATTCTGTGGGATAATAATTACTTTCTCTGTCAACCTTTTCCTTCCTATGGAAGCTTCAATTGAGGAACTGTCCATCTAGCTGGTGAGTTAAAATTCCACAGGTGCACTGGGTGGGTGCCTCTGGAATAAAGTAAATGAATAAAAAGTGGTCCGTCTTTGATGGAATTGCTCAGCGAGTAGATGAATGTCATGGATTCCTTTACATGCGTGGGTTATGGAGTTGGCTGAAACCACAAAGTGGTCATCATGTTGCATGTTTATTTTAGGAGACAACACAAAAGAGTGTTTTGTTAGCCAAATCTTTGTGCAGTATTCTAATTATTTTAATGGCAGGTTAGGAGCAAAGCAGAATTATATAAAGCACTGGATGACTATAACGCGGGTGATAAAGTCCTCTTAAAGATCCAGAGGGGCAATGAGAACTTGGAGTTGACTATAATTTTGGAGGAAAATAATTCTTGAAAATGGTTCTAGAAGAGACATCTTTTTGTATAGTAGCCATTAGTATTTATTTGATTCTTGTATTTTATTTTTTTAATAAAATATAGGACTATACAAAAAAAAGAAAAAAAAGGGTTTAAATATCGTAAATCATTGGATGAGAACATTTGTTTCCTAATTCCTTGGGTTTGTTAATTTCAGCTTATCACAATTTGTGAAACAGGATCCTTAATTCTTAGAATTTCTCAACATGTCGCTGTTTTATTGTGAATTATATTACCAATACTATTGCTATTAAGCTGATGGAACATACTCAAATAATTTACACACCCAGTTTATAGTTTAGGGATATCTAGAACACCGTGTTTGTAAGTTTTTATTTGATGGGAAGGGAAGAGAAATAATTAAAAAAAATTTAAATTCTATGTTTGTGAGTTTTTTTAGAGAGGAAGGGAAGAGATTTGGAGATAAAATTAATTTTATTTTTGGTTCAAAATTTTTCCGATTTGGAGGGATCGGAAAATAAAATATTTTATATTATCAAAAATAATTTTTCAAAATAAATAATGTAATAATCTTGTCCCTATTATAACTCTCAAATTTTAAAATAGTATAATTTTTCTCTTTTTCCCACCCCACCAGTACGAAATTCATTTTCAAAAATTAAACTTAATGAAAATTCATTTTGAAAATTCCCCTAGTGCCCCCACCCCAACCCAGCCTAGAGTATACTGAGTTATATAGCCTATAGGTAGGCAAATACTTCAGTCTGACCCAAAGATATCAAATTGGAGTAGTAACTATGAATTTAATACTTCAGTCTGAAGTATCCACGTCAGGAAGAATTGTTACATGAGAGAGAGAGTTTTCCAGGGTTGTGTTAATATATATATACTAGTATATGACCGTAGCTAAAGACACGACGTAAAATAAAAAAAATAAAAATTCAAAAAATATTATATTATTTAAAGACACGTATCATCATAATTTACCATATTATTATTGAACAATTAATACATACTTAATCATCAACACATGTCCAACTACCAAAACATCGAAAGTTAGTTAAGCATTAATTTCAAAAAAAATAGGTATAATTTCCTTTAAAATAGATATCTAAAAATTCTAAACTCAGTATAATTAGGTAACTTTACAAAAAGACGAACGGGCAAAATACACATCAAGTTAGTTGCTACTAATTTTAAAAAAAATCGACAAAATTTTCTTTAAAAATAGATATCCAGACAAATATAAACCTGTCTATAAAACTTACAATCATTCATACATATCCAAACCACCAAAAAAACAATCATTCCATACCCAAAATTATCATAACCATGTATAATTAGTTAACTTTACAAAATACGGAACAGAAAAATACATACATGAAGAAATTAAATCATACTCAATCATCAACATCCAACCACCAAAACATCAAGTTAGTTGCTACTAATTTCAAAAAAATTCGGCAGAATTTCCTTTAAAAATAGATATCCAAAAAAATCTAAACCTGTTTACAAACTTACAATCATCCATACATATCCAAACCACCAAAAAAATCATCATTCCATACCCAAAATCATCATAACCAAGTATAATTAGCTAAATTTATAAAAGGCGGAACACAAAAAATACATACATACAGAAAATAGAGAAACAACATGTTGAGCATAAAACCTTTTACTTTACAGCTTACACCAAATATATTATTTACAACTTACATCATGTATCCTTCAATATATACCTGAAATTTAAAAATTATCGAAATAGGTAACTCAGAATAAAACAATTATAAATCCGAAACATAAGACCCCTTACTTTACCCTGAATTATCTAAAAAACAAATGAGCACACATATTTGTATGTAGGGGGAATGAATTAGTTTGATATAAGTAAGAATTTAGAGAGATTGTAACAACTAATCAATTTTTTTAGGAAAAGATATGGACTTACAATCAAATAAAGTTTTCTTAGTACTATTTCAACAAACGGTTCATTTGCTTAATGGTGTGTGAGCTTGATTTGCGTGTGTTTGATTGGTTACAGTTATGTGTGTGTGTGTTTGTGCATATATTATGTGTGTTGTGTGTCTGCATGAGAAGTAGATAAATATAGTCTTAGTAAGAGAGACATTCACACCTAGATAATTGTTTGGTCAATTAATGGTAGGTTAGTAATCGTCAAAGGTGGACATGTCAATACTGGATTGCATATCATTTAATTCTCTTAAATATCTTTTTCATCCCTTTAAACCTTCTCTTCATGTCCTCGTATCAATACAAACGCACTTTGCCCAATGAGGAGAATGCACAACCTCCTATATTATTTACATAAACAATAAAATTAACACTATTTATAATATAGGAATAGTAAAATTATTTTGATGCAGTGACATAAAAGTAGATTTACCTGATTACGTCGGCCCCATCCACAACGGTCCATTGTATATATTCTATTGTTCTCGTTGACAAATTCACTCCAATCCTACAAAAAATGAACCTCATTGTAAAATTAAAAGTTAAAATGTTAGAAAGATTACATAATTTAGTAGAAATAAACTTGTTTAAACTATACCATTTAATTGTTCTAAGAATATCATAATAAAACTTCTGGGTAAACAATATTTGTGGTGCAATTCAACCCATCTTTCGGAAGTAGGACAGTTATACGATCCGCAGATGTGCATCTAGATAGTGCCACATAAAGGTGTACATGACTAAAAATAGGTGTTCGCAAATCAATCCCAACGAACTTGACAAATTATTCTTGGGCCTTATTGATTGTCATAGCATAAGTTGTCCTAGTTGTCCTAATTGACATGACAATAAAGTGTTGCATTAACAAAACTATCTACCTAACCATTTATGAACATTATAATTATAATAAAAGTTTTGTTCTATAGTACTAATATACTCGATCAATATCATATTGAATTTAACAGCTTGAAAGGTATGCAATAAATAAGATCAAAATATGCTTTAAACTACTGAGAAGGGTTGAGATTTCACTATTGATCGATACTTCAAATTATGGAATGTTCAAAAGAATTTTGAGTTTAAAAAAATAGGACCCAACAAAAGATTCAAATTATATGTCATAACAAAAGCTTAAAGGCTACAAATCAACATTAAGCTTAAAAAACTTTTACTCTTAACTATAAAACTGGTAAAAATATAAAAAAATCATAGTTACTCAAACATATTGACAAATGAGGCAAACCAAAAACATATTGACAAAGTAAACGTTTTAAATAAAAGAATAGGATTAAAAGTGATACCAGCTGGCAATCTTTATTTTTTGTTCCTTGGCTAGAAGAGGTAGCTTTTTCTTTCCCCTTAAATTTGGCATTCGACAAAGTATTAGACCTTTTTTTCTCCTTCTGTGTAAGAAAACGCTACTCAAAAGCAAAGAAAAAAAGAAGAAAAAATGTTTGAGAATTAGTTGTGAGGATACACTACCTCACGTATATGGAGACAATTTAGTTCATATTCATTGCGAATTACCACTCCTACATTATTATGACGAAATCTTTGAACCTATATACAAAAAAATAATGAATAGTAAATAAGCGGGTAAAAAGATTAAATAAAAGGTAAGAAAATGATTAGTAAAAAAACTTATCATACTGTATTTTCTAAGTTGTCATCCATCTGTCACGACATTAATGAAAATAAATTAAAACAAATAAGTTATTAAAAAAATCAATAAGATATATTTAGATAGAGTTAATCAGATGATAAATTTACACTACCAAATATAACAACTTCATCCATTGATCGATGATTGTGCAGTTGAAACGGTTGTAGCTACACAATAAATTTCATACAATTAACATGCATTTAATCAATCATAAATTTCAGAACGAAAATTAAGGAAAAGGACAACCTAAATTAGCCTATAAATTTCATAAAATGAACACTCAATAATAACCAACTCAACATTCATTCCATCCTAACATGCATAATAAACAAATCTTTGTCATAATAACTATAAACCTATTTCATAATAAAAATAAAAATAACCAAATTAAAAGACACCCAAATGTGTGTTGTTGTTGTTGTGTGTGTGTGTATTGTCAAAGAAAGAGAGAGAGAGAGAGAGAGTGAGAACACAAATTTAAAACAAATCTAAACACCCAAATTTGTGTATTTTAAAACAATTTTAAAACACACAAATTAAACACAAACATTTAAAAAGCTGAAGCTTTAAATTACTTTAAATATTCTTTGTATTGATTATTTTATAAGAAAGACTTAAATATTCTTTTAAATATTTCAAGCTATGATGAAATAGATATAGATAAGAATATAGAGTCCTTCCGAAAGCAATCATAACCAGTTAAGTAAAACGACAGTCATTGACAAAGATTTCTAAAATACATAAGACTTCTAAAAAATATGTATCCAAACATTTGGGTGAAGTGCACATTTCTATCATTTGTATTAATTAGCTAATTTGGAAGTGCACATTTCTATCATTTGCCCCACAATTTCTACAACCAATCAAGTAACAAAAGTATCGCTTTTAACAAAAAAAATATTTTTAAAACAAAAACTATTTTAAATTTATACCAACACACAAATCGATCTTTACGTCTCAAAAGTGAGAAATTGAACAAAAAAACAAACTAAATAAGAGTTATTTCTGACATACATATAGCTGAATAAATAACATAAAAATGAACAGAAACAGAGCAATTAAAAAGTGAGCTATAAAAACCAACCATTGAAGTTTCAACAGTTCAGAAACTCTTGAATTTAAGAAAACTATGTTTCTGAGGAGGTTAACATACCTTAGGAGGTTTGAAAGGATCATCGCTCGGATAAGGCGTTCCTACAACAAAAACATTTCAACTATGAATTCAACTATGTAATTAGATTTTTACTTGGGTGAACTACAATGTAATCATGCCTTCCAAACTTCATGGTAGCCTCAGCTAAGTCACAAAAACATTTCAACTATGAATTCAATAAACGACCTGATTAATAAACCATAATATAAACCACCACAAACTGAAGAATAAGAATTAAAGAAACTTTCACTCATCCTAAAAATATAATTAATTGAAAAGGTCAATAATGGTGGGTCTCAAGCCAGCCAAGTTTCAACTTTCTCTAGTACAAACCAAAAACATGTTGACAAATCAAACGTTCTAGTACATAATATGTTAAATGTTAAATAATATGTTAAACCATAATATTTCTTTTTATTCACTCCTCCCAAATTCACAAACAAAATATTAAATAATATTTTGATTTAAGTTTTTGGGATAACTGCAGCTTGATTTAGTTCAACAAAAAAGCCTTTCAGTTTGTTTCCCCTTTGATTTAGTTGTCAACTAATATTATTAAATCCACAATAAGCTTCACTTGCATCATATTCACCAGAACAAAGAGAAGCACAAAACAGAGCCAATGAAAATGTCATGCAGGAAAAATTACTGGAGATAATTCTATTCATGTGAAAAATCCTACATTTTGAACCGCTGTTAGAATTTCCAAACAGAATGCAGTAATATGTCAAAGAAAATAACTTCAAAAACACAAAAGCAGGGAAAGACATCATCTTTTAGAGGAAAGGCACTGCAGGCCAAAGCAAAGTACATATTAGTGAAGAGCACAAACCACCGAAGCGATTTGAGGAAATGCTGCCGCAGCCAAACACATAAATCAATGAGCATAGTACATGGTTTACCAAAATAATCAACATATAATATGAGCAAATAAACCCCCCCCCCCCCCAAAAAAAAGAAAAAGAAAAAGAAAGAAGTAAATAAAATTAGCAAATATGCAGATTTCTACAGTAAAATTTCAAATAAAAATGAAGAAAGCCAAAAATTGAGGTGCCCTAATTTCTACAACTGTGTTAGAAAATTGCTCAAGAATACAACATGAGAATAGGAATAAACATACCTGAAGGGGCAGCAGAGGAATCGGAAGGTGACGATACGGATGTTGTCGACGGCCATGACCGACCTCTATCTACTCCGACGGAAGTGCTCTCTCTATTCATTTCCCCAAATTTTGACGGGACGCTATGTAAGGGAGAGAAGAAAAGATTTTGACGCTATGTAAGGGAGAGAAAAAAAGATTAGGGAGGGTTTCACCAAATTTCAGAGAGAAGATAGAGAATAGGGTGGGATTTATGGATTTCAGAGAGAAGATAGAGAAGATAGAGAATAAGGAGAGAAGAAAAGATTAGAGAGGGTTAGCGTGTAGGTGAAGGGTGAATTTGGGCGGAATTTTTTTTAGCCTAAGATGGAGTATGAGCCATTAGATTAAGTGAGATGAAATCAGAGCCATTGTTGTGGTTTGTCAAATGAAAAAATTTGAATTGAGTCCTGTTTTATTAAGATAGATTTTCCTTAGATGGAAGGGATATAGTTTATCAATTTCGAAAATATGTCAAGTTTTAAATTATGGGAATTTTTTATGGGAAAATGATGATTGTTCATGGGTTTATGCAGCACACGAGAAAGGCAATAAGAAATTGGCCCAGGTATCTGAATTTTTTATGCATGGACGAAGGTTAATTTAGTAAAAACAAGTCATTTTCTCACCCTGAAGTTGAAGTCATGACCCATGAAATGAATGGAGAAACAGTGTACTTTGGATTGGAATGAAATATGGGTTGAAAAATGGTTAACCGGTTCAGAACTATATTAGTTTTAAAAAATATGGGTCCAAACTTTAACCAACCTAAATAAATAAAAATAGTTAACCAATCCATTTGGTTTCAGTTAATATGGTTTGACCCAACAGTTAACTAACTATATTGTCAGGTCTAGTCATCTGTGAGAATGAGTGGTGAATATACCTATCTACCTACTTATGTTCCGGAACATATAAAATGTTGTGTGTGGATGATATTATGGAGTTTACGTACCACTAGTAGTAGTAGTACTTGTTATCATCTTTATCTTTGGATAACAACAAATTAACATATGATTCTTGGTTGGGAGCAATTTATAATTGTTGGTTATGCTCCAAAAGCTATTGTTTTGACAAAGTCCCATATCATCTATTTTGAAAACTTTCTTGGTGTATATTAGTAAGAGTTGGCTTGGGGTTTAGTAACATGGTTGAGGAAATAGGGATAGGCTCGCGCACATGAGGACAACTAAGAAATTGGGCGAGGCCAAGCTTGGTTCTCGGACTTTCGGTCAGAAAACCTTAGTGCATGTGTGCGCGCGATACGCCCGTGCAGGGGGGGTGCCGATCCGGTAAAATTGTACTTCGCGGGTGCACCCAGGTAGCCCACTATTTTGATCAAATCCCTAATTTCTTTTTATAAGTTTTTTAATGCTCTAGCCGTTTTTCCCCAAACACTTATTTACTTCCAACGTAAACCTTATTTATATTTGTGCGTTTTCTGTAACTCCTTTCCAACGTTCCATAGCCTTCAATGTTAAACAGACTCCAACGTTCTTCTCTTCTTCTACCAATATATATACTGCTTCTGTTCTTGGAAAAAATATGCACAATATCAGTTTATCTTCTCCTTCTAAAATAGCAGTCTGTTATTCATACTTAGTTAATTTGGGGCAATCCACAAAGACAAGTCTATAGCTTTCTTCTACGAGTACACACAATCCAAGGCTTGCCGTTGAATCCTGGAGGGTGAACGCCATTGGAGCTCATTTGTACCAAAGGTTAAGAACCAAAGGAGGTGGAATCACTTTTTAGACAAGATGGTTTTGCTACGCCTCGGCTCTTCTCGCTAAAATGCCTAAGTTGTTCCAATTTTTCCGATTTCTAGTCTTGTTAGTTCGCTTTTATTATTTGTTATTATTGCCTTTGCTAGTTCCAACAATCTAAAAAGTGATTCGGTTATTAACAAGATGATGAAATCTGCTTTAGATTTGTCTAAAATTGAACGTTTTGATGTCTCTAATTTTAAGAAATGGTCTGAAGACATACTGTTTTATTTGGAAACCATGAACTTAGAATATGTGTTGTATGTGGATGCTCCTACTGTTGCTGTTAGTGATGTTACTTCTGCTGCTATTGAAATTGTTGAAAAGTCTGATTCTGATAAGTCTGCAAAAGGGGATTATGTTAAAGATAATCGTACATGTCGTAGATATTTGTTGCACTATTTGTCTAATTCGCTGTTTGAGATATATTATCCTTATGAAAGTGCTAAGAAAATTTGGGAAGCCTTAAAATCTAAATATGCTATTGAGAACTCTGGCCTTAAGAAATATGTTGCGGGAAAATTCTTAGATTTTAAGATGCAAGATGGAAAATCTGTTATAGATCAAGTTCATATATACCAAACAATTGTGGGGGAAGTTATTGGAGAAGGAATGAAAATATGCGAGAATTTCCAAGTTGCTGTACTTATCAAAAAATTACCACCCTCGTGGAAAGATTATAAGATGAACCTTAAACATAAAACTAAAGATTTCACTATGCAGGAACTAGTAGCTCACATCCATATTGAAGAACAAAACAGAGCTAAAGAAAGGAGAGATGTAGTTCCAAATCAAACTGTCAAAGCTAATCTCGTGGAACAAAAGCCACAATGGAAGAGCCAAAATTATCAGTCCAAAAACCACAAAGGGAAAAATCAAAAATCAATGGGAAGAAAGGATAATAGGTTCAAAAACTCCAATCAAATTCAAAAACCTTTTACTAAAGGTCCTTGCTTCATGATGTGGCGTGACACAGCCATATATTGCTATGAAGTGTCACTTTCATGAGGGCAAGATAATAAAAATAGTAATTTCAAATTTCAAGCCCCAAGCGAACTTAGTTGAATCCGATGACATTATTGTTGCTGTTGTCTCAGAAGTAAATCTTGTTGACAACTTCACGGAATGAGTAGTAGATACCGGGGCCACTAGACACATTTGTGCGAATAGAGACGTAATCCTCAACTACGAAAAGGTGACTAATGGAGAAAAGGTTTTTATGGGGGATTCTCGAGCCACCAATGTTGCGGGAAAAGGAAAAGTCTTACTAAAATTAACTTCTGGGAAAACCATTGCCCTACAAGATGTACTTCATGTGCCCGATATTCGTAGGAATCTTGTGTCCGGGTCTTTGTTGAACAAAGCTGGTATTAAACTTGTGTTTGAGACTGATAAACTTGTACTTACTCGTAATGGGGAATTTGTTGGGAAAGGTTTTTGTAATGGGGGTTTATTTGTACTTGATGCTTCTGCTGAATTAAATAATAAGAATGCTTCTTTTGCTTATATTGTTGAATCTTTGGATATGTGGCATGCTAGATTAGGACATGTGAATGTAGCTTCTATTAAAAAGTTGAAACAACTTGAACTTATACCTAATCTTGCAAATACCGAGTTTAATAAATGTGAAATTTGTGTAGAAGCAAAACATGCTAAAAAATCTTTTAAAAGTGTTGAAAGACAAACTGAACTACTTGAGTTAATTCACAGTGATTTAGCTGATTTTAAAAATACTACGAGTAGAGGTGGTAAGAAATATTATATTTCCTTTGTAGATGATATGTCTAGATATACTCGTATTTATCTCCTTTCCTCTAAAGATAAAGCGGAAGAAATATTTATTAAATATAAAGCGGAAGTTGAAAATCAGTTAGAATGTAAAATTAAAAGACTTAGATCTGATCGTGGAGGTGAATATGATTCAGGAAGTCTTAAAAAATTTTGTGAACTAAATGGAATAATACATGAAACTTCTCCTCCTTATTCTCCACAGTCCAATGGAGTTGCAGAAAGAAAAAATAGAACACTTAAAGATATGATGAATGCTATGTTAATTAGTTCTGGTTTACCTTCTAATATGTGGGGAGAAGCTTGCCTTTCTGCAAATCATATTTTAAATAGAGTTCCACATAAAAAGTTAGACTCTACACCATATCATTTATGGAAAAAATATGCACCTAATTTGGGGTATCTTAAAGTGTGGGGTTGTCTAGCTAAAGTAGCTACACCGGAATTTAAAAGGAATAAAATTGGACCTAAAATAATGGATTGTATTTTTATTGGATATGCCTCTAATAGTGCTGCTTATTGATTTTTGGTAATTAAAGATGCAACTAATAATTATCAAAATAATTCAATTTTGGAAACAAAGGATGCAAAATTTTTTGAAAATTTATTTCCAATGAAAATAAGAGATGAGGGCAATCCTTCTTCTAGTGAACCTCTTAAAAGGAAAGATAAAGAACCTGTACCTACATCTACTGTGACGCCCCCAAAATAGGTATACATCACCCATTTTGAGTTGTCAATACATGGTACAGAAATAACTACAATTTTATTATTACAACAGTAAAACTGTGAGTTTGAATACAAATATTATCTTCTAGACAATATCTATACTCAAATAAATCCTCATCATATTTATTGATACATTATTTTACAAAAATGGTGAGGACTACTAAACAACTCTCTCTAGAACCTTCATTCCATACCCCCGACTTGCATCTCGCTATATTCTCGCCTCCGAAAAAAAAAATGGAACAAAAAGGAAAAGGGTGAGCTCAACTAGCCCAAAGAAAGAATATTATGACTAAGATAATATACAACAAATTATCATTAATCTTCAACAGAAAAAATCTAATAGAATACAATAGACAACAAGTTTTAAATCAATATTCGCAAATGAAATAATAATTCATTAGAAGAGTTAAGTAGAGAATGTAAACTACTATCTATCTTCTATGTATGAATTTAAAAGTTCATCGCTCATCTTTTATCCCCGTAACATCAATCAATATATATCCGAATCAAATATTCATCTTTGCACTACAGTGCCAAAGATATTCATCAAATAGTTATGTTCATCTAAACACTGCTCATCTTTGCACTACAAAGCCAAAGATATTCATCGAAATCATTCATCTTTGCACTACAAAAGCCAAAGATATTCAATAATATCATCATTTAAGACTGAGGATGATGAAAAATATTTTTAAAGAAACGAATCCAGTGAAACAAAATGACAAGAATTAAAGATTAAGGATTCGTACTTTGTTTTATCCATGTCCAAAAATACCTCAAAAATAATTATAGTGGTGTAAAATTCAAAAATGATCAAAACATGGATACAATCAAAGCTAGTATCCACAATAGATATTTTAGATGAAAAAGGGAAAATTTTCATTTTTCATGAGTCTTGAAAGATTCGTGAATAATATCGATACGTGAATAAAGCCAGATTCGTGAATAAGAATCTCACACCAAAAGTTCCAAATTTGATAAAACTTCAGATCAATATTTCAAAGATAATGATATTGAAAAAATAATATCATTATGAAAAAAAAATATCCCTTACCTCTAAGATCAAGATTTAAAAAAAAAAACCAGGATATAAAGCATGACTTGAACTTGCATCGAGATAGCAATACTCAAAATATACTCAAAATACTCACAAGAATACGCCGATAATATAGAGAGAAAATTTGATTTAAATTGTGATTTTCAATTCTAACCTAAGACCCTATTTATAAGAAAATGCTTAGAACACCAAAAGTAGAAAATTTAATATAATATTAATATATATAAAATTTTTCCTACGCACACTCTTATAAACTGAAATCAGCTCATTTCAACAACCAACCAAGCCCACCAAACATATCAAAAACGTTTTTCTAATTTAAATTATTTTAAACTTCCAAAATCAATTATTTTGAGTTTTCGAACTTCAATAATTCATAATAAATAGCCTTTTATCGTAAAAATTGAATCTCGCGTGTTTTTATAGGAAATCCAATTCTCTACAACTTTGCGTAAGAAAGTTTTTCCAAATTCGAAATGTAAATTGACCAAATCCACAAACGGGCGATTTTACAAAAGCTATAATCAAATTTCAGTCAAGAAATGGGGTCCACCGACACATAAAACATGCTTTAAATATTTTTTGTAACAAAAATACTCCTCCTCCACATATACTCATATATCCCACATTTATCGTAAAAATATCATCATTATTATATTATTAAAATATAATAATATATTTAAATGAATTATTTTATCGTAAAAAGATAAAATTTCAATTTTCAACAATTGTCACATTAAAATTTTTTCTCCATATATATCCACATAAAATCAATATTTTCTCATCATATGAATCAATAATTAATTATTCACAAATAATATTACAGAATCACAATATCGACAACCAGCGCTTCCTGTGAAAGGAAGGGGCTTTCCAATAAGAATTTCTCCTTACATCGCCAATTAGGTGACCAAACATCTCCTTAGATGTAACTTTCTAGACATTGCCAATAATGTTATCTAATAATATTATTCAGATAATAAGAATTATTGCTTCGATAATGAAAAATATTGTGTAATGACAATTATCAAACAACAAAGAATATAAAATATGAACGCAAAGAATTATTAAATTAATAAAATAAAATATCGAATAAAGAATTATCAGTAACCATTATTGAGTAAAGCCTTCACGTAAGAATCAATAATTGGTGCAATACTGTGCCTTCTTGTGTTTTAACCACCGAGTATTTTAACAAAGATTAATCTGTAAATAACTACGCCTGCTTATTTTTAAATAACTTATATTTGTCGCTTTCTTCATCCAATCGCTTTCCGTTATGGGGCCCACACATGGTCAAGGCTGTCGCATTTAATATTCCCCGACAATACGAATATTCCACGATCAAACGAATATTCCCAAACAACAATGAATATTTTATAACCACTTGCTTATTTCAAATATTTACGATTTTTACCCATAACTATCCACATTAATCAAATCAACCCTTACTATTTCAAAATAATAAATAGAGAAAATTAAATTTCATTAATAATAAGTTGGGGTCTTACAATCTCCCTCCTTATGAAATTTCGTCCCTCGAAATTGACGTGACGTACTCGTGTGTTTTCAAAAGGTGAGGATATCTCGCTTTCATTTCCGCTTTCCAATTCCCGTGTCATCTCCTCTATAAAGCATGATTCCTCCATAAAACTTTAACTTGTGGTATGACCTTTGTGCGTAGGGACATGCTCCTTCCTATCCAAGATCTTGACAGTACCTCTTCGTGACGTTAAGTCTTCTATTATCTCGTCCGCCTTCTAACTCTATATAATCGTGGTTCGGTCTTTCACATATTTACGGAAGTACGATATGTGAAACACATTATGAACACGAGACATACTCGAGGTAACGCGAGTCTATAGGCTACATTTCCTACTCTCGTCAAGAATTTAAAATGGACCAATAAATCGTGGATTGAGCTTTCCTCTCTTCCCCCAAATCTTGTAACTCCCTTCCATGGAGTAACTCGCAACAATACATGATCCCCTATACTAAATTCCACGCCCTTTTGATGAAGATCCGTATAACTCTTTTGTCGATCTTGTGCCGCTTTGTATACGCTTGTCGAATCATTTGGATTTTTTCAGTGAATCATATCGTATTAACTCTCGGTCCCAACAATGTTGCTTCACCCACCTCATCCCAACATATTGGAGAAATGACACTTTCGTCCATATAATGCTTCAAATGGAGCCACACCTATACTTGCTCGATAACGTTGTTGTTGTAGGAGAATTCCACCAATGGTAAATACTTATCCCAACCGCCTCTTGAAGTCTCAGGACACGAGTCTTAATAAATCTTCAAGAGTTTGAATAGTCCTCTTTGATTGTCCGTCTCTGCTTCGAGGATGGTATGCCGAATCAATCGTAAATCCGTCTCATAGCTTTTTGCAAGCTAACCCAAAATCTTGAAGTAAATCTTGGGTCACGATCCAAAACTATGGATACCGCATGCCATGCAACCTCATAATCTCATTTACATGTATACTAAAGCAAGACGCTCAAGGAATAAGTCTCCGTGATCGCAAGAAATGAGCGCACTTGGTTAATCTATCAACAATAACCCAAATAGCATTGATGCCTTGAGAAACCGTAGGAAGACCCGTAACGAAATTCATGGTAATGTGTTCCCACTTCCATTTCAGAATCTCAAGTGGTTGCAACGGACCCTTAGGTACTAGATGCTCCACCTTTACACGCTGACAAGTTAAACACATCGAGATAAACTTTGCAATCTCTCTCTTCATATTGTTCCACCAAAATGTATGTCAAGATCACGATACATTTTAGTACTTTCGTGATGGATTGAAAATGGTGTATTGTGTGCCTCCATCATAATCTTGTACTTCAAATCGTAGTCGTTAGAACACAAAGTCTAGAGTGGACTCAAGTATTCCTTCTTCATCAATTCTCGCCCTAATAGCTCCTTCTTGTACTTTTTTCTTCATACGCATCACCTCGGGCCTGTGGCTTGAGAAACCTTAACTTTTTCTATTAAAGTTGGTTCTATGCGATATACTTGACATCATCGCACTCATTCCTCGCATATGATCTTCTACTCAACGCATCGCCTACCACGTTAAACTTTTGTGATGGTATTGAATAGTGTGGTCGTAGTCTTTCAATAGCTCGAGCCAACGTCACCGCCAGATGTTGAGTTCTTTTGAGTGAAGAAATATTTAAGCCTTTTATGGTCCGAATATATCTCCACTTTCTCCCCATATAGATAAGTGCCTCCATATTTTTAAGCGAAACGATCGGCCGCCAACTCTAGATCATGAGTAGCATAATTCCTCTCATACTCTTTAAGTTGTCGCGAGGCATAGGTTATGACTTTCCCACGTTGCATGAGAACACATCCTAACCCTTTGCCTGAAGCATCGTTGTAGATAACAAATCCATCCGCACTGTATGGTATTGTTAGAACAAAAAATGCCAAAATGAGTCTCCTCTCGAGCTCTTGGAAACTCTTCTCGCATTCTTCGCCTCCAAATGAATTTTGTATCCTTCCGAGTTAGTCGGGTTAATGGAGTAGCAATTCGAGAAAACCCTTCCACGAATCTCCGATAATAACCAAATTTAAGCCCAAAAACCTACGTACTTCAGTCACCGACTTCGGTTGCTCCCAACTTTGTATTGCTTCAATCTTCGCCGGATCAACAGATACTCCATGTTTCGACACCACGTGCCCAAGGAATGCTATTTCCTCAAGCCAGAACTCGCATTTCTTCAATTTGGCATATAGTTTATTTTCAACAAGCCTTTGGAGTACCAGCTTCAAATGGTGCTCATGATCTTCACGACTTTTGGAATATATGAGGATGTCATCAATAAAACAACAACGAATCGATCCAAATATTCCTTGAATACTCGGTTCATCATATCCATGAAAGTCAGCAGAGCATTAGTCAATCCGAAAGATATGACTAAGAATTCATAATGCCCGTATCGAAGTTCAAGGCGCTTTGAATATCTTCGCCTAATCTTCACCGATGATATCCGTAATCGAAGATCGATCTTTGAAAAGAATTGTGCTCCTTGCAAATCGGGTCAAACAGTCATCAATAATACGAGGTAGAGGATACCTATTCTTGATGGTGACATGGTTCAATTCCCCGATAGTCAATATAAAGTCGCATACTCCCGCCTTTCTTCTTAACGAATAAAACAGAGCACCCCAAGGAGATGTACTAGACGAATAAAACCGATGTCCAACAACTCCTCAGAGTTGGACCTTTAACTCCCAAGTTTAATAGAGCCATTCGATATGGGGTTTTAGAAATGGGCTTTGTACCAGTTCAAGATCAATAAAAATTCAACTTCACGCTCGGGGTAGACCGGAAGTTCTTCAGAAATACGTCCGGAAAAGTCAATAACAACAGAATATTATTCAAATTTGACGTGTCTTTATTCAAATCCATAACATGGGCTAAGAAAGCTTGACATCCGCTTTTCAATAAACGAATAGCTTTATGATTAGATATGATGTGATTGATTTTAATGGTTTAGTTGCTTAAATTGCATAACCGTTGTTTAGGAATATGAAAGCTAACAACCTTACGAAAATAATCAATTTTGGCATGATGAGTAGTTAACCAATCAATCTCTAAAATCACATCAAAAACAAGTATCTTTAAAGAGATAAGGTCAACAGTGTAAGGTGATGGTGCCAACTTGAATCAAACAAGATTTATAAACAAAGGATGTGATGAAAGTTTCTCCTAACTGAGTTTCCATAGATAGGTCAAAGTATAATTTCTCCTGGTCAAGTTTAAACGCTGAGCACAAGTAGGAGAGATAAATGAATGGGTAAGACCCCAGATCAAGTAAGGTATAAACTTCGCAAGAATTTATAAATAGCTTACCCGTGATCACCTCGTTTGGGTTCCTCGCATTTTGACCACCACAACAAACGCTTCTTCCAGAAACGCTGACTTTGACTTTTTTTGGGGATACTTTTTGAGTCACCGTCCCCCACGAACTAGGTTTCACTACCGCATAATCTCGAGCGATATGTCATTCCTTTCCATAATTATAGCATACCTTGAATCATAGGGGGCTTTGGACCGATATGTCCCTCTTTCCCGCATTTATAAAGATATGACCAAAGGGTCGTTTCTCCTCCCTTAGAACCGCTTCTTTCAGCAGGCACCGCTGCCTTTCACATGGTCGTTGTTAAATCTCCTCTTTAAAATCTCCTTCCGACTCGCTTCTTCTATTTTCATGGCCATGATTACCACCATAGTGGTTACCATTTTTGTCCGTCTTTTCTTTCTCTCTCAAGGTTATCGTTGTTTTATTGATCGCTATCTCTCTCAGATGATCCTCGATTGTGGTCCCTCGGTTGACCGTACTCGTTATCTCGCTTCTAATAATTGAGCCCTATTTACAACATCCTAATAGAGAGAAAATTAATGAGAAATGAGATATTGTCGTATCTTAGGGTTTCAAACCTCTCGTAAACATCCGCATCATAATGCTTCCTCATTCTCCACCAAATGAGGTGCAAACCTAGATAACTCGCAAAACTTTGCCTCGTAGTGGGACACCGCCATGTTATTCTCGCTTCCAAATTAATAAACTCCACTTCCTTCATATGACCTAACACTTTCGTAAAAGTATTTGTTATTAAATAGTTTCAAATGTCTCCCAAGACATCTTGAGTCTTGCTAGATGGGTACGCTTCACGACTCCCACCAAAGAGTCCGCCGCCACGGAACATAAAGGTGGCGAATGGAACCTTCTGCTCCTCGTGCATCCCAAGACATCAAGATCTTAGTAATTTGCTTGACCCCATGTTTCCTCCATGATCGATCTCGCTTTCCCTTAAATTCGTGGTCCCAACTCTTTGAATCGCTTGCATGACAAACCCGTGAATTGCTATCATTTCCTCCCTCAGATTTTGAACACGAGTCTCCTCGTCCGATTTTGCATGAACTGCAAAAAAGCTTCTAAACATCCCTCGCTCATCATCTCGCTTCGGTGGTGTTGTTCACAGGAGGAACATTGCCACTTGCTGTTGCGTCTTCTTCGTTAGTAGTGAGTACAAAGCGTCTCCACGGTCTCATTTCCACTATTAATATTCTCAATGACATTCTCAAATCATCCGCCATAAAACAAGGGTTAATTAAGAAAATCAATATATCACATAATATCCCTATATACCCACCAACTAACAAATAAACTTAGTAGGACACACTAAATGAAGGATTTACTCGCCTCCTCCCTCCTAGTTCTATTCCCCGATCTCCGCCAAAGATCATATCCCTAAGCTCGATACCAACCGTGACGCCCCAAAATAGGTATACATCACCCATTCTCGAGTTGTCAATACATGGTGTAAAACAACTACAACTTTATTATTACAACAAGAAACTGTGAGTTTGAATACAAATATTATCTTCTGACAATATCTATACTCAAATAAATCCTCATCATATTTATTGATACATTATTTTATAAAAATGGTGAGGACTACTAAACAACTCTCTCTAGAACCTTCATTCCATACCCCTCGACTTGCATCTTCGCTTATATTCTCGCCTCCCGAGAAGAAAAATGGAACAAAAAAGAAAAGGGTGAGCTCAACTAGCCCAAAGAAAGAATATTATGACTAAGATAATATACAACAAATTATCATTAGTCTTCAACAGAAAAAAATCTAATAGAATACAATAGACAACAAGTTTTAAATCAATATTCGCAATGAAATAATAATTCATTAGAAGAGTTAAGTAGAGAATGTAAACTACTATCTTCTATGTATGAATTTAAAAGTTCATCGCTCATCTTTTATCCCCAGAACATCAATCAATATATATCTGGAATCAAATATTCATCTTTGCACTACAGGCCAAAGATATTCATCAGAAATCATTCATCTTTGCACTACAGGCCAAAGATATTCAATAATATCATCATTT
This sequence comes from Panax ginseng, assembly GCA_020205605.1. Classification (NCBI taxonomy): domain Eukaryota; kingdom Viridiplantae; phylum Streptophyta; class Magnoliopsida; order Apiales; family Araliaceae; genus Panax; species Panax ginseng. The sequence continues at coordinate 154,421,680 of CM035129.1, forward strand.
AAAACTGAGGATGATGAAAAATATTTTTAAAGAAACGAATCCAGTGAAACAAAATGACAAGAATTAAGGATTAAGGATTCGTACTTTGTTTTATCCATGTCCAAAAATACCTCAAAAATAATTATAATGGTGTAAAATTCAAGAATGATCAAAACATGGATACAATCAAAGCTAGTATCCACAATAGATATTTTAGACGAAAAGGAAAATTTTTCATTTTTCGATGAGTGCCGTATTCGTGAATATTGTCAGATATCGTGAATAGTCACCGATATCGTGAATAAGAAACTCAGAACACCAAAAGTTCCAAATTTGATAAAATTTCAGATCAATATTTCAAATAATGATATTGAAGAAATAATATCATTACGAAAAGAAAAAAATATCCCTTACCTCTAAGATCAAGATTTCTAAATTTAAAACACCTGGATATAAAGCTATGACTTGAACTTGCAATCAGAGTAGCAATACTCAAAATATATTCAAAATACTCACAAGAATACGCTTTCGATAATATAGAGAGAAAAAAACTTCAGCTTTACGTGTGATTTTCAATTCTAACCTAAGACCCTATTTATAGGAAAATGCTTAGAACACCAAAGTAGAAAATTTAATATAATATTAATATATATAAAATTTTTCCTCGCACACACTCTTATAAACCAAATCACTCATTTCAACAACCAACCAAGCCCACCAAACATATCAAAACGTTTTTCTAATTTAAATTATTTTAAACTTCCAAAATCAATTATTTTGAGCTTCTAACTTCAATAATTCATAATAAATAGCCCTTTTATCGTAAAATTCAAATCTAGCGAGTTTTTATAGGAAATCCAATTCTCTACAACTTTGCGAAGAAAGTTTTTCCAAATTCCAAATGTAAATTGACCAAATCCACAAACAAAGCGATTTTATAAAGCTATAATCAAATTTCAATCAAGAAATGGGGTCCACCGACACATAAAACATGCTTTAAATATTTTTTGTAACAAAAATACTCCTCCACATATACTCATTTATCCCACATTTATCATAAAAATATCACCATTATTATATTATTAAAATATAATAATATATTTAAATGAATTATTTTATCAGAAAAAGACACTCTTGCCTAATAATAACATTGTAGTTAAGAACGAAAGAGTAGACGAGCCTTCCACTAGTAAAGGCAAGGGAAAGATTAGCAAGTAATGAAGATTGATTAGTTATGTGGTTATGTAATAATATTTAGACTTGATGTTACTTAAGACTTATTATTTGTTTATGATTTCGTACAGATGTTTAAAGTTAGAGCAACCTGGGATTTTTATTATTATGCAGTTGATGTAACCCCATAAGGGGATATTTATTTATTATTTCTATCTATTGCATGGTTTGAATTTATTTATGGGTAGATAGATAGATGATATTTGTACAGTGAACACCAAATCCTGTGTATCAGATTTGGGGGTGTCACAAGCTGGATGGAGTACACACGGGAAATTGGCTTGTCCGTATTGTATGGAGCATACAAAGTCTTTCAATCTATCAAAAGGTCGAAAGCCTTGCTAGTTTGATTGTCATCGTCGGTTCTTGCCGGTAGATCACCCGTTTCAAAGAAATAGAGAACACTTCAGGAAAGGGAAAGTAGACAATGATATGCTCAGATCGCGATCGCTTCGAACGGAGATGCGAGATCGTGTGATGAGATTGCCGATTATCCCATTTGGTAAGATTGATGCCACAAACATAATCAATGGGTTTGAGAATCTCATAACTGGGTTCAGAGAAGCATCTTTTTGAACCGCCTTATTGGTCTACAAATTTGATTCGTCATAATCTAGATGTGATGCATATTGAGAAGAATGTGTTTGACAATGTGTTTAACACCATGGTGAATGTTACGGGAAGACAAAAGATAATGATAAGGCACGTTTAGACATGAAAGATATTTGTAAAGTCGTTCCGGATTAGAACTTTATGAATCTCCTAATGGTAAGATTGTCGACCGCATCTGCAAGGTACACATTGTCCAAAAAGCAAGTTGAAGATGTGTCACATGGGTTAAGTCTCCTCGAAACTACCGGATGGATATCGTCAAACATTGCAAGGTGTGTTACGGGTGGGAAATTGCAAGGATGAAGAGTCATGACTGTCATGTGTTCATGGAGAGACTCATGCCTATAACATTTCGGGATCTGCTTGATAAACCAATATGGGATGCTTTGATGGATCTTAGTCATTTCTTCAAAGACTTATGTTCAAAATCATTAAATGAGAAGGACATGTCTATACTTGAGAAGAACATAATAGAGATCACGTGTAAACTGGAAAAAATATTTCCACTTGTTTTTTTTGACTCCATGGAGCATTTGCAAATCCATCTTCCCTATGAAGCTCGTGTTGGGGGTCCAGTTCAATATAGATGGATGTACCCTTTTGAAAGGGTGATGGGAAACCTTAAGAGGAAGGTGAAGAATAGAGCTTATGTCGAGGGGTCGATATGTGAGGCATACAGTTTCGATGAGATATCTATGTTTGTCTCAGACTATTTTCAGGATGAAGTCTTGACAAAGGCCAATCGAGTATCGAGACATGATGATGGGGGAAATGTTGAACTAAATGGTCGGCTCTCTGTATTTGGTCTATCGGGCCACGCTTATGGAAAAGGGAAGCACATATTCCTCTTTGAGCAAGAATTAAATGCTGCACATACTTACATTCTTCTCAATTGCGGGGAGATTGACGAATTTGTGAGGTACACATGTAAACTTGATAATTTATCTTTTAAGTTGAAATTTTATTCTAATATGTTAATGTTTATAACATTGTATAGATTGTACGATGATGAGTTAAAAGTGAAGCATCCCGACATAACTGATAAAGATATTCAAATCAATCATGATAAAAAATTTGTACTTTGGCTAAAGGACAAAGTAAGTTCAATTTCTTAAGCACAACATATATATATATATACTCCATATTAACTATAAATTTATTTAATAAGATGGAGTTTTTGTAGGCTTTTTGATCGAGGATCAACGATTCCTATAATGTACAAGTCCTAGCTATAGGACCGCATAGACCAAGTCACCAATGGTTACAAAATAAATGGTTGTGAATTTCATACAAAGGCATATGGGCGCAGTAAAAGAACAACGAACTCTGGAGTGTGTGTCCAAGGAGATGTTACAATGAGCTTGGTCGTGCCTTTTATGGGGAGTTGGAGGAAATCGTAGAGTTTTCGTACAAGGGCACGTACGGGGGTCATATTAACTTGTTCAAGTGTCGTTGGTTTGATTCAGAAAAAGGGATACGTGTTGAAAGACATGGAATCGTCGATATTGATTTCCATAGGTCTGCATACTCTAACGAACTGTTTGTTTTACCAACTCAAACAGGACAAGTATACTACATTCCTAGTCCTGTTAGGAAAAAGGGATAGACCACCTACAGATACAGTCGGGTAGAAGTAGTTGATGGGGAGTTTTATCAAGAACAGATGCTTCATAGAAAAACTATAATAAATGTGGAGGACGACAATGAAATAATCCAGTTAGATGGTGGAGATGAACCATATGAATTAGATCCTGAGTCAATACTTGTGTCAGATGACATTGATACTGAGGAGGAAGAGTTATTGACTGAATCGACATTTGAATCAAAGCGTATGATGGTTATGAATCTGCAATACGTATACAAGATGATTCTGAATCAGAGAATGACACTTGAACAAATGAAATGTATGTTTAGCATTACATGTTAAGCATTTTATGTACTTAATTATAAACATCTTATATCACTGCCATGTTTATTGTCACTATAAGCATTTTTTGTCATTATCGTCATTTTATATTCATATATATACAAACATCTTTGTATCACTGTCATGTTTATTGTCACTATAAGCATTTTCTGTCATTATTGTCATTTTATATTCATATATATATAAACATCTTTATATCACTGTCATGTTTATGTACTTAACTATGTAAATGCAATTACCTTGTCATTTTATATTCATATATAAATGTAATCAAATATAACTCATACTAACATCTTAAAATTTGTAATATATAGATGGCTTCTGAAGTAGCGCAGAAAAAACGCGGCTTGGGTAGGGGGCCTAATCATGTGCCCAAGGCCCCTACTAATCCGGATGATCGGATTCTTATTCAGACTTGTCCTCCTTCGAATAGCACGTACGTCCCGCATCATTTATATATAAGCATTTTAGATTCCATTTATACAAGATATATAACTAATGTAAATTGATTTAATATATCTACTTATCTTTGATGTAAATTGTTGTATATTTTAGTGATTTTTCATATAATAAGATCGTCAAGTGCATATTACAACAGGTTACTTTAATTGGCCCACACTGTGATTACGTATGGCGCACACACCTATCGCCCACAAGGATGCAGTTTGGGCTAAATTTCAAGTATGTTTTTTTTAATATAGTCAATTCTAAGGATAATTGTTTAATAGTGTTAGATTATATGTTAAAAGTACCGTTTTAATATTCTAAAGATTATTTATTTACAGAAAAGGTATAGATGGGAGGACGCCAAGAGTTTTAGTGATTCGTACATTATTCTCGATGTAAGTCGCGCCGTCCGCACCAAGGATAATTTGAACAAATAATGACAAAAAGCCCTTCACAATGCCGAGATCGACCATCCAGGCCAGGGAGAGGATTACATGCACGAGCATAGCCCCTGGTGGTGCACCCAATCCATATAAAGAGATGTGTGCCCAATGGAAAGTCGAGAGTCAAGTTAAAAGACGCAAGATCGTCGCCACTAATAGATCCTCAAAAATTTGATGGCGAAAAGGCTAAAGGAACCTCTGTGGGCTGTAGTATTTCACAATTGCGAAGATATCAACGCTGTGTAATGATTTTACAAGTTTTAATATGTTTACAATCATGAATTGTAGAAATATATCACATTTTTACTTAGTAATATTGGCCTATTTTTTGTATAGGAGTCTCAGTCTCAAGGTCAACCTATCCATTGGTTGGATGTGTACGTGGCCACCCGTGATGGTCTGCCTGATGCTATCCAGATAACGGTAATAAGTTTTAACAACTTGATCTTGTTTATCGCTTACATAATTTATTTTTTACTATTTAATTGTTAACATGATGACATGATACTTATAAGAGTTTATTGAATGAACGATATCCTGAAGGCACTTCATGTCCTCCAATTGATCAAGAGTTGTGGGAGAGGGCGTTTGTTGTGAAGAAGAACTACATTAAAGGTCAAGGACAACGACGATGCCCATCCTTCAGTGGCTCAGGCAGCTCTACTACCCAGTCTTCACAGTCATTAAGTCATCCAGCTGTTCATACTCCGGCTGACTGTGTGAGAGCTATATGTCAAGATTGAAATCTTCAAGATATCAAGGCGGCATCCTGGGGCTCTGAAGTCCCGAGGAGTTAATGTCAGAATGGCAGCAGCAGCAGCTCATCATGGGGATGGCGATGAGGTAATCAATTTTGTGAGACCCCAGATTTTATGAATAAAGATTTAAATTTCTCGAAATATTTTTTTTGAATATTATGGTGTAGATTTGATATAATGTTATAGTTGTGGGTAATATTTACAAATTTTGTAAAGTAAGCAAGTGGTTATATAATATTCGATTGGTCGGGGAATATTCGTTTTAACAGAGAATATTCGTACGACGACACAATCATTGGTGGACCCCACAACGAAAGTATTGTCGTAGTAAGAAAACGACAGAATTATCTTTTATTAAAAATAACGGCGAAAGTGTTACCGTTAAAACTCATTGAACTACCCTAGTAGTAAAAAAGTACAATGATACGCTGTGGTTGCATAAGTAGCACACCAGTATTAGTTATTGATGCTTATGTGAGAAGTCACCAGCTTATACTCAATTATTACTACATGAATTGCTACATCATATATCTCTATATTATTGATTCAATTATTGTCACAAAGATCATCCGCATTATATGATATATTATTAAATCAATAATTGAGACGACAAAGTTATTCATATTATTATTTGCAATATTGACAATGTCTAGAAGTTCTGTCAAGGAGAGGTTTGGTCACCTAATTACGCGCCAATAAGGAGAAATCCTTATCGGAAAGCCCCTTCTTTCCTGGGAACGACCTGGTTGTTAAATATTGTGAATTATAATATTAATGATGAATAAGTTTGTGTTGATTAAAGATGAAATTGATAGTTCCATTGTGTTGAAATTATTAGTGTTAGTGGAAATCGACATTTATTTCGATATTAATTGATGTCTGGAAGTTATACTAACCAGTCGGATAATTAATTGGATAAATGAGCAATTAATTTCTATTAATTCACATGATTATAACTATTTGTTCACATGTGTGTACTATTGATTCACATTCTTGTACTATTAGGGGAGGTGGTGCAAGATTGATAATACTTGCATGACTAAGTTAAAAATGGAGGTATAGTTGAAGGTACTATACTGTAATTCATATTTTCACATGAGTATAACTATTGATTCACATTATTTACTATTAGGGGAGGTGGTGCAAGTTTGATAATACTTGCATGACTAAATTAAAAATGAAGAAAAAGAAGAAGGTATTATACTGTAATATTTAAAGCCCCAAAACGTGTAATTATCGAAACTATATTTTTTTATAAATAGAAGCTCATTCTTCCTTCATTTTTCACCAATTCACAAAAGCTATAGAGCAATTATTATAGAGAGAAATTATAGAGAGAAAGAAGAAGAGAAGTCTGCTACCTCACTATTCCAGTATCCAGTTTTTTTTTTGAGGTAAGAGGTATTATTCTTTCGTATTCATGAAGAGAGTTAATTTCTTTCAATACTCGTAAGGGTTGTTATTCCATTCTTTATTATTATGTTGGAATAACCTGTCTATGCGAAGTACCGCATACATGGTGAAATTCTTTTGTTATTCCATTCTTTATTATTCTGTTGGAATAACTCATGCTGCATTTGCTCTATCGCATGCCCGTGAATTCATTGTTATTCCATTCTTTATTATTTTGTTTGAATATCCCGCTATGCGGATTACGCATGACCTGGTTCCATTCTTTATTATTCTGTTGAAATATCCTGTCTGTGCGGATTACGCATGACCTGGTTCCATTCTTTATTATTCTGTTGGAATATCATGTCTGTGCAGGTTACGCAAGACTTGATTCTATTCTTTATCATTCTGTTGGAATAACCTATCTGTGCGGATTACGAACGCCTGGTGAATTCTTCTGTTATTCCATTCTTTATTATTTTGTTGGAATAACCTGTCTATGTGGATTATCGCATGCATGGTGAATGATCCTTCGTATTTATTCCTTATTAAATTGTGGAAATGATCTGTCTATGTGGATTACCACATGGCGAGCAAAAATTTATTTGCGGTTTCATATATTCTATTATACTCAGATGGTTAAAGTGTTAGCTTCTATACTCCATGAAATTAGTGGAATATCCTCGATATTTGGGTTTCATCCAGTATCTTTTTATGGAAATATTCTTCTAAGCATTCTTGAATTTTACTCCACAAAGAAGTATCATGTTGACAATTTGGACGTTACTGATTTCTGGATAAATTAAAATTATAAATCTTTAAAATTTATCCTTGAACTTGTTTTATTGAATTATTATGTCATTGTCATCATCCTCATGCTTATATTGTGATGAAAGTCATCTTTGGCTTACGTCCATAGATGGACTTGGTATGATTATAACCAGGGATTATTCGGTATAGTCATGACCATTGATGATTACATGAATATCCTTGGCCGTGATGCAGGGATGATTCGATTTTATTTATTGTCGAGTCTCGGCCGATAAAGTTGATGAAAAACTTTTTAAATCATAGAAGATAGTAGATTTTATGCTCTACTCACTCTTCTAATGGATTGTTTGTTCTATGCAGCTTAAACTTGTGTCTATTATATTCTATCGCTTTAACATTGTTGAAGGCTAATGATAATTTATTCTCGCATTATCTTAGTCATAATATTTCTTCTTGGGCTAGTTGAGAGATCACCCTTTCTTTCACCGTTTCTCTGAAAAATGAGAACGTAATGGAGGACTAAGTAGGGGAACGGAGTGACGGTCCGTATGATAGCATTAGTAGTCCTCACTATTCTATTAAATAGTGTGACAATAAATGTAATGAGGACTCCATTGAGTGTGGATATTGTCTAGATGACAATATTCTTATTAAAACTCTTAGATTATGTTTTGTCGTATTTTACACGACTGTTGTATAATTAAGTTGTATTTGAATTTTGTACCATGTATTTGGCGACTTAAGATGGGTGATGTATACCTGTTTTGGGGGCATCACAGTTGGTATCAAAGCTTAGGGATATGATCCATGGCTGAGATGTGAAACAAGAACAAGGAGGGGAGTGACAGGGAATTCCTTCGCTAGTATGACCTACTTAAGTTTATTTGGTATTTAATTGGTCGGTTAGAGTATAGGGATAATATGTGATATGTTAATTAACCCTTGTTTTGTGGCAGTATTGGAAAATGGCAGCTGAAAATGTTAACAATGGAGTGAATGAGATCGTGGAGACACCTCTAATCACCAACCAGAATAATGTGATGTCAGGGGAAGAAGGAATTAGAGATATCCTTGTGGTGAGTGAAGAATTGATATTTGCACCCGAAATAGTCGCAGAGGTAAAGCAATTTAGAGTGAGGAAGAAGAAGAGAAGAAGAGGACCCGAGGAGAATTTATTAGAAGAATTTTATGATCGAAATTTAGAATTGCAAAATCATGTTCATGAGTTAAGAAAGCGAATCAAGAACTAAGCGGTGTCGTGGAACAAAAGGATGCAACAATTCAAGCTTGTGTTACCCAATATGTGATGCTTGAGCAAGAAGCACTCTTTAGCGAGTATAAGATGATAAAATTTTCGAATCGAAATGAAAGAAGAAATAATCGAACGAGTGAGAATGAGTGATGCATGGGTAAAAGTCGCATACGACGCGTTGATATTAATGGAAAGAGATGTCCGATCTAAGAAGGCTAAAATAGATGATATGTATTTCTTTTTGGACAATAATTGAGAGAACCCAACATCGAAGTTTTGAATTAACCTAGACAAGCGGTCAACCCCAATTTGATATGGATCAAGATTAATGATTCAGATCATGAAACAGGAGTACGATGAAGTAGTTGAGGGTGGAAAATGCCCTATAAAAAAGTCAATTTCAACGGTAGTGATGACACCAAATGCTACCCAAGACAAGTCAAAGTCGGGTAGCTCAAGGGAGAGCGGTTGTCATGACTTCCCAACAAGTGAGGAACCCAAATAAAGTTATCACGGGTTAGTTAATTATAAATTCTTGCGAAGTCTATACCTTATTAGATACCGGTTCTACCCATTATTTTATCTCTCTTGCTTGCGCTCAACGTTTAAATTTAACCCCAGAGAAGTTAGACTTTGACTTATTGGTTGAAACTTCGTTAGTAGAAACCTTCGTTACCTCCACTGTTTATAAATTTTGTTGATTCAAATCGACAATTTCACGTTACCTGTCGATCTTATCTCTTTGAAAATACTTGGCTTTTATGTGATTTTAGGAATCGATTGGTTAACTACTCATCATTGCCAAAATTGATTATTTTCGTAAGGTTGTTAGCTTTCATATTCCTAACCAACCTGTTATGCAAATTCAAGTAACCAAACCACTAAAGTTAATCACTGTTATATCAAGCCATAAGTAAAGAGCCCCGAGCCTTTCGTTGGTGACTTCCAAGTCTTGGGATGCACCGAAGCCATAATTTTTGTAGGCGAAGGTGTGAATGACAATTTTCAACAATTGTCACATTAAAAATTTTTCTCCATATATATCCACATAAAATCAATATTTTCCTCATCATATGAATCAATAATTAATTATTCACAAATAATATTACGAATCACAATATTGACAACTAGGCGCTTCCCAGGAAAGAGGGGCTTTCCAATAAGAATTTATCTCATCTTGGCGCAAGCAATTAGGTGACCAACCTCCTCTCTTGATGTAACTTTCTAGACATTGCCAATAATGTTATCTAATAATATTATTCAGATAATATGAATTATTGCTTCGATAATGAAAAATCTTGTGTAATGACAATTATTGAAACAACAAAGAATATAAAATATCAACGCAAAGATTATTAAATCAATAAAATAAAACACCGAATAAGAATTATCAGTAACCATTATTGAGTAAAGGCCTTCACGTAAGAATCAATAATTGGTGCAATACCGCAGTGCCTTCTTGTGTTTTAACCACCGAGTATTTTAACAAGATAATTTGTAAATAACTACGCCAGTTATTTTTAAACAACTTATATTTGTCGCTTTCTTCATCCAATCGCTTTTCACATGGGGGGCCCACACATGGCTACGCTGCGTCGCATTTAATATTTCCGACAATACGAATATTCCACGACCAAACGAATATTCCCCGACAACAACAATGAATATTTTATAACCACTTGCTTATTTCAAAATATTTGCGTATTTTACCCATAACTATCCACATTAATCAAATCAACCCTTACTATTTCAAAATAATAAATAGAGAAAATTAAATTTCATTAATAATAAGTTGGGGTCTTACATCTACTAGAAATAAAAGACAACGTTTTGAGAAAACTTTTGGTCCAGACTTTATAACTGCTTTCATAACTGAAGATGACCCTAAAACTTATGAAGAAGCAATGAAATCTATTGATGCAAATTTTTGGAAGGATGCTATTAATAGTGAACTAGAATCTATTATGTCTAACCATACATGGAAACTAGTTAATTTGCCTAGAGGATGTAAACCTATTGGATGTAAATGGGTGTTTAAAAAGAAGTTAAAAGCTGATGGGTCTATTGATAAATTTAAGGCAAGACTTGTAGCAAAAGGGTTTACTCAAAAGGAAGGTTTTGATTATTTTGACACTTACTCACCAGTGACTAAATTAGCAACTATAAGAATTTTAATTGCTTTGGCTTCTATTCATAAATTGATAATCCACCAAATGGACGTTAAAACTGCCTTTTTGAATGGAGAGTTAAATGAAGAAATATATATGTGTCAGCCTGAAGGTTTTGTTGTTCCAGGTGAAGAACATAAAGTACTTGTTAAATCTTTATATGGTTTAAAACAAGCACCAAAACAATAGAATGACAAATTTAATAAAACTCTCTTGTCTAATAATTTTGTGACAAATGAATCTGATAGTTGTGTCTATAGTAGATTCAATGGAAATTGTGGTGTGATTATTTGTTTATATGTGGATGACTTGCTAATATTTGGTACTGATGAGAAAGTTGTGAAAACTACTAAAGAGTTTTTATCTTCTAAATTTGACATGAAAGATTTAGGAGAAGCGGATTTGATTCTTGGCATGAAAATAAATAAACATGCAAATGGTTTAGTTTTATCACAATCTCATTATGTGGAAAATATTCTTAAGAAATTTAATTTCTTCAATGAAGAGCCATTAGGAACTCCTTATGACTCTAGTGTGCATTTAAAGAAAAATAAAGGGAATGGTATTGCACAAGTTGAATATGCTAGAATCATTGGTAGTGTAATGTATTTAATGAACTGTGATTTCGACCGATATCGCATATGCCATTAGTAGACTTAGCAGATATACACACAAATCCTTCACAAGAACATTGGAATGCATTGTCACGATTAATGAGGTATTTAAAAGGAGGAAATTAATGTAATGTAGGTGTACATTTTAATCGGTCATCCTAGTGTTTTAGTAAGGATATTGTGATGTTAATTGGTATCCGATAATGATGAAACAAACTCCACTAAGTGGTTATGTGTTTACTTTAGGTGGAGGAGTTGTTTCTTGAAATCGCTAAACAAACTTGTCTTCTAGATCTACTATGGAATCAAATTTGTTGCTTTAGAATTGGCGGTGCATGTAAGTTAGAGTGGATATGAATTTATCGGGTCGATATACCATTGTGGTATAAGCCAATTCCTTCTATTTCTTTGCATTGTGATTCTCAAGCAGCTATTAGCAGGGCAATGAACCATGTTTATAATGGAAAACAGAGACACATTCGCTTGAGGCATAACATTGTACGAGGACTGATCAGTAATGGGGTTATTTTCATGGAATTTGTAAGGTCTGAAAAGAACCTAGCGGATCCGCTTACTAAGGGATTGAATAAAAGGGTAGTCCAAGAAGCATCCAGAGGGATGGGACTATTGCCAATATCTTGAGTAAGTAATACGCGATGGAAACCCAACCCATGTGATTGGAGATCCCATGAATTGGGTTCAATGGGTAATAACAAGTCACGTAATTACTTAATTATAGCACTACAATTATTTATATCCCTTCTTGTGTGTATGTGGTGCTTACTGACAAATTGTGAAAGGATGAATCGTTTAGATTCTTAATGAAACTCATAGCCCCTAAAGGGTGGTGTATGTCAGTATATACTTGATGGGTTCACCTATATAAATGTGGAAGTGTAGGCCGCTTCCTATGAGAGTCCTTGACAAACTCTCTAGAGCCTTTATGAAAATCTGGGACATGGCGCATGGCCTAGAATGCGCCCAACCGCGGACTTGTGTGGATTCAGGATTTAAGATATGTGTGCAAGCTCAATTGATTGTATCACAGATAATGGGTTCAAGAATATAATTCACCTATAATCTACAATCATGAGCTTGTTCCACTAAGTGTCGATTCAAACCCACAAGGTATCGACGTTATGTATCTAAAATCCATTGCCTTTCTCACTTCCTTTTAATTTTTTCTCTTTTTGTTAATTTTAGATCATGTGGGGGATTGTTGGTTATACTCCAAAATCTATAGTTTTGACAAAGTCCTATATCATCTAGATAAAATTGTGCTTCGCGGGTGCACCCAGGTAACCCATATTATATCTGTCAACTTATAGAAAATTAGTTTATATACAGTACAATTCTCACTTTGTTCAAAGCCACCCACAACCATGGAACCCAAGTCAAGGCCATGGACTCCTGATGAAGCTCACTTCTCTAAATGAATCGCATTCGGGGTTTGTTTAAATCCTAATTCATAATCATAGGAGACCACAAAATTAGCAGTTATGGGGATATTTAATTCAACATGCATGTTTTCACACTACCCATGCTCTTGAGTCGTATCTTAATATTTTCTTCCAATCAAAGAAAAATTCTAATATAAAATATAATCAATTCTTTGAATTTTTATTTATTTTTTTATTAAAATCTTTTCCTTATACAGTTGCTTCCATTCATCTTGGACCTTCTATTCCCTAATTCTTTTTTCAAGATGTGAACATGTGACTTATACCTGAGATGACAACAGTCTAGGGGCTATGCACCATTGCACAGAGGCCCCTAAAGTTTACTTCAACTGCAGAATTGAAAAACAAAAACAAATAGTCTAAAAGATGATGTGAATCAATCAGATATACATTCATAAACAATATCCATTATCCAATAAATTATAAAATTAATAGGAACATTGAGGTATCAAAGTGGTCTTGGCCAGCGAGCAGCAGATAATAATATAAACATATAAAAAGTACTATATAGTCCCAGGCATTCAAAATGACAATCCAGTCCAAGTAAAATTTAAAACTATTGATATTTCTACAAGCTAATTTGGATCCCATTTTTAACTAAACCAACCGAAAAAGATGCTTTCCACTACCACAAATATAAACTTTCCACTCGTTCAAATAGAACAGAAGAATTAATTACTACATTGTAGGTTTTTTATCAGCCTGTCTAATTTAATTTATTTTCTTGTATTTAGCGTAGCATCAATATAAATATGATGGGAGATGGCTGGCTTCTGAGGTTCAAGAGAGGGAGATGAAAATGGAGGACCTGAAATTTATTTATTTGATTGAAACAAGTTGTTTTAACTGATTCACAAGTTCAAAAGTCAAGAAGGCCGAGTTGGTCTAAGGCGCCAGTTTCAGGTACAGGTCCGAAAGGGCATGTGTTCAAATCCCATTCTTGACAATTCCGTTAGTTATTGTAAGAAACCAACCAAGTATGAATCTAGATTCTAGACCAAAGGTGATAAAAATGTGTTCCTAAATCGTAATAGTGTAAGTTCTCATAAAAATAATAAAAATAAAAATAAAATTGTAGGGATCTCCAACTAACTAGACTTTGTAATGTCCCTAGGTAGGGGGGTTGCTATTAAAAAAACATTTGTGGGTTGTTAATTATCCAATACTATCCTCCATTGAAAACCTTTCCTTAGGGGAGACCTTTCATAGAAATTGTATACAATCATTTTCACCTTTCATAAATATATACTTTTTATGTGTAAAATTACTTCAAGTAATTGGAGTTATCCTTCATGTTTGTTATGACAAATATCGCAATGGCTATCATCAATTTTAAATGGATGATTTTAATCTACAAAATTTTGTATTTTTTTTGTTACTAAACATATATTTTGTAAACAGTTTTCAAACCAAACATGTTCTTCTGCCAGAACCAACAAAAACAGGCAAATAAACTCAAAACTTGTAAACACCAGTGCCAAAAGCCAGGTCCAATAATAGAAACTGATAACAAGTACAACAAGGATATTGAAGCTCAAACAAGACCAAACGTAAAAAGAACACAACATTCACAAAATTAAATTAGATTTCTCAACAAACATAACAGGTGACGCAACTAACCAACTCAAGTAAAAACATACTTTCCATGTTTATGGTAATTAAACATAAAACTTTTACAAATTTCTTCATAATCGTCATCATCAAAGTCAAAATTTGATTCAACCATAAAACAATTGAAAAAGCATTTTGCTTTTACACACTCTCATTTAACTCTTTGTAGCTTGCTTCTCCTTTGACTTCTGAATCTTTAGAACCTTTTTGACAATCTTTTGCTCTTCAACCAAGAATGCTCGGATGATCCTACCAAATAAATATAGGGCCGAGATTAAGATATATCAACAACTTAATATATTACAACCGCAAAATAGGGACTAATAAGGAAACAAAATGGCAGATCGTATTCCTGACTACACCTACACTATGACATACCTCTCCCTGACAGCACCTCCGGACAACACACCACCATAGGCACGGTTGACAGTTCTTCGGTTTCTGGACAATCTAGACCTCTTGTATTCAGCAGGTCTCAAGTGAGGAATCTACAAGCAATAAATACTTTTAGTTCAGGACACTGCTAGAGAAAAAGTGGTTAAAACATCAGAATTTGCATCTCTTGCCCTGCACATTAAAGTTCTATCTAAGCGCAGTAAATGTATCACCACATACAAATAATACATTCTGTACGGACACAAGATCTCCAAGGTCTTGAGTTGTATTCTTCCCTCCGCATAGGGGAGTGTTCTAACATGAGAAATAGTTAACCATCTAGTTCAATTTCTAGTGTTAAGCATGAAATTTAATAATATCACATATCCAAGTTACAATAGCTCTGTTGTCCTTGAATACTTTAGAAATAGTGTAGATTCCTTATCAGATGGATTAAATAGAAGTTAACCACATATTTATCTAAAAAACCATGTACTTTTGTCCAATTAAAAAATAATAATAAAGGAAAGATGAAACAGAACTCATGGGATATTTTAGCCAATACAGATACAAGCTGATCTAAACTAGGAAAGTAACACCTAAAAGGAATTGTGACATCAGCAACTACCATTAGGCTATAGACCAAATGCAATTATTCATTGAGCATAGCCAAAGTAGGACGCAGCAGTGACCCAAGTATATTGTACACATCAATAAATACAACAGTACAAGTTATATGCTTCACTACTATTTTTGGGATACAAAATAATAATCTACTATTTTTGGGATACAAAATAATAATCTCTAGTTAAATTTCTGTACGAAGAAATGCAACAGACTTTTACCAATATAGAAGAGCAAGAGGGCAGAGTTACCTCATAATAGTGCATAATAGTGATACACAAGCTAGGTTACACTTGATAAGAACACAGGTAATTTTCATATCAAATACTATATAAGCTATTCAACAACAGTATCAATAAATTGTTTTACGGAATAACCAATCTCCAATTCTCCATTCTCAACTGCAAACAGATCAAATACAACTACCATACTTTATCAATCAGATAATATCACTTAATTTATTATTTATCTAAACCTTAGCAGAAAATGAACAACTAACAAATGTATATTGTTCAAAACTTGAATTATAATTTCACTCACAAGGAAAATTTGCATTTACTACTAATCATAGACTACCTACCTCTCATGCAACATAAACACACACGTACACAAATATACAATCAGAAAATGTATTTAAGCAGAAAATTCAAAATAAATACACAAGTAAAATTCACACCCCTTGGATTCTCTTTCCAGTGACGGGGCACTTAGGCCCGCTGGCTCTCTTCTTGGTCGTCTGGTAAACCAGCTTCCCTCCTACAATTTCACATATATTTAGCACAATTTCACATAAATTTAGCCCCAATGAACAATCAGAAGCAACAGCCAACAGCACTTCAACGCAATTCTAAGGACACATTATGAAATCCACACAAGCCAAATCGATTCATAGTTCGAACATAACCGTTTTTATATTATAGAAAAGATATTGTTTACATTTTCCAAAATAAATAGATCACAAAACCAAATTAAAATATTAAAAAAAAAGTGTTTGCAAACAATCGATTATAGTAAACACGATGAAGATATGCATATAAAAATACGAGAAAGTAAGTAAATGAGATGTAATTGGAGTTTATGAAGAATACCGGGAGTTTTGACAACCCTATGCTGGTTGGATTTGGTGGCATAACTATGTCGTTTGCGATACGTGAGCCTCTGAACCATCTTTTTCTGAATACTTCAGCTTCTCTCCTGCTACCGTGAGATAAGGTTGAGGCAAGAAGCGAGTAAGAGAAAGTATATAAATAGGCAAGCCCTACATCCGATGGCTGCTGTCAAATCCTTTTAACGGATGAGATTAACATTCTGTACATACCAAATTTTAATTTATTTTTAATAATTTTTTATCTGACCTAAACTGGACAACTTTCCTTGCTTTTTTAAAATAAGCCCCTCAATTTGTTCTGTTGTTCATATGTTACATAATACACCCTTTGTCCCATAGTTTTGTCTTCAAGGAATCAATTTGGACATCTTAAAAATTTTAAATTTCAAGTTTTACATTATATATATATATATATATGGAAGTAGTTATTTTAAAGTTTATTTTTGAATAAATTGATAAATTGGTCAATTGACTAATATATACTATATTGGTAAATTGGTCATGCTAACCGGATCATATATATGTATATATATATATAGAAAATGAACCATAATAAATATTTGCTATGGATGAAAATTGAACAAATAACATCATAACTATCCATTCCAATAATCAAGTGCGCACGTTAAATATGGAAATTGGTCGTCCGCCGGACGAAGTGGCGGAAGGCAAAAAATTTCAAAGACCATCCCATCGCGGATGGTAAAATAAGGCTTGTCAACTAGTGGAATCAGCCATGCAACAGGTAGTGGAAAAATCTGTTCTCTTCAAGCTCCAATGGTAAAATCAGTTCGCTTCCGGGAGCATCAACTTCGCCGGTTGCTATTTTGCGTGATCGGAAACTGAAAACTTGTCGTCCTACCGACAAGTTCGGCCTTAGTCACATCCATTCCAGGACGGTAAACGCTCGTCTGACTACACAATGCGGCCACGTCAGAGTCGGTCAACGGAGTGCCGGCGTTCTCGAACGCGTCGAATATTTTCCGATCGTCGTGATTAAGAACCAGCAATGAACCAGGAGGAATATCGAGATCGCGATCACCATCACCATCACCGAGGAATAGAAAACTCTGGTTAGCGCGCTGGATTAGTGGATTTTCAAGCCATCGTAACCGGCGAGAGAAGTATCCGCTCTCAAATTACCGTCTCGCTTCCAGATCTTGTAAGTATCTGACGGAGCGATTTTGCCGACGAACGGAACAATAGAGCTCTCAAAATGAAACGATATCTCCATGTAGAAGTCTCGCATCCGGCGTAGCACAGCGATGAGCCGCGGAAGAAGGCGGCGCCATTTTCACCAGGCAGAAATGTGATAAGAAATGTTTCACTAGTTGACTGTTGTGACTGTTGTCATATATTCCTATGCAAGAATATTTTACCATCCACTACTTCGTCGCGGATGGTCTTTGAAATTTTTTGCCTCGCTACTTCGTCTGACGGACGACCAATTTCTATATTTAATCTACGCCCTTGATTATTGGAATGAATGGTTTGCGTCCTTGATTATTGGAATGAATGGTTATGATGTTATTTGCCCAATTTTTATCTATAGCAAATACTTATTATAGATCATTTTCCTATATATATATATATATATATATATATATATATATATATATAAAAATGATCTACACAATTTGTGTAAGACACGCGCCGATTATAATGACGATTTTTTGGACTATGACAATGGTTTCACCGTTGCCGTAGCTATTAATTTGGAATGTGTGTGATGTATGCATTTTGAATAATAATTTCTCATCTTTATTGGTGTGATCGTGTGTGTGATGTGCTCTTGTCAATGGTGAAATTTAATTTAATTTTCTTGTGAATGTCTTGTGAGAGCCAATAGAAATATACAAAGGTCTTGTTACGAAGGTCTTTGCAAAACTGCAAAATGTCAAATAAATGACATAATTGTAATCGAGGGTGTGAACATGGCATGGCACCAAAATCTCTTGGTCAATAAAGAAGACGAAGTGTTGGAGAGAAAAATAAAGCACAAGCCGTGTAGTTTTTTGTTAGGTTATAAGTAGTAGTATATTTGTTTAATATCAAGACTATTAAGTCATTTTATAGTCTCTCATGTCTAAATTCATATATAATCCTTACAAACAATTATAACATCAGTCTAACACAAGCAAATTTGAGCTTTCTAGGATATCAATTAAGCTTGTTCAAGGCTGGCCGCCAGCCCAGATTTTAATCCATTAATTTTTTTTTCGGATTTTAATATTAATTTTTTTAATATTCATAGAAAACATTGTTTCAATTTGTGCTCAGCCATTCCTGTTTCAACTCACAAGGGAGCCAAAGACTTTGAATTATATAAAGCTAAAATCTGTACAAAGTTGCAGCAAAAAGATGTAATTTTTCTATACCAAGTTGAAGTTACTAACATGGAAAAAGGCAAAATGAAGGTTCTACATGTATCTTCCTGTTTATGAAACTAATTGTGTTTAATTTATTGCGACACCATGCTAGTTGATCCGTTGTTAGTTTTGACATGTTTAACACCCTTGACACCAACTTCATACCTACTTGAGAGAAGTAAAAAAGAACTTGATCAGAAGGATTTTCGTCCTCTCCTCCTCCACACTTTTGGAACTTCTTCAGTATGCAATTTGCACTTCTCAACTGGTATTTAAGCTTCCTCTCCTTCTGCAAGCCAATATAAAATACATATTAGCATTCAGAGTTAAATACATTTATTTTATATGTAAAAAAAATTTAAGAGTGAGCTAACCTTTTGAAGATCCTTCCTAAGCTCCTTTAGAATCTCAGACTCTGCAGGGTCTTGAAGGTCCACCAGTAGTCCCTTCTGGTTCTGGTTCTGGTTCTTTACCACTGTGACTGTGTCCTTATCAGCACCAATAAAACGCCATAATATTCGCATTGATTCTTCCACAATCTCTACTAGCAAATCACTGGTAATGAAATAGTCATCTCCCTGGCTTCTTCTCGCCTTCTTTCTGTCCTCTGCATAAATCACCAAGATTAAGGATAACGTTGTACATTGAACATTTTAATTATTCATAAAATATGATTTATCAGATTTCCAAACTTAGATAAATTATCACCTCTTATGACAGGAACTTGAAGAAGATTACGAAGAACACGTCGATGTTTAATGTAATTTTGGACTCTTGGTCCTTGGAAAGGTTCATCCTCTATAAATCTTTGGACAAGGACTTGAAACTGTTGGAATTCTCCAGCAACTTCATTATAGCGACGTATACCACGTGGATCAGATTCCCAAAGTTCTAAGGCCATCCCATATTGCCAATGCAGGAATTCCCAGGAAAGGCACATTTGGCCAACATATGCCACTTCTAACTCACTCAGCAATTCATTGATGAATTTCTTAGTGGGGTCAGTTTCATATTTTCTGCTTCTGTATAGGTATAAATTTTCCGACGCCATTTCTGGAACTGAAGTTTTCTTGGTTGAAATTGATTGTGGATCTTTCAGCTGCAGAAAACCTGTGGTGGACTTTGATGAGGGTGCGACAAATAAAGATGGATATAACAGGACATGAAACATAAATTATATCTCAAAAGTCCGTTGAAATATTAATAACCACATCTAATTTTGTGGGCTACTTCTAAAAGAAGATTGTCCACAAAGGTCTAACAGTGACCTCCATGGAGACACTTAATATGGTTGTAGATTATTTTAGGGAAAGATAAACAATCCGCAGCAAGGTGAAATTATTTACTTGTAAAATAAGGTTTCAGAGATATTTGAAAAGGTTAGTAGGGTTGGCAGCCATTATCTTGTCTATATGAACTCTGAAAACAGTTGGAGAGAAACAGGTTAGCTTTATACGCATAACAAAACAATTAATATAGTAGTTGTTCATGTTACATTAAAATAACATATATAATACAGCATTTCAGGCAGTTCCCCCTGCAATGCATAAGGATTGCTCAAATAAATGTAGTAGTAGTAGTAATATACTATTAACTTATGTATGTAGTTAATAATTACAAAAGTATTTATGCATACGCCTACCATAAACACCTTTTTATTTGTTTGATCATCATTTTTACTGAGCAAGGATCATGTTTTGTGTGTTTCTGCTGATCCCAACTAACCAGATTTCCTTTTTCAGTAATTCAGATCAGAAATAGTTGTTGATAGTTATGCACAGTTTGTTTATACACCTGATTTGATGAAAGTAAAATGTAAAAGAAGGAAAAAAGGAGAACATAATGATTTTAATTATGACAAAAGAAAGTCTTGGTAGGGAACTGACCTATTGCATACATCTTCTGGTAATTCAAGATATCGAATTTTCTCATCCTCTCTCTGTAGATCTTGTAGAATTTGTGAAGCTCACCCATTGGATTTCCATGCTGAAACTTGTCGTCAATTTTCCATGGCTTTAAATCATCCATTATCTTTGGCGATTCGGATTCCGATTCCTCCAGGATAGTGGGCAGCCCAGTAGCTCTAACCTTTTTAAGCTCCATCTTCAACTGCTCCATCAATTCTTGATGTTCCCACAGCGTTTCAAGTTTATTTGTATCCTCATCCAAGAATGTTGAATTCTTTAAATCAGGAATTTCAGAATTATCTGAACTTTTGATAGGCTTGCTACTACTTTCTCCATTCTCACACAGATAATTGGTTTTGAACTTATTCCCGTTTGTCATATCATCTTCTTCCAAATTCCTAAGCTCTTCCATAATATCACTATCTTCTCCATCGGATTCTTGACTTTCATCTGACTCTGAAATTTCTTCATGTGATTCTACCTCGTACCCATAAATAATGTCCATCAAATGATCAAGTTCAAAATCTCCTCCAAAGTCTCCATATGATAAAAATCCATCCTTGTCAGAAGCCATAGAGGAAGATTCCTTCTCATCATAAACATGCATCCTGCTTTCTTCATCAATTGTTTCTCCCTCATCTCTTGTGAATGTCATTGACTCGTTTAATTCTTCCCCGTTCACACCATTAACCGAATTCACATATGTTTCTTCATGAACAGATTCTTCTTCCGAATGAAGTAAAATAAAATCTTTATCTGATAAATACTCTTCTTCTTCATCTTCATCATCATCATCGTCATCAATATCTCTATTTCCAGAAGAACCATCACTCACCTCTGTAACTACCTCTTCTAATTTGAAGCTAATAGGCTCCATCTCTTCAATGAAGGCGCCAAAACTCTTATTAGACATGAATTCAGAATTACTAATGCTTGTAGAGGGTATGGCTTCGGAGCTAACAAAATCAGCATTGTCCCTCTTAATTCTACTGAATTCCTCATAAGTAGGAAATTTGAATTTGAAACAGAACTCGGTCGCTTCTTTCTCACAAAGACCATCCCTTTCTGAATCCCTATAATCAGACACCTTTTCTGGCTCTGCCTTCGCATAATTGGAGTCGATTATATAGTTTTGTTCACATAAAGAGCTTGAATTGTACTTTAAAGAACTACCCTTCCTTTTTAACCTGTAAATTGTAACAAAAAAGAAAAAAGAAAAACCCATAAAATAAATAATATAAAGAAACAGAACAGAAAAGAATAAGGAAGGAAAGGTCAGAATTTGAATACCTAAAGAAGTATGTGTTGATGAAGCTAAACAGGGGAAGCAAATATGTGGATATAAGAAACCAGAAATCGGCAAAGAGGCCAAACAATTTGTGAGATAGGACCTCATTAACAGAACCCATACTCCAATAAATTAAATTGGTACTAATCACAAACTACTTCTGGGCACCCATCAATTTAATCAGTTTGTAAATTCAGTTTGAAGCAAGAAACAGAGAGAAAACAGGGGGGAGAGAGATATATATAATATAGAAGGACAAACTCATGGCTCCATTAAATTTGTCAACCAAAACAAAAAAAAACAGGGACTCTGCACCTGCAAGAGAAAGGAAAACCGTGTTAAAAATTCGAAAGATAAGCACAAAGAAATCTGACCACTTAAAGACTGTTTATGACCTGAGAGCAGATAGATAGATAGATACCTTTTAGCGACCAGGTTTGCTTAGAGCCTTGGTTTTCTGAGGTTTGTTCTGGGGTTTTTCAGTTGAGACTTGAGAGGTCTGTTTTTCCTGTTTATTTGAAATCATTTGATACTTTTTTATTTGGTTGACAAAGATTTTGTAGCTGCTATTGTTATATACTACAAGGAAAAAGTTATGGGAAAACCGATATACCAATTTTATAAGTTTCTTTTCCTGCTACTTTTGAATAGACACAAGAGGATGCATACTTTGTCAAACTGAGCCACTAATCCACACACGGTCTAAACACATTGCCTCCCTCCAAAAATAGCACTAAAAAGTTTGATCCTTATTTTGTTTTTGTTTTTTTCAATTTATTGAGATATAAACAAGTAAATTTCTGAAAACTCCTGTAGGGCCCATAATCACTACTCCATTTATTTTAGTAATAAAGAGTTTTGTAAGAATATACTCAAAATTTAGGTAGTGGTTAAAACTAATTTTGGTCAATTGTGTAACGCTAAGACTTGAAAGTGATATTTTTTTGTGTGTCAGCGAGATGTTAACTTCATGATAAAATTTACCTACTTTCTATTCACAAAGCTATCTGTTTATGCTAATTAATGAGAATTTACTTAGTTTGACTCAATGCAACATAGTACTACTATGGTTGTTCAACAAAAAAATTCATGGTTTCCAAAAACCTAAAATGTGTATTAAGAACAATAAATAATCATACTCTATAACTGCAAATTTACATGTTTAAATCACACAGAAAAAACAAAGAATGGATAATATAGTATACCTTGACATTGTATTTTCCAGTACTTGATCTACTATTGAAATCCCTTGTGCAACTTTATCATCTATCCCCATCATATCATTATCAAACAAATAGGAGGATGATTCAAGAAAAACAAGAAACTCGGAAACTCTCCCTTGTTGTGTGAAGGTGATGATGCATGCCTCTCTCTCTCCCTCTCCCTCTCCCTCTCCCTCTCCCTCTCTATATAAATCATAAGGAACACATAATATATATATATATATATAACTCCCATTCGGAAAGATATATAAGAAATTAAGAAGTGAATGGAGAAAGGAAATAAAAAGGGATGGAAGGTAACATAATAAGGGTAAGTAGGAATATAAAAAAGGAAAGTAAATCAAATTTGATTTCTATGTAATTCTATTGAATGGAAGAACGAAATAATACTTGCAAGTTATGTCCACTTCTCACGCGTCTCTTGAAAGAAAATACGACTTCAATTCCTTCTCAATTACTATTAGAATTACTCTCTCTGTCTCCAACCCAAAAAAAAAACAAAAGAGATACTCTTATTATTATTTATGAGTTAAATAAGTTTTTAATAGACAAAAAAATAATTTAAGTATTGTTGATAGTTGTTAATAATATAATAACTGTAATATAGTAATACATGATTTTTTTTTTTTGTATTTCTATCATTTTTTTGTGAGACGGAAGGGGTATATAAATTTTATACTGCTAGACATTCCATGGTGGATAATTTGGTTTAAATATATTAATATTTATTACAAGATAAATAAACATATTACAAACTTAAAATTTAAAATTAAAACTAAATGTGTAATTACATGAGAGAGAGAGAGGACAAAATGCATTCATTTTCCTGGTAAATCCTGTTGACCTTGTAATGGAAGGCGAGATCCGATTTTCTCTTCCTTTATACATCTCAAATTGTCTAATGTAATAGAAATTGGATCCAAATGATACCATAAATAAAAAATAAAAATAAAAATCTGATCTGATCATGTAGGTTAGTACATTGGTACTCAATTTTTCTCATCAATTTCAGAGACAACAATGTTTTTGTTCATCTTTAACTTAAATTAAATATTATTTACTAAAATATATGTTGTCTTACGATTGCGATGTTCATCTATGTTATATATATTATTAATAATAATTATATAAATTATTAAAAACAAAAACCAAAATCATACATAAAATTGTACTCCATGATATATCATTTTTCTAAATTTAATATTTCATTTGGATATAGGGAAACAAATGTATTCAATTGCCTAATCTACTTTTGGGCTTAGTCCCTAAAAGAACTAAGTTGTCCAGTTGGACACCATCTTTTTAATTAACACTAAAACTTGGGAAAACTAAAGGAATAACATTTCAATTTTCTTTTACAGAAAGTATGCTATTTAATATTGTAAACGAGATAACACAGTTCGAGCTCGATTCAAAAAAATACGAGCGAGACTCAGATTCGTTAATAATATGATCCAAATCTGAGTATTAAAAATAGTTCGAATAAAAATATGTATAGAATTTGAGCAAAGTTATACTCAACTCGTTTAAGATTCAAATTACTCAAATTTTTTATTGTGATTCAATACATACTCGGTTAGTACATATTCTGTAAGACCCCAACTTTTATGAATAAAAATAAATTTTTATAAATATCATTTTTGAATATTATGGAATAAATTTGATATAATATTATAGTTGTGGGTAATATTTATAAATTTTGCAAAGTGCGCAAATTGTTATATAATATTCGATTGGTCAGAGAATATTCGTACGATGGCACAATCATTGGTGGACCCCACAAATGTAATTATTATTTGATTGAAAAATGACAAAAATATTTTATAAAAATAACAACGAAAGTTTTACTGTTGATAATCGTTGAACTACTCTCAGAAGAAAAGTAAAAGAATATGTCTGGCGTTAGTTGCGTAAGAAGACACCAGGTATTGATTATTAAAGCTTATGTGAGAAGTCACTCAGTTTGATTCAATTATTGTCGATATTTTATATGTTATTAAATCAATAATTGAGATGACGAAGTTGTTAATATTATTATTTGCATTATTAACGATATGATGTATACCTATTTTGGGGCGCCACAATGGTATCAAAGCTTAGGATATGATCCCCAGCTAAGATGTGAGATAAGAACTAGAGGGAGAGACGGGAATTCCTTCGCTAAGTATGACTACCTAAGTTTATTTGGTATTTAATTGGTCTCACGTAGTATATGGATAATATGTGATATGTTAATTAACCCTTTTGTGGCGTATTTAAAAATGGCATCCGAGAATGTTGAGAACATCAATGAGACAGCGAGACCGCTGAGTCTCCACATATCAATAATCGTGATAATGTGCATCGAAGCGCGACAATCCTAATGCAAACAACAACACCGACTAAAATGATGAACGATGGAATGTTCCGAGGCTTCATGCAATTCATGCAACATCGTGAGAGAGCGGGCTCCTCATCCAAAATGCAGTGGAAACACTGGCAACTCTTGACGGCCACCGCCAAAACAGCTTCAAGGAGTCAGGCCACCGGAGTTTTTTGATAGCCAAAACCACTTAAAGTGGAGACGTGGATAAATCGGATCAACAAGGTATTTGATGTCTTGGGTTGTTCCAAGAGCAAAGGTTCCTTTGCCACTTTCATGTCATGCGCAGGCGGCATTCTTCGTGGGAATTTGTAAAGCGTACTCAACTCCGCCGCACCGAAAATGTCTTGGGAGAAGTTCCAAGAATCTGCTCAACGACAAGTACTTTCCCGAAAGTATTCGTCACATGAAAGAGGTAGAGTTCATTAAACCGAACAAAATAACATGATCGTGTCACAACACGAAGCCAAGTTTGCCGAAATTTGTCCCTATTTCAGGTCCCATTTGGTTGATAATGAGGAGAGAATGACGCGAATGTTTCTAAGAGGTTTGAAACCGTAGATACGTCCAATATCTTATCTCTCATAAACCGTGTTGTATTCAGGATGTTGTTAATAGGGCTCGCTTATTGGAGCGCGATAATGAGTCAACCCAACCAAAAGAGAAGAAAATCATCAAAATGATAATACCAAAGAATAAGCGGTCATCGAAGAAGTGACAATAAGGTGGAGGAATCAACATGCCGTAAATGATAACCACTTTATGGTAATCATGGTCAAAACAATAAGAATGGACATTTCAAGAAAAAGAAGATTCAACAATGATGGAAAGACGCCAACACAAGACTGTCATAAGTTAAGGAAGGAGAACGACCACCTATCATATGCTTCAAAATGTGGAGGGAGGACACATCACCAAACTGCTGATGCCTCCAAAGCATGTTACAATTGTGGAAAAGAAGGACACCGACCTGCTTTATCGTGTATCAAGACAAGTCCAAATTGGGATGGAGGCATCAAAGGTCGTCCCAGAAAGACAAAATCGGTAGTTCAAGGAGAAGCGTTTGTCGTGACCTCCTCCAGAAAGCAAGGAACCCGAACGAGGTCATCACGGTAATCTTATCATAAACTCTAAATAAGTATATACCTTATTTGATACCGCTTTCTACCCATTCTTTTATTTCTCCTACTTGGCTCCAACGCTTAAATTTGACTCAGAGAAATTAGACTTTGACTTATCTGTTGAAACTCATTGGGAGAAATCTTCATTACATCCACTTGCTTATAAGTCTTGTTTGGTTCAAATCGGTACCCTCACATTACCCGTCGAATCTTATTTCATTGAAAATACTTGCATTTGACGTAATTCTGTGGATTGATTGGTTAACTACTCATCATGCAAAAATTGATTATTTTCGTAAGTTGTTAGCTTTCATATTCCTAATCAACCTATTATACTGAATTCAAACAACCAAACCATTAAAATCAATCATCGCTATCTCAAGCCATAAAGCTATTCGCTTATTGAAAAACGGATGTCAAGCTTTCTTAGCTCATGTCACGGATCTAAACAAAAATACGCCGCTTTTGAATGATATTTCTATTGTTAATGAATTTTCGACGATTCCACAAGAACTTCCCGCCTACCCCCTTAACGTGAAATTGAATTTTGTATCGACCTGAACCCGCATACAAAACTCATTTCCAAAGCCCCATATCAAATGGCTCTATTGAACTTCGTGAGTTAAAGACTCAACCGCAGGAATTGTTAGACATTGGCTTTATTCGTCCCCAAGACTTCTCTTTAGGGGTGCTCTGTTCTATTCATGAAGTAGAAAGATGGGAGTATGCGACTTTGTATTGATTATCGGGAGTTGAATCATGTCACCATCAAAAATAGGTACCCATTGCCACGTATTGATGACCTGTTTGACCAGTTGCAAGGCGCCAAATTCTTTTCAAAGATTGATCTTCGTTCCGGATATCACCAATTGAAGATTAGAACCGATGACATTCCAAAGACGGCTTTCAGAACTCGGTACGGGCATTATGAATTCCTAGTAATGTCTTTTGGATTAACTAATGCTCATGTTGCCTTCATGGATATGATGAACCGAGTATTCAAGGAATATTTGAATCACTTTGTGGTCATTTTTATTGATGACATCCTTATTTATTCCAAAAGCCGTGAAGATCATGACCAATACTTGAGGCTGATACTCCAAAAGCTTCGTGAATATAAGTTTTATGCCAAGTTGAAGAAATACGAGTTCTGACTTGAGAAAGTAGCATTCCTTAGGCACGTGGTATCAAGTCATGGAATATCTATTGACTCGGCAAAGATTGAAGCCATTCAAAGCTGGGAACAATCTAAATCAGTGACCGAAGTACGTAGCTTTCTTGGCTTAGCTGGTTATTATCGAAGTTTCGTAGAAGGGTTTTCTCGAATCGCTACTCCATTAACTCAGTTGACTCGGAAAGATACAAAATTCGGTTGGAACGAGGAATGTGAGAAGAGTTTTCAAGAACTCAAGAGAAGACTCATTTCAAAGACCTGCTCGACAATACCATCCGACTTTGAGGATTTGTCATCTACAAAGATGCTCTTGTGCAAAGGGTTAGGATGTGTTCTCATGCAACATGGGAAAGTCATAGCCTATGCCTCTCGACAACTTAAAGAATATGAGAGGAATTATCCTACTCATGATCTAGAGTTGGCAGCTGTTGTCTTCACACTTAAAATTTGGAGGCATTACTTGAATGGGGAGAAAGTGGAGATCTTTACGGATCATAAAAGCCTCAAATATTTCTTCACTAAAAAAAAACTCAACATGCGACAGCGACGTTAGCTTGAACTGTTGAAAGATTATGATCATACCATCCAATAGCATCCTGGAAAAGCAAACGTGGTAGTTAACACATTGAGTAGAAGATCATATGCGGGTATGAGTGCGATATTGTCAACGCAAAGGCCCATTTTGTATGACTTGCAAAGGATGGAGATAGAGATAAAGACTATAGGGACCCAAGTGATGATGGCGAATATACGAGTAGAACCGACTTTAATCAATAAAGTTAAAGTTGCTCAAGCTATAGACCTGGAGCTAATGCATATGAGGAAGAAAGTACAAGAAGGTACTATGCCGGAAGCAAGAATTGATAAAGAAGGAATACTTCGAGTCAACTCCAGACTTTATGTTCCTAACGACACTGATTTAAAGTATAAAATCATGATGGAGGCGCACAACACACCGTTTGCAATCCATCTTGGGAGTACCAAAATGTATAGTGATCTTCGTCATACATTTTGGTGGAGCAATATGAAGAGAGAGATAGCGCTGTTTATCTCAAGGTGTCTAACTTGTCAACGAGTCAAAGTGGAACATCAAGTACCAAAAGGTCCATTGCAACCACTTTAAATTCCAGAATGGAAGTGGGAGCACATTACTATGGATTTCGTTACTGGTCTTCCCAAGGTTTCTCAAGGCATATATGCAATTTGGGTCATTGTTGATAGATTGACCAAGTCTGCTCATTTCTTACCAATACGAGAAACTTATACACTTGAACGTCTGGCTCGTATGTACATAAACGAGATTGTAAGACTACATGGTATGCCAGTATCCATTGTTTCTGATCGAGACCCAAGATTCACTTCATGATTTTGGGTTAGTTTGAAAAAATCTATGGGCACAGATTTACGATTTAGTTCGGCTTATCATCCTCAGACGGACGGACAATCAGAGAGGACTATTCAAATTCTTGAAGATTTATTAAGACTCTGTGTCCTTGACTTCAAGGGAAGTTGAGACAAGTTCTTACCATTGGTGGAATTTTCCTACAAAGAATGCTTATCAAGTAAGTATTGGCATGGCTCCATTCGAGGCGTTGTATGGAAGAAAGTGTCGCTTCTCCAAGTATCTTTGGGATGAGGTGGGTGAAGCGTTGTTGGGGATCGGAGTTGGTACGATGATGACTACGGAAAAGATTCAAACGATCCGAATAACGATAAAAACCTCACAAAGACCGAGAAAAAGAGTTATGATGATCTTCATTGAAAGGACGTGGAATTCGATATTGGAGATCATGTGTTGTTACGTGTTGCTCCATGGAAAGGAGTTACGAGATTTGGAAAGAGAGGAAAGCTTAATCCTCGATTCATTGGCCCATTTTTAATCCTCGATCGAGTAGGGACTGTAGCCTATACACTCGCTTTACCACCAAGTATGTCTCGTGTTCATAACATTTTTCATATATCCATGTTACGTAAATATGTGAAAGACCAAAACCATATTATTAAGTTAGAACAGGACAAAATAGAGGAAGATTTAACGTATGAAGAGGTTCTTGTTCAAATCTTGGATAAGAAGGAACATATTCTACGCTCCAAGGTTATACCTCAAGTCAAAGTGTTATGGAAGAACCACGATGTTGAGGAAATGACCTGGGAGTTAGAATCTGAAATGAAATCAAGGTATCCTTACCTCTTCGATATACCAGTACGTACCACTAATTTCGAGGGCGAAATTTCATAAGAAGGGAGATTGTAAGACTGAACTTTATGAATAAAATGAATTTTCTATAAATATCATTTTTGAATATTATGGAATAAATTTGATATAATGTTATAGTTGTGGGTAATATTTATAAATTTTGCAAAGTACGCAAGTTGTTTATATAATATTCATTGGTCGTGGAATATTCGTGCGACGACACAATCATTGGTGGACCCCACAATGTAATTATTGTTCGATTGAGAAAACGACAAAAATATTTTTGTAAAAATAATTCTATGGAAGTTTTACAATTGATATCGTTGAACTACTCTTAGTAGTAAAAAATACAAGATACGCTGGCGTGGTTGCATAAGTAAGCATACGGTATTGATTATTAATGCTTATGTGAGAAGTCACTTCGGTTTGATTCAATTATTGTCGATATTTTATATGTTATTAAATCAATAATTGAGATGACGAAGTTGTTAATATTATTATTTGCATTATTAACGATGTCTAGAAGTTCTCGCCAGGAGAGGTTTGTCACCTAATTACGCTACCAATAGGAGAAATCCTTATTGAAAGCCCTCTTTTCTTGGGAACGACCTGGTCGATTAATAGTATGAATAATAATAATGATGATGACGTTTTATTTTATTCGTATTATTAACGTAATAAAACAAAAAAACTTTTTATATAAAATAGAATACTTTTATAAAGTTATTCGTTTTATTAGGTTAATAGTAAAATCTTTTTATATAAAAAGTAATACTTTTATAAAGTTATCTGCTTTATTAGACAATAATTAGAATATATTATATTTTATTATGCATAGTGTTTTGCATAGTGCTTGCATAGTAAAATCTTTTTAAAAGTTATTCGTTTTATTAGATTATAAATAGAATATATTATATTTTATTTAAAAGATTTTGCTTTAAATATGGACCGTTCGATTAAAGTAAATCAATCTGACCGCTTCATGGATTGGTTATTAGTCATTCCATTCTTCTATAAATAGAAGCTTATTCCTTCATTATTTCTTACGAATTCAATTGAAACTCTAGATAGAAAACTATAGAGAGAAAGAAGAAAAGTATTCTACATTTCACTATCTCCGATATCAAGTTTCTTTTTTGTGTAAGGGGTATTATTATTTCTTTTGTATTCATGAAGAGAACTTCTATTATTCCATCTTTATTATTCTGTTGGAATAACTCAGATACGCTGCTACCATATACTTGGTGAAATTCTTCGTATTCCATTCTTTATTATTCTCGTTGAATATCCTCGTCTCATGCTTTACGCCGGACTGGTTTCGCCTTTATTATTACTGTTAGAATATCATGTATATGGCTTTACTGTGGGACCGGTTTAGTCATTATTATTACGCTGGAACATCCTGTTGGTGTGAATTTCACCGACCGGTTCCGTCATTTAGTATTCTATTGAATAACTCTTGCTTATCACGAAGTACCTCATGCATGGTGATTTCTGTTGTATTCCATTCTTTATTATTCTGTTGGAATATCTTGTCGGTACGTATTACGCCTGACCTGGTTCCGTTATTTATTATTCTGATGAAATAACCTGTTTATGCGAAGCACCGCATGCATAGTAATTTCTTTTGTTATTCCATTCTTTATTATACTCAGTTGGTTAAAGTTTTGACTTCTACACTCTATGAAATTAGTGGAATATTCTTGATATTTGCGCTTCATCCAGTAACTTTTTATGAAAATATTCTTCTGAGCATTCTTGAATTTTACTTTACAAAGAAGTATCATGTTGACAATTTGGACGTTATTAGTTCCTGAATAAATTAATTCTTGAACTTGTTTTATTAAATTCTTATATCATTGTCATCATCCTCATGTTTATATTATTTTTGAAAAGTCATCCGTGGCCTATAGTGCATAGATGGACTTGGTATGATTATGACTCAGGATTATTCTATGTAATCATGACCGTAATGTTACAAATGATGTGGTAAAAATCCTCATTGGCCCAAGTGCATCGATGGACAATTGTTGGCATGATCATGACCATTGATGAATACACAAATATCCTTGGCCCAGTAGTGCATAGATAATTTGTGGTCGTGACCCTAATGAATATCCTCGGCGTAGTACTGGGGATGATGTGGATTATTTATTAAAAAATTGAGTCTCAAATGATAAAAGTGATGAAAAACCTTTTAAATCATAAAATATAGTAGATTTTATTCTCTACTTGACTCTTTTAATGGATTGCATGTTCCATCAGCAGCTTAAACTTGATGTCTATTGTATTTTATCGGTTTAACATCGTTGAGGACTAATGATAATTTATTCTGCATTATCTTAGTCATAATATTTCTTACTAGGCTAGTTGAGCTCACCTTTTCTTTCACCGTTTCTCTTCGAAAATGAGAACGTGGCGGGACTAGTCGGGAAGAGTGATGGTCCCAGATGGTGTCTTAGTAGTCCTCACTATTCTATAAAATAAAGTGTGATAATAAATGTAATGAGGATTTATTCTCGAGAGTGGATATTGTCTAGAAGATAATATTTGTATTAAAACTCACAGCATGTATTTTGTCGTATTTTACACGACTATTGTATAATTAAGTTGTATTTGAATTTCGTACCATATATTTGGCGACTCAAGATGGGTAATGTATACCTATTTTGGGGGCGTCGCATATTCGATTAGATGTTCGATACATTCTTTTATAATATATACAAATTTAAATCAAATTAAGATAATTAGTTATTATTTTGTTTTGTTTTTTAATTTTAATTGTGATTTTATATTTGTAAAGTGTAATAATAAATATATTTTCTCATTTTTAAGTAAAATAATAAATTTAATTTATAATTATATTTATTATAAAACTAGTTATTATGTGTAGATTCGATTCGAGCGTGAATTTGAAGCTCGCGAGTAGTTTGAATAAATATTCGAGTCGAGTCGGATCGAATTCGAGTAATAAATATTCGAGTCGAGTCGAATCTGAGTAGGAATTTTCAATTATAATTCGAATCTCGAATTCGAGTACGAATTTATCATTTTGAGTCGAATTCGAGTAGCTCTCTGTTCGCTCCGGTTCGACTCATTTACACCCTTAATCCTATTGTGCTCAAAAGAACGAGAAAAATATAAATTTTATGGATATTGAGAAAAATAAAAGTAAAATAATGATTAATTTTAATTTTTTATATTAATGGGTCCCACTAAATAACACAATTACTCTTCACTTTATGTATTTTATCCAATACTTTTAGTAACAAAAATAATACATCAATATGTGAATGCATTTAATTTGATGTCACTCCAATTTATAAATCCATTTTATAGTGTTTGAAGCAAAATTCATTAATTTATACCCGCTTATCGGTATTCATAAAGTGATTTAATTCAATAGTCCGGCAATAGAAGAAGACTTGGTGAGGAATTAGACTATTGGGTCTAATTTCAGACAATTGCACTAGGCTTGGGCTTTGATATGGTCCAACGTTGTTTAGGATGTTATAGTGGTCCAACGTTCGTTTATACTTCCTAGCGCAAACGATTAAAACTAAAATTAGAGCTTGAACTCATGAGCTCCTTGCCCACCAAATCGATGACAAATTTCGGCCCAATATTCATGAGTTAACAGTCACCGGATTTTGGC
This sequence comes from Panax ginseng, assembly GCA_020205605.1. Classification (NCBI taxonomy): domain Eukaryota; kingdom Viridiplantae; phylum Streptophyta; class Magnoliopsida; order Apiales; family Araliaceae; genus Panax; species Panax ginseng. The sequence continues at coordinate 154,455,750 of CM035129.1, forward strand.
TGCCATTGAATAAATGAAAATTAAATCTCACTCGTTAATATTTATTCTATATTATTATCATCATATATTCATATAAAATAGGAGAGAAAAATCATATATTTATATCATTGTTTGACCGATAAAATAGGAGAAAAAAAGTGTACGAGTCATTTTTTTACGTACGTGACTTGATCTGATACAATTAGACGCAGACATCCGTGAATTGAATATAAAAAACCAATGCCATCTGGCCCCACAAAATAAATTTAATTTCACTCTTATAATCACGTACGTAGGTGAAGTTGCATCAATCACCACTGAATTTCCTTATTTAACTAAACATTTCAAAGGGTGGGGTTTTATATTATATTGTGCAAGGATATATAATTAATTAGAGGCTTGTTAGATTAGATGAATATCTCAATGCTTTTATAAATGGTCCCAAAAGCCAAAAACGCCTTAATCTGGCTGGCTTTTTCTTGAATTGTGTGGAGGTCACAATTACTCACAAGCTGGGTTGGGTTGGTGAGAAGCAAAATTTCCCATTATTCCACCACCAAAAACACAAATCATAATCATACTATTAGTCTATAGGTCGCTATCAACCCCCATTAAATCATCTTAATTTCTTGCTACCCACATTCTAATCCCTGTTTACATTTTTTAAGTGGATCAATAATGCTACCTACCTAGCTACCATTTTCGTTATAAAATTACACCAATTCAATTCTAATAATAGTAATTTTATTTTATTAAGGAAAGAATTACTATATATTAAAACTTTGGTAACTCTCAGTTACGCTACACAATAACAGTTTATGCATTGTATATATCCCTTTTTTAATATTATTTTTCTTTTTCCAACACATTTTCCACGTTCCAAATATAGGCTCTTAATTGGTTATTATTTATTTATTGATTGATTGATTTGTGTGGTGTGGGGTTATCAAAAGCAAAAATGTTAAATTTCAGTCAAATATAGCAAAAGTGTTAAAAGTTTAATTGACCAATTAATAAATTAATTAATACGAACTCAAGTTTCAGTTTTCTCAACTTGAATTGAAAAGGCCAGTATTGGAGTTGAAAAAACCAATTCCAAGTCAATGTCCGAACTTGTTCATCAGTGTTACCAAGAGATAGATAGCAACCTATACCTGATACCAATGATCATGAAAGTAGGGAATTAAAATGAGAGTGACAAGAAAACAGATCGACCAAGCACAAGTTTAATTATGTTTCTACTATTATACAAATCTCGATACGTTAGTTAATTATTATAAACAATTAAGTGTTATATATATATATATATATATATATATATATATATATATATGTGTGTGTGTGTGTGTGTGTGTGTGTGTGTGTGTGTTAGGGAAGGTACGTGACAGAAAAAAGAAACTAGCAATATGTTACTACAAATTAATGGTAGCTACAACACTTTTCTAGCACTCCAAAACAGATTTCCCTCAAGGGACTGTATATATGTCACGACTAGAAAATATCATTATATAAATTTGTCAACCCAAAAGAACATTAATGTTCAGGAAAAAAAAGAAAAGAATAGAGGATTTGCAGTGTAGTGTATTCATAGTTCATACATTGAATCAACAACTAGTTACTATATGCATATATAATTATATTGAAAATGATGTTACTAGCTAGCTAAAAACAGAAATTTCAGAATATATGTGTGTGTGTGACGTGAAGAAAAAAAGAAAATTAATTAAACCGAAATAATGCTTAATTAATTAGAGCATGTAGCTAGCTAAGTGTATCGACAACATGTTTAAACAATAATTCACGACACATGTTTTCTAATACATGTATATGTTCGTTTAGAAAGCGTCGTAATTAAACAGCCTGCTAGTAATAAGTGAAGAAAATAGTACTCCTATGGATATACATAGATATAAAGAAAGTTTCTGAATGGGTGATCGATGTTATAGCCTTCTTTCCTTGTGGGGATTTTCATCAACTTGTGTGTGTAAATTAGGATCATCATTCAACGAATCTTGCTTCCCACCAAACCTGAAGATTAATTTTCTTCAAATTCCAATTCAGGAAGTTTATTAATTAGTTATTACTGAAGAAGGGGGATGAATGTACGTACATTAGTGTGTGTACAAATTTCCATGCAGTGCTATTTTTACTATATATATGTTAATTAACTAGTGAATAATTTGGAAATTAATTATAAAGCATCAATAATTGTTCATATCAATTTGCACGGGAAGATGATTAGATATAAATATATAAACAAGCCATACATAATTAAGATTTGTCCGAACATGCAGTTATGGCAGGGCTTGGTTATCATAATTAATCTGGCCGGCCGTCAGCTAGCGTAGACAAATGTTGTTGATATCATATTCGATACACCCCACAGGCCACAAGCCACCTGCGCTATATATATTAGCTTCAGTTTTAGACCACGGGATGGATATATTCATTTTATCCTGCTTAGCTGGTCATTCTATAACAAACCAATCACTTTTATGGGCCAAATCACCTTTTTTTCTGGAACAATATAATTTAATCCAAAAGGAACTCTAATGATTTTGCATTATACTAGTATATTTTGGCGGGAATCGTTTGTATATATTCCATGCTAGCTTTTCAGTTGTTAGGCCGTTCGTTGGGCAATCAACCTCATTACAACTCACTTTTAGAGGGAGTATGTATTAATAATCGTAATAAGTAGTGGAGTAGTAGTTAATTAATTCAAAAGTGAGGCCACATAAGGGGTTAATTTCTAAGAGTAATTCTAGGGTGCCATTTTTTGGGGACATTTCTAGCGACATTTTTTTTATTTTTTTTTGTAGTACCTCTTAAAAAATGTATAATATTTATTTCAATTGAATTTTTTGTAAAAAACAGTGTTTTAGGTGTAATTTAGATACATATAAGAAACAGGGTTTATACAATCTGTACAACCCTATTTCTTGTATGTATCTAATTTACTCCTAAAACACTGTTTTTTATAAAAATTTCAATTGAAATAAATACTATACATTTTTAAGAGGTATTATATAAAAAAATCCAAAAAAAAAAAATATCGCTAAAAATGTCTACAAAAAATGTCCTCCTAGAATTTATGTAATTTCTAATTGTAAGGTCCTATTAAGTACTGGCCGGGATCCACTTTTTGAACGTAGTAATAAAGTAAAATTAGAGAGACAGACGTTATTACTTTTCTAATAAAGGCACATCTAACGCATTAACTAGATGTATTATAATACTCTCTTGAGATAATACTCAATCTAATATACTCTCGATCTTTATCATAAAATAAAAGTTCTTATTATTATTTTAATTAATATTAAATTAAATTTATAATATTTTCAGTATTAATTATTATATTTCTATTCTCTATACATATTTATGTGTAAAAAAATATGTAATTAAATGATAATTTAAATATGAACAATTTTATCATCTTTATTTATATGCTAAAAAGTCATAACGGAGGGAGTATATATATTCAAAATTTTATGTGATTTAATTGATAGCTTAAAAATAAAAATACATCTTATCTAACTTTGAAACAAATAAAAAAAAGAAAATAAATATATTTCTGCTTTTAGAAGGGACAGAATAAATAATCTCTAGTCACTAAAAGGGAAGTTAAATTGGCTTTAAATATATGACTTTTAGGGTTAGCTAGCCCGGCTTAATTAGGGTTTAATTGGTTTGAATCAAACAAGAGCTAGATAGCTAGCTCTCTCTTTCTCTGGGCTTAATTTGGAGTCCTAAGCAAGAGATGAAGAAGCGTCAAGTGATGGTGATCAAAAGAGATGAATCTTGTTCGTCATTGAGGAGTAAAAGTGTGAGATACGGAGAGTGCCAGAAGAATCACGCGGCAAACATGGGAGGGTATGCAGTGGATGGATGCAGGGAATTCCTGGCAAGCGGGGAGGAGGGGACAAGCGCCGCACTTGCTTGCGCCGCTTGTGGTTGCCACCGAAGCTTCCATAGACGCCAAGTGGAAACTGATAATGAGGTAACCAATTGCGACTAGCTGATCCGGCCTCATGAACAAAGACCTACCTAGCTAGCTACCTCCTGCACAACTAATTAATTAAGATTATTAATTTTGTCTGTCTCTGTGTCTAATTTGTGTTTGTCATTGCGTGCGTGCATGTTTATTACTATATAGTATATGTTAGTATGTTAATTTTCTGGTTTGGATGTAAGGTTCATGTAATAATTAACTAATCCCTTTATTTTCTTTGCTCATTTTACTTTTCTTCTATAGAAATCGAGATTGCCTAGTAACTTTAAGCTTAATTATTAATTAATATTGTCTTATATCTATCTATTTTTCCAATATGAAGAATAGATTAAATGAGCGTCTTAATTACTTATGACATCCTTCTTCTCTCTCATTAATTTCTCAACTCGTAACGCACCATTAACTCTGTTAAGTTCTTATATCAAAAGTAAGTTTCATGCATATATATATATATATATATATATATATATATATATATAGGGAATCCTTCCATGTGATTTGTTGCTATGTAAATTGTCTGTGCCCCTTTTTGGACCGTTGATAAATTGATTTGAAGGCTGAGATTAGATTTAATATTTGATAAGCCGACACAGGTTGTTGTGCCTAATTATATACTTGTATCGGTTTCTATTTTAACAAGAGAGGCTCGCGTAAAATTATATTGTCAGTATAGTTATAAAATATTTATGATTAAAATAATAAAGCCGGAAGAGCTTGTACCGGTTTCTCCTCTTTTTTTTTCCAGGCTTACCTTTTTTTTTTTCTTCTTTTCTCCATTATATGTTATGAGTCAGCAAATTAAAATAAAATAAAAAATAAAAAAGGACCCGGCTGGTACAGCCTGTCACGGCTGGGTAATAAATAAATAAATAATTTCTGTATCCAACTATTCGCTGCTAAACAAATTCAAACTCATGACCTCAAGCATCAATCCCTCATCATATGACCACCTAAGCACCACAAGCCTAGCTGCTAATTTCAACTAAGGATATATCTTTATAGTAAAACTTCACCATCCCCCAAAATCTAAATATTATTATTATATTACGATTTATTTTTATATAGATCTATATTATTAATTGGGTTTGTTAAAATAGAAATAAGTTAATATCTATATTTATTATTATCTCCTTTAATATTTTTTTTTATTTTTGTAATAATATCAATAAAAGGATTATTAATATAAAAATAAATATCATTCTTTAATAAAATATAAAGTGATCATTATAAATCTTGCATTATTAGTATTAATAATTTTATTATTAAGCAATGATTGAGTGGAATTTAAATGGATTTAGATTATAGTAATTTATTTTATTATTACACATATTTATTTTTATATTTATTTTAATTATTATTTGAGTATGAGTAAATAATATGAAACATTATTTTTAATATTAATATAAATAATGTGATTATTAATAACTAGAGTGAATAATAATATTCATACAGTTCAACCAAATATATATTCTTATTAATTAATATGTTCATTAGATAACGTTTGACAAGTTTTATATCTCGAGGCCGGAAGTAATCTTGCGAATTTCTTGTAGAGCTCCCATTCGATGCGGTAACGAAAGACCGTGACATCTTTCAAGGACCACTTCTCGCGACAAATATCACTATTGGCATTAACGAATAAGTCAACATACTTGCGTACAAAATGTCACGATCGAGTCGTTGTGTTGTTTTGATTTGAATCTTTCATCTTTGCGCCCGCATTTGCGGTAGGATTCTGGTTGGGCCACGACACACATCGGATTACCATTTCATGAAACAAAATGGTATCAAATGTACTGCACGCATCTGAAAGTAGTTGTTTAATGAATTTTTAATATTAAAGGACATTATAAAAGTAAAATATTTTAAAACTACACATCTGCAACTTTAACGAATTCTGCGTACATTTCCTGTAATTTCATATGTTTGGTATCATTATAGTACGGGTCAATTATCGTAACCATCCAATCTTCAACTCCAAATAGGAACAAGACAAAATGGTGTTGATGTGTACTACACACCGGCATGAATATGTATTGGCATTCATGTAAAGATGGGCCAACATCTTGGTTCACATACGAATGACAAAAACTCCATGCATGAATCTCTTCAGTTATGGGCACATAGCTCTGCCCAAGATACATGAAGAATGAATTTATGAAACCAAATTGGGCCCACTTTTGTATTCCCCGCGACATGTAGTATTCCTCCCTGTCTCGTAGCAACAACATATAAGCATCGATGACATGCTCGAAAATCTAATTCCCAGGTCCTAAGGAATGCAATGTATTATGGTCTAAAACATATAACTGTCGTGGATGTGACAAAGGATATACATTCATTTCCGAGGCCACCATGTTTCCAAACATATATTTATTGATAATTACTTCATTCCAATCTTTCAGTTTTTTGGTAATGGACCCTTTTGGTCCATAAGAGATGTGATCTTTCGCATCTTGTACCTAATTGAGACCCAAATGTACATTATTATTATTGTGCATGCCATTTTTATTTTAAAATATGAATATAAATAATGCAAAGCTTGCTGAAATTAAAACCATCATTATATATACCTTAAGTGAACAATCTCTTATGACGTTAGAAAGTCCCGCAAAATCAGAAGTAGTTGGAATGTAACCCTCCTCATAGGCTTGGGAGGTCGGGACGTAACACTCCTCATTGGCAGAGAGGTCGAATGTAACACTCTCGTGGGCTTGGGAGGTGGGAATGGAGCTCTCTGCCGTGTGCTTGTGTGGAGGGTATGTAGCTCTCTTGTCTGAACATAATCAGTTTGTTTTCCAAGCCCGTCATTGAATTGAGAGAATTCGGTTGGTGGTGCAAAAATATTGGGACCCATCTATCGAGGTATTTGTTTCCCTCTTGCTTCGAAGTTGTATAAACTGTATTGGTAATCCCAATTGTGTTTTTGTAGAACCAACTCGGGAGGTATGTGACGCCCCCAAAATAGGTTCATTCCATCCAACCCATTCTGAGTCGCCAAATACATGGTACAGAAAACAAATACAACTTTATTACAACAATTGTCGTGCAAAATACAACAACACATATCTTTGTGAGTTTGGATACAAATATATATCAATCGTGACTCATGTCCCAACCGTGAGTAGCCGACACCTCATAATGACACCTTACATAAAGGTATAGTCGAAAAACCGATTTAGAAATTAGAATCTTTGGGAAGTGCTCAAAAAACCTTCGTATACGTGGGAGGCCGTGCGTCAAGGTTATTATAGATATCATATGCCCACGTAATTATCATTGGTTGACCTAATAGACCCCAAAGAAAAATGAAAAGATTACTATCATATTCTTTCCAATGGCGTAGTCTTCTCTTGACATATCATTATCTCCATTGTCTCTAATTGAGGGTTATATTTCAAATAGACTCCAAGATCATATAGATAGTCTTTGGTAGATATACTCAAGAAGTGGATGAAAGACAACCACGTCTTTATGATGACACGAGATTGTATGTCATTAGACATCTTGTATGATAAAGTGGCAAAACACCTTCCAAGTTAAATTCACCTCACCTCAACATCTATAGACCACCGCTTCTATTCCTTTGTTATTCCCCGCCGACCCAAATTACACTTTTATTACACGAAAAGAATTGTGAAGCAAAAGGGTGAAGCCTGCAACTAACTCGATAAAGAATATCATGACTAAAGATAAATAAATTATCAATAGCCTTCAACAAAGAATAAATCGAGATTTAGAACATATGGTAGATGATAAAACTTTTCAACCATAGTTGCGGTGAACGAAGCGATCCATTAGAAGAGTCAAATAGACCATAAAGTCCATTATCTTCTTCATGTTAAAAGTCCACCAACAATATTTTATCTCTGTAACATCAATCAACAATTCCTTTCCACAATCATATGAATAACTCATAATCATAATTGTGATTCTAAATTTCTATTCTCATCCGAATCGAAGATAATTTTTATCACTTGTCTTTACGAAAACATCAAAGATCATGTGGTTATACCAAATCACAGCTTCATATTCATAATCATACTAATAAATCCATCTTTGCACTACTGCCAAAAGACATTTATTAACATGTCATCTTTGCACTACTGGGCAAAAGATATTCACCAATAATTCATCTTTGCACTACTGGGCCAAAGATATTCTCAACGATTCATATTTGCACACTACAGTGCCAAATATATTCATCAACATTCATATTTGCACTACAGGTCAAATATATTAATATCTCAAATAAATACATAATCATTTCAGAATTTATATAAACCATAATTATAACCATATTTATTGATCAATTCACCTTTGCACTTAAGCTAAAGATATTCAATTATAAATTCAATGGTCATGATCGTACCAGTCAACAATTCAACTTTGCACTACTGGCTAAAGAGAACCTATAGTCACGATCATACCTATAATCTACCCATCTTTACACTCAAGTCAAAGAGAAATATCATCATTAGGGTTATAAGAATGTTATATATGATAATAAAAATAATATAATCAACATATAGATTTAATCTCAAGAGTAAGATTCATAAATCAATGATCTCATAACACCTTAATCAAAATGTTATAAATCACTTAATAATCTCATAATCTAATATTATTAATACTACCACAATATTTTAATCATTTCTTAAACTTATAAATAATTTATTTTAATTGTTTACACTTTACTAATAAATACATTTAATCATCCTAAAATGCCAAACTCATAAAATTTCATCATCAATAACCAAAACCCTCATAAAAAATTTGCATATACCTTATATATGATTCTCAAGCCATAAAATCATATTTTCCAATTTTCTTACTTCACAAAACATATTTAATTCATTTACTCATAACTAGAACATTTTCATGAAAAATATCAAATCAGTTCCAAAAATATTTCTTTTCTGGGATTTAGCATAATATAGTCCCATATTGAACATATATTTTTCTCAGAATTTTTAAAATTCATTTACTATTTTTCATATGGCCAAAACTACCGAATATTTAGACATTTATCATAAATTGTAATTTTGTCCAAATATTCTAAAATTTACACGGTATACTTTTGTTATATACATGTACTCCCAATAAAAATTTCATCAATTTTGGAATTAACCACAAGGAGTTATAAGCGTTTACTTTTAAAATAGTCTTTTCTCATAAAATCCATAACTATTAATCTATATATCCAAAAATCGCCATTTTTGGACACAATCAACAAAATTCATCAAATTAGCATTTCAAAAATTTCTAGAATTTTTGAAGGTTCAGAAAAATTTCAAAATTGAAAAACATAATAACCCTTACATACTAACGACAATATCCCTTACCTCAAAAGAAAAGATGCCTTACATTTGGAATAACGTTGAACGAACTTGCACCGTATATAACAACACTCAAGATATCAAAATACTCACAAGAATACACTCGATAATATAGAGAGAGAAATAGAAAAGAAAACTTCAGTTTCTAGTGTGATTTTCAATTCTAACCTAAACACCTATTTATAGGAAATTGCTTAGAACACCAAAGCAGAAAATTTAATATAATAATAATATATATATAAAATTTTCCTTAGCCCACCTTGACCATCTGAATTGAGCATCTAACATGTGCACGTGGGTCCCATAACAATGATAAAAACGTTTTTCTTTAAAAAAGATTTAAAACTTCAAAAATCAATTATTTCGGAACTTCAATAATTCATAATAAATAGCCTTTTATCAGAAAATTCGAATCTCGCAACTTTTTATAGTAAATTAAATTCTCTACAACTTTACAGAAGAAAGTTTTTCCAAATTCCAAACAGAAATTGACCGAAATTCACAAACGAGGGATTTTACAGGCTATAATCATATTTCAGTCAAAATTTGTGTACACCATCATGTTTAAATGTTTAACATGTGTTAAACATTTTTTGTAACACACAAAACATGTGTTTAGCATTTAATGCAACAAAACTACTCTTCCTCCTAATTTATTCATATATCACACATTCATTGTAAAAATATCACCATTATTATATTACTGTAATTTAATAATATATTTTATCAGAAAAGATAAAATATCAATTTTCAACAATTGTCAAATAAAAAAAATTTCTCCATCTATAACCACATAAAATGAATACTTTCCTTATCAATAATTAATTATTCACAAATAATATTAATCATTGATCTGATAATGGGAAATATTGTGTGGTGACAATTATTAAAACAACAATAATATAAAATTTTAACGTAGCAATTATTGAATCAATAAAATAAAATATTGAGCAAAGAATTCTTTGTAACAATTATTGAGTAATGCATTCTTACAAAAAAAAATATCATGCTTCATGAATAGTACTTTGAATAAGAACTCATGAATAAGAACTCGTGAATAAGAACTCGTGAATAGTAACTTGTGAATAGTAACTCGTGAATAGTAACTCGTGAATAAGTAACTCATGAATAGTAATTATAAAAAATTGAATACTTTTATTTCATAAAATTCGGGGTCTTACAAGATAGCTAAGTAAGTGCTGAAAATTTATCAAGCAAAGACTTTGCACTCTCAACCTGTCATGTAAGATGAACACAAATAAATATTAATAACACTTTAAATAAGTCCGGTATTGGTCCTAGTAAGATGATGAATGTTTTGAGCACAATGGGAGGTGGGTTGCAAAATATTCCTTTCTCTACTGCCAATGTTGAGAATGTGGTGCGAGATTTAAGGCGTGATTCTGCAGATGAAAATGATGCACAAGTTCAACATCAATCATTTGAACAAACTTGCATCCGGGAAGTGCCGGCAATTTTTTTTCCAAGTGAAACTGGTGAAAACAACCGCGATAAACTTGTATTTTGTGGGTTGGCGCTTGGATCAAGGTTTATGTATCAATCGGTTCGGAGACGTTGTGACATTTGATAGTCGGTCTACCGACAAATAAGTATGGCATGCCGTTTGTTCCATTTATTTGGGTCAACCACCATTATCAATCTATATTATTTGGATTTGCATTGTTACGAGGCGAGAGACGGAGGACACTTTCGTTTAGGTATTACAGATACGGCTTGAAGCCATGGACTACAAGGCACCTACAACCATCATCACCGATCAAGACAGAGCCATGAGTAATGCTATTGCTACTGGTGCTTCCTTCAGTTATCATTTATTGTGTTCTTGGCATATTAGCAATAAATTTCTGAAAAATTGCATCGTGTTTATTACGAGCACCCATCGTTCAAAAATGATTTTAACAATTGTGTGTATAACTCATTGTCCATCGAGGAATTTGAAGAAAGCGTTGGCATATTCGATAAGTTCTTATGAATTGTATACCAATGAATGGCTTGGAAGTTTGTATGATGTACTGACGAAATGGATTCCAAAGATATACAAAGAGATATTTTTCCGCGGGAATGACTACCACCTGGAAGAAGCGAGAGCATGAATGCCTTTTTAATGAGTGTGTTAATGCATCAACAGTATCTTATGTTTTGTCTTCTTGAGTCAAAAGTTTGTAGAAAGACAGTTTATCGAGGAGAGGAAGGCCGACTACATAACAAAACATCGTAAAAGGATTATGGTACTCGGTTCATCTTTAGAAGTTCATCTTTGCACAAGTGTACACAAAGAGATGTTTAGACGTTTCCAACGTCGGTTCGTCGATTCCATGAAATACAATGTTCATAAACTTAGTGAGTTGTGTGTCACCGATACTAAGGTTTATGCGATTATATAATCTGATGCTGTTGAAAGTGGTGGAAGATATAAAGAAGTTGTCAACAATCGTCAATCGGGATCGGTAACATGTAATCGCCAAATGTTTTCTCACTCGGTGAATTATGCAGAACATCTTGAGATATTTCATAGCAAAAGAGTATTTCACAAATACCGAGTGACATAATCCTTCATCGGTGGACAAGAGACGCGAACAAAAGCAATGGGGAATACTTACTCTTTAACTCCACATCTACTGACTTCAAACAAAATCAAGCAATGCGCTTATAATCATTTGATGAGTGATTACGGGAGTTAGCGAAAGAAAGCGGCTTGCTTTCGGTCGAGGTTACAAAACTGTTTCTTAAACCGAATGCACGAAGAAAAAAGAGTTGGTTGACCAAGATGATCCAGATGAGAATATTCTTGAACTGGCGGATGACGACATTGATTATGCGATTTGGAGATCCAAATCATGATATGGGATACGATAATGACGATGAAGATGCAGAGGTGGAAGCGAAGAAGATTTTTTGCACGCTTATTATTTCTCAAACAAAGGGCCGCAAAAAACTATCTAGATTCAAGAAGTCATTCGAGAAAATCATTCCTTCTAAGCCTCATCGAAAATGTGCAATTTGTGGCTTTGAAACCGACCACGATAAAAGCGAAAATCACTATCGAGTGCTAGGGGGATTCTGAGCGAAAAAAATAGGCGTCAGTTGTATTAATCATGTTATGTTTTTTTATTTTATGAAAATGAACATGTAATATGTCTTATTCCTCTTAATGTTATGCGATTACTAGTATTGGTATAATCAGTACTTCTAATATTGATAATCACATTATTATTATAATAATACTTCACTACTTTTATAAATTCGATAAGTAAATTAATTTCACGAAATGTCTTGAAAAATTATCATCATTACTTATTAGACTAATTGAACTAATTTTATTAATAATAAAATCATTGCTTAATATATAAAATCATTACTAATAATCATTTGCTTAATAATAAAATTATTAATACTAATAATGCAAGATTTATAATGATCACTTTATATTTTATTAAAGAATGATATTTATTTTTTATATATTAATAATCATTTTATTGATATTATTACAAAAAATATATATATATTAAAGGGGAATCTCAGCCTTCAAATCAATTTATCGACGGTCTAAAATGGGGTTGTTGCACAATTCTCATGGCAACCGGCTGCTATGGAAGGATTCTCATATATATATATATATATATATATGTGTGTGTGTGTGTGTGTGTGTGTGTGTGTGTGTGTGTGTGTGTGTGTGTGTGTGATGATGATGATGATGATGATGAAGAAGAAGAAGAAGAAGAAGAAGAAGAAGATATTTTTTTAAAACAACATTACCTACTAATCAATCGACCTTTCTTGTTGCAATGTTGTTTACCTTAATTTCAAAACAAAAGAAGTTTGACGCACATGCTCAAATGTATTTGCCGGCACTGTCCCAGTTCTTGTTTTCATTAATTAGATGTTAATTTTTAGCTTGATAGTATATTATATTATACGTATAAATGCATTTAGAGAAACTTTTAGTTTTTTGTTGATTATTTTATTTTTGTTGAATAAAACTTTCTTAATTTGATACTGACATACAAGGGAATCAACTTTGGATCTTGTATTAATTTGTGGCTAGCTATTTACCACAAATTTAATCTATGATACTACACATATTACTTTATGTATGAAGAAAAATATTAGACTTGAAGCTCATTTTTGACAGAAATATATACACATGCAGGTAAATCTAAGCAATTTAATGACAGATGCGGTATAGTTAAAGCATTCACAATAGTTTTTTTATTTTTATCTCTATTTTGCAGTGTTATTGGATCATTATGCAGGATAAAGATTCAATTTTTTCAATATATACCCAACAATTTTCTTAAAATTTTAAATTTTAAAATTCCAATAGTACTCAAAGCAAGTTTTGGTCGTTGTAACTATTTAACCTTTATATTGGTTTCATGCATTAGAGCTTATGATAGATGTAATATACTACAACCTCTTGTTTTTAATTATAAAATTGCTGTTAATTTATTTATTAATTTTTTTTTGAAGTAAGTATGTGATATTTTTAAATATAAATTTAATCAATACATATTGTAACTTATTTAGACAAAAAATACTATTACTTATAAAATTTATTATTTTTATAATTCTTAGCAAAATTATTAAGTTTGGGAATACATCAAATCGACTTATAAAAATTAATAATAATCTTATAATTTATAAAAGAGATAGTATAATTTATCAATTATATTCCAACGTAAAATAACTTTTATTTTATTTTAAATTTTAAGTAATTTATGGAGTGAGTATTACATATATGGATTGTAGCTATAAATGTACATAAGATTAATATTAACTTTTAAAAAGTTAATTTGTGATATTTTTAAATTAAAATTTACTATGATTTATTTAAAATTTAAAAATAATAAATTTTATAATTAATAGTACTTTTATAATATTTATAATTATATGGACATAAATTAAATAAATTTATATTAATTTTAAATTTGAATGTGTTTGAAATTATTTTTTAAAAAATAAGTCAATATTAATTTTATAATTTGAAAACAAAGTAGTAAAAAAGTTAATGTGACAATAATATCAAGATGTGTATGATTGATTGATGAGTTATCCACTTAAATGAGAGTGTGAAATATTATTTTACATATATAAATAACGGTCTTTTAACTCCCTCACTTTGGGGAGTAAAATGATTAAAATAGAGAGTTAAATAAGGATAAAAAAAACCATTAGATAATAATTTATTGATATATTTTTTAAAATTGAAGATAAAAAAATTATTAAATGCTCTTATGAAAATTTTTCAGTTACCAAATAAAAAGGAAAAATATATTGTGATGAAAAGAGAGAATGTGCTTAAAAGTTTTCAAAATTAAGGATTACAGATTGTCCAAAGAATAAAAAGTCTAATCATCGTACCGAATCATGTTTTATAAAAGTTTTGGACCCTGCCCATATCTAGTCATGTCGGTATATATTGTATGTTTAATTGGTATAGTATAATTGGTATGTTGGTATGGTATGTTTTATAGTCAGGTTGGTATAGTATGTTTATAGCCATGTTGGTATAGTATATTTAATTGGTTTTGGTCTTGTTGGTATAGCGTGAAGTCATGTTGGTATAGTATGTTTTATGTTTGTTTACCTCTTACTAATTCTCAATTTAATTTGGGGTAAAATTTTATTCGACTCTTATATTTTTTAAATCGATCAATAGTAAAAAAAATATAAATTCAAATAATTAAAAATTGCATTTTAATGAAAAATTTAAATTTATGAAATCTTTATAAATATTGTACTCCCTCAATTCTAAATTTTAATATCATTATTAATTTTTAAAAAGTCAATTTTAAATATTTTAAATTTAAAATTGATATTTTTAAATTTAAAAATCATTCAGATAGTTTATACTTTTTAGAGGTGTTTGTTTAGGTTTGAATGGTTGAACGGCTAAATCGGTCAGTCATTAAGTGCGTTTGTTTTGGGGAAAAAATCGTGCGAATAAATTTGAATCGATTTGACGTACCATTCGCAGAACGATTTATCTTGAATGATTTAGTGTCATTTTTTGGCTGAATGTGCTAAATAAATTTTTTTTTACAATATTAACTATTATATTAAGTAAATATTAAATATATTTATAACAATTTTAAATTTTTTTAGAAGAGTAATATAATAAAAATATACTATTTAGATGTTTCAGACATGTCAATTATCAAACAACTTTTTTCATTCAGGTTCAGATTCAGCTCATTCAATATCAAATTCATTCAGCTTTTATCAAACACTCCCTTAATTACCAAACAGTTTTTCAAGTTCAGGTGCTATTTCACTCAAATAATTTAATTTATTAAAATATATTAACTATTTAAATCTTAATTATTCAATTTTATCAAACACCATCTAAATTTGAACCATAATTTTAGCTTACTGAAAATTGTTTTTTAATTTCACTTTTTTTTAGCAGTCAATTACTGTTTAGGGGGCAAAAAAATTCAAAAAATATCAGCTGGCATACATATATCGCAAAAAGCTGATATATATTGACATCTTTAACATAATAATTAAATTAAAAAGACTCTGTGTACGTGTAAAGATAATATAAATTAAGTCTTTTTAAAGTCAGTTTAGAATATTATTTCAAATTCTCAATTGATCATATGTAATCTTTTCAATTTCTTAAAATAATAAATATTATATATATTTAGTAGTACTTTCTAAGTAATTTAATTAACTTTTAAATTTTATTATCTAAATTTATAATAAATTTAAATTTAAAAATATTTTAAATTAATTTTTAAAATTATAATTAATTCAATAACAAATGAAAAGTAGTCGAAAATAGATGTAGGTTCATTAGCATTTACGTGATTGAATGGATATATATTTGTGGTGCATGTGCATGTGCATGTGTTGAGAGCTCAAGTTAGAGCTCAAGTTAGGTTTGAGTTATGTTACGTTTGAATTGAGAAAATAAAATAAAAAAAGAAAAATAATAATATATTTGATGATTATTTTAAAAGATAAATCATTTTAATATATAAAATAAAAATTCATTTCATCATTTTATTTTTATTTTATTTTATGCGGAGAATGTAAAATGAAATTTATTTCAATGAAATGGATATTCCAAACGCATGTATATGTCAATTTCAATAAGGTATCTATCTATATGTTTAATCTAAAATGTCTCAAGGGATTGCTTTGAACTGGTTATTGTATCGTACTCCTTTTGTATTTAAATTATTATTTAATTATATAATTTTCTGCACAACAGATAGAGTAATGATTGCCAACAACAAATTGTGAATAGTACTCCTTCCGGTTACATTAAAAGAGCAAGTTTTAGCTGATTGTTGGATCTTGGGTATCCAAATGGGTCATCCATGAAAGGTCCGACCCAATTATATTAACTGAGTTCTTAATTGACAAGGTCAATTGGGTTTCAGTAATGTGAATGTGGATAGACTAAACGTAGAGGAAGTGCTGGGGAGTGGTTTAATCACTCACGTATTAAATACTCACATCCCTCAGTTGATCAAGACGCAACATCACTCCAATTGCCAAACACCGCTCCCAATATTCAGTCCAAAAACTCTAATTATTACGTACTGTGAATTAGTGCTCCATTCTCGATCGTAGTTCGGAGACGCTGTTGGGTTAAAGAACGGCAGGAAGTTTTCCGCATCAAAGGCTTAATCACGCTTCAAAAGGATGCCTTTGATTCTCCTAATTATGTGTAAATATGAATAGCATGCGTATTAAAAACCCTTCATTGGTATCAGAGCAAGGTTTAACTATGTGATGTATGCTATGTATGTAATATTTACACTTTATGTCATGATTACATGTTTAAAAAGCTTGAAAACATCATTAATGGCAAACTTAGATACACTAAATATTATGGGCTAATATTTCAGTATATTGTAGCCTAAACACCGTGTATATGATCTGCATAATTTGGGTTTAATTGGATAATTAATTTAAAATTAATTTAAAACCCTAGTTTGCAAACAGCTTTCTTGAACAGCCATAACTTTTTTTGTAATTGTTCGATTCAGTTGTTTTTTATATGTGTGTGTAGTACTCGTTGTAAGCTTTCCAACGATATATTATGGGCCTAAATCGGAGTTATATAGAGTGAGATATGGCTTCTCAAAGTTTTAGTCGCGAAATGGCATTTCTGTAAATTTTGGTATCTGGAGGTTGAAGATGACCCGCGGCCCGACCCGCACACGCGACCCGCGCGGCTGACCCGCGGTCCATGATCTAACCCGATTTGACAGATTTTTATATTTAATTTCCAGAAAATGATTTATTAATTATGTTTAACATGGAAATTAATTTAAAAATAGTAACAGTGACTATTAAATTCTGAAAAATTAATATAAATTAATTATTGACATATAATTAATTATTATACTGGAATTTGGAAATATTGACAGTTTTTGATATTTTTGGTTAATTTTCTACCTATTAATTAATGGCTTATTAATTATGAAAATTAGCAAATATTTCACGAAAATTCCAGTAAAATGTCAGTGACTATATTATGATGCTAACTTACTATTATGAATTTTTCAGATGGAAAATAACTGTATTGTATAGTTTTGGCTAATTTCCAATTAATTGTGCAATTGTTTATTAATTATGATAATTAACATGTTTATCATAAAATTATAGTTATCCTTTTATGATGATAAGATACTGTTATAAAATTTTTTGGAAGAAATTAACATATTTTGATATCTTTGGTTAATTTCCATCTTTTTATGCATGATTAATTAATTGTGATAATTAGCAAAATTATCAAAATAAATTCCAGAAAATTACAGTGATATTCTTGTGATGTTAATATACTGTTGAAATTTTTTGGATGCATTTTAAAGTTTTTATAGCATACTTGGTATATTAATCGAGTAATAATGCCTATTATTTAATTTCATTTGTTAATATTTTTGGGATATTAATTGTTGGTGCTTGGAATTAAATTATCATGCTATAATTACATGTATACCCTTGTTCCTAGTGGGAGTGATTTAGGTTGTAGTAATTTAATTAAATTATTCCCTAAATTATACGTCTTGTGCGCTGAAAAATTAAATTTAAATAATTAGACATTTATACGGATTGTGATTCCTAAGCCTGGCGAAGTCTCCCTTCTATATTTATGTCCTATTATTTTTATGTTAATTTGGTTCATGCAGCAAAGATGATTTATATACTGTGGTGAACGTTGAATATCTCTAACGAATCCTCGTATTTAAATCAAAGCAGAAAATGGCTTCAAAACACATTATCGCAAACCTTAACCAAGGAAACAAACTTGACGGAGATAACTACGACGTGTGGCACCGGAAAGTCAGGATGGTTTTGGAGGATGAAGAAACCCTGTTGTCCAAAATGGCTAAACCAGAGAGTGAAAATGCAAAGGATCCGATCAAGGTTGCTACCTTCAAAAGTTGGCGCAAAAAGGATCATATCTCTCGCATATAACGTTCTTTGAAATTGCATTTAACAATGACTTTCTGTTTGAGTATGAACAATACTCTACTGCACACGATATGTGGGAGGCTCTCAAAACTAAGTTTGGTGGCACCTCGTTGACAAGGATAAGGGAATTAGCCATAAGGTTCGATGGTTACAAAAAAAAAAGATAACCACACTACTGTAAACAAAGACCTTCAATCATGGCTAATATGATCCGGAGTTGAAATCCGGAGGTACTCAATTGTCAGACGAACAACAAATTTCAGCTGTGGTTCGCTCCCTTCCCGATAATTAGGAACATATGCGGGTCAACATGACTCATAACGAGAATATCAAGACCTTTGATGATATTCGCGTCACTGAGCTCGAGCGAGGTGGCGCGCGATGTTGTCAAGACCTCTAGGGCATATGTGGTTGAATTAAACTCTCGTAGAGGTTCACGCCCTAAGAGGGAAGAAACACATTTCATCCTACTACGCCTAAAGGGGTTTGCGAGTGAAGTCTTTGTCAGCGTAAGAGAGAAAAACGAGGTTACGGTAAAAGGACAAAACCAAGATGACATGATACAACCGTGGCAAAAAGGGACACTTCGCTCGTGAATGCACTGAGCCGAAGAAGGTCATTCCTAGTCCTAATCTATCTATGTGCTTAGTATCGAGTACTGTTTTTGTTACTCATTATCTCCATATGTGGATTGTAGACTCCGGAACAACGGACCACATAGCTAGAGATCGGAATAGATCGTGGAATATCTGCAGGTTCCTAAATTTGTGAAAAAGTATACACGGGGAACGATTCCGATGTGGACGTCTTTGAGGCATTGGCACTTCTGAACTAAAAATGCGAGGATGCTCAAAGATTGATCCTTTATGATGTACTTTATCTTGGGATATCCAAAGCAGAATTTATTTTCTATTTTATCGATTGCTTACGTTTAGGCTATTCAGCTTAGTTTTGAGAATAATTACGTAATAATTTTGCATGGGACGAAATGTTTTTGGACATGGTTTTATGTTGAATGGTTTTATGATTTTGGATACTATTGATTCTAGCAGTAATAGTAGTGATTATTATTCCTTACTTGTTGAAAATGATCATGATGGTTGAATTCAATGGCATGCTAGATTAGGCCATATTAAACAAGATAGAATGGCCAGGTTAGCTCGAGCAGGTCTTTTATGTAAGACCCCAAATTATTAATAAATGAAATTTATTTTCCTCTATTTATTATTTTGAAATAGTAAGGGTTGATTTGATTAATGTGGATATTTATGGGTAAAATACGCAAATATTTCGAATAAGCAAGTGGTTATAAAATATTCATTATTGTCTAGGGAATATTCGTTTGGTCGTGGAATATTATCTTTCGTCGGGAATAATATTGCAGACGTGCGATCTTTTGTAGGCCTCATAACTGAAAGCGATTGGAGGAAGAAAAGCAGCGAAATAAGTTATTCTGTCAATATCTTTGTTGGAATACCCTTAAATTAAAACACATGAATACTGGCGTTGTTGCAAGATAGCTACGGTATTGCACCAATTATTGATTCTTACGTAAGAAGGCACTTACTCAATAATTGTTACGATGAGTTCTTCGCTCAATTATTTTATTTTATTGATTCAATAATTGCTGCGTTGATATTTTATATTACCGTTGTTTCAATAATTGTCACTACACAAGATTTTTTATTATCTGAGCAATAATTCATATTATCCTAATAATATTATTAGAAAATATTATTGGCAATGTCTAGAAAGTTACATCTAAGGAGAGGTTTGGTCACCTAATTGCTGGCCAGGAAGAGAGAAATCTTTATTGAAAGCCCCTCTTTCCAGGAGCTGCACGTTTATCAATAATGTGATTACATAATATTATTTATGAATAATTAATTATTGATATATATGATGAGGAAAATATTAATTTTATGAGGATATAGATGGAGGAAAATTTTAATGTGACAATTGTTGAAAATTAATATTTTATCTTTTTCTGATAAAATAATTCTTTTAAATATATTATTTTTACAATGAATGTGGGATATATGATTATATGAGGAGGAAGAGTATTTTTGTGGCATTAAATATTTAACACATATTTTGTGTGTTGGTGGACACAATTATTGACCGAAATTTGAATATAGCCTGTAAAATCTTCCGTTTGTGGATTTCGGTCAATTTCTGTTTGGAATTTGGAAAAACTTTTTTCTGCAAAGTTGTAGAGAATTGAATTTCCTATAAAAACTCGCGAGATTCGAATTTTCTGATAAAAGGGCTATTTATTGTGAATTATTGAAGTTCCGGAGTTCCGAAATAATTGATTTTTGGAAGTTTTAATTATTTTTTTAAAGAAAAACATTTTTTGCAACTAAGTTGGCCTCACATGTGATTCAAATGGGCTGAGATCAGTTGTCTAAGGTGGGCTAAGGAAAATGTGAAAAATATATTAATATTATATTCAATTTTCTACTTTGGTGTTCTAAGCATTTTCCTATAAATAGGGTGCTTAGGTTAGAATTGAAAATCACACCAGGAACTGAAAACTTCTCTCTCTTTCTCTCTCGATATATTGAGCGTATTCTTGTGAGTATACTTTGAGTGTTGCTATACGGTGCAAGTTCAAGTCATAGCCTATATACGGTGTTTTTTACTAAATCTTGTCTTTTCGAGGTAAGGGATGTTATTTTATTCAAAATGATATTATTTCTTCAATATCATTATGCCAAATATTGGTTAGAACTTTTATCAAATTTGAAACTTTTTCATGTCGGGGTTTTTATTCATGAATTACTATTCACGAGTTACTCATTCATGAGTTACTATTCACAAAGTTACTATTCATGAGTTCTTATTCACGAGTACTATTCACGAAGCGTGAAGATGTTTTTTGTGAAATTTCTATCTTTTGGTGTCTCGAGATACTTATTCACGTATACGGCAGACTATTCACGAATCTGACCTTATTCAATTTAAAAATGAAATTTCTTCTTTTTGTCCAAAATATCTATTATGGATATTAGCTTTGATTGTATCCATGTTTTGATCATTCTTGAATTTTACTCCACTCTGATTACTTATGAAGTATTTTTGAACTTGAATTGTTTAAAATACGAATCCTTAATATTTGTTCTTTTGTTTCACTAGATTCGTTTCCTTTAAAATATTTTTCATCATCTTCAGTCCTAAATGATGATATTACTGAATATATTTGGCCTGTAGTGCAAAGATGATTGATTTCTTGATGAATATTTTTGGCCTGTAGTGCAAAGATGAACAGGTGTTGAGATGAACATGACCTACTGATTAATATCTTTGGCCGTGGTGCAAAGATGAGCAGTGTTTAGATGAACATGGCCAACCGATGAATATATTTGGCTCAGTAGCAAAGATGAATATTTGATTCCGGATATATATTGATTGATGTTACGAGATAAAATATCGACGATGAACTTTTAAATTCATATATAGAAGATAGTAGTTTGCATTCTCTACTTAACTCTTCTAATGAATTGTTGTTTCACTGCAGCTTGTTGATTTAAAAGCTGGTTGTCTATTGTATTCTATTAGATTTTTCCTGTTGGAGACTAACGATAATTTGTTGTATATTATCTTAGTCATAATATTCTTTTTATTGGGCTAATTTGAGCTCACCCTTTTCCTTTTTGATCCATTTTTCTTCTCGGGAGGCGAGAATGTAAATGAGTACTAGTGGGGTATGCTGAAATGAAGGTTCTAGGAAGTTATTTTAGTAGTCCTCACCATTTTTGTAAAGTATTGTATCAATAATTGTAATGAGGACTTAGTTGGAGTGTGGATATTGTCTGTAAGACAATATTTGTATTTAAACTCACAGTTTAGGTGTTGTCATATTTTGCACGACAAATGTATTAATAAAGTTATAGTTATTTATGTACCATGTTATTGGCGACTCAGAATAGGTTGGGTGGAATGGACCTATTTTGAGAGCGTCACATTTTAGGCCCACTCGTTAAGGTCAATCTACCCACATACGAACATTATTTGGTAGGGAAATCAACTAAAAAACCATTTGGTAAAGCCACTAGGGCAGAAACATCATTGCAACTTATTCACTCAGATATCTGTGGCCCTATGAATGTGAAAGAAATGCATGGACGTTCCTATTTTCTCACAAATACGCGCTTCGGGTACACTTTCTTGATCTCTCATAAGTCTGAGGCATTAGATTGCTTTAGACGTCATTTGATTGAGGTCGAGAATCAGTTAGATAAAAGTGTTAAGGCACTTGAATCTGAACGAAATTTCATGAGTATCTTCCGTCGGTTTAAAGAACTTTGTGAGGAAAAAGGGATAATCGTAACAATGACAATCCTAGAACTCCGCAATGAAACAAAGTGTGTGGCGAGAGAGAAGCGAACATTATTAGATATGGTTAGTTCTATGATGGCGCAAGTAAATTTGCCTATCTCCTATTGGGGTGATGCATTTTTGACTGCGACATATATATATTAATCGGTGCCTTCCAAATCGATTCAGTCCACCCCATATGAAATATGGACCATGAGAAGCCTGAATTAGGGCGGAATGAATGCGGCTGGGGATCGGCGACTTTACGTGCACACACACTTCTCACCAAAGATGGGAAGTTAGGCCCAGGGGTAAGAAGTGTATTTTGTAAGATATTCTCAACACCGCAAAGGCTATGTGTTTGTAGGAGAAAGCGACTGATGGGGTGATGTCGAGATAGAGTCACGAGATGCGGATTTCCTTGAGATGGATTTCCCTAATAGAGGTGATGTGAGCAAGGAGATGAACCTTTATGAGATGGAGAAAGATTTAGGCGCCCCAACTGATACAGTAGAAGCCGAAGAGGTTATTCCTCAGGCTTCTGTAGAAAGTGGGAGTGACATGCCTTCGAGCAGTTATAATCCATCAAATGAAGAGTCTCATGTTCCTCAAATGCGTAGAAGTCAAAGGGGTAACATTCCACGTTGTCTTTTTGAGATTGAGGGGAATGCCTTTGTAGCTGATGCGCAAGACGATAAGGAACCTCAATCTTATCGAGATGCTTTATCATCTACTATGAGAGATAAGTGGATGATTGCAATATAAGAAGAGATGGAGTCCATGAGGACTAATCAAGTCTGGGACTTGGTTGACCTTCCACCAGGGCGAAAGGCTATTAGGAACAAATGGGTTCTTAAAGTCAAACGCAAGGCGGATGGTTCCATTGAAAGGTACAAAGCTCGTCTTGTAGACAAGGGCTACACCCAGCAAGAGGGAATTGATTACGAGGAAACCTTATCACCAGTTGTGAGGTTTGCCTCAATTCGCCTCATCTTAGCGATTATCGCGCATTTAGATTTGGAGTTATATCAAATGGACGTTAAGACAGCCTTTCTCAATGGAGATTTAGCTGAGGAGATATACATGGATCAGCCAGAGGATTTCATCATGGAAGGACAAGAGCGCAAAGTATGCAAGCTCAAACGTTCTATCTATGGTTTGAAACAAAGCGTCCGGAACAATGGTATCTCGAGGTTCCATCGAAATTCATCATTAGTGATGGGTTTACGATGATCGAGGAAGACCATTGTGTATATATCAAACGGTCCAAAGATAAATTCCTTATCTTATCTATGTATGTCGATGACATCCTTCTAGCTGGAAACGATAAGGAGATGATTGTCGCCATCAAAGGGTAGTTGTCCTCTAACTTTGAGATGAAGGACATGGGGGAAGCAGCTTATGTTCTCGGAGTTAAGATCTTTAGAGATCGCTCAAGGAAGCTTCTTGGTTTGTCTCAAGAGACCTACCTTAAGAAGGTTCTTGACCAATTCCAGATGAACAACTGCAAACCCATAGACACTCCTATCGCTAAAGGCGGCGCCATTGGACCCGAACAATGCCATACTTCTCCCAAGGAAATTAAGAAGATGTCCCATTATCCGTATGCCAATGCTATAGGAAAGCTAATGTATGCAGTTGTGTGTACTCGACCTGATATAGCATATGCAGTCGGTTATCTCGGTCGATATCAATCAAACCCTGGGATTGCTCATTGGAAGGCAATCAAGAGGATCTTGCGATATTTGAAAGGTACTTTGGACTACATGTTATGCTATGGAGGACCAGACCTGCGATTAATTGGTTACTCTGATGCCAGTTGGGGAGGTAACCAGGGGATGCGCAAGTCGACCTTAGGATATGCATTCTTGTTACATGATGGTGCCATCACTTGGTGTAGCAAGAAACAGACTTGCGTTGCTCTTTCTACGATAGAATCGGAGTTTGTGGTTTGTACGTCAGCTGTTCAGGAAGCCATGTGGCTGAGGAGATTCTTCGAGGATATTGGTGTCGTCTCTCATGCTTCAGATCCTGTGACTGTTTACTGTGATAGCACGGCGGCCCTATATTACACTAAGGACCCCAAGTATCACGGGAGGACGAAGCACATCGACTTGAGGGTGAACTTCATCAGAGATATCATATCAAATAATGAGGTGATATTGGAGTACATGCCCACTGGTCTTATGGTAGCCGATCCTTTGACGAAGCCAATTCCTAAAGATATTTTTTGTAGGCATGTTAGTTCATTAGGGCTTCGTAGGATTTGATGTACTTTCTATTATTTCCTTGTATATCACTCATTATTTGGCTTGTATTAGAGATATTCATTGTTATTTCGAGATATTTATCATTTATGCGAGATTCATTTATTTCCACTTGTGTTTGGTTATTTTAGCGCATATGATAAATTTTAGATGTTCACACAGTTTATTATGCATATTGGATATGCACACACATTAAATATATGTCAACAGGTTGATTGGCTCACTCACACGAGCAATCACCCTTGGCGCTTTGAAAAGCGAGCAAGGTTGAGACAATTCATTTATTGGCACTTTGAGTAGCGAGCTGTTGATGCTTTTGATAACAATCAATTGGCGCTTAGTTGTGAACAAAATGAAAATGATGTCGCCTTGGCATGAACCAAGATGAGGTTAACTTGGATTAACCAAATATAGTATGCCCCACCATCTATATTAACTTTGTCTTGATAATGGATCACGAAACTTTAGGTTTGGCGCTTAGAAAGCGAGCAATCTGAAAAATTCGAGTTAGGCGCTTATGAAGCGACTGAACTAAGATCCGTACGGCACAACCATATGACATATGCTCATGTAGATGAGATTGTCTATCGTAATATGATAACTTGATGCGAAGTTTCAAATATGGTGCTTAGATAAGCGAGCAATTTGAAATCTTCTAAGGTCCGCACAACAAGGCTATAAAATAACATGTTGTGAGCGAGTTACATGTGTTTAGCGACCATGTAAAAGAGGTGAGAGAATGAATCCCTGCTTCCTCATCGTGTGAGTCTTGTAGGAAAAATTTTTGTTCCTACATCAAGTGCTCTTTGTGATCTTTGACTATACTACAAAGACATGGATTAATGTTGCTACTTTGGTTTCGATTCCTAAGGTCAGGATTGATGAGACTATAAGGACCGATTCTGGGAAAGCAGTTAATTCATTTTTGAGTAGTATTAGGGCAAAGGGAAGACAATTTGATTTCACCTCGTTCTGCACTTATTGTCGACAACTATAGCGTTTTGATAGCGATATAGTAATAAGTGAGATACGAAATGGACTTGGGCCCAAAGTTGGTTAAGTAAGGCTCTCTGAGGGGTTAGAGATACTTAACCTAGTGAAAATTCAAATGTGTCTGGAGTACTCTGAGTTTATGGGTTGTAGTCTCTACGTGAACTAATTAAGTTCGACGTGAGAGCTCCCGTATTATTCCTTTGAAAGGGTAGATGTCTCTATGTTGGCCCTAACAGGTTTGATATAGAGCTCCCGCATTGCGGAGTGAACTCGGTGATGCATGCGGTCGACGCCAGAGAGGTTTACATGTTTTTGTTTGAAATTTGGTTTTGGCGAGATATGAGGATTACATCGTCCCACCATGGGTGAGTGGGAGATGTTGGATCTTGGGTATCCAAATGGGTCACCCATGGAGGGTCTGACCCAATTACATTAACTGAGTTCCCAATTGACAAGGTCAATTGGGTTTCAGTAATGTGAACGTGAATAGACTAAACGTGGAGGAAGTGTTGGAGAGTGGTTTAACCACTCACGTATTAAATACCCACGTCCCTCAGTTGATCAAGACGCAACAACACTCCAATTGCCAAACACCGCTCCCAATATCCAGTCCAAAAACTCTAATTATTACGTACCGTGAATTAGTGCTCCGTTCTCGATCGTAGTTCGGAGACGCTGTTGGGTTAAAGAACGGCAGGAGGTTTTCCGCATCAAAGGCTTAATCACGCTTCAAGAGGTATGCCTTTGATTTTCTTAATTATGTGTAAATATGAATAGCATGCGTATTAAAAACCCTTCATCGGACAAAGGATGTAGGCCAGTTATATACAAGAAAAAAAAAGAGAGTAATTTAACACCAACAAAAGAATTCAACTGAATATATATATATATATATATATATATATATATATATATATATATATATAGGTCGAGATCGGGTAAAAAGACTCCTTTACTTTGTTAAAATCACGACTTTTTTTTTTTTGTTTTTTTGGTTTTTTTTTTAAATAACTAAAAAAAGTTTAATATTTTATGGAATTAAAAAAATTTCATAATACAATATTTTGGATGTGATTTAGATCATTATAACAAAAACAGTGCATGCGATGCATGCAGATTGTACCACCATTTTTTGGTATAGGTATTCAAATCACGCCTAAAAACATTATATTATGGAAAAATATCGGTTCATAAAATAAATAAATATTTTTTTAGTTGTTTTAAAAAAACAAAAAAATATAAAAAAAAAAGTCCACATTTTAAGAAAATAAGAGATCCCTTACTTGATATCTTTCCAAATGACAAATTTAGGATCCTTCCGTCCACATTACACTGCGCGCTGGCGAGAAAATGTTCGCGCTTTTGATAAGCAACGAATATTCGTCGGAATTAATTTATTCTATTATATATGTCGGCACTAAGACGGAATTTAGTCCGTCGAATTTAACCTGTTTTCCCATAAACGTTTAAAATAAAAGGTGATTTCTTGTTGGTTTGGATTGAGTTAATTAATAGTCTGGTCTGGACTAACCATTATGTTAATTAATCAGCTCAACGAGTTAGTTCCACTAACTAACAGGATAGTTAATTAGATAGATAATAATCATAACCTATTATTAGAGATGCAGCTTGGTACAAATGGAGTATATGGTTTTGATTTTTGTCATCTTTAAAAAAATGTTGAATTACTTTCCCCCGGGAATCCGAGTGGTTTCAATATTTGAAGGAGTCGAATTCAACACTAGTTATGTCATATGTGTGTTGCTACGACATTAGTTTATTTCCTCTATAAAGACCATTGAGTTGAGGCCCAACCCAAGGATTATCCATTAAACAAATCATTTAAGTAGGCCGAAAGTACAATCTTTATGTAATTGGGTGTTCCACTAAAAAACTTGCAAGAAGCCTTGTCGATATAAAAATGGCCCAATTATTATTAGTAACAATTACTTCTTACAACACAATAGACTGGGCCTGGCTAAATTGAAGCTAACATCAAGAATTATTGGCTGGCATTGTGAGTGCCAGCAAAACTGTTCCCTCATAAATTCTAAGGTTTATCATTTTATTTTATTGGTATATAGGAACAAGTAAGTAAACACGGCTTGAATTCATCAAAGAGATATGTGCTGCCGCCTGCCAAGGTGAAGTTAGACACTGCAACTAGCTAGCTAGCTAGCTAGCTACTTCATTTTCACATCAGCATTTGTATTTAGAAAAAAGGAGACAGACAGACACGAGGGGGGGAGGGTATATATGTAGATAAGATATATGTAGGAATTAGGACCACATTATATATAATTAAGGAGTAGTAAGTTTCATGTTTTGAGTTGAACAGTGGTCCTCCTGGCCTCTCCCCCTCCTTTTAATTCCTACTAGATCTCCCCCGGCCCTTTATACGTTTTTTGGCATGCTTTTCCTCCTAAAAGTTGAGCTATATATAAAGTGTCTGTCTCATATATTATCCTATTTGATTCCCATATATTTAGTTGTCTGCCTGGCGCCTGCCTCATAGTCATATATACTGTCTATACTCCATCGAATACTCCTATCACAACCAACTTACTCTTGATGCATGTAACCTCAACATTTATTTTTAGGTTAATTATCCTTCTTAAATTTCATGATGCATCCTACAATCCCTTCCTTAATTTCCAAGCCCTTTACACTCAATTTTTAATGTCACACACACACACACACATACACATATGGGAAGCTACATATATTTGTTTTGTGTTGTGTTGTGTTGTGTTGCTTAATTGAATTATAACATATATATGTTTCACATGATTCAATAAAGTTTTGTCAACAAACAAACCAACTAACCTATGGGGATGGGGATGGGGAATGGGTCACATTCATCAAATGCAAGGGGTATTTTTGCATTTCCAAGTGATAAGATCACGTACGAAAGTATATATATACAATAAGACAACAAGTTTCTATTTCCCAAGATAGTATAGTATATATTCTCTTCTTTTTGTTGATAGAAAAATTATATTATATATTCGATCTCTTCCTAAGCTGGGAAATTGATCGAGCATGTAGTAATTAACAAAATGAGCTAAACAGTTAATTAGTTGCCCTTAATTCCATGATCAGCAATTATAACTATTTTTCTTTTGTTCCAATAAGATTAGACTACAACATTTGTACTAGTAGACCTTTCTATTAAATGAGACTAGGAAAATTAAATAGTTTTATCAAACAACTTTACACCTTATTAAATGTCTCACTATAAACATAAATCAAATGATTTGTATATATTCTCTCTTATTCTCCTCGTAAAGGACATTAAGTTACACCTTTTATATTTACTTAAATTATGTCCACAAATGAGTTTTATCAAACTCAAATATGACATGTAATAAGTCAGAAAAATATAAAATAAGGTGAAATATATATCAAACAATTAGCAAAGTTAAGTTTGAATCCAACTATATATATAAAACTTAAATATGACATGTAATAAGTCAGAAAAATATAAATAAGGTGAAATATATATCAAACAATTAGCAAAGTTAAGTTTGAATCCAACTATATATGTGTGTGTGTGTGTGTGTGTGTGTGTGTGGAAGAATTAATACACAAGCAAGCAAGTCCACAAGTAAAATCTGGAAAAGCTATACATCTCATGAGTAGCCCTCAAGATGTTTGCTCACTTCAGTACTATTGAATGGGAGCTTGCAACCCCATTGATTGCCACATGACTTGACTCATCTCAACAGACAGAGACACCTTATGCATGGCAAGTTTTATATATATATATATATATATATATATATATATATATATATATATATATATATTTTTTATATAATTATTATTTACTCATAATATTTTTAATATAAGTCATTTAAAGAGATTAAAGTTAAACTAAAATCCTAAATATGATTTTTAAGTTAAAATTTATTATATGACTAAGCAACTAAAAGGATTCGTATAAAAAATAAAATTGTTATAAAATAATAAATTAATATTAAAGTTTGTAAAATCATAATTAATTAAAGAGAGTTTTAGTTAAATTAATCCTAACATTATATAGATAGAAGCATAAAAATTAAGTATTTTACTTGTAACTAAATTCTAGATCTAGCAAAGATGAAAGGCGAAAAGTAAAAAATTAAATTTTGTGTAGTATTATATAGATGTATATAAATATAGATGTGAATAATTAAATTCACTCATGTATTAATTTAAACAATTTCTTAATTATTCATAAGTGAGTCATCGGTCAAGAGCTGTTTCTCTTCACTTAAACATTTCTATATATTCAAACTACAATAAACACGTACCATTTCTAATCTACTAGTAACTTCTCCTCCTTCAAGAGCATGTGCCATTCATCAAGAATTCAACCATCATTCATGTCTTTGAAAAAGGTTCATTAATTGTTCGATCGATCTTTTTCAATAGCTAGCTCTTAATTATACCATTTCATTTTTCATTTTTTTTTTATTTTTTTTTTAATATAATGGCGTGAGGTGGGGTGGGGCCAAAATTTGTATACAAACAAATTTTTATATTTCCACGTAACATAAAATAAGTCGGTCTTATTTAAGTTGAAGTTACCAATTACTTATATAAATTTCCATGAATTCCAAGGTAGGCTAGGAGTATAACTATATATATATATATATATATATATATAATATGTTATGTTAGAAGAGTGGGTCCCACGCAACAAAGTGTGGGTGGTAAACTGGTACCCCGTACGTATCCTTTTCTGGTGGAAACTATATACTAGTATTATATATGCATGGCATGGCATGACATTAAAATATTTATTTTAATTTTATTATTATTTTAATTATTTTTGCCACGTAATTAATAATTTTTAATTTTTGTAAAAATTAATATAATGTTATAATAGATCTCATTGATACAAAAAATTTGATATATTATTTGTATTATTTGGAAAAGAGATAAAAGGAAAAGAAAAAAAGCACGTAGGATAACCAAGCTTCCTCCCGCCCAGTCAGCAAATACACGTAATATTTATTTTTTTTCAAAAAGCCACGTAGGATAACTAATCTATTTTTTTAGACGTTTGTTAGTCAAATTGAACGGAATGGCTTGATTGTACATTTTTAAAAACCACATTGGGTCAATTGAATATTTTTAAACACAAATTTAACTAACCGCTTAACACACACAACCAAAATGGGTAAAGGTGTTTTTTCCTCATATATATTGTTCAAACTGTTCTTTTTTATTACCAAGTTTTCATACTATTTACTAACGATTGAATATATATATATATATATATATATATATATATATATATATATATATATATATATCGAATTATTATAATTAATAGAAGTGATTAACAACCTCAAAATAAATATAAAAAAATAAAAATTATATACTCATATATATTTTAAAATATTCGTATACGTTTAAATTTTATAAAAAGTCTATATAAAATTTGGATATATACACAACTTGGGTATACGGCATGCATGGACCCTGGCCTTTTCAAAAATTGGATTTTAGTTATAATTTTCTTTTCTTTTCCCTATATTTAAATTTATGGAGTATTCAATTAATGTTTGTTTTAAATTTGGGACATGTACTAAAGTGTAAGCAGGTGTAGGGTAAAGCCAAACATATTTAATTCCTTGTTAATTACCTAGGGGTTATGAAGTAGGAGATGTAGTTAATAATTTTACATCATGATGGTATTGAGAGCAAAAGCTGTCGTAAATATCTTACAAAATCCAGCCTATACCCAACCCACTCTGGAATATTATGGAAGGACCTACACACCCATACTTAGGTGGTTGAGACCCATTATTTATAATAATAATAATGATCCATCGTAAGAAGAATTTATAATAATAATATAATAAAATGCAACAAATAGCAATACTCCCCCCCCCCTCCCCCCCCCCCCCTCCCCCCATCCCATTCCTTAACAAAAAAAACAACTCTAGTTTAGTGACTTCACCAATGACCAAAAACCAAAACAACCTCCAAATAAAACATGTCACTACTCATATCAACTCTTCTGTTAATTTCCCTTGAAAGGAAAGAAAACATGTTTATATAAATAAATAAAGTCAGAGAATTTAATTACAATGAAGAAGAATATTGCATAGGGGTAAGATTAAGGATGGCGGAATAACAATCAAGGCATGGATAACCCACTTGTAATAAAAAGCCAGAGATATATTGAAAAAGACGAAATGATTGTTTAAAGCCATACGATTTTATATTAACTATTACTACTATATATTAATGATTAATGATGGGATCATGTATATATATCAACATCTATCTCCGGTCCACTAGTAGGAGATAAAAGAACAAAGTAGTACTACTATTGTATTATGTAAAGCAGCAAATAAAATAAAGATTGCATTAAATTAATATGTCTACTAATTAAAACCAACCGCCCCAGTTATGGCACCCCACCTTTTTGCTTCTTCGTTTCAGACAGGAATTAAGCATTACCTATCTCCTTCTCCTCACATGCACTATAGCCCAAAAGTGTTAAAAGAAACAAAACATATTCTTTGATCTATATATTAATCTATATAAGCATTCCTCATCTCATCAAGACCGACCCAAAAAGAGTAGTTAGTTAATTAAGCCGAAGAAAAGAGAAAGAATCTTGTATAAAGATGACTGACTGATTGATTGATTGATTAATTAAGACAGCAGCAAAATGATTGAAAATAACAAATGAAATTTCCTCGTTAATTAATTGGACAACTTAATTCTCCATTGTTATATATCCTCAAGGACCTCAACAACAAGGTGATTCACTAACCATATATATTAATTAATAACTAGACAACATGCATTGGATACTAATTAATAAAGAACTAATCATACAAGCTGCAGTCTTTTCGATTACTATCTAATATACCAGTAAACATACTTATTTATCAGTCATGAAAATAGATTAGGAGGAAGAAGAAGAACCACTGCCATTAGTAACAACAGGATCAAGACTAACATTATCATTATTATGGAGGTGGAGGTGGTGATCCTGCAGCTGACCGTTGTTTTCTCGACTTACGCTGCTGCCGTTGTTTGCGTGATTAGTGTCATTGTTGTAAGTAGTACCACCATTGGTGTTAGCAATGTTATCTCTCTTACCAAGAGTGCTTTTATTATTATGCATCCACACCTTCAAAACCCCTCTGTCCACTCCAATTTCGCTGCACAACTCGGCAATCGCCGCCTCGTCTCGTTTCTGGATCTTCCATCCTACCCTTTCCGAGAATTCGAACATTTTGTCCTTCTGATTTTGGGTGAATTTTGTTCTAAACCGCTTCCGGCCATTTGGGTGTGGCGCAATTGGAGCTGTTGCGTGGCCTACGGTTGGAGTGTTCTCCGGCTGCGCGCCCGGTAAGCCGGCGCTGAGGGCAAGCAGCATGTGGGGAGCGGAGGCCGGGTAGGAGGATGAGATCGGTGGTGGGGATGGGGAACTGGGGCTGCCGCCCCGTGGAGGCGGAGGGCGGTGGCGGTGGTGGGGCTGGTACTCGATAACGGCGCTGTTAGATGGCGGCGGGAGCGGTTCCTCAGGCTCACGGCGGTGGAAGTTGCGGTGGCAACCGCAAGCCGCGCATTTTAGCGAGGTGGGGTCAGTACGGGTGGCGGAGGGAGAAGGCATGAACTCGCCGCAGCCGTCCAAGGCGTGGCCGCCTAAGCTGGCGGCATGGTTCTTGAGACATTCCTTGTAAATGAGAAGAATAGGCGGTGGGTTGTGGTGGTGATGGTGGATAGAGTGGTGGCGCTTGAGAAGGCCGTTGGTGAAGGATAAGGGCTTGGTGGGTTGGAGCCGGGAAGGGGTTTCGGTGTCTGATTCAGGGGTTTTGATAGTGGAGGGTGTTGTAGTAACAGGAGCAGTAGTAGTGGTTATGTCCATGGCTAAAACATCTAGTAGGGGGTGGCGTGGGGAGGTTAAGGGGCTCTTTAAGAGCTGATTAAATTTGGTGTTAGGGTTTTGAGGAAAATAGTCCATCTTTATCCATATTCACACACAAGTATTGTTGAGGTGGAGGTAGTAAAGAAGAAGAGAGCTTAGATAGATGATGTGAGAAAGAGAAGAATAATAAAAATCTGGGGTTTGTTTTGGGTTTTGGTTTTGCTGATGATGATGATGATCAGACTGTAGATAATAAAAATCTGGGGTTTGTGGTTCTCCTTCTTAACCCACTATATATTTTTAACTCGGGTTCTTCTAATCTCTTATCTGGTTGTGTTGTTGTCTAATCTTATTGGTTGTGTTGTTATTATATATATATATATATAGTATACATCATTTCCTACCTTGACTCGCACATTCATTTCACTGTACTAGCTGTTTTTTGACTCACCGGGCTGATCCATTCAGGTACGAGTTGTCTCCATACTACTAGCTTTTGGGACCATTTTTTACTAGTCTCTCTACCCCCAGCTAAAAGTAGCTAAGGTTGTGAAAACCAACTTGTAAAGAACAAATTAAGAAAAGGTCGCATTAATTTCTGTGGTTTGAAACAATGTACTACGTTGGAGCGGAGTGGAGTGGAGTGGATGCATGCCTGTGTTATGGACCGAGTTAACCAGGTGAGTTGTATTATTATTAATAATAGTAATAATCTGGGCTGGGTTGTGGTTAGCCGAGGTGATTTGTTTTACGTACTACTCCTACTGGCTAATAAATAAATTGTATCCTAAATAACTCATGTTTTAGAAGGATTATTTTGTTTCAAAATATTTGATGTTTTAGAAATATTTTAAAATATTAAATAATTTTTTAATTTTTGTGCAACATTTTTAAATATCAGTTATTTAAGAACAAAGTAAGTAATAAGAAAAGGGTGAAATGAAAACTGAAGCAATTAAGCAGGACGTTCATGTCGGAAGTGGTTAGTATGAAGTTTATTTTAGAGTAAGTTGATTAATTGACCAATAAAATACTAATATGCAAACAAAATTATATATATATTAGTATTTTATTAATCAATTGACTAACTTATTAAAAAAATAACTTCATACTCACCGGATCCGTTCATATCCGAGGCATTTACTGAACACACACCTTAATTTGTTAAAGTTTGCCAGTAAGCAGCTGCACCGCTTTAACACTCCACTCCACTCCACCTCACCCCTTCCCTTCGCTTTCTTTCTTTCTCTCTCCTCTTTAATTTCAACCCCCTGCAATTTTATTTTATTTTTCTTACAAAACTAACCTCTCTTACTCTTAAACTTTCTCTTTCTCTCTCCAAATTTATTACTCCTCTTAAAACCCAAAATTACCCTTCCTCCACAAGGCATTTTGTTGTGTACTCTGAATCTGTGAAACGTAATTGTATGTTAATCAAATGAGCAAAATTGTCTTTCCACGTACGGCCCCATCCAAAAATACGAAAGCATTTTTGTCGGCTGATGGAATTTTCGCCTTGACACTAACACAATTAAACATTTCGGACTCGTGCTCCGGTCTGTAATAAAACGAAGTACTGCATTTTATATTCAACAAATTTTGTGAATTAAATATAAATAAACTCAATCGATTTATTTCCAGCTAGCAGGACAAATTTGTCTCCGCCATCTGAAACGACGCCGTAGTATTGGTTTTTTTGGATTCATGCATGAGTTGAGCGGTGGGAAGGGATGATAATTATCCCATTCTTTTGCTGATACGAGTTTTTGGAGTTTACTGCATGAGAAACGAGTAGTTAGCCATTAAATAATCCTACTTAGCTTTTGGAAATGTATGTTAAGTAAGTGACACGTGTAATGCAGCAGGACACGTGGAACATTTTGCTCTAGCTGTCACGAACTACTGCTGCCTACGCTGTTAAGGTCAAATTGACTATTAATTGCCATTTTTAGCTAGTAACAAGTTTTATTAAAAGAATAGTACTATAGTATTAGTGAAGAGAGTTATAATATCGTACTTGCTGCCCTACGATACGGTCTTACTTTCCATGAACCAAAACCGTTGAGTGCACTGAATTTGGAGTAGTATTATTTTCTTTTTTTAAAAAAAAAAATATTAGTGGTGTAAATTTTTAAATGTTTTTAACCAAAAAGTTTAAGAGATTTAATGACATCAGCTATCCAATCATACAGCAGCTAAGGTTTAATCATCGATCACTGTGTTTATCTCACCAACAGGCAACACTTAAATTGAAGCTCACAACACTAGTAAATCTTTATAGCGGAAAATGGAAAGCGGCCCACATAAAACAAAGTTACTACTATCAATTAGTAATAAAAAATTAGAAATTATATTAATATATAAAAAAAAATTACTAAAAAAAATTCAAATTAGTTTATAAATTTAAATTACAAAGTTTTAAAATCAAAATAAAACTGTTAAAGTACATATATAAATAAAAAATTAATATTTTTATATACATTTTTGATATTCCTCTATTACATGAGTATACAATGAATTCCGTTTTTTTATAATAAAACAATAACTATATAAAAATATTAAAATTAGACATAAACCTCTAAATATAGGCATATAGCTCAGACGTACGGGTCACAAGTAGACCATCTCTCACCACACCATACCATGTGACTCTCTCTTTATATCTATTTTACGCCAGTTAGATACTGGAGTGGAGGGGAGAGAGGTGACAATGGAAATGACAAGTCAAACATATTTAAATTTTATTTTTCCTATTTGTAACCGTACGTTCCTCTACCCCCATGCTAATCAACAGCAGACAGAGTAGAGAGATATCAGATCTGCACTCTATTTACAATTGATTTATTAGTCCTTTTGTAAAGTACTTAAGAAATCTTAGGTCTCGAATTAATAATTTTAAAAAAAAACTGTAATATTGTTATTAGAAATTGCAATATTATTTGTCCTAATTTCTGTCTT
Source organism: Panax ginseng (assembly GCA_020205605.1). Lineage (NCBI taxonomy): Eukaryota > Viridiplantae > Streptophyta > Magnoliopsida > Apiales > Araliaceae > Panax > Panax ginseng. The sequence goes on from CM035129.1 coordinate 154,492,956, forward strand.
TATTCCATCAATCGAAATAGAAAACAGTTAAAAGGATTTGATTTCCTCATCTTGCTAATATATAATTTATTTTGATCATCTTCATTTATATAATTTATACATATTTTATGTTAACTGCTAAAATAACAATAGCCAATAGGCATGATAATTTTTTCGGTCTCAACACAATCTTGTTGTAATTTTTTACTAATACTCGGATCATATTCATTTAAAAAGTTCAAATTACTTGGGCTTTATTCGAGAGATCGTGCTCGACTCCGTAATTAAACGAGCCTCAATCAAATTTTATTTTGTACTCCATAAATTTTGTAAACCAAATCTAAACAACTCATACTCAACTCGACTCGATTTATTTACGTTCTTAAATTTCTTGTACACTCGATACCATAGTTGTTTCCAATGTGATAAATCTACAAGGCTCAACAAATGTTTGGTGCCTCCTCTTTTTCTTTATCCACTCAATATTGACATAACCACCAAGTACATTTTTACCTAAAATGTCATTTATATATCATCTTGGGTTTATGGTCGTCTAAGGGAAATATAAAATTATGTATTTCAGTTTTATTTGTGTTCTACTAATACGCTAATTTTATTAGAAAAACTTTAAACGAGTACAAGTGAAAAAGAAATTAATATTTTAAAATTAAGTTCCTTAAACTATGTGAAATCATCCACTTTCGAGGAAGTATATAATTAAAAATGTAAACCAAGTTTGAGAATTTTTAGTTGTTTTTCTAAGAAGACGGAATTACCCAAGAGACAAATAAATCATGTAAAGCAAAAATGTCCTAAAAATACACGACGATAAGTAGTACTCTTTCCGTTCCGAAATAAACGTTTTAATTGGTTTTTATACGTTAATTAATAATATATATATATATATATATTTTATCTAAATTGCTCTTTTGAAATATTTATTAATTAAAGCATTTCTCCACTTTTTTATGAAATATTACTTCTTTCCATGTGAATTAGTTTTTTAGATCATTCTTTTTGTTATTCACACATTTCTAATAAGTACTAAAAATTTGAATAAATAGAGGAAAAAAATCTAGAGAGACATTAAATAAAAAAACATAATTTACCGATAATATGAGAGAAAAGTGGTATAATAGTTCATCAGTTCACAATATAAGCTATTCGTCATTTTTTTAATTTCCAATAAAAGTTGAATAAAAAGATTATGAGGGTATAAGTAAAAAAATATAATAAAAATAATTATAAATATAAAAATAAGACATTTATTATAAAATATTTTTTTTAAAAAAAAATTAAGTTGTTTAATACGAGACAAAGTAATAAATTGGGCCCATATGGAGGCTGAGAGTTGAAGCATGACCACATGCAAGAACACCCTTCCGTGATCTGTCGAGCAAATGCAACAATGCAAAACCCCTCTACGGCTGCACTAGGGTGAAAATGATCTCGAATCCAGTCGAATGATAACTTATTCATATTTTATTTGAATAGGTTCTTGGATTTAAATACAATTTTGTAATATGTACTCATATTTGAATTTGAATTGTTTTTTTATACTCAGTACTTGACTCAACACGTTTTTTTAATTAAGCTGCTTGTAAGCTTTTGAGACATACGCGAATCAAAGCTAAATTATTTATATTATGATAATTTAGATAAAATTAACTCTCTCAACTATTTGGAATCTCGAGCCATGTAAAAAATTAATGAGATGATATTATCACTCTGAAATTAATGGATGAACATATGCAGGAAACATAAAAATCTCTTCCACTTCTCAAAGTATATAGAGAATTTAATTGCGAAATACTACTACCTCCATTCCATAATAATTGACTTTTTAAAATAAAAAAACTTGTTTCAATTTATTTATCGTTTACAACTTTTTAGGAAAATAAATTATTTACTTTTATATATCGTCCTTACCTTATCTCATTGTGTCAATAAAAATTTTTCGCTGTATTAGTAGTTTTCAACTTTCCATAAATGAGTAAATATGAAATTTCATACAAATTTTAATTATTAAATGACTTTTTTAATTCGTGTGGATTAAGTTAAAACGACTATTATTATGAAATGAAAGTAGTATATGTTAAATAAATAGTATACTAAATATTGTTTACGAGTAAGTATCAACGAACACATATTGAGTATGGATCAGTGAGGCAGGAAAAATTTGTTACTCTAAATTAGTAAATATTAGACAACTCATATTCGACTCGTATAAGTATTCGAGTATGAAAATGGATTTAAATTTGACTCGTTTAAATACTGAATCAGAATCTCACTCAAATTTTTCGAACCAATATCAAATAGGGTTTCAAATGACTCGATTTTATTTTCAACACTTGGCTGCAAGTAGGACTCATTTTGTATAGTTGAATAAAGTATCGGCACGACAGTTTGATGTAAGTATATTTTTTCTCAAAGTTGAAATTATTTTAGTCATTTTTATTTTTTAAAATTAATTTGAGATAATTTAAATTCGAAAGTACTCTTATATTTTCACAAATAAGGGAGTATTGTATTATTAAAAAAAAAAAGCGATATTTTTTTCTTAAATTATAGAAATAGTATTAGCCCATCCGTCTCATAAAAAGAAAGGTTCTTTATATAAGTATACAACAAATAGAAAGTAATTACAACAATAGTGCATCAACTAAATAATTATAAAAAGAGGACCCATATTACAAAAATAGTACAATTTACATTAATAAGGAAACCTAAAATCAAGGACAAATAACTGCTATAATTAATAATTCAAATTCAAATATTTGGATCTAACAACAAAAACAAATTCAAATTCAAAATAATAATTCAAATTTAAATATTCAAATTCAAATCTTCATCTCCCTCACATACACTTTGAAATAATAATCCGTCGCTACACCGCCACTACACCTCACATACTCCGCCGCTACACTGCCGCGAATCTCCGTTGTCCAAAACGCCAATGAGAATAAGAAGAAGAGTCGCCCTACAAAAAGTTTAAAAATAAATACATGTAACTTTTTACATTCTCAAATTTTTTATAACTATTTTGTTACTCATAAATAATAAAATGGTTACCTTTGTATGAATGGTTGGCTACCAACCGCATCACATTCAAATGAAATTGGTAACTTAATAAAATTGAATTGGTTACCTTGGTCTGAAGGTTTGGCTACCAACTGCACTATGAAAAAACTGCAAGTGTCTTAGTGCAGTTGGTTACCTTGGTATGAAGGTTTTGTTACCTTGATACGAAGGTTTGCTTACCTTGATCTGAAGGTTTGGTTACCAACTACACTAAAAAAAAATTGAAAGTGGAAAGGATGATTGGTTACGTCAATATGAAAGTTTGGTTACCTTGATATGAAAGTTTGGTTACCATCATCCAGTATTTGAATGAACATATTCAATGTAAGACCCCGAATTTTTTTTAAATAAAAATAAAATTTCCTCTATTTATTATTTTGAAATAGTAAGGGTTGATTTGATTCATGTGGATAGTTATGGGTAAAATACGTAAATATTTCGAATAAGCAAGTGGTTATAAAATATTCTTTATTGTCGGGGAATATTAAATGCGACGGCAAGCGACCATGTATGGAGGGCCCCATAACTGAAAGCGATTGGATGAAGAAAACAACAAATACAAGTTGTTTAAAAATAACGCAGTAGTAGTTATTCACAGATTAATCTTTAAAAAAATACTCGGTGGTTAAAACACGATGGCACACCGGTATTGCACAAATTATTGATTCTTACGTAAGAAGGCACTACTTCTCACTAATGATTACAAGAATTATTGCTCAAAGATTTTAATTTATTGATTCAATAATTCTTTGTGTTGATATTTTATATTACTTTGTTGTTTCATAATTGTCACTACTGCGTATTTTCATTATCGAAGAAATAATTCATATTATCTGAATAATATTATTAGATAACATTATTGGCAATGTCTAGAAAGTTCTGCCTCAAGGAGAGGTTTGGTCACCTAATCAAGGCTACCAAGTAAGAGAAATCTTTATTGAAAGCCCTCTTTCTTTAAGCTACACAGTTGCAAGATCTTGTGATTCTGTAATATTATTTGTGAATAATAATTATTGATTTATATGATGAGGAAAATATTAATTTTATGTGGATATAGATGGAAAAAAATTTTAATGTGACAATTGTTGAAAATTGAAATTTTATCTTTTTCTGATAAAATAATTCATTTAAATATATATATTATTATATTTTAATGATGATATTTTTACAACGAATGTGGGATATATGAGTATACGATGAGGAAAAGTATTTTTGTTGGATTAAATGTTTAACACATATTTTGTGTGTTGGTGGACCCATTTCTTGACCGAAAATTGATTATAGACTGTAAAATCGCCCGTTTATGGATTTTGGTCTATTTTTGTTTGGAATTTGGAAAAACTTTCTTCTGCAAAGTTGTAGAGAATTGAATTTTCTATAAAAAGCCGCGAGATTCGAATTTTCTGGCAAAATGGCTATTTATTATGAATTATTGAAGTTTCGGAGTTCCAAAATAATTGATTTTTGAAAGTTTTAATTATTTTAAATAATAAAAACGTTTTTGGTGAGTGTTCCACATGTTATAAATGTGTCATGTTGCTGAATTCAGATCTAGGAAGGTTGGCGTAGAAAACTTAATATATATTATTAATTTATTAAATTTTCTGCTTTGGTGTTCTAAGCATTTTCCTATAAATAGGGAGCTTAGGTTAGAATTGAAAATCACACCGTAAACTCAAGTTTTCTCTATTTCTCTCTCTCGATATTTTGAGCGTATTCTTGTGAGTATACTTTGAGTGTTGATATACTTGCAAGTTTAAGTCATAGCCTTATATCCTGTTTCAACTATTAAAATCTTTGTCTTTCGGGGTAAGGGATATTATTTTTTTTTTCGTGATGATATTATTTCTTCAATATCATTATCTTTGAAATATTGATCTGAAGTTTTTATCAAATTTGGAACTTTTTCATGTCGGGGTTACTATTCATGAGTTCTTATTCACGAGTCTTATTCACGAGTACTATTCACGAAGCGTGAAGATGTTTTTTTTGTGAAATTTCTATCTTTTGGTGTCGAGAGTTACTATTCACGATACTCTAGACTATTCACGATATCTGATCATTATTCACGAATCTGAAGACTATTCATCGAAAAATGAAAATTTTTCTTTTCGTCCAAAATATCTATTGTGGATACTAGTTTTGATTGTATCCATGTTTTGATCATTCTTGAATTTTACACCACTATGATTATTTTTGAGGTATTTTTGGACATAGATAAAATAAAGTACGAATCCTTAATCCTTAATCCTTGTCATTTTGTTTCACTGGATTCGTTTCTTTAAAAAAAAAATTATTTTTCATCATCCTCGGTCTTAAATGATGATATTGTTGAATATCTTTGGCCTGTATCGCAAAGGTGAATGATTTTTGATGAATATCTTTGGCCTGTAGTGCAAAGATGAATGATTTCTGATGAATATCTTTGGCCCGTAGTGCAAAGATGAACAGGTGTTTAGATGAACATGACCAACTGGTGAATGTCCTTGGCCTGTAGTGCAAGGATGAATATATTTGATTCCAGATATGTGACGACCCCAAATCTAGGTACTTAAAACCCGAACTCGGTTCTCCACGATACCATTTCTTTAAGCTGAATAATACTAAATAATAATACATTCGAACTTAATTTACATAAATCAAAGTTTACTTCCCCAGGTACGTGACCTTGAAATACATTCCTTACAATACTTGAATAGATACCAATACAACTATAACCATTAACTCATAATACACACTTATTCAATCAGCTTTCCTTTTCCTTTGTTCGTGCTCGAGCCTTGGTTTGCTTCATACATAATCGAAAACATTTAATTTAAGCGAAGGATGAGCATTTAAGTGCCCAAAGAAGTAATAGCAATTATATATAAAATTTGAAAGAATATAAGTATTCTCTTTACATAACACTTCTACAACGAATTGAAAGTTGTGAAGTAATCAGATCTTGATAAAAATTTACATAACAACTCTCTTTCAAATTCTTTAAATTTGGCTCTGCTCTACCTTTGAATAGGGTTTAAGAAACATACTATGAACATTCTTTTCATTTTCGAAAAGGTTTAGCGGAATTCTCCTCCTCAAACCGTCATAACTTACGGGCACACTAAGGTGATCAACCCAGATTGTACCTGTAGATGATCAATAATACATAACTTGAACGAAATTCATCGCTTTCACTCTATCCGCTTTGCAAGAAAAATCTTCCCATATAGGGATGTTCATACATGCCAGTTTCCAAACCCGAAGGTTTTAATCTTGCTTTCAACAATAATATGTAATTCAACATATATATACGGGTAATTGACAAAGGTGTATCAACATGTGAACAAATGCCATGATTATCCAGTGGGGACACTTGTATAACCATTTATAGAAATCAATGAATGAATATATATCCGAGCTAACATGTCGATAATCAAAGAGTACATAATCTGTACTGGGATAGAATAATTCTGAAACTTCTTACTCATGTCCATTGCATAAAGGAAGTGCAAAGGTAGGATACTTGCCTGATTCACTAATTACAAATCTCAACTTAGGTTTTATCTCTTTATCACAACCTATCAATAATCAGATCATTCGTTCGATTAGAACAATATATCTTAACACATAGTTTAATCACATAATCACAGTGATCATACTTTTAGTTCCTATTCTATACTTGAAATATTTTTATACATTTTTCAAATATCTCATCCATGCTCTTACAATGAGTCTTTTTCTTTCTTTTATAAGGTCTCGACATTTGTTTGCCGTCTCGAAAGCGACTTTATCGGGTAAATCTTGAGTCTAAGACTCTTATTTTATACCTCAACATCTGTAAATATCGGACATCTTATTTTTAATCATTTTCGCAATTTTCGTAAATTAAAAATTTAAAATAATTCAAATCATCACTAAAGGGCCTATAGTGATATAATCATTATTATTATAGTGTTCTTCTTCAAATTCAAAACTTCATAATCGGTTCTCAAGTCAATTTAGTTTGGTAAATTATAACTTTCAAATATCGGAATCATAATTAAATGATTTAAACATTAAACAATTCCAATTATCATTAATAGTTTAATTAATACTAAACTATTAATGAAACCATTACTAAAATATAAAAGTTATTTATAATAACTCAAACTATTTTTAAAAGCGTTTATATTACCCAAATAATTACCATTAATATTTAAATATTAATGTACTATTTATCCAAATATTAAAAGCCATTAATTATAACTTAAAATATTTTTAAATCCTTAATATCCTCTTTAAATGGTTTTTAAATAAGTAAAACTATTTTAAACTATTTATTTAATATTAATCATTAAATAAACTAAATATCATTAATATTATCTTAATATCATTAATATTTAATTATTAATGAAATTATCATTTAAATATTAAAAGTTATATTTTATAACTTCAAATATTTTTAAATACCTTATTTTCATTTAAAATGATTTTTATAATATTAAAATCATTTCTAAACTAAATTATTTAATATAATCATTAAATAACTTTAATATCATTAATAATTATTAATTAATGAAATTCATCACAAAATATTAAAAGTCATCACAAATAACTCATTTACATAATCAATTCCAAGCCAAAATAAACATAGTAAACTAACTAGTTTATTAACAACACTAACTAAACTTCAAAAATTCAAACTTTAACTAACAATTAAAAATAATAACATTACAAAATTAAATGAGAAACATACCTTAAATACTGAATTCCACACAATGAATAAAGACTTCCACGCCTAAAATTTAACTAAGGAGATCTTTATAAAAGTTCTCCCAACAACAAAGCCTTTCTCAAAAAATTGGAGGCCTTATTGTTGGTGAATGAAACAAAGGCCAAGCCCTTCATTTATAGGTTTAGAAAATGGTGAAGTTCTCAATTTAGTCGATGTGGGACTTGGTTTATACTAATTTTTCAATAGCTCACTTTATGCGATTTTCTAACGCATTGCTCATAATTCCGATTAATCTGATTTTTGGATATGTTATACATGGTATGTAAGACTATTTTTAAAAATACTGAATTACCCAATTCGGGTTCATTAGGTAGCCCAAACAAAGTCGTCAAAAGTGAACGCGTTCATAATGCTTTTCAATCTCGTTTCAACTTTTACCTTTTTCGCTAAAAATCCTATAACTCTTTCATTTTAAAACATTTTTGAGCGATTCTTGAGCCCACGCGAAGCTAACTTCTGGGGATACAACTTTTATTCTTTGACCATTTCCCAATTCCAACACATCATCCTTGAAATTCCGTTCAAATGGATCGCACCGCACTTGTTGGGAAGTTTTGACACTACTACTTTGAAATGTCATAACTCTCTCCTCCGATATCGGATTTAGTCCGCTTTGAGTCTATGGAAAGCTTATTTGGTGTAATATAACATACCAAAAGCCCAGATGGTTTTGGAAACATTAACTGATCGAAACAAAGTGTCCCGAATAGCACATCCATTCCGCTGACTTTCGGTTTTAAGAAATTTGACACATTTCCTTCCAATCACCGTAATTCCCTCATCCGAGGTCGAATGAGGTCATTCCAAAGCCTATGGCTTCCTAACTCAGTGCACTACAACATATCAAAAGCCCAGACCTTTTAAAGCACAAAAGTGGACGAGAATGCCCCCATTACAGACTACCCAAAAACAGTTTATCATGATCGATCAACCCATGTTTGACCATCTATAACTTCTAATCTATACATGATATGGACTTGATTCTTTTTTGCATTAAAGACCACATATCAGGCTACACATAACAACTTTTGAAGAACAAAACTCATGATTGAGCAAAGAGTTGTGGCCTCGACATTTGGTGAAAAAAAATAATGTAATTCGGTTTTTCCAACTTGCTTAAATCTTCAAATTCAGTGCACTTTGATGTTATGGGTCTTTGATTTATCAACCCATATCATCAATTAACATTCTATTACACAACTTTAAACAATCAATTGCATCAAATAACATCGAATCAAAGGATTTCTAGGTTTAGTGTTCTTATACCCTTTTTGCCAAAAATTCTTGATTCTTGCTTCGATTTGTTATATGGTGATGGTTGGGCTTTGTTTAAGAGTGTATATGGGCAATCTTGTACAAGGCAATTAAATGTAATATTTAATCACTAGATTTAATTCTTATAATTTACCAATTAACTTCTATCATTTGGTAAATTAAAACACTTATACTGATAACATCGAAATTAAACCCCAAATTAAAATTAGGGTTTCTCAACGTCATCAATTAGGGTTTCTAATTGACCATTAGTGGTTCTTTAATTATATGTGTATGTTACTAACACACCACACGTTCACGGTTTCTAATTTCAACCTGTTAGGGTTATAATAATTAGGGTTTGTCCTAATTATCGACGTCACAACGATAATTAGGGTTTCTTCTAATTACCGATATTCTTATTCACAAGAACCCGTATACACACCACTACTTAGAAATACCCCATAACCGAGTTTAATAATTAGGGTTTCACACCACGGTAATATCTTATGACCTAATTGGTAGTCGTTCTTCAATATTATCTCATCATCACATACCCAAAGTACATAATTATGGTAATCTTTGTAAAATCATTATATAAATAATATAATATTATTATTCTCATCTCTTGATCACAATCCCAATCCGTGGTTTGGATCTCATATCCGACTTATTCTTCGTACAAAGATCAATAATCAAGTTAAAATAATTAACTTAAATATTATGAACAATTCATATAATAAAATATTTATTATATAAATCTAATTATCACTTCATATATTATTTCCAATCATGTTTTCATGGAAAATAATTAATAAAAATATTTCGGCTTACAAAAATTTATTACCATATAATTTGAGGTAATTAATAATTCCAAAATTATTTTTAATTTTTCAAGTAATAAATGTATTCACATTTATCGTTCACTTTACTTGACACTTAGTCTCGTCATTAAATAAAAAAAAAATTATACGCAAAATTTCTTATTTATTTTATATAGAAATTCTCGGGTTATTACAAGATATATATTGATTGATGTTACAGGGATAAAATATCGACGATGAACTTTTAAATTCATATATAGAAGATAGTAGTTTGCATTCTTTACTTAACTCTTCTATTGAATTATCGCTTTCATTTAATGCAGCTTGTTGATTTAAAATTGGTTGTCTATTGTATTCTATTAGATTTTTCCTCGTTGGAGACTAACGATAATTTGTTGTATATTATCTTAGTCATAATATTCTTTCTTGAAGCTAGTTGAGCTCACTTTTTTTTTTTTCCATTTTTCTTTTTTAGGAGGCGAGAATATAGCGAATACGAGTCGGGGTATGGAATGATTGTGTTAGAGAGTTGTTTAGTAGTCTTCACCATTTTTGTAAAATAATGTATCAATAATTATGATGGAAATTTATTTTTAGTGATATTGTCAGATGGCAATATCAGTATTTAAACTCATTATTTATATGTTGTAATAATAAAGTTGTAGTTATTTACATACCATGTATTTGCGACTCGAATGGGTTGGATGGAATGGACCTATTTTGGGGGCGTCACATTAAACACATCAGAATGGACCCCAAAGGCCTAGTCCGCCATCGCAGATTGTCTTTTTCGGAGGCACAATGGAGACACCTCTCCGCCAGCGCCTCTCATGACACCCCCAAATAGGTATACATCACTCATTACGAAGTTGTCAATACATGGTACGTAAACAACTACAATTTTATTATTACAACAATAAATCATGAGTTTAAATACAAATATTATCTTCTAGACAATATCTATACTCAAATAAATTCTCATCATAATTATTTATACATTATTTTATAAAATGGTGAGGACTACTAAACAACTCTCTATAACCATCATTCCATACCCCGACTGCCAGCATTACTACATTCTCGCCTCTCTTGAGAAGAAAAATGGAACAAAAAAGAAAAGGGTGAGCTCATCTAGTCCAAGAAGAACATTATGACTAAGATAATATAAAACAAATTATCGTTAGTCTTCAACAGGAAAAAATCGAGAAGAATATAATAAACAACAAGTTTTAGATCAATATTCGCAATGGAAAATAATAATTCATAGAAGAGTTACGTGAGGATGAAATCTACTAATATCTATGAATTTAACAGTCCATCATCATTATTTTATCCGTGCAACATCAATCAATATTCATCTTGAATCAAATATTCATCTTTGCAATACAGGCCAAAGATATTCATCAGTTGGTCATGTTCATCTCAACACTGCTCATCTTTTGCACTACTACGGGCCAAAGATATTCATCATAAAATCGTTAATCTTTACACTACAGGTCAAAGATATTCAATTATATCATCATTTAGGACTGAGGATGATGAAAAATATTTTAAAGAAAACGAATCCAATGAAGCAAAAGAATAAATATTAAGGATTCGTATTTCAACTATTTCATGTCCAAAAATACTTCATAAATAATCATAGTGAAGTAAAATTCAAGAATGATCAAAACATGGATACAATCAAAGCTAGTATCCACACTAGATATTTTGACGAAAATAAAAAATTTAATTTTTCTCGTGAATAGTCTAGTATCGTGAATAAGAACTCCAAAGACAAAAAAGTTCTAAATTTGATTAAAAGTTTAGATCAATAATTGACATAATGATATTGGAAGAATTAATATCATTTAAAAAAATAATAATATCCCTTACCTCACAAAAGACAGTCTTTCTAAATGAAACACCTGATATAAAGGCATGATTTGAATTTGCACCGTATAGCAACACTCAAAGTATTAAAATACTCACAAGAATACGCTCAATATATCGAGAGAGAAAGAGAAAAAACTTCAGTTTCTGGTGTGATTTTCAATTATAATCTAAGCATCCTATTTATAGAAAAATGCTTAGAACACCAAAGCAGAAAATTTAATAAAATATTATTATTTATATTACAAATTCCTACGCCCACTTTTACCAACCGATTTCACCATCTAAAGACATGTTAAAGATGCCCACAAACATTTGAAAAACGTTTTTGTTGATATAAATAATTAAAACTTTCAAAAATCAATTATTTCGGAACTACGGAATTTCAATAATTCATAATAAATAGGCTTTTTATCAGAAAATTCAAAACTCGCATCTTTTCCATAGGAAATTCCATTATCTACAACTTTGCAGAAGAAAGTTTTTCCAAATTTTAAACAGAAATTGACCAAAATCCACAAACGGGCGATTTTACAAGCTATAATCAAATTCAGTCAAGAAATGGGGTCCACAGACATGAAAAACATGTTTTAAATATTTTTGGTAATAAAAATACTCCTCCTTCTCATATACTCATATATCTCATATTCATTGTAAAGATATCACCGTTATTATATTATAATAATATAATAATATATTTAAATGAATTATTTTATCAGAAAAAGATAAAATATTAATTTTCAACAATTGTTACATTAAAAATTTTCTCTCTATCTATATCCACATAAAATCAATATTTTTCTCATCATATAAATCAATAATTAATTTTTCACAAATAATATTACAGAATCATAATATCGACAACCGTGCGCTTCTCGTGATAGAGGGCTTTCCAATAAGGATTTCTCCCTCATGGCGCTAATTAATTAGGTGACCAAACCTCTCCTTAGATGTAACTTTCTAGACATTACCAATAATGTTATCCAATAATATTATTCAGATAATATGAATTATTGTCTGATAATGGAAAATACCGTAGTAGTGACAATTATTGAAACAATGAAATATCAATGCAAAGAATTATTGAATTAATAAATTAAAATATTGAGCAAAGATTACCGTAATAATTATTGAGTAATGCCTTCTTACGTAAGAATCAATAATTGGTGCAATACTGTGTGCTCTTCTTGTGTTTTAACCAATTAGTATTTTAACAATGATAATTGAGTATAACTCACGCCGTTATTTTTAAACAACTTATATTTGTCGTTTTTTTCATCTAATCGCTTTCCGTTATGGGGCCCACACAAGGCTGCGCCGTCGTACGAATATCCCCCGACAGTATGAATATTCCACGACCAACCGAATATTTTATAACCACTTGCTTATTTGAAATATTTGCGTATTTTATCCATAACTATCCACATTAATCAAATCAACCATTACTATTTCAAAATAATAAATAGAGAAACTTTAATTTCATTAATAATAAGTTGGGGTCTTACAGTTTCCGCAGAATTTTCTCTCTTTTTTCTCGACGGCGTTACACCGCCGGTATTATTCTCCGAAGCATGTCTCTGCGAATTTCTCTTGAATTTTTTGATAACATTCTATAATTTCTTTTCTCTCGTAAAGCTCTCCTACTCTGATGAGGACTTAACCCCATCACTACAACATTTTTTCAAAGTATGTCATACTTTCAAAGATTATTAAAGAAATCATGGCGTATAAGCCTATACATACTCGCCTCTTCTCTTGGATCGGTGGCGGATATATTCCCACAAAATCACCAAAAGATTCAAAAATCTTGAAACAGAGTCCTCGTTATTTCAATCCTGCGCACTTTTCGTATGAATCGAAGCTTCAAGATCTCCACTGCTTCAACTTCGGGCTCTACCCCATTCCAACATTAAGTTTACTCGGGCTCCTTGAATTGGATTTGGGTTTGGGTTTGAATTTGAAAAAGAAGAGGCCTCGTGATTATGAAAGAAGAATGTTAAACAAATGGGAGATTTATTATAGGTGGCGGTGGGGATGTAATGGAGATTTTGCATGTTGCAGTTGTTATAGATGAGGAGAGAGAGAAGAAGCCCTAAATTAAAGAATCCTAATTGAATATTAATTCCCTAAAATAAAGAATCCTAATTGCACTAGTATTGTAAATAAATATAGAAATATATTAGTTGTATAAAAATTTTATGAAGACATTATTATTATAATTATTTTTTAAAATATAATAGAATATGTAATTCATCCTAAAAAGAGTTAAGTTGTCAAAAGTTATTGTTCTATAAAAAGAGTTTAGTTTTTATGGATAATTTGACAATGAAGATGAAGGTCCAATATTCTCCTTAGATTATTAGTGTAATAAATTATGATATTAAAAAAAGAACAAGTAGTTGGGTTGAAATTGGAGATTTTAAGAACAAATAAAGCCCATATGGTTGAAGCCCAAATACACACTTCAGAAAATAAACATCCCAATTCAATCTTCGCGATTTCGTTTTTAGATGCCACAAAAGTTGAGTTTCCCGCCCAAATAGTTCATCGATTCATATATTTACTCATCTGCTCACTCTATTCGTCTGCTGCTAATGGTGGTCTGACTGCGAACCGATTTGGAGAGTCCAAAATTTTGTTCTCTGGTAGCAAAACCGATTGAAACCTTATTTTTCGAAACAATCAGGAACGTGAAAGGCATTGAGATGGAATCGACGACCAACGAGTTCAAGCCAACCGACTCGGACTCAATTCGAGGAGGGAGATCTAGAGCTCCCAGGCTGTTTATCAGCAAAATGGAAATGGAAAACTTTAAATCCTACGCTGGTAAACAAATTGTCGGTCCTTTCCACAAGGTTAGGGCTTATATCTGTGTGGACGTGTATGTATCTGTCTACCTTAATTTAGAAATTCGATGCTGTTTTATATTTCTTTTGGTTTCATTGAATTGGCGAACAGAGCTTTTCGGCAGTGGTTGGGCCAAATGGTAGCGGGAAAAGCAATGTGATTGATGCTATGCTTTTCGTCTTTGGAAAGAGAGCCAAACAGGTTAGAAAATTACTGCAATCTGGTTACTTTTCTCTCTTTATTTTGTCATCTTTTCATTTTCTGGTGTTTTTACAGCTGAGAAATGAAATAAATTGATTGCTTTTGGTTTTCTAAATGTCATACCACAAATTTAAACAAATTTATGTGCAGATGCGTCTTAACAAAGTGTCAGAGCTGATTCACAATTCTACAAACCACCAGAATCTGGAGTGTGCTAGTGTCACTGTATACTTTCAGGAGATCATTGATTTGGTAATTTTTATTGTTATTTTTCGGTTTAGGGCCGTCATTCCCCTCATTATATGGTGTGTAAAGAAGTTTCATTTCTTTTGCTTATAGGAGGACGAGACCTATGAAGTTGTTCCAGGGAGTGAATTTAGTATAACACGAAAGGCATATCGAAGTAATAGCTCTGACTATTTTATTAACAATAGTTCAAGTACTTTTACTCTGGTCACAAAGAAGTTGAAAGAGAAAGGAGTGGACTTGGACAATAACCGTTTTTTGATTCTTCAGGTTCGCAGTTTGTTATGTTTTGTTGTAGTTTGAGTAAAAAGTTTTATCTAGTGCTTTAAATCATTATTGTTGGCTTTTTATCAGGGTGAAGTTGAGCAGATATCATTAATGAAACCAAAGGCTCAAGGTCCCCATGATGAAGGTTTTCTTGAATATCTCGAAGATATAATTGGAACTAACAAATATGTTGAAAAGATCGACGAATCATCTAAAGAGTGAGTTTTATGATTTATTTCAAACATACCTGTTATCCCCGCATACACATTTATCCTCTATCGTACATCATATGTATATTTTTGGTAACTGCACATAAATTGCTGTTACTTAATTGTACAAAATGCAACGTCAATAAGTGCATGATTCAATAAGTTCATTGTAAATGGATGTGAAAGGAAGAGAAAATCTCCAATAGAGATGATTTAACATCATAAAACCAATGTTGTCAATTTTAAAGCATGCACTAGTGTTTAGTAGGACAATTGATCATATCTGGTCAAACTATTCAGATGCTGGTCACATGATTTATCTATATATTTGTATTCCTACACGAATAACTCTTCATCACGCACTTTGATTTCTGAATGAGTTCATCTACCTTTTATGGATGCACCTCAAGTTTCTAACACATACAAGGTTTTTTCTCCCTTCTCATAGGCTAGAAGCCCTTAGTGAGAGAAGGTCTGGGGTTGTGCAGATGGTTAAGTTAGAAGAGAAAGAAAGAGAGAGCTTGGAGGTATTCTTTTGTTTATGCAGAGTTTTACATTATCCGTGAGTTGTACTTTACTTAATCAGACAACTTTTTTCATATCATCAGAATGTGAAGAACGAAGCAGAAGCCTACATGCTCAAGGAGTTGTCACTATTGAAATGGCAAGAAAAAGCCACAAACCTGGCTGCTGAGGAAAATACTGCTCAAACGAGGGAAGTACAAGCAAAACTTTCCTACCTGGAAGAAAATCTTAAAAGTGAAAGGTAGTCTGGATTATAAAAGAGTTGACAAATTTTGATAAAATTGCTTGAATTGAAGATTTGTTTCAGTTGTCGTTTGAATGTAAATTGGGCATTTATTCTCAGGGAAAAGATTAAAGTAAAACACAATACATTGAAGGAACTTGAGGCTATGCACTTGGAAAAAGCAAAGCTTCAAGACGTATGCAGACATCAGTTTAAGTTTTTTGTGTGGTAGTGTTATTAGAAAACTTTGCATGGTATTATCTAGCTTGTAGTCTCATGAGAGAAAAGGCACTCATCTGTAGATCCCTATGGCATATCTTAGGCATGTTGTCATTTATGGTAATGATTTTTGCCTTAAATTCAGTTTGTCTTTGTTCAGATGTTCTGATTCAACTTTTGCAAGATGTGTTCTTAACCTTTTTTTTTTGGTTGGAAATCTAGGAACTTGATAGTGATCTTAGACACTGCAAGGATGAGTTCAAGGAGTTTGAAAGGCAGGATGTAAAATACCGTGAAGATTTCAAGCATGTGAAACAAAAGATTAAAAAACTAGATGATAAACTTGAAAAGGCAAGTGAACAAGTGGTCATCACATGTATCCAACTGATTCATGCATCTTACTTTTAGATTTTGTTTTAGGATTCAGTAAAGATCACTGACATCACAAAGGAGTCTGAGGAGTCAACTGATCTGATTCCACAACTGGAGGGTGATATTCCTAAACTGCAAAAGCTTTTGGCAGACGAAGAGAGAATATTAGAAGAAATTAAGGAGAACTCAAAAGGTTGTCATTTTTTTTATTGAAAGAGCTTTATATGTGAAATACTTAATCCAAGGTCCATAGATATTTCCTTGGATTATTTTCTAATTTCTATAGACTTGTAAATTTGTTAACCTTTTGTGTACATATTTTCTAATAGCACTACTGAACTGAATCCCATATTCCTAAATTCATTTGAATATCACACCAAAGTTGTCCTGATGATATTTTGCATTATAAGATGTTGTAATTCATTTGAAATTAGTGTAGTGATGATGATATTTGCAAATTAACCTAGTGCTAGCATTAGGGTTAAAGATAAAATCAAGAACTAAGCCAACTAAACTAACTTTTGTTTAAAATGATTTGCCTTTGCATTTTTTTTTTAGTTTTGTTTTGGGTTATTAAAGAGTAACCAATACTTTTGGTTGGTTACATGTTAAATAGTTAGAATGCCAAATAACCCAAGAACCAAGCCTCAATCATATAAGTTTTAGTAATGTTTAAAATACTTATTTATAGGGCTATTTTGCCACTTCATTTTCTTTAGTTGTTTTTACTATGTATGTGCTTTAATTTTAGTTGTTTGTCATTATTGTGTTCATTGTGAGCATCATTAATCAAATTATGGGAGCCAAAACATGTAAATTATTATATATTACTTTGAGTTTTTGTGTTTCTTATATGATTTTTTATTCAGGGGATGACAAGGAATGTAGAGAACAAACATTGTCCTTGCTCTATTGAACTTCAGAATAAATATTATAGTACTCAACTAATCAGATACAAACCAAGCTTGTGTTCAGCTGGTTTGGTTCCAATCACAATTGAGTTGGTTAGGGTTACTAGTATAGATCAATCATATTTAGGTTTGATACCTTGTAAATGTCAAATTAAACAAAATTTATACAAGGTGGGTCACATGGTGTAAGTTCTTCAAAATTTTAATTTGTTTTTTCATTCCTGTGAAAATCAACTAATGTTGTAAGAATTCATCATTTATCAGGCACTTGTGTTCAAAAAAAGTTAATTTTCAGAAGACTTTGAATAAGCCGATACACCTTTATAATGTCTTACTATCTATGTGGAGATAATGGATGAAAAAGTTCAAGTCTAGAATCTTCTTTGAAATTTTAGAGTTGGACTAACTTTGCAATGAAGTCTGTGATTTACTACAGTATTACCTTTTTACCTTGCTTCACATATGTATTTACACTGAGCTGTTAAATCTAACTGTTTATTCCTAATTTTCGTACATTGGCGACATTTAGTTACTTGAGATTTTAAATAATTGTGAAGTGAAAATTAATTATGGGTTTTAATTGGTGTGCAATCCAGTGGAAACTGAGATGTACCGTAATGAGCTTGCAAAGGTCCGTGCCGAACTGGAACCCTGGGAAAAGCAGTTGATTGAGCACAAGGGAAAACTCGAAGTTGCATCCAGTGAGAGCAAACTATTGAATGAGAAGGTGAGATTACAAGATCAATATTTAATTGGAAAAATTCTTTTGAAAATAGGATAGAAGGTGATTGCTTCTTTGTTATGGTGATGAGAAGATTTTAAATGACTTTGTTGCCATCACATGTTAGAGAGATATTTCTATATTCTATATGGGGCCATGATAAGTGATGAAATTTGCTGTACTATGATAACTCATTGTTAATATCGTGAATAAAGGTGGCGTACACGCTGCGATCAATATCAACCTGAATATTCAAAAATTACTCTTGCAGGCTGACTATTAGCAGCTGAAGGTATTAATTTATTGCTTCATTTCATTTCTCAAGCCTTTTTATCCCAACAGAAAACTAGTTCTAATGTTTAGTCACATTTTCGTTTGTCACCAATCAGAGTGTACACATATAAGTTCATCATATGGATTTATACAGAACTGGCTTATATTGAAACCTGTACTCGAGATGGATGTTAGTAATGTAATCATTCCTGTCAAATTTGAGATGTTTATTTCATTTACCAATGAAGGGGGGGGGGAACACTTAGATTTGATATTTGCAAAATTAATTACACATTTAAGGCAATCGAAAAGCCTACCCATGCAAAAGATATATACTTAATATCATGCTTCATGTACGCTGTTTTATTTGCTAATCACAAGACTGCTCTAGTTTGATCATTGTAAATTTGTATCTGGGTCATTATTCCTCAATTTTCATAAAATTCTTCACGTAACAAGGTATCCTAGTTTACAGCAATTTATAATATGACTTCCAAACCCCACTCCCCCGCAGAAAGTGATAATATGCAATCTAAATTCTAAATTATATTACAGATGTTTTTATAGGTTTTATTTACTGAAAATATGATTAAAAATTTGGACTTTTGTAGGGTTGGAAGAGTATCTTTTGGCTGACATTCTTTAGGCCATTATTACCTATCTGTGTTCATTTAACATCAGCACCAATTTGAAGGCCTTGATAGATAATAATTTGAATGGTAATATCTTTGCATAAAGTAATTTGATGCTTCCTTTCCCATGACCAAAGTGATTTTTTGTTTGACAATGTCCAATCTCTATGGTCACCCACTCTGATAATACCTTTGCATCTAGTCTTGTCAATTGGGGTTAGTAAATTTGCTCCTTTGCATCTAGTCTTGTCAATTGGGGTTAGTAAATTTGCTATTATGGTCTATGGTAGAGTTGGATGCCATATTTGCTTGAACTTGATTTGAATGTTCAGCATGAAGCTGGTCGTGCTGTGTATGAGGATGCTAAGAAGCAGTTAAATGACATAAATCAAAACATCGAAACAAAGACTTTGAGCATGGAAAATATGCAAAGTGAATTGGAGAAACATAAGCTTGATGCTTTGGAAAATCGTAAAGTGGAACAGGTATGTTTTCTTAATATTTTGTTTATTGTATTACAATTTCCGTTTATCTTTTTCCCATCATTGGACATGGTGAGAATATTTGAGGCTTCGCAGGCATGCCTAAAAGAGCAAGAAGCACTGGTTCCTCTTGAACAAGCTGCAAGAGAAAAGGTTACAGAGCTCCTATCTGTTATGGAATCTGAAAAGAGTCAGGGATCAGTCTTGAAAGCAATAATGCAAGCTAAAGAGTCGAATGATATACATGGAATTTATGGACGTATGGGTGATCTAGGCGCTATAGATGGTGAGGGTTTTGTATATAGTGTCCATACAATATACATTCATCTTTTCATGGTTGAAAGCAAAAGCATTATGAGTCTACAACAGTGAATATATCAAAATTTCGTAAGTCTAATTACGAAACTTTTACACTGTTCACTTCCATAATTTAAGAAATGAAAAGAGACCTGTTGACTGATTTAGAAGGTAGAATATAAATATCCAAATTCTTTTCTTCTCTCTATCTTCTAGGAGCTAACAACATCCTTAGTCTTTCTTGTACTTGGACCCATCATTGTTAGTTGGTCATATCTCTTAAAGGGGAGTAAATTGAACTCTATGGTCATGTGAACTCAAAGATTCTTCAAAAAGTTAGTTTGAAGATGGTTAAATGCATTCTAAATATGAGAACAATAAGTGAGTCACTTGCCTTTTCTTTTAGATTTACTGATGGATCTGTCCAATTATTTCATTGCTTTGAACATGATCATATGCCATTCTTAATCTGGTTTTGTGTATAATTGCTCTTTTCATCTGTTCCGTTTTTAGTGCCATTCACCAAAAATAAAAGTATAGTTGAAAATATAATATAATAAAAATATTGAAGTTTAATGTGCATGTATTTTGTCATGTTTAGGAATCCATGATGAATTTCACCAAAATGGGAATGAGGAGAGTAGTATATTAATGCATTTGAGGCATGCCTTAAAATTTCACCAAAAATGGGAATTAGGAGAGGGCGTGATAATTTATTATGTACTGACTATTTTTTTAATTCCGTTGTTTGGTTGTATTTTTCCTTGCAGCAAAATATGACATCGCCATTTCAACTGCATGTCCTGGACTTGATTATATTGTAGTAGAAACAACTGCTGCTGCACAAGCATGCGTGGAGTTACTACGTCGGAAGAATCTTGGTGTTGCAACTTTCATGATTTTGGTAACTGTTCTCTTATTAAAAACCAGATTCTCAGCACTACTGCTTAAATAAATCCTTTGTTTAGACTTCAACTGTATGGTTGTAAAAGCCAAATGTATCATTTGCTTGCTTCCTACAGCACCAAACTCAATAATGATTTATATTTTACCTTGCTATACATATACGTTCTTTCATTTTAACATTTAATGATGGTTGGCACACAATTAAATAATATTTAAACCTCTGTCATTTGAATATCTGAAATCTTGACATGTGGAGGTTTCTTGGTTAAGTGACCTTTATGGACCCTTTGCAGGTACATGCTCTGACCTATGCTTATCTTTTGCTAATTTCTCTTGCAGGAAAAACAAGCTAATCATTTATCAAAACTGAAGGAAAAAGTAAACACTCCAGAAGGAGTTGCACGCCTTTTTGACTTGATCAAGGTGCAGGATGAGAGAATGAAACTTGCTTTCTTTGCAGCTATGGGGAACACTGTTGTAGCTAAAGATATTGATCAGGTATGTTCTGCTTATTATTATAATACACACACACACACACACACACATATATATATATATATATATATATATATATATATATATATATATATGACCATTTTGTGGAGCAAAATGAGAATAATTTGCGCTTGTTATATATTTTTTTTCCAAAAGGGCCAAAAAAGTACAATTTATATATATATATGCATGTATATATCTTCAGTTGTTTTTTGAAGACCATTTATGGAATAAAAATGAAGAATAATTTGTGCTTGGTTACTACCTGAAGGACCAAAAAGTACAATTTTTCCTTAATTCTGATCTGAATTGGTGGCATTAACAGTTACTGAGCTGCTTATAAGTCTAGAAACATTCTGAGTTGGAATTTAGTCATTAAGCTGCTTATAGTTTAGGAAATGTTTTTTATGCTTAATTGCTAGAACCACATACTTTGTTATGCACATTTTTAATTGGAAAGCAGAGGTAAACTATGTAAAAGAATATAAATCCTCCAATGTTGCTACACATAAATGATGATAAAACTTACATCTCCAAAGCAGAGATAAATGGTACCAATTGCCAGAAAAACTCACAAATAGTGGATTGCATTCAACCTTACTTGGATTTGAGTTTGTTGCACGGACTTAATTGTGTAGTTTTTGTGGGTTACCTTTTATACTTCAAATAAATCTCATCTTGGGTTTGACAATTTTTGTGAATTTTTAGGCAACCCGTATTGCATATGGTGGAGATAGAGAATTTTGTCGTGTTGTAACATTGGAGGGTGCTCTTTTTGAAAAATCTGGTACAATGAGTGGTGGAGGAAGCAAGCCACGTGGTGGTAAGATGGGAACATCTGTTCGAGTCACCAGTGTCTCTCGAGAAGTTGTTGAAAATGCTGAGACTGAGCTCTCTGTGATGGTTGCAAAATTAGATATGATACGCCAAAAAATTGCTGATGCGGGAAGGCGTTACCAAGCATTGGAGAAAGCAGTTTCACATATTGAAATGGATTTAGCCAAATGCCAAAAAGAGGTAAAATTTGGTATAAACTGTCCACCATTTTGGCTTTCTATATTAATGAGAGACTGATGTAGTGAACTCTTTTATCATGTGACAGATTGACAGTTTGACATCCCAACATTCTTATCTAGAAAAACAACTCGATTCACTGAATGCTGCGTCAGAGCCAAAGAAGGATGAGCTTGATACACTGGAAAAACTTGCCAAAATCAGCACTAAAGAAGAAAAGGAAATTGCAAGGCTCACACAAGGTTCTAAAAATCTCAAGGAGAAGGTAAGGGGATGATTACCTATCATTTGCATCACTAATCGAGAGTTTTTGGAATTGTATATTTCAGAAGTGGTCGGTCATTCTCCTTGGCCATCATGTAGTTGTATTATCATTATCTTTTTGAGAAGTTACTTATTATTTCTACAACCATCCATTCTAGGCTTTGGAGCTCCAGAATAAAATAGAGAATGCTGGGGGGGAAAAATTAAAAGGCCAAAAGTCAAAGGTTAACAAGATTCAGTCCGTAAGTATATGCAAAACTTGTTTATGCAAGATTACGTAGATAAGTACTTCCACCAATTAATGTTGTCTGCTTTTCAGGATATTGATAAGAAGAGCACAGATATCAACCGTCACAAAGTTCAAATAGAAACAGGTAAAAAATTGATCAAGAAACTAACAAAGGGGATTGAGGATTCAAAGAAGGAGAGGGAACGAGTTGTTTTGGAGAAGGAAACGTTGCTTTCCACCTTCAAAGAGATAGAACAGAAGGCATTTTCCGTCCAGGAAAATTATAAGAAAACGCAGGAGGTTGTGTATGTTTATAATAACTTCTTGCCTTTTGGCATCTACCAAGTTAATTTAGTTGAATGGGTTCCTTTCAACTTATATTTGATTTATCCTGGATTTTTGCAGCGAATTGATCAACATAAAGATGGGCTTGAGAAATCAAAATCTGAATATGAAGAATTAAAGAAAACTGTGGATGAGTTGCGGGCATCTGAGGTTTTATGCCAGTTAGATCTCTATTTGATACATTTTGTTGTCATTTTATTATGTTACACAGTGTCATTAATGAACAGGTTGATGCTGACTACAAGCTGAAAGATATGAAGAAGATATACAAGGAGTTGGAAATGAAAGGAAAAGGATATAAGAAAAAGCTTGATGATTTGCATAATGATCTCTCAAAGCAAATGGAACAGTAAGCATTAACTTATGACATATATAGGGTGGTGCACGATTCCTTAAAATTATATTCAACCCTCCTTTTCTTTTATTGTTTTTGGTTGGTTGCAGGATCCAGAAAGATTTAGTGGACCCAGAAAAGCTTCAAGCAACACTGGCGGATGAAAGTCTAGCTGAAGCTTGTGACCTTAGAAAGGGTGTTGAGATGGTGGCACTGATTGAAGCTCAATTGAAAGAGATGAATCCAAATCTTGATTCCATCTCAGAGTATGCATTCTGTTCACACGTGAAGTAAGACACTTGTGTGTGTTTTTTAACTGTTTTAGTTTGCTAAGGGTACTCAATATGGCAGATATCGAACAAAAGTGTCCTTGTACAATGAACGAGTGGCAGATCTTAATTCTGTAACCCAGCAGCGTGATGATGTAAAAAGGCAATATGATGAATGGAGAAAGAAAAGGCAAGGCTTCCCTTTCAGCATACTCTCTGTCATCTTCTCTCATATATTGACACAATTATTTATTGATATTATTAACCAATTACTTCAGGTTAGATGAGTTCATGGCTGGATTTAACACAATTTCATTAAAGCTAAAAGAAATGTATCAGGTTTGCCCTCGATGTTTAATCCCTCTCTTGCTTGGCCATAGAGTTTCAGATGGTCATGCATCTCCCTTTTGTTTCTGTTCAGTTGGGATTGCAATGGCTGAATTACTAGAATCTGAATCTATAGAGTTTTTGTACCTAGTGGGTGCATTTTATCCTTTCAACCTTCCCCCAGTGGGGCAAAGAACTTGCTCCTTTCTTAGTTCTTTACGGCTTATTTATCAGTTCTGTTCATTTGCCCTATAATCGGTTTTGTCAAGCCGTCCTTTCCTTTTTTGTTATGTCGATGACTATAGTTCTTATAATCTGTCGACAGATGATCACGCTTGGAGGTGATGCAGAACTTGAGCTAGTGGACTCTTTAGATCCTTTCTCTGAAGGTGTCGTTTTCAGTGTCAGACCACCTAAGAAGAGCTGGAAGAATATTGCAAACTTATCTGGCGGCGAGAAGGTATCCTTTGAAAACTGAAAAACGTTGAATGGCTCTTTGGTCCTTGAATTTGTATTCTAACGCGAGGCTTATTGCTTTCAGACTCTCAGCTCATTAGCTCTTGTTTTTGCCCTTCACCACTACAAACCTACACCACTTTATGTGATGGATGAGATTGATGCTGCTCTTGGTGCGTGCGTCTCCATGGTTTATATGTATTCATTTTTTGATTTTTTTCTTTACTTTATGTGGTTTCACTTTCACTAATTAACAATTTTTTTTTGGTTTATATGGATGACACAGATTTTAAAAATGTTTCAATTGTGGGGCATTATGTAAAAGATCGTACAAAGGATGCCCAATTTATAATCATAAGGTATGTTTGCTGATATTTTGGTCTTTATTATATGTATTCAACTTGTTTTTAATATTCCAACTCAACTCAACTGCAGCCTTAGGAACAACATGTTTGAGTTGGCAGATCGACTTGTTGGAATTTACAAAACTGATAATTGCACCAAGAGCATCACCATCAACCCAGCAAGTTTTGTGATTTGTGAAAAAGCTGTATAAAGGAAGAGTTGCTTAATTTGCATTTTTAAGTTCACTCCCATGTCCAGTTATGTCCGGGAATGTGCTTGAAAACTGCTAATTTTGTGTTAGTGTATTTGTTAAAAAAACATCAGTCATGAATTATTACAGCATATATATATATATATATATTTATGTGAACGATGTATATAAGTTAAGAAATTTGCATTTGTAGTTGTTCAATTGTTCTAAGAATTTTAGTACAGAAATTTGAAATTTATTTTATGATGTAGTGAAATTTGAATCGCAATAATCTTTATTAGTATACTATTATTTGTTTTTGTTTGCTGGTATATTTATTCAACGGTGGAAATCCGTGTCACTTGCTTTTGTCACTTCCAAAGTCTTTTCATTAGCACCATATGCATCTATTTGCATCAGGTGAGTGGTTAAGCTTAAGAGTCGCGAGGTTATGTCCGTCTTGGAAAGTTTTTATAAGAATTTGTATGAATCCTTTTTTGCCTTTTAAGATGGCTGCCTAAATGCTAATTAAATGAGGTTCAACTCTTGGGTTGGCCCCAGACACTTTGCTCGAACAAACATGTTTTGCTCCACCCTCCATGGAAAGGAATATATATATATATATTTAAAACATTCCTCTTAGATAACTCTCACTCTCAAATAATATTCTTTTATTAAAATTATATCGTTTTAATTTTTTTTTAAAATATTCTCTTTCTTATTTTTTTTAACAAAAAGGTTAAAATAATTAAAACACATACTAATAAAATAATATATCTACACCTTTTTTTTTCCTGGTTGAAAAAAAAAAACAGTAGAGTAATAGAAGAACAGCAATTTGACATGTGAAATTTGAAACCTTATCCGGCGAGCGAGCGTCTTTTATGGTTCTTGGCAAAAAGAGGGCTGTAGCGAAATAATTTAGCGAGGCTAACCAGAGCCCCCCTTCCATGATTTTCAATCTAGTGGGACCCAATTTCCAACGAACCTCCAAACGGAGACATTCCGGTCGCTTGTCGCTTTGGTATTTCCATTTCCATTTCCATTTCCATTTCAAACTCTAAACGCATCTTCTCTATCGAATCTGTTTCTTCTTCAATCCCATTACCATCACTTGAGATTTTGCATCTCCCAATTTCCTCAACTTGGTTTCCTTTGCTCTCCACTCAAATCATCTCTTATGTTATGTTGTGTGAGATCCTAAACTATAACTAGTTCTTTGCGCCAAAAGATCCAACATATAAATGGCATCATTGGCTTCTCTTCCGTTTTCGGTTGACACTGCCATGGAAAGTTCTATTCTTCTTCATAGTGGGAACTATCGTCGACCAATGTTACCGGTATCTGTTTGTCGCCCTAGAAAATCTCTTGATTTTTGCATTTCAAATGATTTGACAATTGGGTCTTTCAAAGTTATGGGTGATGACTCGTCCAAGTGGAAGATCAAACGTCTGAAGGCAACGGGAAAGGGCTCAGGGGAAGTTGAGGATGGGGAAGATCCAGAGGATGCTCTTCAGGCCACAATTGAAAAGAGCAAGAAACTTCTAGCCGTGCAAAGGGACCTACTTGATCAGGTTTTTCTTACTATATTTCTTCCTTCAGTGAATCTACTAATAACTTTTTCCAGTTTTCACTATGTTATAATTGTTTAGTTTGTGTGGTTATTATCTTTTACCGTACAATTTAAGGGTGTTTGGTAATAGTTTGGATATCTGAAATGTGCTGAATTGTGGGTTCATTTGCTATTCTTTAGACAAGTTGAGCTGTTGGATCTCTGTTGTTAAGAGTTCAGTCGGTTTATTAGTCCAAGCTCCTATAATTCTTGGTTAAAATCAAGTCTCATCGAATTTTGATAGCCTAAAATCTTTACAGGGTTACTATATGTTTCTCACTGAGTAGAAAACTGGTTTATCCACTAGTCTCTTAAGGGTGTGTATATGTTTATTTCCTTCTTTTTGTAGCAGCCTTTGGTCTAAATCACTCATTCACTTTGACCCTGCTAACTCCTCAAATAGATAAACTCGTTATTATTAACTAGCAGGCTGCCAGGCTCTGGTCTAAAGAACATTTGGCTGTGTGTAAATTTGAATCTATGGCTTAGTTTTGTTCTTACCAATTCTTTAATCTCTCCAAATTCCTACTTTAGGTTTTGGTACTTGTGGCTGTGTGGAGTTCAACTGGTCAGTCTTTTCATCATGTATTGAAGAAAATGCACTTACTCAACTTCATTTCGAATCGCAGATTGCAGAAAGAAGGAAACTGGTTTCATCTATAAATAGTAGCATGATTAATGCAAAAGGCGATGGAGTTTCTTTAGAAGACGGGGATGGATCTTTTTCAACTATAGATATTTCTTCAAATGATGTTTCCGATACTTATGAACACTATAATCAGGGTTTTCTATCTAGTAGTAGTGTTAATACAACAGTAAATGAGTTGCAGGAAGATATATCCCTAGCTATCAACGAAGATTTATTTGAAGATGCAAAACAACATGAAAAAGGATTGCCCCTGAAAAGCTCTTCGGATTTGGATTCGTCCAAACAGTTGATAGCCACTGCTTCAAAGGTCGTAGTCTCCGATGAGTTGCCTGCCTTTCTTTCGGCTTCCACGGCCACATCAAGTCTGAAGCATGAGAGTTATGAAAATTTGAAAGAATCACGTGTAGAGGAGACCGGTCATGAAGCAAATGCTCCCAAATATGAAGATGTAAAGCTTCCTCCATTGGCTGGGGTTAATGTGATGAATGTTATATTGGTTGCTGCAGAATGTGCCCCTTGGATTAAAACAGGTACTCTCGTTAAAATAGTACTGACTGCTTTTGCACAGATGTCCTAGTGAAGAGGTCTCATAACCTCCATTTGTAAGAAGTAACTATATTCTAGTGGAAAGTAAGAAACCAATATGCGTATTTTATTTGTTTCTAATATTCTTTCCTTTTCCCTTGAAGATGACTGGAGAATGAACCGGCTAATAATCTGTGAAGTAACAAGTTTGGTGTACAATTTAGGGTAAAAAGCAAATGTGACAACTTTAGATGTTTTTGGGTATTGAGCCCTTTTCTTTTGGTTAACGCAAATCAAGCCCCTTTCTATATTCAAAAATTTGGATATTGAGCCCCCATGTGCCACATGGGCGTTGACCTACCTATGTGACACACGTGGCAGCGCTGAGATGAACATTTTTGCCATGTGGAACCGCTTACATGTGCATTTTCCAATTAATTAAAATCTCGGTTTCCCAAGAATCGAACTCAAAACCTCAATTTTGAGATTTTGGTCATCAAACCAACTGAGCTATGTAAAATTTATACTTATTTTATCAAAAGAATTAATATTTATACCAAATCAATTCATTTCCCCCAACAGATTAAAATAAAAAAAGTGTTATAAAAACTTTTCGATCGTTAATCTATTATTATTATTCATCGTTGTCACTGTAGATGCATGTAAGGGAAGAACAAAAAAATTGTTATTAATTTTTTTTTCTCAATAAAAAAAATATTCGTGTTTTATGTAAAACAAAATTCATATAATAATGTAAGATTTTATTTATTTTAAAGAGAGTTTTGTAATTTATAGAACAAAACAAATCCCCATTATCCAAACATATGAAGATAAAATCAAAGACAACAAACAAGAACCGTCAATTGAGTTTGGACACAGAGAATCACTCCTCCGTTATAATCCTTCAAGCTGAAGAACAGATAAAATTCTTAACATTATTTGTTCCTCAGATTGAATTCCTTAAATTGGATTTCACAAATCATTTTTTGTTGCTTCATGCCCGAACACTACCATTAAAAACACAATCGCAAATCTGAAACAAGTCACCCCATCGCTGCAACTACCTGATTTCAAAATTCACACTAGTGACGATCTGGGTTCAAAAACTCAAAATCAATCGGATAATTATATTTAGTTTCAGATAATAAGATGATAAGACTCAAAAATTACTGATCAATCAAATAATAAGCAATGAGAAGAGACAAGTTGTATCAAGTAAAAAACTCTTGAAACAAGAAATTAAGAGTTCGCAAATACAAAGACAAATCTGAATCCTTAAACGCGAAAGCGAAGAACGAGAGGGGTTGCAGACGAAAGCGGCATTAGATGCGGCGCGCCAGAGAGAAAAGAGAGAAATCCAAAAGCGGCGCTCTTGCTCATCAAGAAAGAGATCCTCCTAACCCTAAAGGAGTGGAAATCAGAAAGGATCTGACGTTGGTGAGTAAAATTTCTACAATTTTAGAGAGAATGAGGATGCCTAGGGTTTCTCTCTCTAAATAAGTGCGGCCAAAGACAACGAGAGGAGGACCGGAGGGGCGGAAGAGGTAGAGGAAGAGCCAGCCGGCGAGGAGCCCGAGGAGGACGATTATCGGAGGGGCAGAAGAGGTAGAGGAAGAGCCAGCCGGAAATAGGCGTAGTTCCCTCAGCTTTAGATGAGAGAGGGAGACGACAGATGAAGTTCGAAGAACGAAATGAGATACAGACTGAGACTTAGCAGATCAAGAAAAGGGGATTTGTTTTAATTTGGGGGAAATTTTTTGTTCAGTTATAAAGCATAATCCTTGCGAAAATATAGTAGCTAACCCGTGGTGCTCGGGTGGTCATTGGATCGAAATTTCAAGCTGGAGGTCTGGAGATCGAATCTGAGCAGCGACTAACTTTTTGGGTTCAAGTCCAATATTCGTCACGTCATATATGCCACATGTAAAATTAAAATAAAAATACCCACGTCAGATATGCCACGTGTGCCACGTAGGCGCCACGTGAGTAAGTCAACGCATATCTGGCAACAAGGGCTCGAAGTCCAAATTTTTTAATAGAAAATGGCTCAAAATGGGTTGACCAAAGGGCTCAATATTCAAAAATCCCTAAAATTCAGTGGTCAACCTTGCATTTTACCCGTACAGTTTATGATTCCCTTGGGGAATATAAGAGAAATTAAGAACAAATCTTAGAGGAGAGAACATATGTAAAAAGTATGAGAAAGATTAACTGGAACTGTCCTTTTCAAGGTAAAAGTGATCACAATAAAAAGAAATATAAAGAAAATATTGATGTTTATCCATGTTACCATGAATCTTGGGGTTATAAACTTACAGTCCCTTTTGTGGCATTGGCGATCTAATTTATGGTCTATTTACCTTTTGTGTTGCACGTTCTCTTGGTTGTTTTCCAAGTTTTATGATTTACACTTGTATTTGTTTTGAATAAATTGAAATGTTGCAATAATATATAAATAGATACATAGCAAAATATTATTAGTGCCTATTGTAAGCCTTCAAGCATATATATATATATATATATATATATATATATATATATATATATATATATCAGTGAGGGAGTTCTTTACTTTCTTAAAATGCGGGATTTTTTAATTTTTTTTTTTGCTTTTTTTTAAAAAACAACTAAAAACAAAAGTTTAATATTTTATGGAACTGGAATTTTTTCATAATACAGTGTTTTGGGTGTGATTTGGATACACATAACAATACTGTATACAAAAGTTTTGGGTGTGTTTTGGGTGTATCCAAATCACACCCAAAACACTGTATTATGAAAAAATTCCAGTTCTATAAAATATTAAACTTTTGTTTTTAGTTGTTTTTTAAAAAAAACAAAAAAAAAAGTGCGCATTTTAAGAAAGTAAGGGTTCCCTACCGGACCCTATATGTGTATGTACATTTTTATTATTTTCAGTGCAACTATAAGAATAACTTTCAAAGAGTTCTCTTAGGTGGGCTTGGAGATGTTGCTGGGGCTTTACCAAAGGCGTTAGCTCGGCGTGGGCACAGGGTTATGGTAATTCTGTAATATCTTTATTGTTAGCAACATAGTGGTAGGGTAAAGTATCTTTGCATAAAGCAGCTTATGGTCAACGGTTAAAATTGGACTGTAAAAATTTCAAATTAGGCAATTATTTAGGCTTCACTGGACTTTGTGTATGTTTTTATTCGCATCAATTTCAATGGTGTCAATGATAATATTCTTATTAAGTTGATCTTTATTCCATTAATGTGTATTTCTGACAATATGTTGAAGTTGACTTCTGTCAAATTGAAAGAAATCTAATTTGAGTAGGCAATTATGAAATGAAAAGCATATAAAAACAAAAATATGGACATGATCGACACATTATTTCTTTAAGATACAAAATTTGGATATGTAGAGGATACCACATGATGCACGCACACGAATGTTATGCTCATTTTATTATTGGTAATCTCAACATTCTATTCATATTCCTTTACTGAAGTCTTTTGTTGGCCATAATCTTGATTGATATACTATTTGTTTTATTTTTTATTTTTGAAAATAATATTTGTTTGGCATAAAAGAATTTAAAAAAGCTATATCTTAGATTCAGAATTTGTTTATGGCTCTGTAATGAGTATCCAAGAATATGTATGAAGTATCGGTATTCGATTCGATACCTGTCCAATATGAATATGTTGCGATCTTAGAAATGTTCATACTTCCCAAGCGGCCAAGTCATGAAGGATTTTCAAGTGACACACCTTACACCGTTTATAACCTATGAGTTTTTTTATTTAATTGATTTTATCATATTTATTGATTATATATATATATATATAGGACATAGATCAGGTGCGGGATCCCAAGATTTTGTTAAAATATCTGGACCCCATTTTTTTTTTTTTTTGTAGAACAACTAAAAATAAATAAATAAAAAATTATGGAATCGAAATTTTTCCATAATACAAAGGTGTTTTGACGTGTTTGAATACCTATATAAAAAGTGGTGGTGCATGCATGCATCGCACTACCACTTTTGTTATAGGTACCCAAATCACACCCAAAACACTGTATTATGAAAAAATTTCAATTCCATAATTTTTTTTTTTTTTTTTAGTTGTTTTGAAAAAAAAAAAAAAAAAGGTCCGTATTTTAATAAGGTGCGGGATCCCGCACCTGATCCGCTCCCTATATATATATATATATATATATATATTTGGAAACTTATAGGTCGTGGCACCTCTCTATGGCAATTATGCTGAACCTCAGAATACAGGGATCAGGAAAATGTACAAGGTAGATGGGCAGGTATGCGACCTATTGAAGCACTTAATGCGCCTCATTTTGTATTATTGTATGATCTACTTAACTGAATTTTTATTAAAACAGTGACGAAGTATGGTTTTTGTAGGATATGGAGGTGACTTACTTCCAAGCCTATATTGATGGGGTGGATTTTGTGTTCATTGAAAGTCCTAAGTTTCGGCATATAGGAGACAATATATATGGAGGGAATCGTACGGTAAGATATTTTGAAACTAGCTCTAACTAATCTTCATGACAGTGTCTGGCTGGTTGATGATCTCAGATTTTCTAATCAATTGGCATCACTCATTAGATACTGTGGTCTCTTGCGTTAAACCCCTCATTGTTTGCCTCCCACTAGAATCTATATCTTTCAAGTTTCAAAATATTGATGTATTTAACCTTTCACTTTCCTAGAAATTTTACCTTCACCACAACTTAATGTTGAAGAAGAGTAATCAATCTCCCATTACATGTGTTCTTCCAGGCCACATCTTGAATCTGTTTACCGGAAGTTGCATTACCTGATATGTACTAGTTAGACCATAGATCTATATAATATAGAGTATTTGGCTATTTGCTAATATCTGGTCTAGTGGGAATAATGTCTTCATTATTATTTTTCTAAGCTTCTTAACATAATTTGTTGCTCACTCTCGCAGGATATTTTAAAACGCATGGTTTTATTCTGCAAAGCAGCAGTTGAGGTATGACTTAAGCTGTGCCATGTTACACATATTTTTCCAGGATAGCCATTCAGATTGCTTTGTTCTTGTTAAATAAGGTCATGAGTGGTTAATGATATACATTAAAGGAATGCTAAAAAATAAGTATACAGTAAAAGGAGAGACGATGAAATTTGATTAGCATTAATTGTTGGATTTGTGACAAGTCCAGTAATAGCTTAACCGTTTGTTCCACACTTCGCATGCACTTATTCAATTTCTTATACAATTTCTGATATTCCGAAATGCCATATATAATGGAGAACTGGTGATTTTCAGGTTCCTTGGTACGTTCCATGTGGTGGGGTCTGCTATGGAGATGGAAATTTAGTTTTCATCGCAAATGATTGGCATACTGCCTTGTTGCCAGTCTACCTAAAGGCATATTATCGTGACAATGAATTGATGAAGTATACAAGGTGCATCCTTGTGATTCATAACATTGCCCACCAGGTTTGTTCCACAATTTTTATGAGCTTGTCCCTTTTTTATTTTGTCAAATATTGCATAAATCCGCGTTGACCTGCTTGAGGTAAATCTTCTCTAAATTTGTGCTGATTGATTCAGTTTGATTTTTACTATTTTCTGTACTGTTTTAATAGGATTTACTTATATTTGTCTGCGATACCTCGCATTTTTATTAGTCGCTGCCTTCATATACTTGTACCTACTGGACATGCCAACCTATTGAAATTTTTAGGATTTGATTATATTTGTCTGCGATACCTCACATTTTTATTAGTCCCTGCTTTCATATATTTGTACCTGCTCATGCCAACCTATTGGAATATTTATCCTTCTATAACTGCTTACGCACTGTTGGAGTGCTGTATCTTTCCATTTTAATAATGCTTACCCTCCAGTTATGTTTTCACCTGAACTGTTGAAAACAAAGCAAAATATAAAATTGCATAAAGTTTGACCTCACTGGTACGAGATCTATTCCTATAATGATGCATCTATTTCCAAATCATGTTTAGTTTTCTCTAAATGTGTCCTTGAATATTTAATTGTTAAGCTTCAAACACAAAGCAACCACCATAAAACTGCTGTTCTCAGTTGAATTTAATATATATTGTCTCAATCTTCTTTAAACCATATACTTCTTGTATTTTTAATTCTCTTTATCTTGTAATGCTTTTACACTGCATCCAGGGTCGTGGTCCTGTGGATGACTTTTCCTTTTTGGATCTTCCACCACATTACTTGGACCTTTTTAGAATGTATGACCCAGTAGGAGGTGAACACTTCAATATATTTGCAGCTGGTTTAAAGACAGCAGATCGTGTTGTTACAGTAAGTCATGGATATGCTTGGGAGCTGAAAACACCTGAAGGTGGTTGGGGTCTGCATGGAATAATAAACGAGAACGACTGGAAATTAAAGGGAATTGTGAATGGGATTGACACGAAAGACTGGAATCCTCAGGTGGATATTCACCTGACTTCCGATGGTTACACAAACTACTCTTTAGAGTCCCTTCAGACTGGCAAGCCACAATGCAAGGCAGCATTACAGAAGGAACTTGGTTTTCCCATTCGTAGTGACGTCCCATTGATTGGTTTCATTGGGAGGCTTGACCAACAGAAAGGTGTTGATCTGATAACTGAGGCAGTTCCTTGGATGGTAGATCAGGATGTGCAGTTGGTCATGTTGGGCACTGGGAGGCCTGACCTAGAGCAGATGCTGAGGAAAATTGAGAATCAGCATCATGACAAAATTAGAGGATGGGTTGGCTTCTCTGTGAAGACTGCTCATCGGATAACTGCTGGTGCTGACGTATTGCTGATGCCATCAAGATTTGAGCCTTGTGGCTTGAATCAGCTTTATGCAATGTCATATGGGACTGTACCAGTTGTACATGCTGTGGGTGGATTGCGAGATACTGTGCAGCCGTTTAATCCTTATGATGAGTCGGGGGTTGGGTGGACATTTGATAGGGCTGAGGCGGGACAGCTAATCCACGCATTGGGAAACTGTTTACTGACTTACCGCCAGTACAAGAAAAGTTGGGAGGGGATTCAGAGACGGGGGATGATGCAAGACCTCAGTTGGGATAATGCCGCTCAGAATTATGAGGAAGTCCTTGTTGCTGCTAAGCACCAGTGGTGAGTTTTGGTGGAGTAGAATCGGGTGTGGGAAGTAACCATATGCATCTGATTATTCTATTCGGATTGATCTATACTGAAGCAATTCTGATGCACAGGTAATTTCTAGAAAAGGAACTGCAGTATTCTACTGGTTATCAAATATTGTGTAGTGTTTCCTTTTTCTGCAATGGTTGGGAACAGTAACATGAATCCTTAGTTCCTTGACACTATTCATTGTGTCCACCTATATATTGTCTTGTACAATAACCAAATTAGTTTTTAGTCAATTTCGCCTAACCTTTGGGTTGACATGATGGTAATTGTAACGTGTCGGTTGGTGAAGTGATTATTAAAATTGAGTTTGCAATCGTTTAGGTTTTATCTTATGTTGTTTCAAGGTAATAAAAAATCCATGGCCATCTTCATATTTTCCCTGTTTGAGTAGTTTTGCAAAAGGGAGTATTTTGGAAGTAACGTAATATTTATTTATTTATTAAAATAAAAAAAAGTTATGTCTGTTTAGTTAAGATGTGTTATATTTCATGTTGGTTGTACTGTACATATGTATGTATGTTTGTTTGTTATGAAAATTTATCTTGTTTATCCAAAAACATATGCATGCAGGAGTCCTCCTGTCTGTCTGGCGCACACGTGGTGGTGGTAGATCAACTTTTCTCCTTTTACCCTTTAAATAAATAAAGCAGGCGAACAGCAGCCACTAAACTGAACTAAACTAGATTCTTGAGCTGTTTCCTTTCAGCCAGGAGCTGAAGCACACGTGTAACAAGGCAGACACGTGAACACACCTGATACGGTTTTTCTCACTTTTTTACTAGTACTACCTTTTTAGGTTGGAATATGGTCTGACGTGGTGCGCAGTTATGTGGGGTCCATTTACAGCCTATGTAGATGTAGATGTTATTGTGTGGATGGTTTTAACACCTCCTTTAAATCAAATACTCTACTAAAAAATTACTACTACTACTTTAATTGTCTTCTTTAGACACCGTTTTTGACTTCGTCAACAAATTTGAAACCTAAAAATGAATATAAAATGAGATTAATAAGTGTTAAATAACATCATCTTTTACTTAAAAACTAGAATGCTTTGATAAAATTATAATACATCATTAAAATAAAAGATAATGATAATAAAGTGTTATATAGATCGGATGGATGTTCTAAAATAGTAAGTAAATAAAAAAGAAAAGATTACTTATCCGGACTATGTGGCCTGTCTGTGTGACTGACTAGATGAAAAGAAGCAGCGAGTTAATACTATTATTATTATTATTATTATTATTCGAGTGGAAAGGGAAACATTGGGAAGGAAGGAAGGAAGAGACTCCAAATTAAAGCACAACCATTCTCGTCCACATAAAACCTCAAAAGGCAAATTTTCATACATTTTATTTTAGAATACTACTCCAGTAAAAAGTACGGCGACTTTTTGTAAAGGAAAAAGGGGTAGCCGAAGAATTGGCATTGCTTACTCATCTCCACTTTATGCATCAACTTGAGAAACAAAAAGTGGAGAGAGAGAGTGCAGATCTCAAGACCACATAGAACTTGTGGCTCACAATTGATTTCTCCTGCTGACGTGGCTCTCCCACCTGGTTAGACTACATCAAGAAAATGTACAACAAACCAAATACTCCTCATGTACTCTCTCTCTCTCTATCGGAATTCGGAGTCCCAACATCCCCAACCCAAATCATCCAATCCAACTCAGTGACTGGCCCAAATCCCTAAATCTCCGGATTAATAGTCTCTCTCTAAAGTTATTATCCTTCAATAACGGAAGACTAATGTCGGAAGCCAAAGATCCTGCAATAAAGCTCTTTGGAAAGACGATTCAGCTGCCGGAGATTGTCGCGCAGCCGGTGGATTCTGGCGGGGTTAATCCGTCTTCTTCTGCTGAAGCTCCTCTACATGACGGTCCACCTAGTGAAGATCGTCCTTCGTCTCCCAATTCTTCAACTGAGGAACATAACTCGGACGGAGTCGGGGAAGACCAAGAAGCAGAGAAGGTATGGTTTGGATTGATTGTTTTTAGTTATAAAAATGACCCATTTCTTCAAACATGGAAAGGACTAATGGGTCGATCTTAGTTTTATGTAATTTGATAAATCTTTGACTTTGGCTTAAAACCCTGTATTTGGAAATTTAGGGTGTAAATTGGGTTTTTGGATGAAGTAGTTTTCTCAATTAAGATGGAAAATACTATAAAGCTTTGTGCTGAAAACTAGAATAATTTGGTACGTGTGGAAAGTAATTAAGGTTTACTTTATTTGAGCTCTCCTAATTTGTAGTTATACTTTTGAGGTCCTCTTATGGATTAGTTCTGAACAATCACAACGTTTCAAGCAGTAGTCCCGATCTGTATACTATATATAGAAATTGTTTAATGTCTTCAACAGTTGAAGTTGATTATAATTTCCTCCATACACTTGATTGAGTTCTTTTTCATTCTTTGGCTCCTGTGTAGTTTGGTTTTTGCAGTTTTGCTGTTAAGGATTTGTTTGACTCGTGTAGTTATTAAAATAATTTGCTCGTAACCTGCTTGCTCTTTACGGATTATTTTGAAATTTTGATAGAGATAACTCTTTGTTTTTTTACTATAATTGGGAAGTTTTGTTTGGATTCTATATCATGGCTCATGATTTTAAAGGGAATTTGTTGTGTTTTTTGTTTCATGAAATTAAGAAGTTGATCAAGTGGATCAAATTTTCCCTGTATGAGTTTATGATAATTGACTTTTTACTGCAGATAGTTGTGATATGCTTTTCTTTATTAACTTTTGGTGCTGTTTCTTTTGTTGTTACTACACTCCCTGAAATGGGAGGAGGATGTTTGTGGTTATTCTCAATTTCATCCTAAATAAAGAACTGTGTCAATTACTTGTTGATCTTCAATTAGATGAATTGGTTGCGGCTCAGTATGCTACAAATCCTGTCTTGTCCATTTCTACATTTTCTTTGTGCCCTTTTAGCTTGTCATGAGACTGAGTAGAAAGAATGACACTATAAATACGATAGTGGAGAGTTTAATCCCTCCCTTGTTATTACAGTATTTAATATTAATATTTCATTCTCAGATTTATCTTGCTTAACAGCTAATCTAAAGCTTGGCTGAGATGAATTGAGTTCTGATTTTTGAACGAAAAAAGTAAAAATTTATATCGAATTCAATTCTTTAAGTGGATTAGTTTCTCGTTATCTGTTCTTGTTATTCAAATTAGATGCACGCATTTGTTATACTGAATTTATTTGTCATATTGCAATAAAAGAAAATCTAGCCAATGATTTATCAATTTAGTAGTTACATAGAACTCTTCGGCAGGCTAATTTTAACACTTGAACGGATTCATTTCAGGATATGACAGCGGAATCAGCGGAATCACTGATCGATACTAAAGAGGATGAAGCCCAACCTATGATGTTGGAGGAGTCTAAAGATCCAAATACAACTCCAATTGTAAACGAGAACACCAAACCACGTGATAGTGAAGCTGCAGATGTGGATGATCCAAACACTGAAGAAGCACAGAGTGAGACAAGTAATTCACAAGAGAAGACACTGAAGAAACCAGACAAGATACTCCCATGTCCCCGTTGTAATAGCATGGAAACTAAATTCTGTTACTACAATAACTATAACGTTAACCAACCCCGACACTTTTGCAAGAATTGTCAGAGATATTGGACAGCTGGGGGGACTATGAGGAATGTGCCTGTAGGTGCTGGTCGCCGCAAAAATAAGTACTCAGCCTCTCAATATCGCCATGTAGCCGTCTCAGAAGCTCTTCAGAATGCCCGAGTAGATCTTCCAAATGGAATCCACCATCCTGCTCAAAAGACCAATGGTAATGTCCTTACATTTGGCTCCGACACACCCCTATGTGAGTCGATGACTTCTGTTCTGAAAATTTCTGGAAAGACAATGCTGAATGGCTTCCACAAACCAGAAGAAGTCAAAATTCCTGTTTCTTACGGACCTGGAGAAATTGTGGATGATCACTCAAGTGGATCTTCAGTCACTGCACCAAATTCAAAGGATGAGGTTGGTAAACCAGGGTTACAAAATCCAGTAATTCAAAGTTGTCAAAGCTTCCCGCCTCAGTTACCATTTTACCCTGGTGCCCCTTGGCATTATCCATGGAATACAGGTCAATGGAACTCTCCTGTAACCCAAGTATCCCCACCTGGTTTCTGCCATCCTGGTTTTCCTATGCCATTCTACTCTTCGGCACCTTATTGGGGTTGTAATGTACCAGTACCAGGCCCTTGGAACGTCCATTGGCTTACCCCTACAAATTTGTCTCCAAGCCAAGCTGCTCCTTCTTCTGTTCCCAATTCCCCAACATTAGGAAAACATTCAAGGGATGAGACCATGCCTAAATCAACTGGCTCCTTTGATGAGGATTCAGCAAAGGAGAACAATCCCGAGAAGTGCCTTTGGGTCCCAAAAACATTGAGAATTGATGATCCAGGAGAAGCTGCAAAGAGCTCTATATGGGCGACATTGGGGATAAAAAATGAAAGAGCCGATGTAGTTAGTGGAGGAGGCCTCTTTAAGGCTTTCCAATCAAAAGAAAATGAAAAAGGCCATATCTCCAATCCCTCCTCAGTACTACACGCCAATCCCGCAGCAATGTCCAGATCACAAAGCTTCCGTGAAAGCACATAAGCAGGTAGGTATGTTTGTACAGTTGTATACGACTTGTGGCAATGAAAGGACAAGGCCATCGATTCACAAAGTTGTGCTACAATTTTGTGCATGGATGTCCGCCGTTCTGATTCATTAGCCCCGAATGTAAAAAACAGTTTTTGCATAAAGATCATCAGCTGGGAGCAAGAGCAGGGGAATCCTGCACCGTCTTTTCAACAGGAGAGATACAATTGATTAGTTTAAATAGCCAGTAGCCACTGACTTCTACTTCTCTTCAGGTAAAAGATTAAATAGTTGGGTCTTGATTTCAGATGGATGGTTGTTTCCAGTTTTGTGTTCAAAAATTAATATGTAGAGAGCATAACAAGTTTTTGTACCATAAGCCATATGTGTGCCGTACTATAAATTTGGGGAAAGTTCCAACTCTATGTAATAACTACTACTACTACTACTACTACTTTTGTTCTTAATATTTTAACTTTTGTCATGGTAGAATTCTTGGCTCTTGCTGCCTCATCTTTTGTATATATATATATATATGCCCACTACCCATCTGGTGCTTGTTTTCATTTTTGGTGTAGACCTTTTAAGTCCGGAGTAGACTAAGATCTTGCATATATATAGGCAGGCTAGCATACTAAAATAATTTAGATTAGAGTTAGGGATTGCATTCTACATATTCAGTATTAAGTTTCACACTTTCAGCAATCATAAGAACCAAAAAAAAGGTTTGTTATTACTCTATTTTGGGATTTTATTTCCTAGGTATTCTCACTCATAGATTAATATTATTAAACAGCGTGAAGTTTTATTTTTTTTTAACAAATTGTAGGTATGGGGAGAAAAGTGGTGAGCCTGAAGAATATGCAACTGTTCTATTTCAGGTTTAATTTGTTCTTGGTGTTAATTAGTTTTAATCATTTTTGGATGAACTATTAAGTTATTTATTACCTTTTGATGACGACAAATTTATTTATTTCGTAGGCTCGTTTGAAAACTGTTTTCACTTTCATATTTCTTTTTTCTTTTTTACTAGTGAAAACAAAAATTAGATAACGCTAAAATTGAATAAACAACTATTTTGTATTTTTACTTTTTCGCTGCCAAAGTTGATTTTGCTTTCATTTTTTTAAACAATTACCAAACACTATTTTCTAATTTTAAATTTTTAAAAAAATGAAAATATATACAAAAATTTGAAAGCGGAAATACTTACCAAATAGACTCCTAATTTTCTACTTTACGTCCATAATTTGCTTACTGCGACTCTTTTTCCAGCTAATACTCCATCTATTTCAAAATATAACATTATTGTTGTTGAAGTTAATTTAAGATATTTTTAAATTTAAAATTTATATTAATTTTTTTAATTTTAGTAAGTACAAAAATAAATATTATAAATTATTTAAAAAATATTACTCCTTATACGGCTAATATTTTTATAATTTTTAATTAATCATCTCAGTTTTGAGTTTGAATAGATTTTAAAATTAATAATAAGCTTATAATTTAAGAGACAATATTTTTTTAAAAAAAATTAACACAAATTACGCACA
This sequence comes from Panax ginseng, assembly GCA_020205605.1. Lineage (NCBI taxonomy): Eukaryota > Viridiplantae > Streptophyta > Magnoliopsida > Apiales > Araliaceae > Panax > Panax ginseng. The sequence continues at coordinate 154,534,430 of CM035129.1, forward strand.
ATCCTTTTCTTTTGGTGCTACTAACTTGTGTATTAGGAAGTATTTTGGTCCCTCAAGGTTTGAAAATTTTGTAAGATTTATTTTTATTTATCAAGTTGTTTATGAATTGCTTCTGATTGTAAACTAATTTTATTATTAAATTTATTATAATTGCATATTTGTATAATTTGAGCATAATATTGTATTTATGTTATTTTAATTGAATGATACATTTACATTCAGGTAACTAATTAAAACCCTTATTTAATTTTTTTTTCTCTTTATTTATTTTATGAAACTTGATATTTTAATTTTAAAAAGTTTAATGAGTGATCATAATATTATATATGTTAATTCTAATTGCATATTCAATTTATTTTTCGATAACCAATTAAAACTCTCATTTATTTGATTGCAAATTTATGAAAATTTTATTATTAAAAAGTTCAATGAGTGGTCCAATAATATTGATTAACTCATTCTTGTAGTGTAGTTAATTGAATTTTTTGTTTTTTGTTTTAGAATCATGAGAAAATCACATACTATTGATTCATTTTTCAAGAGAAAACAATCAAATCATGTTAACACATCTCTACTTACCCCTAAGCCTAATATTTAAACATCTCTGCTTACCTCTAAACAAGAACAACGTTCTCTAAAATTACTAAAAATTGAAGGTAAAAAATGTGATATTAATTATTTAGAGCGTGATCCTGAAAAACATATCGAAATATGGAAATATCATGGTGATCTATTTGATGAAGTTCGACGAGCTTACATCAATTACGATCCATATCAATGCATTCTTCCCGAGTACCCTTTTTCTGAATATATATTATGTTGTTAAAATTTTTTTTTACCCCCCTTAAGATTAAATCATGATTTCGTCCTTATAAAGAGTTGATATTTTCACAAAAAATAATAGTTCTACAAACTCTCTCTTGTATGAATAATAAATAGATTTCACATTAATGTAAATTTTTTTATATAAAAATATTAAATTTTAAGTGTAAAAATAATAATTCCCATTAAATATTAATGATCGATGTCTTCGTATTTACTTTACATAGAATTTTCATAGCAAAACATCTTTAAGTTCACTGCTTATTTCGAGGAAAACAAGTTCAAACACGTTGTCGATGCAAATAAATCTGATACTTAAAAGATCCATTAGTTTAAGGTCCAGAATCTTGTTACAAGATCTTTGCCTACGGATTAAAATTTATTTTATTATGAGAAGTTTTTTTTTATGTGAAGTTTGTTTGTAAGTTTATTTTAATTCTTGGTATTATAATAATAATGATGTACTTAATTATAAAATTATATTATATTCCCTAAAAAATGAGATTTTCAAAAAAAAAAAAACCTGAATCTTAATTAATGTCTCATCTTGCATGCCAATTATATTGTCATATGCGAGATTCATGCTTTGATTAGTGTACGAATCCATTCCAAATTTTATTTTATTCATAGTCAACTCATTAGTCCAAATATAATAATTTGATAGTCCATATTATTTTTTTTTGGTGATTTTCATATTATCTTGGTCCTATATTTTAATATTTGCAAAACTCAACAACTAAGGTCATAAAATGAACCAAACAATTTGAGTTAAATTCGAACTCGACTCGAAATATAAACGATTTAAATATGAATAAATTTTAAAGTTCGATAAATTACTCGAATTTTTTCAAATTATAATTTTCTATTAATATTTGGATCATATTCGCTTAAAAAGTTCAAATTGCTCGTACTCGTTTCAAGATCGTGCTCGACTCGATAGCTAAACGAGAGTTAATCAAACTTTATTTCATATTCGATAAATTTTATGAACCAAATCTGAGCAACTCAATACTTGTTTCGACTCAATTCATTTACACCCCTATCAATAACTCAAAAATTAAGTTTCTCACAAATAAGAATTGAGTAAAAATAAAAGTATTATTAAAGATATTAAGAATTGAGCAAATATAAAGAAAAAAAAACTTTTGGGGTATTAAGTCACCAAATTTTCACAAGTAAATTTGATAATTCCACAAGTTTTTCTCTCACATGAGTTGGACCACATTTATTATTCATGTAAGAAAAAACTTGTGAAACTATCAAATTTACATGTGAAAATTCATAAAATATTGCTCAAATATGACATATTTAAAACTTAGTTAACAAGTCATTTCTAAGCTCTGGTACTTTGCATGAGTTATTGTTGGTCGTATTTCGTGATGAATATGTGCGTATAAATATACACGGTCAACAAGTAATAAAGAGTAAGTAGAGTATCGTTCACACAGAGAATCATTTAACAAAATTCACCAAGCATTAACATGTAACTAACTTAATCTTATTTAAACGAATGATTTAGTATTTTGAATTAAAGTATCTTAACCTGTAACTTAACCTTTGATGTTTTCCCTCTATGTTTCATGCTATGAGAAGAAACCCCAAAATCAGTACCCAATCTCTAGCAAAGTCAATTCAAACGACGGTTAGGTTTGGGAGCCATTATCGATCCTTCTTCTCTTTGAACTGGTTGACGAGATCAGGACGGATTTGGGAGTGAGAGAGAAGAGAGGCTAGGGTTTTGGGCTACAAGAGAGTGCTGACGTTTTATTTTAATTTCAAATTCAGTTCAGCATTTTTTTTGAGCTCTGTGTTTTTTAGATACATAACGTTTTTTAAAAAAAACGTTATCTAGTTAAAACCAAAAAATGTCCTATTTAAATAGATAACGTTTTTTCGTATATATTTACAACGTTTTGTTATAAAATGTTGTGGAAAAAAATACCACAACGTTTTTTATAAAAACGTTGTGGTTTAAGTGTTGTCTATTTACTACTTTGTACTAGTGCCAATAGTCGCTCACACAGTTCCCAAGTATAAGATCTACAAAATAAAAACAAAATGCATGAAAAATAACTACGAAACATAAGTTTAAACAACTAATTCAAGTAATAGATATCAAATAAATAAGTATAAAAACTACTTATCAGTTATTAAACTTGTATCCACAAAATACCATTCTTTAACTATCAACAAATAAGCTCAAATTTGGAGAATAATAATTACTTTCACTTTTATGAAAAGAATTTTTTTTTTCCTAATCAATTTATGAAATTTTAAATTGAAATTTATTGTGAATTTGTTTGATTTTGATAAACGCAATAGTTAATATTATAAATTGCTTAAAATATTGTTTTAAAAATTAAAATAAATTCACATTAAATTTTAAAAATTAAGATTTTGTGAATTAATTATGATCGAACAAAGTCAAAATGGAGCAGAGGAAATAATAACTACACGGAAAAAATAGATACAAAAAGAAATGTGCGATTTTCATATTTGTAAAATGTGATTTATAAAAATTTATGAGACCCAATTGCGACGGATCCCGAGCAAGCACCATTTTGAGTTATAACTGTCGCCTTATTTTGGCGGAATATACAAATAAATGGATTGGCCTACGAAACGAAACGGTGGAAAAATGCGTACTACACCGCCATTACGCTCCAGCGCGCTTCTCAACTTAACCGCCTCTTTTCTCTTCAAGCTAAACCATACTCATATGCCCTTTTATTTTAAGGACACTATCAAGTTCCTAAAAGATTCAGCTGACGCTAAAAACCTCAAGTTTGGTAAAGTTATTCATGCCCACTTGATTATATCAAACCAAGCCTCCCAAGACCATGTGATTCAGACAAATTCTTTAATCAACCTTTATTCCAAATGTGAGCAGCTCAAGTTTGCTCGTCACCTGTTTGATAGATTGCCCCAACGGAACATAGTTTCTTGGAGTGCGCTGATGACGGGGTTTCTTCAAAACGGGTTTGCTTCGGAAGTTCTTGAATTGTTCAAAACTATGGTTTTAGTGGATCATATTCGTCCAAATGAGTACATTTTAGCTACGGTTCTATCTTCTTGTTCTGGTGGTGGGAGGATTTTAGAGGGCCAACAATATCATGGGTATGTGCTGAAGTCTGGATTAGTGTTCTATCAGTATGTCAAGAATGCACTTCTAAGAATGTATTCGACGTGTTCGGATATTGGAGGAGCTATGGGGGTTTTGTACTCTGTGCCTGGTTCAGATATCATAACCTATAATTCGATTATAAATGGACTTTTGGATCATGGGTATTTAAGTGAAGCATTAGATGTTTTGAGTAGGATAGTGGTTGAGTGTCTGACATGGGATGAAGTCACTTATACAACCATTTTTGGCCTTTGTGCCCGACTTAAAGATTCAAAGCTGGGTATGCAAGTTCATAACCACTTATTGAAGAGCAATGTTGAGTTTGATTTGTATGTCACTAGTGCAATTATAGACATGTATGGGAAATGTGGCCAGATTTCATTTGCAAGAAGAGTTTTTGATGGGTTACATACTTGAAATGTTGTCTCATGGACAACAATCATGACTGCTTACTTGCAAAATGATTACTTTGAGGAAGCATTGAAACTATTCTTACACATGGAACTTGAGGATATTGTACCTAATGACTACACCTTCGCTGTGGTGTTGAATGCTAGTGCTAGTTTATCAGCATTGGGGTACGGTAACTCATTACATGCATATGCCGAGAAGTCAGGATTTAAGGGTCACGTTATTGTCGATAATGCTTTGATCAACATGTATTCAAAGTCTGGCTGCATTGAACTTGCTAATAAAGTGTTTACAGATATGATATATCGAGACTCCATTTCTTGGAACTCAATGATATCAGGATATGCTCATCACGGGCTAGGTAAAGAAGCTTTGGCTGTGTTTCATGACATGCTTGCTGCAGAACAGAACCCTAACTATGTAACGTTTATTGGGGTTCTCTCTGCTTGTGGACATCTTGGTCGAGTACAAGAAGGATTGTATTATTTGCATGAATTAATGATACAGATGGGTATAAAACCTGGGTTGGAGCACTATACTTGTATTGTTGGACTTTTTAGTAAGGCTGGACTACTCAATGAAGCCGAAAATTTCATGAGGACCACCCCAATCAATTGGGATGTTGTTGCATGGCGTACTTTGCTTAATGCTTGCCATGTACATCGGAATTATGGTCTAGGAAAGCAAGTTGCAGAAGTTGTCTTGAATATGTACCCCCATGATGTGGGTACTTATACCCTGTTGTCTAATATGCATGCCAAGGCAAAGAGGTGGGATGGAGTTGCAAATGTTCGGAAGTTGATGAGGGAAAGGAACATAAAGAAAGAACCTGGATTGAGTTGGACAGAGATAAGAAACAATACCTGTGTCTTTGTTGCAGACGACAAAAGCCACCCAGAGTTTAATCAGATTCATGAGAAGGTAAAGGAACTTTTGGATAAGATTAAACATTTGGGTTATGTGCCGGATATTGCTACTGTACTTCATGATGTGGAGGAAGAACAGAAGGAAGAATATCTTAGTTACCACAGTGAGAAGCTGGCCATAGCTTATGCTCTGATGAAAACACCTCCTGATGCACCTATCCATGTCATTAAGAACTTACGTATGTGTGATGATTGTCATTCGGCTGTAAAACTTATTTCTAAGGTCACAAATAGGATTATAATTGTAAGAGATGTCAACCGTTTCCACTGTTTTCAAGATGGTTGCTGTTCCTGCCGAGATTACTGGTGACAGTTTCTGAGGATGTATAAGTTGTATAATGGGTGACCAGAGCATACATTGAGTTTTTGTTATAATAATGGATGAAGTGGTACCAAAGAGAGAGAAGGGTAAATGCAGCAAATGGTAGATCATTAACTTAAACTAGCACCAGAAACTAAATCTCTGCCACCCAGTTGGGAAAAGAAGTCTGGATATAACTTACCCTCAAAGCCAGTAAAGCAAACTGTAGTTTGCTAGTTCATCAGCTTCACCAACACCTCTATAGATGAAAATCAACTTCCAAGAGCCATGTGTGTTAACGAGAATCTACAATCTTCAGTCTGGGGTAAGATAGACCCGTGAGTAGATAGAAGGTTTTATAGTTTGCATTTACTGCAATCAAGGAGTCTTCTTCCAGAGCTACATGATGCCCAAGCCATAGGTACAGCTCAGATCTTTGGTTCAATGAGAGGCTGTCTTCAAAACATAATCAAAACCTGAGCAGTCCCTTGCATTGCAGCAAAACCAAACTTTTCTTGAACTCCCTCTGTCCAGCAACAAGTGTACCATTTTCAATAAAATTACTAAGAAAGTAGGACTTTTTTTTCCCCCAACAATTCGGAATGCAGGGTGTATAAATTTAACGTTATAGATTCTTCAGAATTTAGATACCAAACAATCATAGTTAAGGTGAACCAATTTGTTACTTGTTGGCCCTGAGTCTGCTGATTTTATGACCATTGCTATAATCATTTACTATGTACCAAATTCTTAAGCAGAGACTATAAGAAGCATCCTTTTTGTAGGTATAATCTAGATTTTTGTTACAAGTCACTTCTCTATTTTACTTGTTTATGGGATCAGACTTTAGTTTCTTTTCCTACCACTATTAAGCATAGGCAATTGGGCATGTAATTTCCCGACCATATTGGAGCTAGATATGGATCGGAAATAGATGCTTCCTCTAATTTTTTTTTTTTTGAGGTTATTTGTTTATATACTTGGATAAATATGAACGTAAAGGTGATAATAATGAAATAAAAATAACAAAGAGACGCGCTGAGATGAATGTATTGAATTAAAGTTGAGGTATGTTCTGAATCTCAAGTCTTTCAGAAATAATAAAATTCAGCAGAAGCAGTTCTCCATTAATTTTACAAATTCTTGGAAATCTATCCTCCCATCTCCGTTTTGATCAAACACACAGATCATCCGCTTGCAGTTCTCCATTTGTGATCTGTCTTCCGATCCCAAAGCATTGAGAACTGTTTGCAACTCCCTTGCATCAATAAAACCATCTCTGTTTTCATCAAACACATCAAAAGCTCCCTTCACCTCATCCAAGCTAGGCTCTTTCTCTTGGAATAGACGAGAAAATTCATCCGAACCAAACCTCTGCTGAAGCTTTGCATCTTCATTAGGGTGGCAAAAAATCCCAAGCCTTCCCATCACCATCTCCACCTCTTCTCGACGTACACTCCCATCATCATCTATTTCTCTTTCGTTTAAGCAAGGCCTCCTTTCGGACAACTCAACCACATCTTGCTTCCTTTTCCCTACTTTATTCGTATAACTATCCGATAACCCGAGTTGATACTCGATAGAAAAGTGAGATCTTGAGAAAAACTTGTAAATTCTTGCTACCAAGTTGATAATAATTTGAAAGAAGAAAAACTCAACCAATCCAAGAATCAAGCAAGAAAGTGGAACAGTATGAATAGATTCAGATAGAGATAGCTTCTCCACCGGAAACTGATTTAGATAGCTGATCATCAGAGCCATGGCTAATGGTGTGTGTATATATATATATATATATATATATATATATTAATATATGTATATGTATATAAATTCCTTGCAAATTAAAGAACAAAAAAGAATGGTAGCTTTCCCAAGTAATGAGATTTTCTCTCAAAAAAAAAGGACTTTGAGTTTGCTTGGGATTGTAAAAGAATGAATGGGTTATTTATATATAGATAGATAGATATGACTTATGAGTGTGTGAAATGGTCAGGTTTCATTGTAAGGGAAAGTGCAGAGTATTTGGAAAGCGGTGGGAAAAGAAAACATGAAGAAATGGTCGTGAAATGTCAGAGGAAGTTTCTCAACTCCTACATTGTAGGAGGCGTTTGAGAAAAATTTAGGACCTGTGGCCGCCTTTTCTCGTCTCTTCTTTCCAGGTTATTAGTATCTTATTCGCCCCGACTTTTTGGGCCGGTATTTTGTGTTCCGTCCCTAATTATTTGACGTTTTAGAGTTTTTCATTTGTTTTTAATTATTTGACGTTTGTTCAAATTTAGGAGAATTAAATTTTTCCAAAATTACTCCTCATTAAACTCTCTCCCTCCTTATCCCAATAAAAGATTTAAGGGTATTATAGACAATTGAGTACTATATTTAATGTTTTCTAATCATTATCTTAATTCTTGTGCCCACATCTAAAACGTCAAATAATTAGGGACGGAGGGAGTATTTGTGAGTACAAAACAACAAAAAGAAAGTGAGAGCATATCCTCTGTCCCTAAATTCTCTGTCCCCTTGTTTCTCCCACTTAAATTTTGACACATGTTTTTTTATTTAATTTTAGAATTAATTAGTGTTAAATAAGAGACTAGGTGTCAAAATTTAAATGAAAAGACACAAAGAGACAGAAAATTTGGAGACAGAAAATCTGCTCTCAAAGAAAGCATGTTCATATTTGTACACCCTAAATTGAGACTTGAAGAGACTATAATATCCTTAATTTATATACCAATTAACACATATTTTGCCTTTAAATTCTTTATACATCATATTTTATAAAGATAAAATGTACATACATTTAACTAACTATTTCAAAACATGATCCTCCATCATATACCAAAACTAATTATTATATTAAGTTATTTATTTCTTAATTAAGAGCATTCTTTTTTACATTATAATTTATTTAAAAATTAAATTAAAGACTAGAATACATAAAATATTAGAAAAAAAATAAAATAAATATTTATAAATCATAAACCATATTTTAAGACATGATATATAATTTAGCTTCTTATCTTATTAAAGTAATACTCTACAATATAGTCAATCCAATTAAAAAATATTATGTTGCATTGAAATCAATTCACCAATTTTGAAAAACTGTCAAATAGAAATTTATTAATTTTAAAATTTAAATATATATATTTAGAAATCCTCAAATTTATTATAACCATGACTAATGATTTATATTGTACTAACTTATATTTTATGAATATAATCTGTAGAGACTTGGAGTTTTTTTATAATAAAAAATTATTTAACGTTTTTGAGTATAATAAGCTAAAAGGCTAACAAGTAATTAATATGTTAATAAGCTTCCTTTTAATTAAGGGTAGTATTGTTGGTTTATAATAAAAAGGTGTGCAACAATCAATTTGAGATGTATATGTATGACGGATCTTATTATCATGAAATTAATTTTATATAAAAAAAGATTATTTTTTGATCTGCGTGTTGACTGTATTAAATAATTAACCAAAATTAACTTCATACTGATTTCCCCATATATCACTATTAAAAAGAAAATAACCTACTTTCCTGGAAGCTGGATTCTTACTTTCTTAGCAGTCATCCCTATTAGGGTGGAGTTTGAATTTTCCACAAAATTTAATACTTCATGAGCATTTAAATATAAGTCTCCCAATCTTATCTTATATTTATGATTATTAAATTTGAATGTGTTACACGCATTATGAAATTATATGAAGAAGTTTATGAAAAGTTCAATATTTTTTTATTTAGGAAATTTTCAAAGGATGGATTAAATAAAAGGGGAAGGGGGGGGGGGGGGGGGTCCTAAACTGCTATTATTATTATTTTTTTTTTTATTTTGTATATTTTTTCTCCTAGCTATACTTAATTTTGACATATGGTTGTTAATTTGGATTGTGATGGCCTAAAACTTTGTCGTTATTTAAGTTTTTAACTTTTTGGCAAGGGAAAAAGTCTTGCCCATTATTTGGAGTCAAAGTATCGAACCAAAAATGAAGAAAGAAACTACTGCGGCATTTCCACTCCTACCTTTGATAAAGACAATAATCCAACCCCACTAACTCCTCATTGCCATGCTGCTTACTTCAGTGACTGCAATTCAACCTATCATATCTAAATTTGGTGCGGAAGAAATTATCTCAAGATTGGAAAACAGTAACAAAATACTTTTTTTGTCCCACAAAAAAATTGTTAGAAACGCTCTCTTTTTATTGTATATAATTTAAAATATCACCATGTCATCAAATTTATCATCATAATTTCATTATTATGTCATCACAATTAAATTATAAGTCGACTATTATTCTGAAGATAAACATGATAATAAATAAATAAAATATACTTAATGTTTTCAAAATTTATAAATAAAACTCTTTTTGTGCAACAATTGTAGAATTAGATACACATGCATTCTCATGATATATAGTAGTAGTAGAAATATTAATTAGTAATAGATTCTGCTCAACTTAGCTGATTACAATGACCTAATTGTACAAGAACCACCTCTTTTGAGATGACAATGTCATCATACATTATACTATTAATCACTATACTATTAGTTACTACTATACACTAAACAGAAGAACACTATTTTCACACTAGTTCTTTCTTCTCATATAGGAGAAAACTATATGAAAATATTAAAACACGCGTAAAAATATAAGTTTTCTTTTTAATATTTCAAATCAAACTGCCTTCTGCTCATCGATATCATGGAAATACCCTCCCTCTCTCTCACTCAATCACTCAATCTCTCTCTCTCTCTCTATATATATATGTATGTACATATATAGATATAGATATACTATATGGTTATGAAAAAGTGGCATGCATGACTGGTTTTTAAAATTGGGCACCAGAATAGGTCTGCCCGAAAGACCAGCCAGCAGGGGCAACGTTGTAAGAGACCACACTGCGGCCATCACTTGTGGTGACCCTGAAAGATAGGCTCTGCCCATTGAGGTAGCTGTTGCTCTGCCAATTTTGTCCCCAATTCCTTGACATTGGTTGCCACTGAGTTGTTGAACCCTTTATATATACTGAATTTACATCTCCAGCCCCTCCAACGTTGGTTATTAGGACTAGGTTGAAGTAGGAGTGACCATTAATGGTAAACCTAATACCTCCACTCCTCATGCAGGGTACCCTACAAACCAATACGTACATCCATCAACTAAATGACCTTACACATTTGAGTTTATATGACACCTACATGCAGTGGGACATAACGCATTACTCCTCTACCTAATTTTGAAACTATACCAACCCATAGATTATGCTAACCGAAGTGAAAAGGGTCATTAAAATAGCTAGGTACCTTCTGTAAGCAACGGGGACGATCCCAGCTCTGTATTGAGCAATGCGAAGGAATACAGGCTCAGAGAGATCAAAGTGGTGGTTCGGAGGGTCGCACCAGCCGCCCGGCGGACAGAAGTTTGTGGCGGTGACTGTGATTATACCGCCAAGGCACCACTGTGGATCATTCACACACATAAGCTGAAAGCATGCTCCACAGCTCAATCCATTGTTAAACAGGGCTGTGCTCAGTGCTGCTGTATTTGTCCCATATCCCTGGCTGTAAAGATTTCCATACCCACAAGCCCCACCTGCATATATAAATATGACAAATTACCATGCCATAAAAAATGTACTATAATAATGTAAGGCTATTGATATTGTGAGAGCAAAAATATTGTTGATGTCACTTAAGGTATTGAGTCATGTCACTAAAATAATTATTAAAATTGAGTCGTCTAAATTAAAAGTTAGTTTTGTAGCATACCCATCGTTCCTGAAGCATCACCACCTCCATAAAAGGTGGCATGAGCATTTATCCAACCACTATAATACCCCTCAACGGTTGAGACAATTGAAAGAAATCCCACTAATAATAAAATTCCAATGGATATTATAGTCATCCTCAAAATTCTGCTGCACAAACAAATGGAGATTCTTTGATTAGAGTACCCAACCTGTTGGGTGTTGTTCAAAAAAGACAAGTGTTAGAAGAAAATACTCCTAGGATTTGAAACAAGTTGTGAGGAAATGAAGAGAGATTTCCAAGGGAATAAATAGGGATTGATTTTGTAATGTTATGTTTTGGAAGTTGTGAGTTTGAGGGCCAACATAAAGGCTGACACTTAAATTCAGTACCCGGATGCATGGGACCGTTATTTTTATGAGAAGTCATTTCTCAATAGTGATAGAAATCTGGGTACATGTACATGGTCCGTTTTTGTATTAATGTTTTCTTTCTCTTAATTTCCAAGCTAAGATTTGTTTTTCTGTGGTTGTCGGGTTGGGGTTGCCAGCTGCCATAATGCTCAAGTAATTAATTAAGCTACATATATACTTTGCATTCTTCTTTTTTTGTCTTTGGTAATTGCAGCCTTGTAGTAGAATTTGGTACTAGAGCATATATGGTTGTAGAGGGCTGAAATCATGAAACCCTGATTTAATTATATAATAATGCATGTGGTAAATTTTGGGAGGGAGGGAGCAATTATATATATGAATATCTGAGTTTCTGAATTCAGTAACATGTGAATCGTACTTGGAAGAAAAAATATATGATGTTTTCACGTCTAGTCCATTCGTCATTTAATGCAGTGTCTCTCCATCACATGCCATTGTACTCCGCATTGACACGCGTAGCAACATGAGCAACAGAAATACGTACCTTTACTGCATGCCCGATCAACACTTAATTAGTTAGTATACGACACTTGGATAGCTATCATTAATTTTCATTAAGAAGAATGATATAAGTATCACTTAAACAAAGCTTCCCAATAATCATTAATTAGGTGAGGAATTAACTTTGTTGGAGTAGAACTGTAATGTAATGCTTCTGTTTTTATGAATTAATTAGATCCTTGATGGATGCATTGTGATTGATGGTCTTTTTTATGTGTCATCAAAACCAAGAAAGATATGAAATTTGATTCATAGATGATTAATGTAAAGCTAGGGAAATGGGATGAATTAGGGTTTATATAAGGAGAGAATCATGAACTTTATTATATATGATTTTTTTTTCTTAAGATAATGAGACTGATATGTCATCGACCTTTGGACGAGTCATGTAAAATCTTGAGTTATTTTTCTTTTGATCTCTCTTTGTTAATATTGTTTTCTTTCGGTTAAACAAAAATGAAGTACCACCTTTGTGCTTGTGGCATTTATAAAAACAAACTAGATCGAGCTTATAAACATGATAAAGAAGTATACTAGAGTTTTCAGTATGATAATGAGTATCCATATATATATATATATATATATATATATATATATATATATTTTGTTGAAGAAAATTGCAAATAATTTAGAGATGAAGGATGATGGATGACAAATGCACAAACAGGGGTGACCCTTGCATGTAAATCAGAAGGGGGTGGACCAGAGCAGATGTTGAAATTAGGTTGTGGTTTAGGCACCAACCAGCACCAAGCAAACAATTCCTGAACCAGAGATATGTGAAGGTGGTTACACAGTTAAATCACTGTTTGCTTCCAATTCTACATCAGATTCTTCTTCTTCCTCCTCCTTTTAATTAGTGCATGGCTAACCCTTATGGACCATATATCATTAAAGGTGGCAACCACCCAAGGGACACATATAAACAGTTGAGCTAAACATGCACATGGGAAGTAAATATGGAGGTCAAGGCTATGGGCTGAGTCCTTAATTAGATCATTAATTAGATCGATAGAGTAGAGATCATTAAATCGTATAAAAAAACAAGCACTTATTTATAGACTGAATTAGATTAGATTTTAGCACCCAAAAAAAGAAGAAGAAAAGAACATAGATTAGGTGGAGATGACAGGAGTAGAATGTGGCTGGGACAAAGCATGAAATGAAACGGTCTCCTCCTCATAAATTAGGTGGTGTGATTATGCTACCAGATAAATATATTTGTCCACTGCATTACCCCAAGAGCCCCACCTGCGCCCGCGGGGATTAAATAATTTATATTAACATTATAAACAAACATGTCATTCTCTCCATGTGATGTTATGAAAATGTTCCCTAGCTAACTACATCTCAAGATGAAAGCCCTATTTATTTTGTTTTCTGACTTGACTCATTTGCAAATTTTAAAGACAAAATGTTGCCACCCCAAAATTATTGAATACTTAATGTAAACATAATGATATGTTAAATGAAATTATAATGATAAACTTGAGTGATAATTAAAATTCTGACAAACGCGACTTTCATGTGCAACAGAGGGAGGGACTACTATTATCAATTATCAAGGTTTGACCCTACTTATTACACATATCTCCTAAAAAGTTATCACTAATACTCATCGACGTAACTCATAATTAAAAATTCGACCTAAACATTTACTATATATATATATATATATATATATATATATATATATCATTTTGCATAAATTTTTAAATTGAACATATATACTCTGATAAATTACTAACCTCCAATCCCCACTGCTCCACAACTATCCATCCCTTTCCTATGAAGAGCAAACTTTGTCACGTTGTTTGTACACAATTAATGGGTAGGTAGTTACCCTTCTCATGCTAAAGTAAGTTCAAGGTTCGTTCGGATAATAATGACTTGCTATCTAGGCTTTCTGAATAAGATCACTCCAAAATTTGTTCCCACTTCAATAACCGAAACATGTGTGTGCATGATTACAATTTACAACCCATATTCAAGATTATTCCAAGTGTCTAACGAGTAATGATCATATCCCTCCCTTGCCGAAGCAAGTGCTGAGGGTCAAGGTCTCCTTAGAGAGTTGAGCATACTAGGGGTTGGGGCACTAGCCTTTGGGCTGACCCAGGGATTCTATAACCAAATAAAAAATACCACCGACAACATTTTGATTATGCTATTAGAACTTCAACACAAAAAAAGTACAATTTAGCATCAACAAATCACAGGGTTAACAAGGAAAATGCACCAGAGTTGCGTAAGGTGCAATAAAAATTCAAGGTATGATGACCCTTGGTTGGGCTTCCAAACTCAAGAAAGAAGGGGAAAAAACAGTTTTTCTAACATACCAATCTTTGGCAGGACAATGATACAGCTAACTGTAGTAAGGAGGGCGAATTTGCGGTGAGGAACCACCAGGTGGCAAATTTAATTGATGTGCAGGCTGAGCTCCTCTTACTGAAGAAGCACTGGGATTAAATTGGCTGGTATGTCCATGAGGTGAAAAACCACCAGGAGTGGCTGCAGTGGCATAAGCTGGAACAGATGGGGATGCGTATGTTTGACCAGGAAATGTGCTGGGAACTGAAACATAAGATGACCTGCCTGCCTGCATTGTTGGATTCCAAGAGGGAGCTTGTCCACTATGACCTTGAGGCTGCACAGAACCACCAGCAGTATACGCATTCCCAGGAAACGAAGAAGCAGCCTGAGGATTCTGCCATCCCGTTGCTGCAGCAGGTATACCGGAAGATTGTTGTATTGCAAGAACACCTGATTCTGGGACCGTGTAATCCCGACTTTTGTCACTATAGGCCTATAGGGAAAAAAATGTTTCCAATAAAATTCAAGCAAAGAGAAGATGATGATGACTGACAGAACCAAATGTACAGGCATCAAGAATCATACAATGGGAACCAAATGTTTTACTCGATCAACGGACCCACTTTTTCCTCTTAATTTTTCTCATTTAACATATATTCAAAAGCACATATTTATACCTTTACATTGAGATCAGTATGACGAGAGTATGATAGATGAAGCTTACAATAGCCACCATCATATATGCAGTGTCCCTCTAAAGCATCTTTGGCAACTGCTGCAGTGCTAATATCTGATAACAGGATATGTCATAAATCAGTCAACATGCTGCCCAAAAGAAGCAAGTAAAATAGCAGACTATACTAGCAGAAAATAGATATTTTAACATAAATGAAAAGCCAAATAGATCAAAACCAAGGACATATCTAAAAGTAGAATAAATCAACAAGTAGAATAACACTATTGAGTGTCAAGAAGAACACTAGGAAGAAATGTGCAAAATAGAGAGAGCTTAGCAACAACAAAGTCTAAATCTAAGCTGCAGAATAGCATATTTTAATTAAATTCCATCTATCAAGCTCTCCACAGAAGCAAGTGGCACCTTAAAATCAATCTATAGAAAGGAATTGTGTTTTTTTTCTGTAGCTAAAAGAAAATCGATCTAGAAAAAAAAAATTGAACATGTAATTTTCACAAGTCTCAGTTTTTCTACTTGACCAGCTTAAAAGAGCTTGCGGTATCCAAAGTTAACAAACAAAGAAATTGATTCCACAAGGCTTGTTACATTTTACAGATTCGAGAAACCGGAAAGAGATTAAAAATAGTGATAATAACTTGTTACATTTTTCGTGATTTCACTTTTTGCACCCAAAGTGAGTTTTGCTCCCACTTTTCCTGAAACAACAAGCAACTACGAAACAGGATTTTTTACAGATCTAAAAATAAAAAAATTTAAAAACAAAAAATTGGAAGCAAAAACCGCATGGACCTTAAATTCCAAATTTGAAGATAATTGAAGCATATAGAAAGAATTTTTTATTATTATTAAAACTAAAATACTCCACTGTCTTAAAATCTTTTTTTTTTAAAAAATAATTGTCTTCTCAATCTTGTATCGCATTACACTCATAAATAACCCTTGTTCCTGGTGCTTCTTCAGTTGCAAGAGACTACGTTGCCAGGAAGATTATGAAAGCAAATCCTGTATCTTACTTGAAGATGCAAAAAAGAAACAATTATAGATTTAAAATTGTTAATTATGAAAAAGCAACTATTAGCAAAGTAATCTTTGCTAAAAATATCCCTTTTCCCAGGTTTGAGAGGGAAGACTAACCAGGATATTGAATTAGAGCCTGAGTTCCACCATTCTTCTCAAATATAGCAATTTTCTGGACCAAACCAAATGCAGAGAACACCTGAGGCGGGGGGGGGAATTGTTACAATTACACTAACATGCAGGGTAAAGATGGTTCATCAGTTTATGCAAGCAAATCATAGGTACGATTTTTCACCGTGTGAAGAACATCCACAGTGACAGCATATAGCATATTCTCAATCGATGCAAGAAGTACATTACTCTCAGGTTCTTTTTTCTTTCCGTCAGGACCTACAACAGGCTGAGATATTCCTCTAGTCAGTGCTTGCTCTCACGCATAAGTAAATTGATGAGAATCCATAAAGATACCTGAACAAAACCCTCAATTGCAGTTGCATTCACAGGAAGATATGGATTTGTATAGTCCCTGTAGGATGATAAAGCAAATGGTTACATAATGCATAATACAGATAACTGGTACTATGAACTACAAACAACAAATAGGAATAAGGTTTTATCCCCTTAAAACCAAAAAAACAGGGGCAATTTCAAAGCTGTTGTAAAAAGAAAGAAAATCATATTTGATGCGTAATGTAGAAAGAAATGAAAACACGAGTCATGAATGAGCAATCAGGGAAAGATGATTGGCTCTACCGGATATTCTTGGAACTCTAGACACACCCACCCACATTCACATACTCCGACACACATACACAAAACGATATGAAAGAAAGAGTTACAGAAAACTACCTCATTTAGAAAGAGTAGAAGCCACAATTGGACAAAATTTTAAAAAACATATCAGGCTTTGAATTAGTGATATTTACAGATTTCAAAAATAACCACGACTAAAAGTGTTCGGGTTGATGTGTGCAAATATTTTTCAAGACGGATACATAGCTCATCAATAGTCAATCTTTTACGGGTTATCATTGACGGATGTTACAATTCTACGGTTAAACCCACATGGATGTCATTTCCAATAATGAAGTTCAGAAAAACACAGACTTTGGAGGTGGTAAAGAAAACTTCTGAAAAACTAAGGTTGGTACTTTACAACAGCATAGATTGTGGAGGCCGTATAGACTAATCCCATGACTTGCAATTCAAGGAATACATTACACATATTTATTTCAACTAAGACCACAGTTAAGCAGTTGAACAAGTAAAAAGACCAACTAACTACCTCTATTAAAGACCATTGCTCTAAGACCTTATGATTTAAGGAATTGACCCAATTATGGATACTGCTTTAAAACTCCCCATCATGTGCAAGCCCCTCTTGCATATGGACAGACTCATAGTGCAAAAATCAGACAAAATGGAACTGAACTTACATGTTATAACATAAAGGGGATCAATCGGAAGCAAATAAAATTGACCAAACACCTTACAAACTCAGAGCTATGAAAACATGTTAAGCAACCAGGTAGAGTCTAGAGAAGAGGCTCAACAATGTATATCAACTTATCAAGCTTTTAAAGAAGTAAGAGAATTCAATACTTTATGTACAAGACCTTTAAGCCAATTAAGGAATCTCATATCCAATTTCTCAAGTTGGAACATCTGAATTTTATATTGCTACTTTGAAGTCTGATTAAGAGGGATTTATTTATTTATTTTTTTTTTGGGGGGTGGGGGGGGGGGGGGGGGGTTGTAAACACGGCTTGCAGTTGGAGAAGTCCACAGAAACAACAAAATATGGGTGGACAGAACAAAAACGACGTACAGTGACTGGAATAGTACATTAGTACTGGAAGTAAAAGTTTCAATCTTAAGGACCGTAAACGGAAGAAATAAAACGCAATTATTTTTAAATAAAATACAAATAGTTAGTAAGGCAAAATGAAACACTGCTTCATAAAGCATTTGCAACACATGCACGCTGGGGAACTCCAACTTAATCAACTAAAGTGAATGTACAAGAATGCATCGAATCACTATTATAAGATTAAGGAAATTACTAAGTGGCCATGAAAAACAAATCTGTTTTAGCTGCTGAGCTTCCCTAACCCCTACATGACAGAGAACACGCACATCAATTAGCAAGACCTCAACAACAAAAGTAAGAAAGACACTAGCAGAATAATAAAATAGCTAAGCGTTAGCCTGAATAATTACAAAATGAAGACGCATAATTTAAGTCGCCTCATGAGTTCAATATTACCTGCTACGATGAGATTGGAACTTAATGTTCAGATCTGTGTGAGCAGAATATGAGATACGCAGATGGCAAGAACCAACATGGTCTGGAAGCAAGTACCTGAATTTTTTAAAGTAACAATTTCCTTGTTAAGCAAACCAAGAATTCCAAAATACTTCCAAGATAAATAAATGCAGAAGAAATGAGAGGGGGGGGGGGAGGAGGGAAATCAACAAATGAGAATTAGTTGAAACAAAATGCATGCCTCGGAATACTTCTTCCATCTAACGATTCCCTTGCTGATAAAGCAGTATCAGCATCACTGAATTGAATCAGTGCCTGAAAAAGTAATTAAGCAGATTGTTAAGAAATAGAGAGAGCGGCGAAAGTCTTCCAAAGATGAAATTAGCATATGACCTGAAAGCCTGCAGCCTTTTCAAAAGTAGCAATCTTGTGCACAAATCCAAAAGCGGAGAATACCTGCATTGAATTTCAATTAGATTTGAGCACAACCCAATGGAGAAGAGAGGAAAAATACAAGGTGCAATATAAGAAACTATCCCAGCAACCACTACATCAAGACAATAAATAAATACCAACAGATCAGAAATAAGTACAGAATGACACCTGTATATGTACGTGAAGATAGACCATAAAGCACATGACAATTATCCAGACTGTCTCCAACAAAAGAATTTAAATAAGAACCATCATCATCTGTGAGTTAACTGATTTCAATCAGAACTGACACAAGATACAAACAGGCACGATTGCAATAATAAATAGAGATAATTATAATTATTGGACTAGATCTGAGGCCAAAAGATTACCAGAATATCTGCAAGTGAATACAAATAGCAAGTATAAGACATAGAACCAAAAGGTAAATCTTGTCGACTAAATCAAACAATGATCAATTTACCATCAATGAAAGAGTCAAACTAATAAACAAAATATTCGACAAAAGGGCATTATTTAAGCATGACATGGCCAGTTACCACTAATGGCATCTCTCTACAACTTGTGATAGCACTCACTAAGCAAACATAGAACGTAGAAAGTACAAGGGTACAACGAAATATGGTGCAAAACAATTAAAGGAAAGTTTTAAGCATGAGAGACTGTCGCCCATCAAGAAAAGCCTACTGCTAACTATAAGTTGAAGTGTCCCTAGATTCCTCCAAGTCATGTTGAAAACTCTTCCAAATATTGGGTCGCCAAGACCATAAAACATATACATATCAACTCTTACCAAGTGAATGACATCAATGCTGACATCACCAGCTTCTACGCCCTCGATGGTTACCAGCAAAACATTTCCCGGAACATCACCTGGTCCCTTGTTGTTGACGATTTCATGTCTATTCGAGTACTGAATATACACAGTTTTACCACGAACAGATGCAGGCTCCGAGGATGAGGCATAATATGTAACCATATTAATTGCCTGATTAAGTTCTACCTGCAGTACAAAATAAAATAAATTTTCATCAGTCTAAATCTCCCACCTTTTATTTTTATTTATATTTTTTTTGTCTCTAATCTCCCACATAACAAAGGTATAGAAAAATAAATAACAATACACCAAATGATACAGCTGTGAACACTAAAATCCAAAAATAAACACATTAAGCAAAAAACAGAAAGGGGTCAAATGACTTGAAATAGTCTACAAAAGTTGCACTCAGAAGGTGAATTTGCAACAACCCCTGTAGCTTAATAGCAATTCAGCGAGTAAAATGAATAACATGGCAAATTTTGGAGTGCATCCTTGGAATCTAAGGAGATCTTGATGACATACTAGGACTTATACGTGGACAGACATAAGAAATTCTTACTTCTCTAATTGATAAGAAATTCTCAATCCTGTTGGGGAGCCTGAGGAATCCGTGACGAAAGTCTTAATGTTATTGTTGAACCAACTAGACCTAAAAGCTTAAATTGATAAGGTTTTGATTGAGCCTTGTATATTAAGCTTTCAAGTTCACAATCGAAGACCAATGTGGGACCAACAACTCACATGCTAACTTAACATCTCCCCCTTTCACATGATACCTTAGCAAATCCCCCCTTCACATGTGAGTTCCAAAACAATTAAACTGCCTCCCTAGGGTGAATTTATTCTCCAAACACTCAACACCTTGAGCAATTGCCAGGATCATTGAATAGTAGCTCTAATACTAAATTTATAGGCGAGCAGTGCCAGAGTCCCTAACAAAGGCTTTAATATTATTGTTGAACCAACACCAATTTGACCCAAAAGCTTATCTACAAGTCTTGTGTCCACGCTTGTATATTAAGCCTTCAACTTCAAAGACCGGTGTGGAAGGAGCCAACTTTAACTTGACAAATCTTACCACTTCCAAAAATCAATGTTATCCCTATATATCATAGTTGTCATGGCGTCGTCTAGGAGTCCTGGCGTTGGAGAAGGCTAAGGCAACGCCTTGGATGCCGAGCCGCCAAGGCTCACTTGTGATTAAGTTATTTTTTACCATGACTCAACTTGTGATTAAGTTATTTTTTAAGACTTGTGATTAAGTTATTTATATGCTCGTGAAGGAGACGGAAATGACTTCATAGTTGATAACTTTGCTTGAGCTATGAATAAAAATAGAGTAGAGACTGTGTTAGTTATTATATTTTGGGTTTTTGTGCATATAAATTTTTAGTGTAATATACTTTTGAAATAAAATAAATAATGTATAAATTGCACATTATTAACGACTTGTCACCATACGGACGCTATGGCGGGTGCCTTATAGCCTAGGCGTCCTGCCCGTCGTCGCGACCCGCGTTGACACCTTGACACCGTGACAACTGACAACTATGCTATATATACAAGCTTTTACTACATAAATATATTTTTCCTCATTTCTCACCCTTTTTTTTCATTCAAGAAACAATTCAGAGAAAGTGACATTAACCAATATTAGGAAACAATAATTCAATAAGTGCAAAGCACAACATAAACCAATATTTACCCACTAGATTATTTAATTCAGTCGGTCATAAATACATACTATAATGCAAGCACGTCTGAATTAACGAAAAAAACACATAAGTTTAGCCTCACAAAGTAGATGTTTTAATAGAGAGAGCGGGGTAGTTACAAATTCGACAAAGGCCTGATTGCGATTGGCGCCAACATTGCACTTGGTGTTTACGATCTTGCCGAAGGGTTTGCACAGCTCGACGAGCTCTTCTTCAGTGCACTCCCACGGCAGGTTCCGCAAGTGGAGCACCTTCGACGGCGTCTGCGTGTACCTGAACTGAGGCTGCCCGGAATTCGACATTGGCCCGATTAATTAGTATTAGGGTTGGGGTTTGGGGTTTTGAAGGGTTGCTATGTGATTGAACGGACGTGAATTAGGGTCTATAGGGATAAGGATTAGTGGTATTCTGGGTTTTCTGATGTATTTATTCTGATTTGGGAGTTTCTCTGCTTTAAGGCTAGAACCAGCGCGCTACCGTGATAAACTTCACCGGCTTAAGCGCACGGTATATTTTGTACTTATATATCGACACTTTGACTTGATGGGAACAAAAAACCGGGGAAGCAATAAAACGTAAATACTCTGATGACAAACCTAATAAAAAGTTGTTTACAAAAATTAAATGGTCGTCTGCTATAGTTAAATTCACCCATTTATATTAATTATATTTTGTAACATTATTTTTAAATAAATTTTATAATTTTTTTATCACCAAAACAACACTAGACGTAAAAATCCCACTATTTTACAATATTTATATGTTGTGATATATTAAAAAATATATATTTAAATTAATAGAGCTTATGCAATAAAGACTTGTTAATTTTCTTTTTATATTATTAACTCATAATCCGTTCAGCACGAACTTTGTTTTGTTACAAAAGTATTGTATTATTTTTGTTTATATTAATATATTAATTTTATTAATATTTTTTATATTTTAAAATAGAAAATACGATTTAATTTTTGAAATCAAACTATTACCATGCATTAGACTTCAAACTTTTATTACTCGTAAATTAATAGAACTTTTATTATATTCTTGCCATAATTACATGTGCAACACACATTTGTTAAAAGTACATTGTTTTAAATAGACGGATTTAAAGTATATCTTTTAAATAACATATATTTTTAAATAAAATACATTTGTTAAAACTACGTCGTTTTAAATATTATTTTAAAAAATAAAATAATATTAAAAGAGAGTTGTCCCACTTTTTTTTTATTTAAAAAAATGTCACCCGCGTTCCTAATTATTTTTTAAAAGAATCTCCAAAACGATATAGTTTTAATAAAGGTATCTTATTTAAAAGAGTATGATATTTAAGAGGTATGTTTTAGATCTGTCCTCTATAAATAAATACTTATATTTTTAATTTTATATCTGCGTCTTTCATCAACCTCTAGTCAAACAGTTCGGACTTGACTCGAAAAAATACGAGCGAGACTCGGATTCGTTAATAATATGATCCAAATCTGAGCATTAAAAATAGTTCGAATAAAAATACAAATAAAATATGAGCAAAGTTATATTCGAATCGTTTAAGATTCAAACTACTCGAATTTTTTGATTGTGATTCGATACATACTCAATTGATACAAATTTGATTAGATATTCGATACATTCTCTTATAATATATATAAATTTAAATCAAATTAGAATAATTAATTATTGTTTAAGTAAAATAACAAAATTAATTTATAATTATATTTGTTATAAAACTAGTTATTATATGGGGAATGAACTTAAATTTGAAGTTTGAATATAATCGAATTGGAATTATAAATAATCGAGTCGAATGAACATTAACAATAATCGGTCACTAGTGTAAAAATTATACCATCAACTTCATTTTAAAAATATAAAAATATACCATCAATGCAGTCATCAACTTGTTCCAGAAATTTTTGATATGCTTGCATCGTTGCTGGGACGTGAAGATTTCTAAATCCAAGGATAAATATTTAATAGCTAAAATATTTTTATCCTCAAGGAGTAAAAGATATCAAATCAGAAGAGCTATTAATAGAATAAGCAGTTATTATTAAGTAATGAAATACAAAAATAATGAAATCAATCATTCTCAAGAAGAAAATAAAAACCAAGGAAAAAACAAACTCTCATAAAAAGGAGAATAAAATACCAGCAAAAAGCCAAGGAGCACAACAAAAATTATCTATTATAGATATATACTAACGACCACTATTATATATTTTCCTATTTCTCATGGATTCCCAACATTCTCACTTTCAGAGTAGGCAGCTGCTCGAGTTGTACTCAACTATTGGACAAACAAACAAATATTAAGCAAAAGCACTTGAGATGTAATAGTCAGAAAACCAATATAACAGCTAGCAAAATATCCAAAAATGAAACAGCTGAGGCCACAAAACCATCAAACATAAATAGAAAATATAATATCCTTTCAACTGGACCTAATTGATTTGGTAATTGCTCAACTAAATCTTTCTAGTTACGCCCAACACCCCAAACCCTGACAACACCGTCTGTGTATCCACTGAACAATGTGCTTCCATCAGAACTCCAACTCAAGCTTGTGCAGTATATAACCTGGTATTATAGGTTACAGCATGTAAGAATTATGGCCAATAAATGAAAAGTTAAACAAACACAATGATTCAATCTTGTAAAGAATAGGCAATGTCAGCAAATATACAGTTCATGCATGAATAGAGAGACAAATGCCTACTATAAAATTACAACTGATATGAGAATCACACCATAGGTAGAATATTACAATTAGCAAGTAACATATTACAATTAGCAATACAACTATACAATTACATGTTGAAACCATATCATAAAATTTATTTTTAATGTCATAAAATTTATTTTTATTATCGTTCATTGTGTTGATCAAAATTATAAGATATAATCATACAATAAGAAGTTAAAGAGAAATAAAAAACAGCTCTGAAACAATTAAAAAAATAAAATACTGAAGTACAAAAGTCTAAGAATTAAGTTATGGAAAATGCTAGGGGTCTCAATTTTTTTGTCTCGAATGTGCCTAAAATGATGTGGCATTGAATATGTCAAAAGGTACTTTAAGATGTAGCTAACCACAACAGATTTACCTAACCAATGTACATCATTTGACACCAAAAATTAAAGATCCCTAGCATTACACTTAAGTTATAAAAATAATGCAATAGATATCAGAACCCTTCATCAAATCATACATCTGTCTATGCATACCCTTGCAAAAATAAATAAGATATATTCGTTGTCCATGTATAAAAATAAGAATTATCTACAATACAACTAATATTAAACAATATTTGACATTGTACATTTATAAAAACATACCATTTAAGGTTGGCAAGTGATAATAAACCTTGAAAACCATTACATAACACAACACCGATACTCTTTCGAACTAGATGGGTCATAAGAAAAGATTATAAGGTCTTATCAAAGGTAATATTAGATAAACAAATACTATTAATGTAAACACAAAAAAAATCATAGACACATACATAATTCAATAATTAAAATGTTACAATCCAACAAGATCAATAAAGATACAAGCACTGATAATAGTTTAGTATTTAGCAATCGCATATAAGATGATGCAGACAATTAGCAAATAACTAGTACAAAGATATAATAATTAATTACTTCAAAGCTCCACACGACATATAAGCAGATTCTATATTTCTAAACCACATAATTACAAAAATAAAAGTTTTAATTTGAGTATATAATTATATATTATAAGAATCCTAAACCAAAAAAAGAGAGACAAATTACTGTCACATAGAATAGTAGAAATGTGTAACAAGAATAAAAATAACAGCAGACATCCTAAAAAATATACTGAAAAATTTAAATAAACAATGTATACATATTTCTCACCACATCAATGCACTTATTTATACAAGCCAGTTAACCTTAGAAAGTGATATTAAACCTCGAAAACCATTACATAACTCAAACCCAAGCTATTTTTGAATAAATAGCTCATCAGAAAAACAGAAAACCCTATAAAACAATGCATTATCAAAGCTAATAATGATCAACTACGTTATACAATTGAGAGTAATTTTAATCCAAATAACAGGTATCAATATTTAATTGAACCATACAGTGATTACAAATAACAGCACAATAAAAACGTATACTAATAACAGGCAACCCTTTAATGAATACCCAATACCAGCATAGTTAATGGTTTAGTTTTGCCAACAAAAAAAACAGATGAAAGACATAGGCAAGTAGCAAATAACTAGAATACAATTAGATTGATTATTTCACACCTCCACAAATGAAGGCAATTTATTTCTTTTCCAGAAACCTATATCAAACTTCTGAGTCATATATGTGATTACATAATTCAGAAAAACAAAAGTATTTGCTGGAGATGTACATTCTAAAACTGTAAATAGTAAATACCCATATATAATGCTAAAAACCACAAAAATAGACATCAGTAGTCAAGAAAAATATAGAAAAATATATCACGCACACAAACACATATACACACACAAGGACAAAAATAACAGTAAACCTTACTTATATGAAAATATATATTTAGATACATATAACATGTAAATGTTAATTCAAACCTACATCAATTAGTAGCAAATAGACAAGACATAGATAGAAAAATAACATGATTAAAACCCAAATAAAATGCATGTGCATACATGTAAAACATATAATTAAACCTGTACAATTAAACGCATATACATAAGAAGAATCATAAAATAAAATTAGACCTTATTTTTGCCAGCATTGGTATGAGTAGCAGTTCCCTCAGCAGCCATGTCTGATTCAGCCTTCAAATCAACCCTAAGATCCACCACTATACTCTTACTCTCCAAATCCCATATCTTAATACTGGCCTCTGTGGCAGCACACAGCCAATACCTATTTGGGCTAAAACACAAAGCATGAACAATTGAACCAGCATCCAACGAATACAGCCTCTTCCCCTCAGCCAAATCCCACAGCAAAATCACCCCATCTTTCCCCCCACTAGCGCACAGCGACCCATCAGGTGAAACCGCAACTGTATTCACATACCCGTTGTGACCCGCCAGTGTGGACCTCAGCTTACAGTTGGTCAAATTCCAGATTTTGACTGTTTTGTCCCAAGAAGCAGAGACAATAGTAGGCTGGATCGTGTTCGGGCTGAACCGCACGCAGCTGACCCAGTCGTTATGGGCATCGCCGTCCTGGATGGTGTACTTGCATTCGCCCAAAGTGTTCCACAATTTGATAGAACGGTCACGGGATGCGGACACGATCTGACGGTTGTCGATGGAGAATGCAACTGAGAGAACGTCTTTGGTGTGGCCGACGAATCGGCGGGCGGTAACACCGGTGCCGAGGTCCCAGAGGCGGAGCTCGCCGTCCCAGGATCCGGAGAGGGCGAACTGACCGTCGGATGAGAGGACGACGTCTTGGACGAAGTGGGAGTGGCCTTCCAAACGGCGTACAGCTACGCCGTAGGTTTTATCTTCCTTTGTGAGTTTCCAGACAATGATGGATTTGTCACGGGAGGAAGTGACGATCATGTCGGAGTTGTCGATTGGGGTGGCAATGGCCGTTACCCAGTCGGTGTGAGCCCTCATTGTTCCCTTCAGAATTAGTGATTCTGCCATTTTTTGGGTTTTTTGCAAGCCTCTCTGTTCGTTTAGGGTTTTGGAAAGCGAGTGGCTGCGAGTAAAAAGAATGGAGTGAATTTACACTGGGGATTTTAGAGCATCTCCTCCGGAATCAGGATGGTGATAGTTTTGTTATGGGGTTGAGATTAAAAAGGAGATTCAATGGCTAAATTCGTTTTGATAAGATTTTTTTTTTTATAAATTGAAAGAAAATTAGAAGTCAGTAAATGTATTTATTTTTATATATAATTTTTTTAAATTTCTTGATAAAATTTGTGAGCCGTTAAATCTCTTTTTTAATATGTTGTCAATCCTACAATAAAATTCTCACAAGATTCTCCTGATTCCTCCGACAGACTGTCCGTAGATTATATTTAGTCCATATGATATCAGCACAACTATTTCGTGAATTATAATATAAAAAAATTAAAATAATTAATAAATTCAAAAAAAACACTACTATTAAATATAATAAAAATACAAATTATTATTAACAAAATACTTATAATTGTACATATTTATAGATTTTTTAATTTATATTTTTAATTTCTATCCGATAGTATTTTATTACTGACCAAATTTTTTTTGCCGTTCTAATTTTTTTTTATATCTGTTGGAGCTAACCCTTCATCTTCTTCTTCAGCTACTTCTCCTTCTTCAGCAATATTTTTCTTCAGCCATATCTCCTATTTAAATATATTAAAATTTATAGTTACAATTATAGTCCACAAACTTTTATTCTTTGATATAGTCTTTGTGTCTCGTCAAAAAATTCAATAGATTATATTTAGTCTACGTGCTAGAGCGAGATCTGTGTTCCTACATTAAATATAGTCTAAGATATAATCCAAGTTTTGTGAACTTGGGTACTGCTGGAGATGCTGTTAGGGCTTTTGTCTTGTGGGCTTTGTTTGGCTGGCTGAGTAAATAACATGGACTTTTACTAGAGGAACCGCGCGACGAGCGAGCTGCCTCTCTCACAATCTAAATAATTTTTTTCCACGGTAAAAAAAAACAGATTTTTTTTAATTTACAATATAAAATAAATGAAAGATTATTTAAATTTTGCATTTGGATCAACCGATTTATTTTTATATTAATTTTATTGTTTTTTATATTGTGGAGGGTAAAATAGAGGTTATAAAAAACCTTCAGTAACACAATTTTTACATGTGTTTGGAAGAAAAAAAAAGTGAAATAAAAAGCGACTGGTACGATAATTGAAAAAAAAAATGATTGAACTGATTTTAACATTCTTTCATCTTATTTAATTACTTTATCTAATAAAATATCTTTATCATAAAAAAATATCAACAATATAATATTTTTACAATATAATATTTAATAATTAGAAATCGTTCACAAGATAATGAGCTACTTTAATTAAGAGAAATTTTTTTTATTTTCACCACATAATATCTTTACTTTTGAAGATTGAATTTTTTGAGAAGTCTCCATTTTAAGAGCTTATATCTTTTTATTTTATTTTTAAGAGTGGAGCCCATTGTTAATAAAGTGATTAATTTAATTGTTTTCACTCTTTTTTTAATTAAAACAAAAGATTATATTCACATTATAAGAATTATATTTTTAAAGTATTAATAGTTTCGATATAACTTTTTTAGACTTAATAATGTTGGGCTTAATTTTGCTACGTGAAGGTTTAGGTGGCTGAAGTTTGTGAGTTAATTACTGGGTTGGGTATTTGGTGATTATCTTTCTTAGTTTGTGTGTCGGGTTTGTTTTTATCTAATTTGGTTAGGTCCGGCTTATATGTTTATTTTGGGTTGAGCTTGCTCTGTATATATCTGTATTTTTTGTTGTTGTCAACGAGCGTTTTACTTTGTTTGGTTCGTAAACCCATTCTATTGTTGTTTAATTTCAGATGTTCTTGTACTGGATGTTTAATTTAATGAAAGTTTTTAACAATTATAGGAAGAATGATGAAATGGTTTAGCAATAATGGCCAAAACTAAGAGAATAAGTTTACTATACTACTATAACTCTCATGAAAGTTGCATTGCAAAACAAAAAAAAATGTTTAGTAATCAAACAACAAACAAACAGTTTAAATCATGAAAGCCAGACTTAGAGAAATATTACTCACATTGTAATTTTTCATTAAAAAAATGTTGAACAAATTCACAGTCTAAAAGATCTACTAGCTAGGTCTTTAGACAAACATATACAAAAAATTCATATGTATATTCGTGTAAAAAAGTATAAAAAAAATAATATCTATCAATATATATATATATATATATATATATATATATATATATATATAGATTTAAGAGATTGATATTTTTAGGGTATTAGTATAATTAATACCCTATTAATGAGGTTCAATATTGTCAAAACTCCCGAGTAGGATACGGAGTATTAATAATGGATTGGTTTGCACTGGTTCCAACTAAAACTATTTATCGACTGAACCAACGGTGTTCACCTGCCTCGGCCATGCTAAAGATGATGATGGGGCATCTCTCACCAATTAAATCTTGCCATTTGTATTGCACAGCTTATTTTCCAAATTCTGCAAAGTTTGGTGGAGTTGGAAGAAAGAGAATCACAATAATTCCAAATGACTAAAGGAATATATAAAGGCAATCAGCGTTTGATAAAACAAATCTTAACAACAAAAAAAATTGGCTTTAGTGAGTACATAATATATAATGTGTACTTGCCCAATACATGACTATTTTAGTGGGGGTTCTCATTTCACCCACCAGGCCTTGTTTTGTTGGCTTTCACAACACCTATAAATTTGCATGTCATGGCCTTGTATCCAGCACAATATTCAGTTCAAGTATCACCTGATAGTCTTTTGTGGGAACCTCAATTAATATATCAACTTCGATCGTACGTAGCTATATATATTAATATCCTTGAGTAGGAAAAATGAAGGAAGGTGCTCTTGAGCTTGGTATGGCCTCTAAAGCTTCTACTTCTACCCCAAGATATGGAGTGAACAGAGGGGTGTCGATTCTGGATTTTATTCTGAGACTAGTGGCCATCATCGGAGCATTGGCAAGTGCGATTGCCATGGGAACAGCAGATGAAACACTTCCCTTTCTCAAGCAGTTCATTCGGTTCAGAGCCCAGTATGATGATCTTCCAACACTCACGTACGTGTTTGTACTGTTAATTTAAGTTGCTAAAATATGTCATCAGCTAAATTATGATATTTGTGGAAAAAGTACATATATAAAGTGTACTATATGTAATAGTTAATTGTGTCGTCCCAACAGGTTTTTCGTGGTTGCAAATTCAATCGTGTGTGGGTATTTGCTCCTTTCTCTTGCCCTTTCCATCTTCCACATCGTGAGGAGTAGTGCACGAGGCAGTAGGATAATCTTGATGTTCTTTGATACGGTAATGCCTTTGCAACCTAGCTAGTTAATTAATGTGTAGCTTAATACCTACTAATGTTCAGAAAGAAATGTACTCTTTTAAAAACACCCTTCATATGATTAAATGTACAGAAGTTGTAATGATTGTTTTCTAGATATATAATGCTCTTTAACTAAACGAAATTAAACATAATTGTGAATTAAGGCTTTGCTGGGGCTTTTGACTGCCGGAGCTTCTGCAGCAGCAGCAATCATATACTTGGCACACAAGGGCAATACTAGAGCAAATTGGATTGCCATCTGCCAACAATATAACTCTTTCTGCGAGCGCATATCTGGCTCTCTGATCGGTTCATTTGCAGGAATTCTCGTATTTATACTACTGAACTTGCTGTCTGCTGTAGCCCTTTCCCGACGTTAATTGTACATAGTACGTAGTGCACCATACATTGATATTTCAATGTGTATTACTTCTTTTGAGTTCTGTAGTCGTTATTTCACCTATTCCCACCCCCAACCCCACCCCACCCCCCGCTTTTCATTCAGCGTGTATTATTTCTTTTGAGATCTGTTGTCGTTATTTCTCCTATTCTCCTGGATGGTAAACTCTCGGCTGCGGTGTCTGTAGGGTTTTACAAGGATCCAAATGTTTGTGGCTTGTGTTATCATGTTTTCTTTCCATGTTTCTGAACTGGATATATTGATTTCTATTGGTTATAATTGTGGTCTCTAAATTCAAGCAAAATTTGTCAATAAAGTAATTTTCCAAGAAAACAAAATAGAATACTATCTATACATCATTAACTTCACTGCATCACTTAAATTATGAAATAAATTAAACATACATACATTGATTGGAGGACACTTGCACAAGAAAGGAATTAACATCTACTCATAGTGTGGTATAAAGTGAATATGATATACTCCCTCTGTTCAATTCCATATATTAAAAGAATCTCAATGTTCTCATAATCTTAATTTCATTATCATGGTACAACTATTTAACTAATTAATAACTTATTATTTTAGAGGCAATTAATTAAATATGTAACAAAAGTATTGTAAATGAAACTATTTTTGTGAAACTGAAGGAGTATAATATAACTATTTGTATCACCTCTTCGCGGGTCAAAGTATGCCTTTTCTTGAATTTGTTTGAGGTTTTGAATCTGGCAAGAAATGCACGAGAGATTTGTTTGTCAGCTTCAGTTGGACTAACCCCAGGTTGTTTCCTTATCATCCAACGACTTCCTCACCCTCTCAACTCCATCCGCTGACCCCGGCCCCGGCCCCGGCCCCGGCCCCTGAAGCATGCATGCATATATGTTTGAGAGTAATTAATACATAGTCACCATTCTCGACCAACCCATTTCATTCAATTCTAGCAACCGCTCATTTGTTCGTCTCACCAGTTCAACATTATTATAAACTCTCTCTCTCTCTCTCTCTCTCTCTCTCTCTCTCTCTCTATATATATATATATATATATATATATATATATATATATATATATATACTCCAAGCAGAGTCCTCCATTTGGTTCGATCTCCATTGTATCTATTAACTCAAATGCTTCATTCAACAGCCATGAAATGCTAACCAGAGTTCCATGTTGACACGAGTTTAATTTATCTCTCATACCTCAAAAGAATGAAATTCGTAATATTTTTTTACTCTTGTTCATGATATGAGAAAAAGAGCAAAACATCCTAGACATATATGTCTGTTGTTGTCAAACTTTAGACCAGACCAAAGTCATCTGCCGGTAAATTGGCTGGCTCAAAACCAGTGGGATGCATGGCACGCCCTTGTGCATGCTGTAGCTAGTTGGTAAAGTCTATATTTTGACCTAGCTACTTCTAGTTTCTCACTTGAATTCAAGAACCATGTGCTTGATTTTATTTTTTTCTTTTTGGGATTAGTACTATAAATATATATATATATATATATATATATATATATATATATATATTTTTTCTTAATGACCCTGAATTAATCAATTAATTTGGTTAAAGAAGTTGCCGATCGACTATATTATGGCCAAAGATAATCCGCGAATCCATAGTAACCACATGGCTTATGCAAGTCGTACGTTACTTGTTTAATAAAGAATCATAGAGATAGTTAATTGTTATAGACCTATTTAGACATAACATTCCTTGCTTTTTTCACCATTAAATTGAAGACTAATTAGTTGACCATTTATCATGAGGAACAAATATTGAAAGAATTATTATTTACCGACTCTGGGAATTAATAATACTAGGAAAATTTAATTCATTCAATCAGAAAGATAGGAATTACATGTATATACGGTACAGTTGAGGAGATATCTAATCTACCTTATCTAAAAATGAAACCTAAATTACAAACTTTCATATATAATAGAACAGAAAAATAAAATAATTAAAAAATAATTGTCGAATACATGCTCCATCTCGCAACCAATTAGTATATCTGCGATCGCCATCACCATAAATGAAAACAACACTATACAGAGAATTCAAGCCCCTAAAAGGAGAAAACTGGTTGCCACAAGAATGGAGAAAGACCGTGAGATCTCTAACCCCAAATTAGGAGAAAATAAAAATCTCATGACAAAAAGAAAAAATAAAGTTTGCAGAGGGATTGAGAAACAAACAACCAAATAATAGATTAATGATGATAAAATTAAAGATTTGGAGAGGGTCTCTTCAAAAGAGAAAAGAAACTACCCCAAAATCAAAATCTAAAATTTTGGAGGCTAGAGAGAAAAGAGAGAAGATGATTAGCGTTTTATATACCCTGGCCTCCTAATAATATATCAAAAGAGAGAAGAGAAGAGAATTATTATGTTAAATGTACCTAGCTAGGCAAACATTTTTTTTGAAAATAAAACTATGTTCTTATATATGCACCTTAAAATCGTGGAAGAAAATTTAAAATTCTAATTAATCGACTCGACTCGAATCTTATTTTAGCCAGGATAAATTAAGGCATTATACAAAATCTTTTATCCCATGTTTGTAAGTTTTATTTTGGAAAGAAGGGAATGGATCGATAATTAATGGAAATTAAGGAGAAGTTTTTGTTTTTTATTTTTTATTCTTAAATTGAAAGGAAGAACTTTTTCTTTCCATCTTGGCTTACCTTTTGTGATATTTTGCCTAAAGGCCTAGTTAAGTCCCTATCCCGTTTTATCATCAGTGGAAAACGTCATTAGATTATCTTTTGTGAGGATTTAATACATACTCATAAAATATTGATATAATTACTTACCCATTTATCAGTACTGTAGATATGATTAACTAGAAAAGTATACATGTTTTTCCATAAATGGTGAGACAGTTGAAGCTTATCTCCTAATTATTTTTGTACTATTGTATGAATATATTAGACAATATAATGAATGAGATTCCATGTATAGTGTTTCCTAATCACTAACGATACGTTTGGACTGAAGGAATGGAATGGAGTGTCATTCTCTATTCTATTTTAGTTGGAAAGAGTTATTACATACTCTACGTACCTCTCCCAAGAAAGAAAATTCATAATTTTAAAAGGAATAAGAATGTTTCAATTCATTCTAATTAATCGCAATCAAACACAATTTTTTTTATTCTATATATAGGAATGAGTCATTTCATTATCACCTTCATTACTTCAATCTAAAGATCAGTATAATGATTCAATTATTGGCCGGTTTATGTACATTGAATCTACCCTTAAGAACTTTCAACTTCACATAATATGGATATGGATCGTTGCCTAATTTCTGATTCCCACTTTAATCAATTTTAGTGAATGCTAAGTAGTACGATCAACATGTGACACTCTCCAAACTTGAGTAAAAATTAATGTAGAGGATTTTTTATATTATTATTATTATTATAGATTTAATTGTCAAAATATATATAATATAATATAATATAATATAGCCAAGTGCATAATTCGAATGCGGAGATAATATATATAAATAACCCCAAGAGAGACGCACTAATTTTTTTTTATCACAGAATAAGAAAATTACAATTAATATAGTCGGATATTTTTCCAGATGCACCAATTGAAATTGAAAACAAAATAGGGACGACTATATGTACTAGATCTCAGCTAATGACGTCTATTAGAGATCAAAACAAAAATTAAACTAATTTGATTGTGATTCAAAATTAAGCACGATTACATTTTGATTACTATAATATATATTATATATACCTAGCTAATTTATATACTTTTTCTTTTAAAAATACTACTAATATTTTCAAATATTTTCTTCATATTTATCTTTAACATTACGAATATTTACTTTACTAATTATGCCCTAATTATGGCATTTTACACTAATGACTCATGAAACTATTAGAATGGTTTTGACTTGAATCCATTAATTTGTTCCGCTTGGTGTCCCCTATCGTGGCCTCATGTCTGAACAGAAGAGACATGGCCCACACTGCTCTCTGCCAGCTCACCCAATTTCCTAGTTTCCTCTACTACTTGTACTACTAGACTATTGGTAGAGTTAGGTTAGGCGTTGTTGTACCTTTTTTTTCCAGCTAACCAATCAGATCGCTCCAAAGTTTGAGTAGTGATTTCCGTCCGCACTGTGTTTTCCTTTATTTTTTCGGCTCTCGATGGGCTATTTGACTTTCTGACTAAATCTCAGCCGTCGGATGCTTGTTATAGTTTCGGAAACGATTGAAATTCCCAAGAGATGACAAATCACATGTTAGAATATTGGAGTATAAAATTACTTTCACGGTCTTAAATAAAAGTCATGGCGGACTTTTTAACCATATTAAAATAAATAAAATAAAATGATAAGATTATTTATATTTATATTTTAATTTAATTTTATAATTCTTTTAAATATGACTAATAAAATTTTATAAATATGTATAGAGAATAAAAATATAACAATTAATATTAAGAGTATTATAAAAAATAAATAAATAGATATTTAACTTAGAATTACTTAAAATAGAAATAAAAAAAAAATTCCTCGTACGGAATGCATTACTTTTTGGGCATTATTATTGAGTTTTAAGTCCTTAATTAAGTATGCTTTGAAAAAGTCCTCAAGTAAGTATAAACACGTTTAGTGATGATACCATTATAGGAGGAACGTAGTCAAGAAGTTGGTAGATAATTAGAAAAAGGAGGAGCTAGGGTATTTTTAGTAGTATTACGGTTCTTGAAATGTAATGGAAATTAAATTAGCTACTTGTAGAGGAGTGTACCATGTGAAAGGTTAGGTAGTAAGTACTAATTACCAAGTATCGGCCACTTAATTAATGCCTTAATAAATGATTAGATAAGATAAGATAGAAAGGAATCTTAAATTATTATCCAATTAAATATATAATGTTATCCCGTGTAGTAATTGAATAAAATAATATTTTTTTGACAAAAAATTAGATACAAAACGATGTGAATGATAGTTATCGGTTATAATCATTGGATTCACTTGTGTATGTGAAATACTATTCACTAATTATGTTTCAACACATCTTTTTGTATCTATTTTTCTTGTAAACATCATTTATTACAGTAGCGTCACTCAATTGAACATTTCTACTCCTATGTTAACAAACAAATACTCCCCTCCGTCCCATAATATATATTGTTTTAGATATATCATTAATCTCCAACAAGATAATTGTTTATGAAAAGTTACCCCTTCGTTTTCAGTCCATATGAATTTTATAATGAATTGAAAATTTTAGAAAATTAATATTTTTACACGATCTTTTCTCACGTGTGATTATAAAAATAAAACGGATTTCATCTTCAAGTGAAAAAAAATATATTGTAAAAATATTAAAAATCCAAATTTTGTTGTGTGAGAAATTGATATCTTACAAGAGAATTTGATAATTTCACAATACTGTTTCACATAGATAATAAATAAAACTCGCATTCATATTCATGTGAATAAAGT
The DNA here is from genome assembly GCA_020205605.1 of Panax ginseng. Lineage (NCBI taxonomy): Eukaryota > Viridiplantae > Streptophyta > Magnoliopsida > Apiales > Araliaceae > Panax > Panax ginseng. The sequence continues at coordinate 154,570,882 of CM035129.1, forward strand.
ATTATTAAAGTTACAAATTTTCATAGTGAAATAACAATTTATATTGACCTCCATTAGCTAGGTGGAGTCTTGTACACGTTAGCAAAGAAGAAGAAGCAGCAGCAGCAAGGAAAGAGTTCAAAAAATTCATTAAGGAGATGGATTCGGAAAAGAAGAAAGATACTGATTCAAATGAGCAATTTGAAGATGACGAATTTGATACAAAAACAGAATGGAAACTATATAGGAGTACTATATATATATATATATATATATATATATATATATTAGACAGAAGGGATGAATGAAATGGTTACTCCTTCTTATCTATTTATAGGAGGGAAGATATTTTGCGGGTTCAAATAAAGTCTTGACTTGGTCCTCTCTCTTCCACAAAAGTGGAGTGACATTGGAGTCCAAACTCAAAAGCAACTTTCTACTATATAAACTTAATAATTCTTTAGTTCTTAATTAATAGATGTGGGACTTGGCTTCCCACATGTATTTATTATTATTTTATCATTTTCAATGGTGATTTTTGGAAGTTAATATCTCATTCATTACTTCATGGATTTGAATTTTCAAATAGTACTTAATTTAATCTACTCATGGAGTAAAATACATTGATATGTAAAATCGTTAAAATAATTAATAATGATACTCATATTAATTTAGGCTCAAATTCTAACAATTAGAACACATGGAAAAAGGAATTTTTAAAATTTCTTTAAAGCATGTGTGCTGTACCATGGAATTCTTTAAAATTTTCAGGAACTACAAAGAAGTATTTTTTATGGATTTTCAGGTACAACAGAGCAATAGTTTTAAATTTTTGTTGGGCACAATGATTGATGGATTTTAAATGAAGATGGAAGACAATTTTTCAATTATGAGTTACAAAATTGAAGCTTATAGATGTATTATGTGAGACCCCAGATTTTATAAATAAAGATTTAAATTTTTTGAAATATTTTTTTATATTATGGTATGGATTTGAGATAGTGTTATAGTTGTGGGTAATATTTGAAAATTTTGCAAAGTATGCAAGTTGTTATAAATATTCGTTTGATCGGAGAATATTCTTTTTGTTTTAATATCCGTGCGATGGCACAATCATTGGTGGACCCCACAATGTAATCTTGTCAGTAGTTAGAAAACAACAAAAAATATTTTATGGAAATAACTACGCGGAGGTTTTACCATTAATACCGTTGAACTACCCTAATAAAAAATACAATGAATACGCGTGGTTGCATAAGAAGCACACGTTATTGATTATTGATGCTTACGTAAGAAGTCACTCGCTTATACTCAATTATTGCTACAAAGAATTGTTGCATCATATCTCTCTATATTATCGATCCAATTATTGTCACAAAATCGTATGCGTAATATGTTATATTATTAAATCAATAATTGAGACGACAAAGTTATTCATATTATTAAATTGCAATATTTACAATGTCTAAAAGTTCTCATCAATGAGAGGTTTAGTCACCTAATCAAGCCGCTTAATAGGGAGAAATCCTTATCGAAAGCCCCTCTTTCCTGGGAACGACACTGATTGTTAAATATCAGAGTTATGATATTAATGATTGATAAGTTCGTGTTAATAAAAGATGAATTTGATAGTTCCATTGTGTTGAAATTATTTGTGTTAGTGAAAATTGACATTTATTTCGATAATAATTGATGTCTGGAGGTTATATTGTTCAATCGGGTATTTGGGGAATTTTTTGTATCGGAGTTACTATTCACGAGTTACTATTCATGAGTTACTATTCATGAGTTTTAATAGTAACTTGTCCTTTCAGTTTTTCAAGAGTTATTTGACCCTTCAGCTTTCCAAGAGTTATTTGACCCTTCAGCTTTCCCAGAGTTATTTGCCTCTTCGGTGTTCCAAGAGTTAATTACCCTTCGCAAATAGTAGTTGTTTCTTCAATATTACCAAGAGTCATTTTGACCCTTCGTTAAGACCAAGAGCCACTATTAGTTTTTCTATAAATAGAAACTCATTCCTTCATTATTTCTTACTAATTCATTGAAACTCTAGAGAGAAATTATAGAGAGGTTTATGTAGAGAAAATTATAGAGAGAAAAGAAGAGTATTCGCTATTTCACTACTTCTATATCCAGCTTTTTTTACTGTGAGGGTGTTATTCTTTCTTATTCATGAAGAGAACTTCATTACTCAATTCTTATTTATTCTGGTTGAATAACTCAGATACGCCAGACATACCCTATACTTGGTGAAATCCTTATGTTATTCCATTCTTTATTATTCCGCTTGGAATAAACTCAGTAGCGCGATTTACCCTATACTTGGTGGAATGACCACAGATATGTGGTTTACCCAATACTTGGTGATCTTCTTCCGTTATTCCATTCTTTATTATTATGTTGAATAACTCGCTTATGCGCAAGCAATCGCATACTTGGTGAAATTCTTTTATTATTCCGTTCTTTATTATTCTCGTTTTAATATCCCGCTGCTTGTGTGAATTTTACCCGACTGGTTTCATATTTATTATTCCGCATTTATTATTCTCGTTTAATATCCTCGCTTGCAGTAATTTCACCTGACCTAGTTCCATTATTTATTATTCTGCATTTATTATTTTGTTGGAATAACCTGTCTATGTGGATTGCCACATGCATGGTGAATGATCCTTTGTATTCATTCCTTATTAAATTGTGGAATGATTTGTATACGTGGATTACCGCATGGCGGGTGAAAATCCATTTGCAGTTTCATATATTCTTTATTATACTCAGTTGGTTAAAGTTTTGACTTCTATACTCCATGAAATTAGTGGAATATGATATTTGCGCTTCATCCAATATCTTTTCATGGAAATATTCTTCTGAGCATTCTTGAATTTTACTTTACAAAGAAGTATTATGTTGACAATTTGGACATTATTAGTTCGTGGATAAATTAATTCTTGAACTTGTTTTATTGAATTATTATGTCATTGTTATCATCCTTATGTTATATTATGTTGAAAGTCATCTTTGGCTTACGTGCATAGATAGACTTAGTATGATTATGACTAGGGATCATTCGGTATAATCATGACCTATTATAAATAATGTGATAAAAGTCCTCAGTGGCCTGTAATGCATTGATGAATAATTTTTTGTATGATTATGACCAGGGTTTATTCGGTATAGTCATGACCATTGATGATTTAATGAAAATCCTTGACCGTGGTACAGGGATGATTAGATATGGTGGTTTATTTATTAAGTTGAGTCTCAGCGATAAAAATTGATGAAAACCTTTTAAAACCTAAAAGATAATAGACTTTATTCTCTACTTGACTCTTTTAATGGATTGCATATTCCGCTGCAGTTAAACTTGATGTCTATTGTATATTATCAGTTTAACATTGTTGAAGACTAATGATAATTTATTCTCAGATTATCTTAGTCATAATATTTCTTCTCGGGCTAGTTAAGCTCACCCTTTTCTTCACTTTTTCTCTTCGTGAAATGAGAATATAAATTTGGTCGAGTCTGGGGAACCGAGTGACTGGTCCGGATGATAGTATTAGTAGTCCTCACTATTCTCATTAAATAGTGTGACAATAAATATAACGAGGACCGAATTTGAGTTTGTATATCTGCCTATGAGGACTCCATTGAGAATGGATATTGTCTAGAAGGCAAAGATTCTTGTTTAAACTCTCGCTTTATGTTTTGTCGTATTTTACACGACAAATTGTATAATTAAGTTGTATTTGTATTTTGTACCATATATATGGCGACTGAAGATGGGTGATGTACACCTAATTTTGGGGGTGTCACATATTAAGTCTGCTTTTATTGATTTTTTTTGTTGATTTGATTGTTAAATTGAGAAGTTGTTTTATATTGCTAAATTTATGCACTACTTGATTTGAAAAATCAATGCACAAGATAGTTGCAGAACATGTAAAAAAATCTAAAATTTAATCCAGATATTGTGGATTCAATTTTATTTTGCAGAAATAAAATTTTTACAATTTATTGATAAAAAAAAAAACGGTGGTTATGTTGGCCAATTTGTTGGAAAATGATGTGTATTTTGGCATGAAAATAATGTGATAAAAATTTATCTAGTTGATATAAATACATATCCCAAGAAAGTAGTAGTATATAATTTTAGTTAAATACTAGAATTATATTCAATGTTTTAATTATGATTAGGACGTATATGCATAAATGATTAAATGAGATAGGTAAGAATTAAAAAAAAATTCACTTTAATTGATTCTATTTTATCGCATATACTTTCACATTAGTCACATGAATATCATTTTCTCAATTATAATTACTGGATGACAGGGGACACAACACACTATGCATGAGCTTCTTACCGTGTCCAATTTTGCTATCTTTCCTATTTGTTGGTTCCCACTACTTTGGAAAGATTATCCTTAACCACCCCACCCCACCCCTCCCCTCCCCTCGCCTCCCCTCCCTCTCGTGTTCTTGTACGTGTGTGAATGCCAAATAATTGTTGTATATATATACATGCATGCGGTGCAATATATAATTCTTGTGAACCCTGACATTTAAGTACTTTACAAAACCTGGATTATATGCAATCAAATACTAAACACGAATATCGGTTAATCACAACCTTGCCATGTGAGTTTATTTAGTAGTAATAGTTTTGGTAACGACAAGAAAACTATAAAATAGTTGGTTGATAATTCTGTAATGTAAGTGAACTCCATATTAAAACATACGAAATAGTCTGTGCTTTGGGCACCGGACACACATCAAGGAGTAGTTCCGTTGGCTCGAGCATCCACCTTGGGCAAAGGAATTTTTGTTTTTATTAAAATTCCGATTGTAAATATAATATAGACTCTAACTTCTCTACTTTTATAATTAATTTTTTAAGATAAATCAAAGAGACTAAGATTTGTAAAATAGGTTGATTCTCTCGTTAAGAGTTCATGTTTGTGGGTCGACGCACAAAAGGGATACCTACAAAAAACATTGAGTCAGTGTTGTTTAGGTAAAACTAGTGTAACTCAACTTTTTCATTAATTAATTTAATTATCACATGAATTTAACAGATGTGCTATATATATCACCGAGTAGTGTCATGAGTCAAGACAAGAATACTAGATAAAAAAGAGTTTAGGAAACTAAACTAATATTATATTTTTATTCTCGCATGACCCACTCACTATTCATGCGACAGATATCAATTTTTTATGTAAAAATATCAGTTTCCAAGAATTATGGGCTAATCTTGAATAACAAAGGTCTTATTTTAAGGTAAAACTAGTGACTCAACATTTTCATTAAGTAATTTAATTCTCACATGAATTCTTTCAAATAAATTCTATTAAGATCTTTCGAATTGTTGTATTTTGTGCACAAAACATATGATTCATTTAAAAGATGTGCTACTTAGTGTCATGATCAGACAAGAATACTAGATACAAAAACAATTATGGACCAGTTTTGAACACTTTGTCATGGTCCCCATTTCAAGTTAAAACTAATGTGACTCAGCTTTTTCATTAATTAATTTCATCCTCACATGATTTTTTTTAATTAATTTCATCCTCACATGATGTTGTATTTTGTGCACGAAGCCTATGTATTCATTTATCAAGGCTAGAAAAATTAATTCAATTGCAAATGAAAATCTCATGATTTTTCTTTTTCCTATTTATATGATAAGAGGGATAGACGCAAGGGTAACTAATAACCTATATATATTATTAATTACCTATTGACCTGTCATTTTTGTAACAATTAAATAGGAAAAATTATAGATAAAAAGTCACAAGTAGTAGTACTATTAGAGTTTGTCAATGAGTAGTAGTAGTACTAGTATTCACATGTACTTCCGGCCAATGAATGTAAGGGTGTTCCGAGTCACATTTATTCAAGAAGCAAAAATTAAATGATAAATAGCGAGATCGTTTGACTTGAATGATATTTAGGCTTAGGTTCTAGGTTCGATTCATCCTAAATTAGGAGAAATATATATATATGGACTACATGTATATACACACTAATGTAATACATATTCGTTTATGGCGATGATTTTTCAGACATGACTGTGTTTATATATATATATATATATATATATATATATATTCTGATAATTACAGAAAAGTTAGACAGAATTGAATGCCATAAACAAACCAACAAGTTGCCTTACAATCCACGTTTCTTTTCTCTCCCCAAAACCATTATTTATGGACTTCTGTTCTCTTCACAACACCTTCCAATCTTTCTGTTACACATTTGAGCCTTCCCCTCCTTTTCACCACTGCCTATTATAATTTCATTTGCACCAGACCAGTATCATACTTATTGCTTCCCCTGTTTTCTTGATTTTAATTAATTCTCTTCTTTTTAGGAACCAATTTCGAGGGTTTATGTACTTTTGGTAAGTATAGTCAAAAGGATTCCAGAAAATAATAAAGTGTCAAGACTTGAAGAAGAATGGAAAATATTTCTGAAGAACAAATGGAATTGCCTCCTGGTTTTCGATTTCACCCGACAGATGAAGAGCTTATAACTCATTACCTAACCCCAAAAATTTATAACACCAGTTTTTCGGCTGCAGCAATTGGGGAGGTTGATTTGAACAAGGTTGAGCCTTGGGATCTGCCATGTACGTAAGACCTATTATATATATATATATATATATATATATATATATATATGCTATGATCTTATTCTTTATTGAACCAGGAGTAGTTCTAACTTTAAATTTATATCGTTTTGATTTAATGATTAAAGGGAAGGCGAAAATGGGTGAGAAGGAGTGGTATTTCTTCTGTGTGAGAGATAGAAAGTACCCAACTGGTTTGAGGGCTAACAGGGCAACTGAATCTGGATATTGGAAGGCCACAGGCAAAGACAAGGAGATTTATAAGGTGAAAACGCTGGTTGGGATGAAGAAAACTTTGGTTTTCTACAAGGGAAGAGCTCCTAAAGGAGAAAAAACTAATTGGGTGATGCACGAATATAGACTCGAGGAGGGAAAGTATTCCATGAATAACCTCCCCAAAACCGCAAAAGTAAGGAGCTCGTACTCTGTTTTATACTGTACTAATTTTTCATTCACTAATGTTGTTTTTTCTTGTTTGTTTAACAGAAAGAATGGGTAATTTCAAGAATATTTCATAAGAAGAAGATACATATATCTGGATTAGTGAGACTTGGGAATTGTGGTGACGAATTGAAGCCTTCTAATCTTCTTCCTTTGTTAGATATATCATCAAGCACAACAATGGTGGCCGAGACCTCTCACGTGACCTGCTTCTCCGAACAAACAGAAGACACGAAATTTCAGGACTCCTTCAACCCTTCTGTATTACCCTCCTCCTCATCTCCATCAAAGCCCTTTGATTCCTCATTTCTCTCTCCAAAAATCCCAATTTCAAACTCATTATTTCCCACTCAAATTTCCCTCCAATACCCAGAATCTTTTTCTATACAAGATCAATCAATTCTCAGGTACTTCCTCTTAGAGTACAATGGGGAAGAATCAAAAATAAAGACGAATTCAAAAACAGACTTCTCACCGGACACCGGGGGAATGAGTACTGATATGTCATCAGTTGTCTCCAATCATGAAATGGGGCAGAGGTCTTCTGAAGATGAAGAATATCCCATCACTTCAGGTGGACCAGTGGACCTTGATTGTCTATGGAATTATTGAATTTGAAGATGGGATTTTGGAATTGAATGGAGCAAAAGAATATACCTATCTAGATAAAGAGGAGGAAGCAGAAGAAGAACATTACATGATCCTTTAGCAATCATTGGTGTTACAGAATTGTTGTGTTGTTTTGTCATTAATTATAGATTTCCTGGAGGATATATACCAGTAATAGGATATGAATCGTCTTGTATCATAAACTCAATTTACTGTCTATTTTTTTCTTGGGGTCTCCTAATTTTAAATCTCATCAATGATCATGGAGTAATAGAACTTTAATTTAAAATATGATAAAATAAATTTTGTTTTTGTTTTTTCTTTCAATTGCATCTTGTCAATGTTTTCTTTTAATTTAACATAATCTGTAATTTGTTAATTTCTCTTTAACTTGTTTACTGTTGTTCAAGTATTACTTAATTAGTTAGTTAGGACTTAATTATATATATATATATATATATATATATATATATATATATATATATACGGAGAATCATCGTTTTAAGTTTTAGTGACGCATTGAACCGTCATAACATATATTGTTTATTTGTCTATATCGATAGATCAAATCGTTGTCCGATTTGTCGCTAAAAATAATAAGCACGATATATAAAATAAAAAGTTATGCACTAAAAATGGAATCTATATATATATATATATAAAGTTGATTAGTTAGTGAACGATATAACCGGGCAATATATATCAATAAGTTGACTAGTTAGCGAACGATATAACCGGGCAGGGCAGTATGGTTGCTCATCCTATCTCATCAGTCAATTCCAGGATTTTATGTTAGGCCACCAAGTAGGTTTCCATGGTTGATTAAGACTATAATTAAGACAGAATTTTAAAGTACACCGTGTGTTAGAAAAGTAACTCAAAATCAATACATATTTTTATCCAAAGTATTTGGCCGGAGTGATATTACTCAACCCATGTTATTCATAAAGTTGGGGATCGAGTCATGACATGTCAAGACAGGGTGAAAATTCATATATTGAAGGTCCTTTTATTTATACTAGTTATAGGGTCACAAACGTGCATGTTTTATAATCATAATAATAGCAATAATAAAAGAAAGATGAAGAAGAAGAATTATTTTGAATTTTGGTATGTGGTTAGTATGAAGTTAATTTTGGTCAATTAATCAATATTGTTGACACGCATGTCGAGAGATGATCTCTCTGTTTGTCAGCATTGTATTGATCAATTAACCAACTTATCATGAAATTAACTTCATAATAATGGGATCCGTATTTGTCATTTTCATGTACTTATCATCATTCAATAAAAAAAACAAATAAGGTATGTATATAAATAATAATAATAATAATAATAATAGAGCAAGTACAAAATCATATCAAATCTAAAAATAAATAAAGTCAAACTCTTAACAAAATCATGAGTTTGAAAAAACAAACCCTAAAGTTTCTCTATACCTTTCACTTCATGTACCTACCATCAGATGAAATTTTTTTTATGAAGAAATAAGTATAATGTGAACAATTAATAAATATAAAATCAAATTACATGTGAACAAATTAACTATAGCAATTTTAGAAGAAACGTGGGTAACTTCTTAATTTCAAAAACTAGATACTGAGAGAGTGGGAAAAAAGAAAAAGGGAAAGAAGTTCTAGATAAAAAAACAAATAAAAGAAATTACTGTCTTAATTTATTAGAAATTTAAAAAATATGATAATGACATAACTAATTGGCGTAAAAGAAGATAGGAAAAATATACGAGTTGCAATTTTTTAAGCCCAAAATAAACAAAAGTAACTGTCTAAAGCTTCAACTCACAATGGGTAAAAATATAAATAGCTTATGTTTAATTTTCATTTTCACGTATAAAAGCTCTAACTATTTCACTCATTGTCTTATAATGTATATGTTTGACCATTTTATTTTTTGAAAAAAAATAATATAAATGTCTGAATAATATACACTATATGTCTGAGAATATGAATTGACATGCAGCTTCCACCTTTAAAATATGCTGTCCTTTTACTAAATTTATACATTTTTCCACAAAAAAAAAAACAACAACTTTATTTCATAAAATGCAGGTACGGATTTATTAACGGGGCAGTATAAGCAGCTGTTTCTATTGGATTTTTTCCGGTATAAGGTAGGGGCAAAAATGTAATTGAATAAATTTAAGGGAATAGATTAATGGAAGAGTTAAATTTAGAGGGGACAAAAAAAAATTCATTCATATTCTAAATACAAGTACAGACAAACATACATTCATTCTACTTCTGTCTTTTAAATTGTATCTAAATATTTTTTATTTAAAATTTCTTTTTAGTTTAAATTATGAATATTTATTATAATTTATAAACATTATTATAATTAATTAATATTATGATTAATTCAAATTTTATTTATTTAAATTCAATAAAAAAATTAATTAAAATTCGCCCCTATTGAAAAAAAATTCTAGATCCACTCCTGTTAGGAGGAGACGCCCTCAGAGACTATCCGTTAGGTAATGACTAGCTTATATTTCGGTAAATGTAATACTCTTATGTTACATTTTGGATCGGGAGGAATGAGCATGGAAATAAAATTATTTATTTCTATGGAATGAAAAAAATTATTATTTTAGAATGAAATGAACTATTCTCATTTTTTTTAAATTTATAAATTTTAATTTTTGAAAAATGTATGGAATGACTCATTTCAGTTATAATAGAATGAATCATTCCACTCGATTTTCATTCTATTTCCTTCTCTATTCCATTATTTTAGTTATTTCATTTCTTCAATCCAAACGTAGCATTATGCTATGTTTGGATTGAGGGAAAAGAATGGAATGAAATGAAATAGAAGAAATATTGGAATGAAAAATAGTGTATTTGATGATCATTTTGGAGGATAAATATAATGCCCCCAAAATAGGTATACATCACCTATTCTGAGTCGCCAAATATATGGTACAGAATATAAATACAATTTTAAATATACAATATGAGCTGCGAGTTTTAATAAAAATATTGTCTTCTAGACAGTATTCAAACTCAAAATAAGTCTTCAATACATTTACTATCACACTATTTCATAGAATAGTGAGGACTACTAATACTATCATCTGGACCTTCACTGCTCCCCGACCAGTAATCGCTACGCTCTCATTTTCTGAAGAGAATAATGAAAGCAAAAGGGTGAGCTCAACTAGTCCAGTAAGAAATATTATGACTAAGATAATGCAGAATAATTTATCATTAGTCTTCAACAGTGTTAAACTGATAAAATATAACAAATATCAAGTTTAACCGCAACGGAACAAGCAATCCATTAAAAGAGTCAAGTAGAGAATAAAATCTACTATCTTCTATGATTTAAAAAGGTTTTTCATCACTTTTAGCGCTGAAACTCAGCTTAATAAATAATCCACACCATCCCTGCATTACGGCCAAGGATATTCATTAGTATCACGACCACAATTTATCCATGCACTACGGGCCAAGGATATTCGTGTTTTCATCAATGATCATGATCATGCCAATAACTGTTCATCAATGCACTACGGGCCAATAAGGACTTTTACCACAGCATTTGTAACATTACGGTCATGATTATACCGAATAATCCCTGATCATAATCATACCAAGTCCATCTATGCACTACAGGCCACAGATGACTTTCAACATAATATAAACATGAGGATGATGACAATGATATAAAAATTCAATAAAACAAGTTCAAGAATTAATTTATCCAGGAACCAATAACGTCCAAATTGTCAACATGATACTACTTTGTGGGGTAAAACTCAAAAATGCTCAAAAGAATATTTCCATGAAAAGATACTGAATGAAGTACAAATATCAAGGATATTCCACTAATTTCATGGAGTATAAAAGCCAAAACTTTAACCAACTGAGTATAATAAAGAATGAAATAACAAAAGAAATCATCAGGCATGCAATAGATCGCATGCATGCATGTGTTATTCCAATGTAGAATAATAAATAATCTGAACCAAGTCACGCGTAAACGCATGCATGTGATATTCCAACATAATAATAAATAATCGGAATCAAGTCATGCGTGAACGCATGTACAAGATGTTCCAACAGTAATAATAAATAATGGAATAATGTAAGAATTTTACCATGTATGCGAGTGCTTGATGTATATGTTATTCCAACATAATAATAAAGAATGGAATAATGTAAGAATTTCACCAAGTATAGGATAGTCCACAGATATCAAAAGTTATTCCAACGTATAATAAAGAATGGAATAATGTAAGTTCTCTTCATGAATACGAAAAGAAATAATAATACCCTTACCTTAAAAAGAAGAGTACTCGATTTGGTAGGCGATGATATTCTCAAGAAAACTTTCTACGCCAAAGCTTTCTAAAACTCTAAAGAAATACGCCAAGATTATAGAAGAAGAATTCTCTGAATTTCTGGTGTGATTTTTAATTCTAACTAAGCATCCTATTTATAGGAGAATGAAAAGGATACTATGCAATAAAATATTTTAATAAAACAAAAACTTTAAATAAAATATTATATATATACTCCCAGTACCTTTAATCAATAAAACTCCCGTTGAACCAAATTCAGCAAGAATCCTCCCACCCCAAGACTTTTCCTTCCAGTGGCCCCCACATGTGGCCCCCAAATGTGGACCCAAAAAGAAAATACTGAATAAATTTCTACCGATTATTTTGAAAAATGGGTAAATGGAGATCCATAAATACTTCATAAAAATCACCTCAATATTTTTAACAACATTTATCATCATTATTATAATTCACAATATTAATCGACCAGGTCGTTCCCAGAAAAGAATGGGCTTTCCAATAAGGATTTCTCTCTATTGGCGCGCAATTAGGTGACCAAACCTCTCCTTGACAGAACTTATAGACATCATTAATATTGTAAATAATAATATTAATAACTTTGTCATCTCAATTATTGATTTAATAATATATAAAATGCCAACAATAATTGAATCAAATAATGTGAGATACTATGCAGCAATTACTGTAGCAATAATTGAACAAAACTTAGTGACTTCTCACGTAAGAATCAATAATCAATACCGTGTGCTACTATGCAACCACGCCAGACATCGCATTTCTTTAACACGGTGTTTCAACAGCTTAATGGTAAAACTTTCACCGTTATTTTCATAAAATATTTTTATCGCTTTCTCAATCCGATAATAATTCCGCTGTAGGGTCTACTAATGATTGTGCCGTCAGCATTTAATATTCCTCGTTAAAACGAATATTCTCCGACCAATCGAATATTATATAACAACTTCATGTATTTTGCAAAATTTATAAATAATACCCACAACTATAATATTATATCAAATTCATTCCATAATATTCAAAAATGATATTTATAGAAAAATTATCTTTATTCATAAAAGTTGAGGTCTTATAATAAATCATTCCAATGAAATGAAAATTCATTTCATGTATTTGATTTTTAATCCATGTGGAAGTTGATGTAATAAAATCAATTGTAATTCCGATGGAATTGATATATTTGATAATTTTTTTATCATTATATTACATCATTCATCACCATCAATAACCAAACATACATTTAAAATATCCTAAAATCATTTAATTTGTTCTCTCATTGCATTCATCCAATCCAAACGTAATATTAACATTTATTTAATTTTAAAGATCTTCCCGCCAACAAAATGTACAAATTAATTCAGTTCAAAAGGTTGAGACTAATCAAAATAGGAAAATGATATGTATTGGAAAAACTTAGGTCGACTTTTTGATTGTTATGGTAATTTTTTTAAATAAATGTGTAATGAGTGGGACTCTGATATAATTTCTACTCGTTGTAATAGGACTTGTCAAAATAACAGTATTTGTATTTTATACTCTTTTATTTTCTAGGTCAGGAAAAAAAATTTATTTGACATTATATATAGAGTGGTCATACACAGCTGTATATATTTTATTTGTGTACAGTCTGTCAAAACGACGTAGTCAAAATATAATTAATATTATAAGTTATTATATTATTTGGATCCTAACCTTGATCGTACAAAGTTGGTATAACGTCTTCAACCATTTTTTTTTTGAAACTGGTACAATGTTAAAATTAATATTATATACATAAAATTTTATAATAAATACTCCCCATCTCATTCAAAATTTTAGACTTAATACCTTCTTTTATTGGCGGCCAAGAGAGATCTTATGTTGTTGATCAAATCAAGTTGATATTATATCTGTATTATAAAATAATACTTCATTGGCCCAACAGTTGATCAGTAGTTTGAATTATTACAAATTAATTAATTAATTAATATTTCAGCAAATTTGATGATTTAGTAATTTACTTTAATTTAACGAATTCAAGAATGGTCATGGTGATCAGGGCCGTAGCCGAAAACTTACGTGGAAGGGGCTGAAATATATATATATATATTCATAGTAGTAGTATAAGTTATATTTTTAAAAAGGAGAAAAAGTCTATAAATAAAAGTTTTAATTTTTAATTTATTTACATAATTTTAGAATTTAGAAATGAGTTTTGAGATGTATTGAAACATAGAAATTAATTTTATATGTTATTTGAATCTACTTTTCCGTTTTAAATTATAAATTAATATTAATTTTTAAAATTTAATTTGAAATATTTCTAAACTTAATAATAATCTTTGTATAGGAGAAAGTATAGGTTTATATTTTAAAAATATGGGTCATTATTATAAAAAAATAATTATGCAATTGACAAAGATTTAATATAAATTAGCACACGGAGGCTTTATAATATAGATCACTGACATACTTTCTTTGTTCTCAAAAAATAATTAAATATATAAATTTTTATTTTAAAAGAGATAAAATAAAGTATATAAAGTGAAAGATAACTAAATTATTTAATAAGATTCATTAGTGTAAAAATAAAAATACACCTTAATTTATATAATATTATGAAACCATTAAAAATAAATTTAATTTTTTTTATTCATTAATATGCAAGTGGGACCCACGCCTGAGTACTTTGCCCTCCACGTCGACCCAGCTGCTGCACGTGCTAGCTTCCAAGTTGACACGCAAAATAGTAACTTACTACAAATCATACCAACACCTTGCATGAACCCACCCTCTCCCCCCCCCCCCCCCCCAATTCGGCCCTTCCCCCCTTCACACCCCTACCCCCCTCCTGTTGAATGGCGAGGGAGTGAGGGAGCATTAACATTTGCTACTATTTACTTGCTTTTGTAGGTTGTGAATTTAACGCAATTAATGTGACAGACGCGCGTACATACATAATGAAATTTCTAATACTACATGTTAAATTTTTTCAAACATAAATTAAATTAATAATAGTCTTCTCTAACACGAATATACAGTTAGTCTCTTTTTAATGTGAGAAAAAAAATTATAAAGATATTAAAAAAATATATATGTGAAAATAATAACAAAAGTAAATTAAATTAAATGTACCTGTCATTTGAAATTACTAGTAGCTAATCTTACCTATTAGGCGCGTCCGTATGTATACTAATGTCATCCACATGATCTCTGACTACATGACAATTATATGTCTACACTCACATGCATGCACCAGTTACCATAATCCCCACAAGCAAGCCTCTTAAATACAATTTATAAATCAACCAATTCAGAAATAAAATATAGTCGACATGATTTTAGAATAATGATACACCGTCTTACTTATTAGTCTTGCCTTCTGATAATTAAACACTCAAGTGAAATCAAAATTAATATCTCTAGACTTGTAAGTATCTACTTATACGTAGGATTAACAAATAGGAATAAGTACCATTTTTTATTTTTATTTTGAATGAAATACAAAGTTTTTGGAGTTTTAATTATTAACAACACATGTTGTGTTGTGTAAAAAATGTAACACTAAAAAAGTTTTAGTTCCAATACATCTGAAAGATGATTCTTAACAAGTTCCTCTTTCAAAACGTCATAATATCACATGCTATAAGTTGGTCAATTGACTAATATAGTGCTGGGCACGCAGAAAAATTACCTTCCGACCAGTTTGTCGACATTATATTGGTCAATTGACCAAAATTAACTTCATGCTAACTACTCCCCTATTAAGTCTTTAACAACTCCTCTAGCACTAAATACAAAGTAATTACTGACTACTAGTGCCACCTGATTGAGCCTTTGACTTTAGAAAGAGTCTTACAGTAGAGAAGATGAGCGAAGGTTCAGCCATTGCACCATTCCCATAATCCCCACAAGCAAGCCTCTTTGATACAGGTGGGATTAGAGAAATTCCAAGTTCATCAACTGATAAAAGATGCTTTTCTGTGAAAACATTGTTCCACATGTAGGTGTTCATGGCAGGGGCCACAAATAGAGGTTTAGCATAGTCCCACGCTCGCACAATGCAAGTCAGCAAGTTGTCACACAATCAGTTAGCAATCTACAGACAACAAAAGGAATATTTTTAATGAAACCACAATGACAGAAAGAAGTCAAATTATTCCAGTTATTCAAAATACAGAAGCACGGGCAATATATCCATAAACAGCAAAGTCGGTGAACTCCGTTAGATTTCTCCATTTCCTCACCAAAAATATTGTCAAACTCTATAGGAAGGAAGAGAAACCTGATCGATTTGTCTAGTACAGCCCTGAAATTCATGTAACTTATAGTAGGCAACTAGGCATTGAATCAGCTTGTTTATCATGACAGCACACAATATAATGACAGTGTGTGATACACAGGTGCACTTGTAAATTAAAATGTAATATCACTACACAAGCTGTCAATGAGCAATAAGTCTACCTCCCCTCTGATCCTTCCCAGACCACACCAGCCCAGCTCAGCCTAGTTTAGAACTCACGAACGAAATAAGCTCAAAAGGTGTGAGGGACAAAGTACAAACATTGCATAAGTCGCGAGTATACATTACCTTGCCAAGTGTGTTTGCTGATAAAGGAGCAATAATCATTATATCAGCCCACCGACGTAACTCAATGTGAAGAACACCATCACCTATCTTTGACCAAGTGGACCATTCATCATCATCCGTATATAGAACTACATCCTTAGAGAGGGATGCTCTATCAATGAAATGTAAAGAAGCCTTAGTTGCAACTGCTCTTACTTCTGCCCATTCAGAAAAACAATTACAAAGATTACCAAACTTTATAGCTGCTACACTTCCACTAGCAGCGAGTAAAACCCGGGGTTTTCTGGGAGTACCATTAAGCTGCATTATAGGTTCTGTGTATGCCATAAACTGTTATTAAGCACCAAGAAGGATATTCACCTGATATATAAAGGCCAGCAATTTTCATAAGAAGCTACACGAGTTTCAACCTTAAAAGTGTTGGTAACTCAATCTGTGTGCATAAGAAAACTTCTACTTATGAGGAAGCTTCTTCGATAATCACTAAACTTCATGAAAATAAATTGAAAGACAGAAACCAAACAATCCATCATTGTGTATTTATGAGCACAGGCCTTGGAATTGATAGTCTAATCAACAAAATACAGGTAGAAGAATGTAACCAACAAGAAAAATAGAATAATTCTCCAACCAAACAGCAAAATAAAATAATATAACCAAAATGAAAAATGAAAAATGAAATAGGGGTGCAGGGTTATACGTTCAATTGTGGTCTTCACAACTATGAAGCCGTTGATAAATTTTTCTCCCTTGTTCAATTTATTTTAATAGCACATGCTGCTTGGAGATTTACATTTATTTATGCTTGATCTTTATTAACAATTTGACCAGGGCCAACTCCGAAGAAACACCACTATGTGAACAATTTAAGTACAAAGATTAACAGAAGATAATGAACAATAATAGAAAGTAAATTAATTGTTATAGTTAGTCGACATGAAATTCAATAAGACCACAGTAAGTGTAAAATAAATAGAGCAATACCATCAAATCGCGAAACTTTTACAAAGAGCATAGATATAGAGCATATAAGCATTGAAAAGAAAAACCGGTAATCCCGAATTATGGTGAATCGCAAAGCGAAAACAATTTAAGATAGCAAGAAACCAATTAAACCAAGAGAATCAGGATTAGGTTAACAAAGAAAAGGTTAGGGTTCTGGGTGTGTGGCAAAAAAAGGATAGAGAAGAAACCAGAGGAAAGGAATGGATTATACCTGAAAAGGTTAGGGCTTGATTGTAAAATAAAATGAGCTATTAGTAGATTATGGCCGTGTTCTCTTCCAAGTTTACCGTCCGTCAGCAGCAGTAGAGTTGCAGTGTAATCGGTGTTGACAGTGACACAAGTAATAAATGACAAAGAAGAGATGGATTAGACCCCGACTGAATTGGGGAAATACTTTGAAAATTTCACTGTCAATATTGAAAGTTGCGTCATGATGTGTCTTAATTATTTCATACATATAAATTATTAATTCAATAACATTTAATTTATTCTAGAATATAAGAGTCGTTCATGTTAATTTTAATTTTAAAAACTCAAATTGACTTCATAAATTTAAAATGACTTTTATACTTCAAAACCAAAAAAAAACATAAATAAGTATAGAAATAGATTGATGGGGACTCCAAGTCAAGAACAAAGAAGAGATTTGTTATATTTATTATTTGGAGTTTTTATTATGTTTAATATAAAAGTAGTTGATGTGATTTATGTATTTTATTTATTAGTAGGGATTTAGGACATTAATTAGTGATTAGGAATTATTAATAAGGGTACTTTAGTCGATTAGCAATTAATATTAGGGTTTTGAGTCTCTTTAAATAGTGATGTAATCCCCACAAGTCATTTAGATTACAAAATATTAATATTGTAATTGATTATTTCATTCATACCGTAGAGGTATCCTACCGTAGAGGTATTTTACTTATTTTGGTATTGATACGTGGAGTGGATACACTTGAGATATCCTAGCAGTCTAAACGTAAAGTTTAGATCCTAGTTTATTTTCCGTTAATTCTTCATCCAAGATTTGACCCACATCATAGAACCTAAATGGCTTCAAAATATAATGAAAAAATGTTAATGACGTATCTAGAGTAACGGTTTTAAAATTTCATAATTAACAATGCTTTATTTTTTTAAATAAATTTTCTGTAGCATAAGTGTGAGCTAGGTTGATAGCAAAGGAAAGGAGAGAATTTAAAAAAAAAAACATTTAGATGTAAATAAATTTTGTAGTAAAAATTTATTGTAAACAAAATAATATAAACATAATTACTTTTCAGTTTGCATAAATAAAATTATTAATAAAAATAATATATCTATATCTACAATGCTAAACAAAAAACAAATGTAATAATTTAAAAAGGTAAAAATTACTTTTGTTGAATTTGTTAATGACAACCACTATATAAAGGTAAAACTGACTTTAAAAAATTCAAACATACCTCGTTCGGATTTTTACAACCTTACAGGTTCCTATGGACCACATTCTTTTATTTAAAATTTATAATTATGAAATATAATGTTTTTATATAAAATAAAAAGTATAAAAATCCATAAAATAAGTGTTTATAATATTAAAATTAATTATTAAACATAAGTATAAGTATTTATATATAATCTTTAAAATAATTATAAATATATACATGGCCGGGCCAGAGAAGGGCTGGGTGGGGAGGATAACCTGGGCCCGACCTGAAGCATGCTCCTCCACAATATCAACTGGGAATGGGCCAGGTCAGCCTCCTTAATATGGCAACTCGGCAAATGCAGATGGTGAGTGGAAATTGGAGTCTCTAGTGCAGTAGTCTGTTTAAGAAATTGCGCGTTAGTTTAGGATTCTAGTAGCAAAGATTGACCTCAAATGCTTCTCAAACATGGAGTTTCTATCTACTTTGGTCTATATGTCATAAGTTTTTTAAGGATGACATGATGTTTTATATTACATAGCCCAAGCAAATCTCAGGATATGTAGTTTATCTCTGCATTTAAATCTTAAGTTTTCATTTTGGAGTTGTTGAGAATATGGATACATACAAAATATTATACTTTTAGAAAATTTGAGGTACTGCATGCTTACGAGTGATTCTGAAGTTTGAAGTACAAAATTTTGCGTTTATGTATAATTTTCTCAAGCCAACTAAATCTAATTCATTTTGTTAAAAGACAATATTCCTTTCATTCAGTACCAAAAGAACAGCTCTAACCCAACTGACTACATAAATCCACTACACCAAAGTAATCTATCCATATTACCAACCAATTTCAGATTAGTGGGAAGGTAGGTAGCAAGGTGCTACTTTCACTTGCTTCACTAATACCACTGTATCCCAATGCTAGTACATCACCCTTATCTCTACTATCTGCTGCTGCTGCTAGTTTGTGTAGATGCTATTTCCATCCTGATTTCACTAATATCATCGGACTCAAATTTTAATACATTGGTCTTAATGTACCTATGAAAAGTTGAAAGTTTATAAGTATTACTTACATGATGGATCTTTTGTCTAATCAACATACACTAAAATGCAGGGCAACAATTTAGATTAAAACCATCATAAATTGTAGCAGCAATTTTTGTCAATAAAAAGACGGTCTATCAAACATGGAATACTAGAACACCAAAAGGGAAGAGCTACAACTCATCGTATAAACTATCACATTCCATATAAAGCAAACAATGTTGAGCTAAATAGTAGTACTTTTTGTGGGACAGAAGAGGGAGTAGGAATTTACCTTATGTCGGTGAGAAAAAACTGGCCAAGTATCGATCCAAATCTGAACAATCAAATTGTCTAAACACAAAGGATAAATCTGCTAACCGGAAACAGCAAACCTGTAAAGCAAACAAAAAAAACAGTTGTTAAATTCTGAGAGCAACAAGGGGCATCCATTTGATCTCCACATTGGAGCTCTTCATTCTTTTCCCATTCAAAGTCTCTTTAGCCAAATTAAAACTGTTTAGAAAATTTCCGGTACCTGCACAATTTCACCTGAACCAAAAAGATAAAAACAACTGAAGTCGAAACCAATAGAAAGTGTACAAAATGTACGACAACATCAGGGGAAAATGATAAACCACAAACAGTTGTTTGCTATCCCATATTATCAGGGGAACAAGATAAACCACAAAAAGATCAAAACAATTGTTTGATATCCCATATGTACATAATTTTTGCAAATCATACAATAGGCACAAAAAGGTACTTTATTTAGCCTGCATTTGCAATACCAAGTTCCTAACAAACAGTTCGCATCAGTATGTCTTGACCTATGTGGATTTTCTCTATCTGTAGGAAGCTACAAATGAGGCTAAACAAGAGCAGCCCCAAGCAAACATTTTTATATTTGGGTCCAATATTTTTCTCTGTCCAAGGCATTTAACCAAACAGGTTATACATTAATGAACCACAAATATGTCCTTCAGGCATTCTATAAAACAGTTACATGTCTGAAAATCATAGCTAACAAATCCTTCAATTTTTTTACCACAGAAATTGAAGCATAATTTAGGACTTGATTTAGCAAACAATTAATCAAACTATGCCAACATCTGTGTATCAGAGAGAATGCAATAAGACATCAAATAGGAAACAGAGACAAAGAGGCCAATTAATCAATTGTATATGTAAAGACTTATAAACCAAAAAATGGGGAAGGGGAGGAATTAGAGACCAGTATTATAGGATACCTGAATTTTTGAGACCGTAAATTTGGTCTCTAATCCATTTCAAACTCTTTTTTAAAATTAAAAAAAAAATGGCTAAAAAATTGAAACTGAAAAAATCGATTTCTAATCTGATTCAAGCTTACTTTTTAAATAAAGAGTAAAATGTGAATTACACCAATTCTTGAGTCACCGCTCATGGTACGAAAACTATTGAATTTCCATATGTGGTTTCACATTCATGTACAACTTACCTCATTTTGACAGCAAGTGAATTCCACTTCCCAAAAAGTGAGTGAAGGGTTATCTACCCTTGAATCACCCTCAAATTAAAGGATCGGATTAGCATGAAGTTATTTTTTTGGTAAGTTAGTCAATTGTCCAATAGAATATACTGACATACATACAATCTCCAATTGACCAGCTTACTCAAAAATAAACTTCATTCTAACCTGTTGTTCCCGAAGTAAAAAAGTATACCCTTAACAATTCTTCACCATGAGGCATGAGTAGAAGAAAACATATAAAACCCAGGAAAAAATTCTAATAAACAGGAATCCCACCCCCATCGTCACCGTCAGTAGCTTCCTTGGATGAAGAAATAATAAAACTTTCTTCCTTAGATTTTATGGGGGGGAAATCCAGCGATTTAAATACAGCCACATTTCACATCCAATTCTAATTCCGTGATTTCAAGTGCATCAAAATTCCATAAAACTTCATAAAAGCAGACAATTAGGCTTAACCATTCAATTGCTCAACAAACAAAAACACATAAAATTCCCCAAAACAAAATCCTAGCCCTAAACAAAAAGCTAACCATCAAACAGCAAAGTTATGCGCGGCCTCTGTAGTGGTGATGGCCGTTGAAATAACATAAACCACGCCCACAAAAGATTGTTGTAAAAGAAAAGATGAAGAAGAGAAGATGATAATGGGAATTGGAACAAACCTACCTCTCGCTAGCTAACTTGTGGAAAGGCTTGAAGCCCCATCTTTCCCAACCTTTAAGTGCGATTGTGAGAAGGAGCTCGGACGCTAAGGTAATTACACCCACCCTGGAGCTTTTCCAGTACTGAGATTTGAATTTAATTAATATGCAGTACAATCTCTTACTAGCTAACAGTTCGATTTTGGGTGTGAATTTTATGGGTTGCGTTTTTTTTTTTTTTTTTTATTATAAATTGATTTTTTTTATTTTACTTATAAATAAAAAAACATATTTACTATTACATTTTATAAATATAAAATAAAATAATAATAATAATTAATCTAATCTAATTTAATTTTATATATATTATATGAGAATATATAAAAAGTATCTAATCGAATTTATATCAATAGAATAGAGTATATATTGAATTAAAATCGAAATTTGAGTAGTTTGATATAAACTTGCTCATATTCTACTCATATTTTTATTCGAACTATTTTATATCTAAATTTAAATTATATTATTAATGAATTCGAGTCTCGCTCGAATCGAATCCAAACTGTTTAGCTCGTTTACAACTTTAATTATGCTTATGGATGCTTACCACACTATAAATTGCCCCGCACTTTATAATAAAATATATATGTTTTATATATACTAAATATCCAGTTATACTACATATAATAAAGTTGTATATGAATAGTATAATTTAATTTGTTTTTTATGAGCTTTTGTCACTTATACATGTAATATTACATTTAGTTTATATCTTCTTAAAAATTCATTACCTCTTTTCAACTATATGCAAATTAATATGAAAGACGATATAATTCATGAATCACTACTAGTACAAAAACATAAATGTTAGAACTTTATTTGGTGAGTTATTAAAATTTCTTTAATTAAATCCACGATTTTATTTATTTTTAATTTAACATATATAATAATAATTCCTTACATATTATTCATGTATAGTTGTAATTTATAAATTGATTTTTTTATTATTTATGTTATATATAAAAATTTTAAATAGGTATACATTGAAATACAAATAATTTTCATAATATAAATTATTGATATAAAAATTACTTATTATAATTTTTTAAAATATATATATATACGAAAGTGATTATGCAACTATAATCACATTATTGCACTGCAACCACAAATAACCATATAATTACGATTAACCATATAGTAATTAATAGCGTTCTGATAAAACACTCTACGTTAAATATTACTCCAATAAAAGTCTTTATTACTCCCTCTGTTCCATGATAAAAGTCTTTATTACTATTTTGGGTAGTCTCATATTAAATGTCCACTTTCTTTTAATAACCAAATTTTTATATATTTTTTTCCTATTATGCCTGTAGCATTAAATGTCTCATACTTTTCTTATTCTAATTATTTATTCATATTTAATAAGTACAGCGAGAGAGTATTTTGAATTGAATAGCTAGAAAGTCACTTTCTCACCTACATTGAAAATAATTAATAACGTATTATTATGGATAATTTTATCATTTTATTTATCTTCTTAATATGCGTAAAAAATTCACCAAAATTTTTATTCTAAAACGGAGGAAGTACCAAATAGATATGAATCCAATAAATCAAAATATACCAACATTGATAAATGATCCAAAACATTGGGTCGCGCTTTACAAGTTACATTAAGCAGAATCTATTAAATTTATTGCGTTAATATTTAAGTCCCTCAATAGTTAATACTATAAAACATTGATTTATTTATTAATCGTGCTATACATTTCAATCTGTTTTTTAATATAAATTTTATAAAAATATAACATAATATAAATGCATACGGACTACTTATATACTTTTCATTTCAAACCTTAAACATGTAATTTTATTTTATATTTACTCTTAATGATAATAAATTAATAATTTAATAGTGATTATATAATAATAAAATTATACTAATAAGTGTGTCATATTTTATTATAATATATCAATAAAAATTGACTCTTTCTATGAGTTTTATATGAATGGGATTCTTAATTTAATAAATATTTTTAATATAATGTATAAATTTTCCGTACACAATAAAATATATATAACTATTTCAACAGTATTACACCAATAAAAATAATAAATATATAAATAATACTTTATTAAACATTTATAAAAAATAATATAAATAAATTATATATTATTTATGTCGATTGTCGCCAATCAAATTTGTTTAAAAAAATGCAACTTATGAGATAAATGAGATCGAATTATCATGAAATTAATTTTATAATAAATTAATTTAGGATTATTTTTTATTTGTGTATTAATATTATATTAATTAATTAATTAAAATTAATTTTATATTAATCATTTTCTGATAAATGTATGAATAATTAATTTTGAAATGAAAGAAGTTAAGGGTATATCTAAAAAAATAACGTTATCACATACTTTGCTGCGGGCCCCACACGAGCGTAATTTTCTGATCTCCGCACACGGCTACGTCTATAAAATGAAACGACAAAGCCCAAACGCGCGTATTTTTTTGACTCTCCTCTGTTCAGAGAAGAAAGAGCAGACCGGCCGGCACTTCTGAAATTACAATATTGTCCTTCCACTTCCAATGGCCGTCTCCAGCTACGATAGGGCGTTTCCATCCTTCGAGTGCCGTTCAAATCCCGATTTCTCCGGTATTCCTCGTCCGGAGATTCCAAGGTCAGGAGCCCGATTCACCGGAAAGCTCAACTCGGCGGCGAGCCATGCCTCGTTCGGTCTGTCTTCTATGATATTGAGGTTTCCTCCTAACTTTGTTAGGCAGCTGAGCAACAAGGCCCGGAGGAACTGCAGCAACATCGGCGTCGCGCAAGTTGTCGCGGCTTCGTGGTCCAACAACCAGCCGGCTGCGGCTATAGCCGCAGAAGCAGCCGCTTCCGCCGCCTCTGCGGAGGAGGAGGTGGTGGTGGCCGTTAACGGCAATGGTTGTAGTAATAATAACAATAATAGTGATGTACAGCTTGAGGTTTTGACCGATGTAAAATATCCCTCATTTTTGAGCTCCGATGGGAGCCTTGCGATTCATGCCGGTATGTATCTCATTATATACATAGAAATGCAGATCTTGAAGCTCTTTTTTTGTCCGTGTATATTATGACTGCCAAAAAAGTACATATGTTTTCTTGATATGTTTATATAGCCATATATGTAATTGTATGTTAAAGTTGGTCCCTGGCTTATATGAGGAAATATGAGGGTACACTTCTAAAATCAATTACCAATCTCATTGCATTTAAAAAGCTTCCGATCTTGGATTTTGTTAAAACTTTGAATTTAGAAGAGGATTTTCATTTTTGGATTTGTGTGGGGGGGTATATTTGATTGTCATGCTTTTTAGGGTGCCATTGGTTTTCTGATGCCTATAACAATCTGTTCGCTGCCTTGGCATGATTCCTAATACCATATGAATTGAAACTTTCAAAATTTAGAAGCATTTCATGAATAGCCTAAATTATGATTATGTAATATATAATTTTTTTTTCCTTGTGACCATGAATTGATCTTGGCATTGGGTTACTCAGGTGAAAGATTAGGTCGTAGTATTTTTACGGATGCAATAACTACTCCAGTTGTTAATACAACTGCTTACTTCTTCAACAAAACTTCGGAGCTCATTGATTTCAAGGTATGAATCATATTGGTAATAATGATCTTATTCCTGCCAGAAGTGGCGACTGTGTTCCTACTGGTGATAATCCTTGTGAAAGAGTTGATAAACCTATTGATTGATATCAAACTTGATTCATTGTGTTTCATAAAAAAAGTATTTTTGGAGTAATATATGTTTTGGGATTTGTCATGGTCGCTGTTATCCTGGAAACCTAGATTAGTAAGGTTGGCTAAATTTTGTATAATCTTCTAATAGGAGAAAAGACGTGCAAGTTTTGAATATGGACGCTATGGAAATCCTACAACTGTTGTTGCAGAGGAGAAGATAAGGTCTGCCTTCTACTTTTGAATTCTTCCTTATTCACCTATATCATCTATTACATTGAGTCATTGACTTGTAAAAAGAAGAGTAATTGAGTTTCTTACTCAAACAGTGCACTCGAGGGGGCTGAATCAACCCTTTTAATGGCATCTGGAATGTGTGCAAGTACTGTCTTGTTGATGGCACTGGTCCCAGCTGGTGGACATATTGTGACGACCACGGACTGCTATCGGAAAACTCGAATTTTTATTGAGACAGTTCTTCCCAAAATGGGGATCAAGGTAATGTCTATGCTCATCTAGATTATTAGCATGCATTAAGTTTGATCTACAATTTAGATCACTGCTAATTAAACTAGAGAACAGAAAGCAGCCCTGATTCAGTGATTCCTAGAGAACAGAAAAACGGTCTCTGTACATGGTGAAGGGAAACTACGAAGGATTAATTGAGGTTTTAATTAGGCTTTGATCACTTTAACATGCATATCTTGTTATAGACTCGAATCTTTGCATGGTATCTTGTTTCAGTTGAATTTTAAGTGGGTCTACTGCTATACTACAACATTGAAATTAAGATTTTAAGGAGCTTAATGTAAAACTTCATTACTTCATTTTAAAATAGCAATTAAGAGAATATATAATGTGCATATACATGTTTACTCTATCCGTATCTTGAGCAGAGTGTCATTTCATATTGTGACTTTCGTTTGTCCTACTAATTAGCTTCATACTTTAGCTTCTTTGTAGACTCTGTTTTTGTGTATTTCACATTCTATGGATGTTCTAATTCTTGATCTGTAAATTCTAAAATGCAGGCCACTGTTATTGACCCTGCAGATATGGAAGCCCTTGAATCTGCTCTAGATGAAAACAATGTTAGTCCTGAAGAGAGTGGTTTACTTGTTATACTGTTATATATATATATGGGTCCGGATCTTGTAAGGGCTCTCTCACGCTACTAAAATGCGCACCTTTTTTTTTTTCTTTTTTTTTTTAAATAACTAAAAAAAAAGTTTAATATTTTATGGAACTGAAATTTTTTCATAATACAGTGTTTTGAGTTTGATTTGGATACATATAACAAAACAGGTCTGTACACTGTATTATGAAAAAATTTGGATAATATTTTAGGCCTGTATTGTTATATGTATCCAAATCACACTCAAAACACTGTATTATGAAAAAATTTAGTTCCATAAAATATTAAACTTTTTTTTTAGTTGTTTTAAAAAAAAAAACAAAAAAATAACCCGCATTTTAAGAAAGTAAGGAGCTCTTACACGATCCTCTCTATGTATATATATATATATATATATATATATATATATATATATATATATATATATATATATAATTGAATTTTTTCTTTTCTAATTACCATAAGAAAATCTAGTTTCTACAAAAAAGGGTGATTCTGATAGAAGTGGAATTACTTCTTCATGCAGATTAGTCTGTTCTTCACAGAGTCTCCAACCAATCCATTCCTGAGATGTGTTGACATAGAGTTGGTTTCAAGGCTTTGCCACAATAAAGGAGCCCTAGTCTGCATAGATGGAACATTTGCGACACCTCTCAATCAGAAAGTCCTTGCCCTTGGAGCAGACATTGTTCTGCACTCTGCAACAAAGTATATCGCGGGCCACAATGATGTATGCTAGTTTTGTTGATGCATCTAGTTAAATGAAGTATTAATTATGCAAGACCAGTCAATGAAGTACATTTAAACATCAAACAATTAAAATTCCTGTTTCAGGTCCTTGCAGGTTGTATTAGTGGCTCTCAGGAGTTGGTTTCAGTTGTTCGCAACTTGCATCATATTCTTGGTGGTGCTCTGAACCCTGTGAGTTACCTTGATTTTATCTTTTCTGGTGTATTAATTTTCTCTTGTTTGCTTGTACCTATCAGACTCACATAATTAAAAAGAGTAGATAGAATATTATCAATCACCCTAAAAATTGCATTTAGCAAGTTTCTTTAATTTCTTTTCTGTTATCAGAACGCTGCATACCTGATCATCCGAGGTATGAAGACGCTGTATCTTCGTGTACAGCAGCAAAATTCTACGGCATTGAGGATGGCCAAAATTTTAGAGGCACATCCCAAGGTACGTAGTCTTGGAACTCTCATGATTTATTCTTTTATCTAGATTTTATACATATGCAGGCATCCATATCTACAAACCAAGCAGCTTATTGAAGTAGAGTGAGACTTGCATGAGTAATCTTATCAAAGACAACCAATCTCCTCGTGAACAATTATTTTTTGGAATGAATTTTATAGAACTAAATGTAGTCTCTTATACTTGGTTTAACACTAATTACTGTATACAGATACCACCATGCACACACGTCACACACATCTCTCTCTCTCACACACACACACTTATATATATATATATATATATATATATATATATATATATATATATATATACCTATGAATGCTTGGGTTTGTATGCTGGACAATTGATCCACTTTAGTTTACTCATGCTGCTTATAATTTTATTTTCTTTCCAAAAACTCTGTGGACATGAAAATTGGACATGAGTGTATTTGAATTTAATTATTTGTATTCAAATACACTTATGTCCAATTTTCATGTCCGCCTAGAGCTTTTTTTTTTCAGTTCCTCTTTTGTCTTTATTCTTTTAAATTTTCAACTTATTCGGATTCCAGATAAGTACATTTAATTTCCATCATGCTGCTTGTATTATAGAATACTTAAACTTTATTTGTTAATCTTTTGCTTTTGGATGTTCCATCTTTTAACTGAAAAAAATTGAGTAATATAATTTTCAGGTGAAGCATGTCTATTATCCTGGTTTGCCAAGTCATCCAGAACATCACATTGCAACCCGTCAAATGACCGGTTTTGGTGGTGTTGTCAGTTTTGAGGTCAGTATTTATCACTACTACAAATATGCAACTGGCTGATTTATCATATATCTTGTCATATGTTATATCCATCTCTAAGTTACTGAAGTTCATCCCCATATGATTATCTAGGTTGACGGTGACTTACTCACCACAGCGAAGTTTGTTGATGCTTTGAAAATCCCTTATATTGCCCCATCTTTTGGAGGTTGTGAGAGCATTGTGGATCAGCCAGCAATTATGTCTTACTGGTACGACCTTCATTCCATAATTCATCTAGCTGATGAAAATTTGCAAACTTTTGTGGGAACTGGTTTCTCTTGAATGATTAAAGGTGTCCGGATAGTTTTGTTTCTCAGTAGAAGTTGTTGATATAATCTTCTGGCATTAATTTTCTTTGAGCCATTGTATCCTAATTGCAATTGTGTAGATGAGGTTTTTCAATCTTTTGGTATCAAATTTCTTTAAATCGCATGTCCAAGACTCCAAGATGCTTACCTGGGAAGAGAAGGTGAAAGAAATAAGGATATATATGTAGCATAAAAACCTACATGCATTTTGTGAAGTAGTGCAAATTCGAAGGCATATAAATATCAATTGGCAGTGATAATCACCTTGGATTTTCTTTAAAGTAATTAGTTCTATTACAATATTGAGCATTTTGTATTTCTCATCCTTGCGCTGCATATGAATCTTTGCCATGGTGTATCCCTTGATCAAGATGACACTCCCTCGTTTTCCACCTATGCCATGACCGAGATCATGAAATTTCATGTTTAGGTTTAGCCATGTTATGTGGAAATTTCTTTGACTCCATTGGGCATCATTAGCATGATTCTTTACCTTTCCCTCCATCTATGACTTTTATGACATAATGTGGCATATACTAGTGAGTTATTGTTATGTTTAAATAGAGGATAATGTAATTCTGTGATGCAATTGAAAACAGGGATCTGAGTCAATCAGACAGGGCCAAGTATGGGATCATGGACAACTTGGTTCGGTTCAGCTTTGGAGTTGAAGACTTTGAGGATCTAAAGACCGATATTCTTCAGGCTCTGGAGACCATATAGGCTGGCTGGCTGGCTGGCTGGCTGGCTTAACGCAGTTTTTGTTTTTGATCACTAAATGTTGTAATACTGTAATGGATTGAATGAAAACTTATTAACGAGACTGGAACAATGCTCTTCTTTGAAGTGTGAAATTCTGATAAATGATGATGAATCTTTGTTGGTTGATAAATTCAACATTATTTCCATGCCTCTCAAGTGTATACTGTAATTTTCCTGATGCTGAAAAGCATAAATGTTTTTATGTATATAATAATAATAATAATAATAATAATAATAATAATAATAATCATCATCAAGCATATTAAACTTTTTCCTTTACTCGACTCGGAATGGCTAATCGGATACCAACCAATCATATAGAACAAGTCTATAATAAATATTTTATTATTGTTTCAGGAGTTAACCAACATGTTTGAAAAGGATACTTTTGACTCTTGGCTCTGTTTCTTAAACTAAGTATTTCTTGATATTTTTGATTTTTCCTTGCATGCATTTAGTTAATATATAAATTTTGGTACCCCTTATGGTTTAAGATTGAATTGCAACATATATGTTAATATTTTAACTTTTATATGGTCACAAGTAATGTTTCAATTATTTGTAAAATTTTCCCTTTTAATAGTTAAAATAAGTCGGTTATGTGCTTATCATGTGTGTTTGCAAGACAATATAGATACTTTGTATACTAAAATATATTCGCTCCAAACAAGAGGGTAAAACCGTCAGAGTAAGTGGCTGTTTGTTTGAGATTAAATGGTTGAATCAGTTAGCCATTCAATGTGTTTGTCTTGAACAAAAAAAAATCGTCTGAATCGCTGACCGAAAATAGTTTAGTGTCATTTTTTTGGTTGAATGGGCTGAATGAGGGCTGCATGAAGTTTTTTTTTTTTATAATATTAACTATTATATTAAGTAATATTAAATAAATTTACAACAATTTTGAATTTTTTAGTGGAGTAAAATAATAAAAATCTCTTATACAGATGTTTCAGACATGTCAATTATTAAATAAATTTCTTCATTTAAATTCAACTCAGCTCATTCAAATTCAGTTTTTATCAAACACCTCCAAATTATTAGGTTTGATTGTTTGTGTTAATTGAGGATGAACTAAGAATATGGGTTAGAGAGTCCCAAATGTTTTATCAAAGTTGGGTATAATTTTTGTGATATTTTTTGGGTTTATCTACTCTTAATTTGTATTCAATAACTTTAATTTATTTCTTAATGTTTTTAATTTATTTTTATAATTTTATTTTTAATTTTTTATAATTTAAATTGTATTTATAATTTTATAATCAAATTATACAAATTTAATATAAGTATACTAATTTAATAAATATATACATGTATTATTTTTTTAATGGTAAAATACAGTAAAATACGTTAAAAATTATAAAAATACGACTTTCTCGATGATTCAGTGTCACTTTTGTTTATTTGAGTGTACTTGAAGTCTATTAATGTAAGATTTTAAATATGAGGATAACAAATGTTAAAGAAATCATACTTCGAGAGACGTAAATATATTTAGCCTAAAGTTAAAACACCACATGATATACATATTATGGACTTCTTTTGATAATAATTAATTAAAATGGACAGTTTTTTTATATAAAAAATTACTTGCGCATATTCAAAAATAAAATAAAATAAAATTATTTATATTTAAAATCAAAGTTATTACATAAAAACATTTATTTAATACTAATTTCAACTCTAAGCATTTGAATTCTTTCAAAAAAAGTCATTGTAATTTCTCATCTAATTGTATAATTTTTTTATTCATGACAAATAATACCCCATTAACATGTACAAAGAATAAAAATATAAAACAATCAATATTAATGATATTATACAACTTTTTAATATAAACAATAAATTATTTAAAATAAATAAATATTTAACTCGAAATGACCTAAAATCTCTTATTATAAAGCCTCTAACTTTATAATAATAGTAATAATAATAAAAAAACTTTAATAATATTGATATTTTCCCTTCATATTTTATGTTAGTGGTAACCATAGTGACACGATGGCATGATAAAGAGTCTATTCGGGAATGACTTATAAGTTGGTCATTTGTTATTATTCACTTGTTCATAAAATGATTTATTTTAAAATGATATAGAAGTCATTTTAAAATAAATTAGTTTGACCAAATATAATATCTATTTTGCTCCTTTTTTATTAATGTCATTTTTAGTAATTTTTACATTTATTTTAACTTATAAGTCATTATGAGCCGAATACCTTCATAACTTGTTTTAACTTATTTTTTATCTAATAAATTAAATTGATATCAAACACTTTTATTTATAAATCATAACTTAAAATAACTTATAAGACAACTTATATTTTAATTTATAAATCATTCCCGAACAGTCATGAATATTTTCTCTATTCCAATTATTCAAAAAAATAAATAAATTCGGGTTCTGTCTTATGTTATCTGTCCCTCCCAATTAAAACAAAAAACGTTGTTAGACTCCAAAATATAAGGTAAGAAACTAGGGGGTGAACATGGTGCAGTTTGAAGTCTAAATCACATCCGAAATCGTTTAGGTGCGGTTTGACAAATCTAAAACCGCACACGAAACCACTTGTGATTAGTGCGGTGCAGTTTTAAACTGTGTGGTGCGGTTTCAATTGATGCGATTTCGGTTATAAAACCAATTAAAAATAACAAAAAAAATCTAAGCCTTCAATTGAATTTAACACATAGCTCACATCGAGCAATTAACATAGTGACATAGTTAACAATGAGAATTATATCAAGCATAGAAACAAAACTCCTTCTGCCAAACATGTCAAATTCATCATCAAATCATAGAATAGTAAGACACATAAAATAATTTTAGTTTTTAATAAAGGAATGATGCTTTAAAACTAAAACATATGCTATATAAAATAACGAAGACCATATATTCGATAACAATAAGAAGATTTATCTAGTTTTCCAAAAATTAAAAGTATATACTGGAGATAGAATGAAATTCTATCTTATATATTGCATGGAGAACTTATAGAATTTGAAAAATAATCTATTAAACTATTACTACTATAGCATAAACCTTAACCAATGCATCAAGTGCTCGAACCAACGAATTTTGCCTCTCAACTATAAGTCCCTCCAGTAACGCATCAAACAAATCCAAATTTCCAAAACCCAAATACTTAATTTTTTACTCTATAACCTCTAATCATATTCTTTCAATTGGTGAAAAAATGACAATACAAGACTAGGAGTTTCTCTTAGCATGTTCAAGTAAAAAGTAACTTTAGAATTTACTAGAGATAATACATACATACACACACATGGTGTGATTTCGATTTTATGCGTGCGATTTTGGCTAGTAACCAAACCGGAACCGTAAATTTGATTATTCAACCCATCTAAAACCGCCACATATGCTGGAACCGTTAATGCGATTTTAATTGGTGCAGTTCATACGATTTTTGGTGCGATTTCGATTCTAATTTGATTACTTGCTCAGCTCTATAAGAAACCAATAACAAGCACACACTTCAAAAAAAGAAAAAATAAAAAAACATTACTCATATTCATCGATAAAATCTATCTAACAAAATACACTCATTTTGAATTTTTCATTCACCCTAATAAATTATTTGGACCGTCCAAACTTTGAGATAAATCAACCGTCCATGTGCTGAATGCATGGAACACAATTAGTGTGAAATATTTGGCATATATATATAGAGCCAGGTTCTAAAACGGACTGAAGCAACGGACTAATTGACGGACCAAAGCAAAAATAAAAGAAAAAAGACGCGGGTCTCGAACAAAAAAGTGGGAAGAAACGCGGGTCAAAATCCGGGTCTTTTAGAATTGCCGAATATCTTCTTCCCTCCCTCTTTCACACACACGACATCGGGCGATTTTTTGGGTGGAAATCAAAGTGGATTTGAAATTTTTTCGGTGAAAGTTGGAATACCCGAATTTTTGAAGGGAGTCGGAAAGGGGTGGAAACCTCACGCAGAAGCTTGAAATCGGGATTGGGGACTTTCGTTGTCTTCACACTCACTGACTCAAGCTCAAGCAACTTGGTGTTGAATCCTGCAAACATGTAATCATTCTAAAATACCCTTTTTCTAATAATAATAATAATTGTTTTCTTGCAATTTATTAGCTTACATGGGAATTTTCTTGTTGTAAATATTGAACTTTGATGTTGTGTATACATGTTTGTGGGTGTGTGGGTGTTGAATTCTAACCGCTTTGGAGGTGTTGATATAAACCGGATGAATATAATATACTTGTCTTTGGTGTAATTTTGGGCTTACGAGAGTCTAGGAGTGTCTAAGCTTTTATTCCGTAAATTTGGGACATTGTCACATTACGACTTAGAGAGCAAACCTGTTTGAGTAGTACCCCATTCTGTGAGAAATTTATAAGATACTTAGTTGATCGGGAGTTTCCTTTTTGCTTTGGGGAAAAGTTTGTAATCATTTAGATTGCTTTTGCATTGTAATTAGTCATTGCAAAACTCTCGATGGTCGAGAGTCGTGTGATTCTCGTATTTGGAGCCGGGCTCTCAACTACACGACTTTTCTTTTGTTTTCTGTTCCCAAGAGTGGTCTGATGATTACTCTGATCCCTTATTTGATCGTAGTCTATCACTTTGAGGTGACGAGGACCTTGTGAATTGATATGAGTTATAGCAAGTTAGGTGCCTTTGGTCTTTCTCGTCCACACTTTTGTCTAAAAGGAATGGAGTCCCATAATAGTACCTACTTCTTTCTGATTTGTAAGTTTTTAGATGGATATAACTTCACTCGCGGGCTTCTTAGAGTCCAAACTTTGCCTTGCAACCTCTGCTTTAGATTATTCTTGTAGTGATTGTGATGTAATATGTGACACCCCCCAAAATAGGTATTCATCACCCATCTTGAGTCGCCAAATACATGGTACAAATTCAAATACAACTTAATAATACAACTTTCGTGTAAAATACGACAAAATATAATCTAAGAGTTTAAACAAGAATACTGCCTTCTAGACAATATCCATTCTTAATGGAGTCCTCATAGACAGTATACAATGCTATCATCTGGACCGCCACTTCGCTTCCCACTCGTCCCAAATTTATATTCTCATTTCCTCGAAGAGAACAAAGAAGGAAAGGGTGAGCTCAACTAGCCCAAGAAGAAATATTATGACTAAGATAATGCGAATAAATTATCATTAGTCTTCAACAATGTTAAACCGATAAAATATAATAGACATCAAGTTTAATCTGCGCGTGGACAAGCAATCCATTAAAAGAGTCAAGTAGAGAATAAAATCTACTATCTTTTATGATTTAAAAGGTTTTTCATCACTTTTATCATTGAGACTCACCAATAAATAATCCACATCATCGAATCACCCCTGCGCTTCTACTACCAAGGATATTCTTTAGTATCACGACCACAAATTATCCATGCACTACGGGCGAGGACATTCGTGTATTCATCAATGGTCATGATCATGCCAACAACTGTTCATCAATGCACTACGGGCCAATGAGGACTTTTACCACATCATTTGTAACATTATGGTCCTGATTATACCGAATAATCCCTGGTCATAATCATACCAAGTCCATCTATGCACTACAGGCCACAGATGACTTTAAAAAAATATAAACATGAGGATGATGACAATGATATAAGAATTCAATAAAAAAAGTTCAAGAATTAGTTTATCCAGAACTAATAACGTCCCAAATTATCGACATGATACTTCTTTTTTGTGAGTAAAAATTCAAGAATGCTCAAAAGAATATTTCCATAAAAGATATCTTTGGATGAAGCGCAAATATCAATGATATTCCACTAATTTCATGGAGTATAGAAGTCAAAACTTTAACCAACCGAGTATAATAAGGAATGGAATAACAATAGAAATCACCGGACATGTGATAGATAAGACACGCAGTTATTCCAACAGAATAATAAATATGGAACCAGTCCCACAGTAACGCACGCATGTGATATTCCGGCGAATAATAAATACGAAACCAGTCCCATAAAAAACGCATGTATGTGATATTCCAATGTAATAATAAAGAATGGAATAACATAAGGATTTCATCAAGTATAGGGGAGTCCACGTATCAAAAGTTATTCCAATGTAATAATAAAGATTTTAACCGGTCCTAAAAAAACGCATGAGCATGGATATTCCAAATGTAATAATAAAGAATGGAATAACATAAGGATTTCACCAAGTATAGGGTATGCCACGTGATACAAAGTTATTCCAATGTAATAATAAAGAATGGAATAATGTAAGTTCTCTTTATGAATAAGAAAGAATAACACCCCTTTACGAGTACAATAAATAATATCCCTTACCTTATAAAGAAATCGGATATAGAAGTAGTGAAGTAGCAGAATACTCTTCTTCTTTCTCTCTATAGATTTTCTCTATATAAACTTTTCTATAATTTCTCTCTATAATTTCTCTCTCTAGTTTGAAATTGAATTAGTAAGAAATAATGAAGGAATGAGCTTATATTTATAGAAAAAGCCGAGAGTGGCTCTTGGTCTTAACGAAGGGTCAAATTGACTCTTGGTAATATTGAAGAGACAACTACTATTTGCGAAGGGGCAATTAACCCTTGGAACACCGAAGAGGCAAGTAACTCTTGGTAATATTGAAGAGACAACTACTATTTGCGAAGGGGCAATTAACCCTTGGAAAACTAAAAGGGCAAGTTACTATTAAGACTTTAAATCAACGATCCATATTGATTTACTATTATAATTTCAACTAACTGGCCCGAAAAAATTAAGCACATCTCCTCATGTAGAATAATATTGTACCCAAATACCGAATGCACAATACTTTAGAGTGAATAAGAACTGGATGAATAGTAATTAAGAATATAGTAACTCATGAATAAGAACTCATGAATAGTAACTCGTGAATAGTAAATCATGAATAAGAACTCGTAAATAGTAACTCGTGAATAGTAACTCGTGAATAAGTAACTCATAAATAAGAACTCATGAATAAGACTCAAACCACGAAAAGTGTCCCGAATAATTCGATTGAATAATATAACCTCCGGATATCAATTATCATCGTAATAGATGTCGATTTCTACTAACACAAATAATCCCAACACAATGACACTATCAAATTCATCTTTAATCAACACGAACTTATTCATCATTAATATTATAAGTCACAATATTTAGTAACCAAATGTCATTTCCCAAGAAAGAGGGGCTTTCAATAAGGATTTCTCCCTATCGACGCCAATTAGGTGACCAAACCTCTCTCGATGTAACTTCTAGACATTATAAATATTGTAATTTAATAATATGAATAACTTTGTCGTCTCAATTATTGATTTAATAATATATCATATAATGCAGATGATCGCGTATTACTGTACTTTACTACCGGGTAGTTCAACAATTTTAATGGTAACACTTCCGCCGTTATTTTCATAAAAATATTTTTGTCGTTTTCTAACTACGACAGTGCTTCCGTTGTGGGGTCCACCAATGATTATGCCGTCGTACGAATATTCTTCAACAAAAAGAATATTCCCCGGCCAAACGAATATTATTTAACAACTTGCGTACTTTGCAAAATTTTCAAATACTACCCACAACTATAACATTATATCAAATCCACACCTTAATATTTAAAAAAAAAATTCGAGAAATTTAAATATTTATTCATAAAATCTGGGGTCTCACAATCTCCCCTCCTTATGAAATTTCGCCCTCGAAATTTACGTGACGCACTGTATCTTTGAAGAGGTGAGGTACCTCAAATGGGGTTCTAACTCTTGAGGTATAACCTTTGAGTATTGAATACGCTCCTTCTTATCCAAGATTTTAACAGGTACATCTCCATACGTTAAATCATCCGCTATCTCGTCCGGTTCTAAATAATGTGGTTCGGGTCGTCCACATATTTACGCAACATCGATACAATAAAAACGTTATGAACACACGACATATTTGGCGGTAAAACGAGTCTATAGGCCACAGTTCCTACGAGGATTTCAAATGGGCCAATTAAATCGAGGGTTGTGATTTCCTCTCTTCATCAATTCTTGCTTATAGAATAATGCCCTGTTGAACCTTCTTCATTCATCAGCTCTGAGTATGTAGCTTGAGCGGCTTTAACTTTATCGATTAAAGTCGATTCTACTCGTATATTTGTTATCTTCACGTGGGTTCATATATTAAGACTCAGAACGCATATACGATCTTCTACTCAACGTGTCGACTTACTACGCTCGTTTTCCACGATGGTATTGAATGATACGATCGTAATCTTCAACAAACGAGCCAACGTCTTTGGCATGCATGATACGCTTCGTTTTGGTTGAAGAAATATTTAAGGGTTTTAGAAATGAGGTTTTGTACTGGGGTCAATACAAAATTCGATTTCACGTTCTGAGGTAGGCTAAGAAGTCTTCAAGAAAACCTCAGGAAATTTATTAATGATAGAAATATCTTTCAAAACTGTGACCCTCATCCAAGACTTGGATAGCACGTCACATTGATACCTATTAACTTGCCACCGTTATTCACGATGTCCCCTACGGATAGTCTGGCTTCGGTGCATTCCACATAAGAAAGTTAACAATGAAAGGATCGGGGCTCTTTACTTATGACTTGATATAACAGTGATTGACTTTAGTGGTTTGGTTGCTTGAATTCGCATAATAGGTTGGTTAGAAAAATGAAAACTAACAACCTTACTAAAAGCATGATGAGTAATTAACCAATCGATTCCTAAAATCACATCCAAGGCAAGTATTTTCAAAGAGATAGATCGACAGGTAACATGAAAGTGTTGATTTGAATCAAACAAGATTTATAAATAGTGGAGGTAACGAAGGTTTCTGCTAACGAAGTTTCAACCAATAGGTCAAAGTCTAACTTCTCCCGAGTTAAATTTAAACGTTGAGCGCAAGCAAGAGAGATAAAAAAATGGGTAGAATCGGTATCTAATAAGGTATAAACTTCGCATGAATTTATAATTAACTAACCCGTGCTAACTTCGTTCGGGTTACTCGCTTTTTGAGAAGTCACGAAAAATGCTCTTCTTGAAACCACCGACTTTGTTTTGTCCGTATCCGCCGTTGGTGCCACCATCCCAGCTGGACTTGACTTTGGTGCACGACAAAATTGGGCTAGGTGACCTTCTCTTCTTGAAATTTCCACTTCTATTATCTTGGCCACGATTACCACCGAAGTGGTTACCATTCTTGGCATGATAATTTTCCCCACGATGGTTATCATTGTTCCGATGGCCGTTGCCACCGGTACAAGCATTGGTGTGGCCCCATTTGAAGCACTGTATGAAAGAAAGTGTCGCTCTCTAGTATGTTGGGACGAGGTGGGTGAAGCAACATTGTTGGGACCCAAGTTGGTACGTATGACTACGAAAAAGATCCAAATGATTCGATAACATATACAAACGGCACAAGATCGACAAAAGAGTTATGCGGATCTTCATTGAAAGGACGTAAAATTTAGTATTGGGGATCATGTATTGTTGCGTGTTGCCCCATGGAAGGGAGTTACAAGATTCGGGAAGAGAGAAAAGCTCAATCCACGATTTATTGGTCCATTTCAAATTTTTGACCGAGTAGGTAATGTAGCCTATAGACTCGTGTTACCTCCGAGTATGTTTCGTGTTCATAATGTGTTTCACATATCTGTATTTCGTAAATATGTGAAAGACCCAAACCACGTTATTGAGTTAGAACCAGATGAGATAGCCGAAGACTTAACGTACGAAGAGGTACCTGTCAAGATCTTGGATAGGAAGGAGCATGTCCTACGCACAAAGGTCATACCACAAGTTAAAGTTTTGTGGAGGAACCATGCTATAGAGGAAATGACCTGGGAGTTGGAAACGAAAATGAAAGCGAGGTATCCTCACCTTTTCGAAACACCATGTACGTACGTCAATTTCGAGGACAAAATTTCACAAGGAGGGGAGGTTGTAAGACCCCAAATTATTATTTAGTGAAATTAAATTTTCTCTATTTATTATCTTGAAATAGTAAGGGTTGATTTGATTAATGTGGTAAGTTATGGGTAAAATGCACAATTATTTCAAACAAGCAAGTGGTTTTAAAATATTCATTGTTGACGGGAATATTCGTTTGGTTGTGGAATATTCTTACCGCTTTGTCGGGAATATTCGTGCTGACGTCATGAGCCTTTGTGTGGGCCCCATAACTGAAAGCGATTGGAGGAAGAAAATGACAAGAATAAGTTGTTTATAAATAACTACAGCGTAGTTATTCACA
The DNA here is from genome assembly GCA_020205605.1 of Panax ginseng. Classification (NCBI taxonomy): domain Eukaryota; kingdom Viridiplantae; phylum Streptophyta; class Magnoliopsida; order Apiales; family Araliaceae; genus Panax; species Panax ginseng. The sequence continues at coordinate 154,611,269 of CM035129.1, forward strand.
GATTATCTTCGTTAGAATACCGGGTGGTTTAAACACAAGAAGATTACCGGTATTGCACCAATTATTGATTCTTACGTAGAAGGCATTACTTACTCAATAATTGTTACATGAATTATCGCTCAATATTATATTTTATTGATTCAATAATTGCTACGTTGATATTATTGTTGTTTTAATAATTGTCACTGCACAATATTTTCATTATCAGATCAATAATTTATATTATTTGAATAATATTATTAGATAATATTATTGGCAATGTCTAGAAAGTTCTGTCTAAGGAGAGGTTTGGTCATCTAATTGCGCGCCAATAAGGAGAAATCCTTATTGGAAAGCCCCCACTTTCTTGGAAACTACCTGGTTGTCAGTATTTGTGATTCTGTAATATTATTTGTGAATAATTAATTATTGATGAGGAAAATATTGATTTTATGTGGATATAGATGGAGAAAATTTTTAATGTGACAATTGTTGAAAATTAATATTTTATCTTTTTCTGATAAAATAATTCATTTAAATATATTATTTTAATAATATATTGATGGTGATATTTTTACAATGAATGTGAGATATATGAGTATATGAGGAGGAAGAGTATTTTGTGGCATTAAATGATTAATACATGTTTTGTGTGTCGGTAGACCCCAATTCTTGACCGAAATTTGATCAAAGCCTGTAAAATCGTCCGTTTGTGGATTTCGGTCAATTTCTATTTGGAATTTGAAAAAACTTTCTTCTGCAAAGTTGTAGAGAATGAAATTTTCTATGGAAAAGACATGTGGTTTGAATTTTTCTGACAAAATGGCTATTTATTGTGAATTATTGAAGTTCCGAAGTTCCGAAATAATTAATTTTTGGAAGTTTTATTTATTTTTATCAAGGAAAACATTTTTTCCATTTGAGTGGCACATGTTAATGGTTGAATCAGCTGGTGAGGTATGCTAAGGAAATTAAGAAAAGTATATTATTATTTTATTAAATTTTCTGCTTTAGTGTTCTAAGCAATTTCCTATAAATAGGGTGCTTAGGTTTGAATTAAAAATCACACCAGAAACTGAAATCTTTTCTTTCTTTCTCTCTCGATATATTGAGTGTATTCTTGTGAGTATTTTGATACTTTGAGTGTTGCTATACGGTGCAAGTTCAAGTCATAGCTTATATCCGGTGTTTCAACTAGAAGTACTGTCTTTTTGAGGTAAGGAATGTTATTTTCTTTTTAAATGATATTATTTTCTTCAATATCATTATGCCGAAATATTGGTTTAAACTTTTAATCAAATTTAGAACTTTTTGTGTCGGGGTTACTATTCACGTATACGGCACTATTCACGAATACGACACTATTCATCGAAAAATAAAAATTTTCCTTTTCGTCCAAAATATCTATTATGGATACTAGCTTTGATTGTATCTATGTTTTGATCATTCTTAAATTTTATTCCACTGTGATTATTTATGAGGTATTTTTGGACATGAAATAGCTGAAATACGAATCCTTGATATTTATTCTTTTGTTTCACAAGATTCGTTTCCTTTACAATATTTTTCATCATCCTCAGTCCTAAATGATGATATTATTGAATATCTTTGGCTTGTAATGCAAAGATAAATGATTTTATAATGAATATCTTTGGCCCGTAGTGCAAAGATGAACAAGTGTTGAGATGAACATGACCGACTGATGAATATCTTTGGCTTGTAGTGCAAAGATGAATATTTGATTCAAGATGTATATTGATTGATGTTACAGGGATAAAATATTGATGATGGACTTTTAAATTCATAGATTATAGTAGATTTCATTCTCTACGTAACTCATCTATGAATTATTATTTCCGCTGCTGATCTGAAACTTGTTGTCTATTGTATTCTATCAGATTTTTCCCTGTTGAAGACTAACGATAATTTGTTCTATATTATCTTAGTCATAATATTCTTTACTGGGCTAGTTGAGCTCACCCTTTTCCTTTTTGTTCCATTTTTCTTCTCGGGAGGCGATAATGTAAATGGAGTACTTGGTTGGGGTACGGAATGAAGGTTCTAGGAAGTTGTTTTAGTAGTCCTCACCATTTTTATTAAGTATTGTATCAATAATTGTAATGAGGACTTAGTTGGGTATGTATATTGTCTAGATGACAATATTTGTATTTAAACTCACAGTTTATGGGTTGTATTAATAAAGTTGTAGTTGTTTCATACCATGTTATCGATTTACTAAGAATGGGTGATGTATACCTATTTTGGGGGCGCCACCGCTGGTATCGAGCTTAGGGATATGATCTCCGGCGAGAGATCGGGGAATATAACTAGGAGGGAGAGACGAGTAAATCCTTCGCTAAAGGTGTCCTACCTAAGCTTATTTGTTAGTTAGTCAAGATATAGGGATATTATGTGATATGTTGATTTCTTTAATTAACCCTTGTTGTATGGCGCAGATTTGAGAATGTCGATCGAGAATGTTAACAAAGGAGTAAATGAGACCATGGAGACGCTTTGTACTCACCAATGAGGAGAACGTCTGACAGTCGACAATGTTCCTCCCGTGAACAACGCCAATCGAAAGGATGATGAACGATGGGATGTTTTGAAGTTTTTGCGCTTCATGCTAAATCGATTTAGGAGGAGACTCGTGCACAAAATACAAAATGGAAATGATAACAACGCATGATTTGTCACGACCAAGCGATTCAAAGAGTTGGGACCACCGAGTGCAGAAAAAAGCCGGATCCGAATAAAGGCGAGAGACGTGGTCAAACAAATTACCAAGATATTCGATGTCTTAGGATGCACTAAGAACGAAGGTTCCATTCGCTACTTTTATGTTCCATAATGAAAGGCGATTCATCGGTGGGAATCATGAAGCATACCCATCCAAATTAAGACTCAAAGATGTCTTGGGAGACATTTTCAGAATCTGCTCAATGACAAGTACTTTCCGAAAGTATTCATTATATGAAGGAAGTGGAGTTTATTAGATCGGAACAAAATAACATGACGGTATCCCAGTACGAGACAAAGTTTGCAGAGTTGTCCAGGTTTGTACCTCATTTGGTGGAGAATGAGGAACGTATGATGCGGATGTTTCTGAGAGGTTTGAAACCCGGCATACGTCAGTATCTCATTTCTCATAATTTTTCTCTCTATTCAGATGTTGTCAACAGGGCTCAATTGTTAGAAATGAGATAACGAAAGTACAGTTAACCGAGGGATCACAACCAGGATCATCTTGGAGATAGCGATCAACGTAATAACGATAACCAAACGGAGAAAGAAAAAGACGGACAAAAATGGTAACCACTCGGTGGTAGTCATGGCCATGAGAATAGAAGAAGCGAGTCGGGAGGAGATTTTAAAAAGAGGAGATTCAACAACGACCATGTGAAGACGTCAGCGCCAAAGAAGAATCGGTTCTAGGAGGAAAACGACCACCGGTCGTATGCTACAAATGCGAAAAGAGGGACATATCAGTCCAAACTGTCCACAACAGTTCAAGGTTTGTTATAACTGTGGAAAGGAAGGACATATCGCTCAAAATCGTACGGTAGCAAAATCAAGTCCAGGGGGGACGGTGACTCAAAAGGCTGTCCCAGAAAAGTCGAAGTCAACGGTTCCTGGAAGAGCGTTTGTTGTGAATGGTCAAAATGCGAGGAACCCAAACGAGGTGATCACGGGTAAGCTAATCAGTAATTCTTGCGAAGTTTATACCTTACTTGATACCGGTGCTACCCATTCATTTATCTCTCTTACTTGTGCTCAACGTTTAAACTTGACTCTGGAGAAATTAGACTTTGATCTTTCTGTGGAGACTTCATTAGGAGAAACTTTCATCACATCCACTGTTTATAAATATTGTTTGATTCAAGTTGGCACAATCACCTTACCTGTTGACCTTATCTCTTTAAAGATACTTACTTTTGATGTGATTTTAGGGATTGATTGGTTAACTACTCATCATGCCAAAATTGATTATTTTCGTAAGGTTGTTAGTTTTCATATTCCTAACCAACCTATTGTACGAATTCAAGCAACTAAGCCACTAAAATCAATCGCTGTCATATCAAGTCATAGAGCTATTCGTTTATTGAAAAACGGATGTCAAGCTTTCTTAGCCCATGTTATGGATTTAAATAAAGATACGTCAGATTTGAATAATATTCCTGTTGTTATTGATTTTCCTGACTTGTTTCCTGAAGAACTTCCCGGTCTACCCCCAGAACGTGAAGTTGAATTCTTTATTGATTTTGAGTCTGATACAAAGTCCATTTCTAAAATCCCATATCGAATGGCTCCTACTAAACTTCAGGAGTTAAAGGTCCAACTACAGGAGTTGTTGGACATCGGTTTCATTCGTCCTAGTACATCTCCTTGGGATGCTCCTATTTTATTCGTAAAGAAGAAAGACGGGAGTATGCGACTTTGTATTGACTATTGGGAATTGAACCATGTTACCATCAAGAATAGGTATCCACTACCTCGTATTGATGACCTGTTTGACCAGTTGCAAGGAGCACAATTCTTTTCAAAGATCAATCTTCGTTCTGGATATCATCAGTTGAAGATTAGAACTGAGGATATTCCAATGACTGCCTTTAGAACTCGGTACGGGCATTAAGAATTCTTAGTCATATCTTTTTGATTGACTAATGCTCCTGCGGCTTTCATGGATATGATGAACCGAGTATTCAAAGATTATTTGGATCGGTTCGTTGTTGTCTTTATTGATGACATTCTCATATATTCCAAAACCCGTGAAGATCATGAGAACCATTTGAAGTTGGTACTCCAAAGGCTTCGTGAAAATAAGCTATATGCCAAGTTGAGGAAATGCGAGTTCTGGCTTGAGGAAGTAGCATTCCTTGGGCACGTGGTGTCAAAACATGGGGTATCTGTTGACCCGGCGAAGATTGAAGCAATACAAAGTTGGGAGCAACCAAAAACGATGACCAAAATACGTAGCTTTATGGGCTTAGCTGGTTATTATCGGAGATTCGTGGAAGAATTTCCTCGAATCGCTACTCCGTTAACTTAGCTGACTCGAAAGGATACAAAATTTGAATGGAGCGATGAATGCGAGAAGAGTTTCCAAGAGCTTAAGAGGAGACTTATTTCGGCACCTGATCTAACAATACCATCTGGTTCGGATGGATTTGTTATCTACAGCGATGCTTCGGGCAAAGGGTTAGGATGTATTCTCATGCAACGTGGGAAAGTCATAGCCTATGCCTCGCGACAACTTAAAGAATATGAGAGGAATTATCCTACTCATGATCTAGAGTTGGCAGCAGTCATCATATGGGGAGAAAGTGGAGATATATTCAGACCATAAAAGCCTCAAATATTTCTTCACTCAAAAGGAACTCAACATGCGACAACGACGTTGGCTTGAGTTGTTGAAAGATTACGACCACACTATTCAATACCATCCTGGAAAAGCGAACGTGGTAGCTGACGCGTTGAGTAGAAGATCATATGCAGGAACGAGTGTGATGATGTCAAGTATATGCATAGAGCCAACTTTAATAGAAAAAGTTAAGGTTGCTCAAGCCATCGACCCGAAGCTGATGCGTATGAAGAAGAAAGTACAAGAAGGTGCTATTCCGAAAACGAGAATAGATGAAGAAGGAATACTTCGAGTCCACTCCAGACTTTGTGTTCCTAACGACTCTGATTTGAAGTACAAGATTATGATGGAGGCATACAATACACCATTTGTGATCCATCTTGGAAGTACCAAAATGTATTGTGATCTTCAACAAACATTTTGGTGGAACAATATGAAGAGAGAGATTGCAAATGTTTAACTTGTCAATGTTTAAAGGCGGATCATCAAGTACCTAAGGGTCCATTGCAACCACTTGAGATTTCGAAATGGAAGTGGGAACACATTACCATGGATTTTGTTACGGGTCTTCCTACGGTTTCTCAAGGCATCGATGTTATTTGGGTTATTGTTGATAGATTAACCAAGTTTGCTCATTTCTTCCGATAACGCGGAGACTTATTCCTTGAACGTCTTGCTCATATGTATGTAAATGAGATTTTGAGATTGCATGGCATGCCAGTATCCATAGTTTCGGATCGTGACCCAAGATTTACTTCAAGATTTTGGGTTAGCTTGCAAAAAGCTATGGGCACGGATTTACGATTTAGTTCGGCATACCATCCTCAAATGGGCGGACAATCAGAGAGTACTATTCAAACTCTTGAAGATTTATTAAGACTCTGTGTCCTAGACTTCAAAGGGAGTTGGGATAAGTATTTACCATTGGTAGAATTCTCATATAACAATAGTTATTAGACAAGCATTGGTGTGGCCCCATTTGAAGCATTGTATGGACGAAAGTGTGTCGCTTCCAAGATGTTGGGACGAGGTGGGTGAAGCAACATCGTTGGGACCCGAGTTGGTACGTATGACTACGGAAAAGATCCAAATGATTCGATAACGCGATAAACTGAAGCACAAGATCGACAAAAGAGTTATGCGGATCTTCATCGAAAGGACGTGAAATTTAGTATTGGGGATCATTTATTGTTGCGTGTTGCCCCATGGAAGGGAGTTACAAGATTCGGGAAGAGAGAAAAGCTCAATCCACGATTTATTGGTCCATTTCAAAATTTTGACCGAGTAGGTAATGTAGCCTATAGACTCGCGTTACCTCCGAGTATATCTCGTGTTCATAATGTGTTTCACATATCTGTACTTCGTAAATATGTGAAAGACCCGAACCACGTTATTGAGTTAGAACCAGACGAGATAGTCGAAGACTTAACGTACGAAGAGGTACCTGTCAAGATCTTGGATAGGAAGGAGCATGTCCTACGCACAAAGGTCATACCACAAGTTAAAGTTTTGTGGAGGAACCATGCTATAGAGGAAATGACCTGGGAGTTGGAAACGGAAATGAAAGCGAGGTATCCTCACCTTTTCGAAACACCAGGTACGTACGTCAATTTTGAGGACAAAATTTCATAAGGAGGGGAGGTTGTAAGACCCCAACTTATTATTTAATGAAATTAAATTTTCTCTATTTATTATCTTGAAATAGAAGGGTTGATTTGATTAATGTGGTAAGTTATGGGTAAAATGAGCAATTATTTCAAATAAGCAAGTGGTTTTAAAATATTCATTGTTGACGGGGAATATTCGTTTGGTTGTGGAATATTCTTACTGTCGGGGAATATTCGTACGACGGCGCAGCCTTGTGTGGGCCCCATAACGGAAAGCGATTGGAGGAAGAAAACGACAAGAATAAGTTGTTTATAAATAACGGCGTAGTTATTCTGAATTATCTTTGTTAGAATACACGGTGGTTTAAACACGACACTGCAGATTACACCAATTATTGATTCTTACGTAAGAAGGCATTACTCAATAATTGTTACAGTAATTACTGTTCAATATTATATTTTATTGATTCAATAATTGCTACGTTGATATTATTGTTGTTTTAATAATTGTCACTGCACAATATTTTCATTATCAGATCAATAATTTATATTATTTGAATAATATTATTAGATAACATTATTGGCAATGTCTAGAAAGTTCTGTCAAAGGAGAGGTTTGGCTATCTAATTGCCCAGAAGGAGAAATCCTTATTGAAAGCCCCTCTTTCTTGGGAACCGCTGGTTATCGATGTTGTGATTCGTAATATTATTTGTGAATAATTAATTATTGATGAGGAAAATATTGTATAAGACCCCAAAATTTTTAAATAAAAGGAATTTTCTTTATTTATTATTTTAAAATAGTAAGGGTGGATTTGATTAATGTGGTTAGTTATGGGTAAAATGCGCAAATATTTTAAATAAGCAAGTGGTGATATAATATTTATTATTGTTTGAGAATATTCGTTTGGTCGTGGAATATTCGTGCTTTGTCGGGAATATTCGCATGCGGACGGCAAGCGACCATGTGTGGGCCCATAACGGAAAAAACGATTGGAGGAAGAAAACGACAAGAATAAGTTGTTTATAAATAACTAGGCGTAGTTATTCTCAAGTAATCTTGTTGAAATACCCGTGGTTAAAACACACTAATATCTGCGTTGTTGAGCGATAACATTACGGTATTGCACCAATTATTGATTCTTACGTAAGAAGACACTACTCAATAATTGTTACGATGAATTACCGCTTCGATTATTTTATTTTATTGATTCAATAATTCTTTGCGTTGATATTTTATATTCATTGTTGTTTGATAATTGTCATTACACGAAGATTTTCATTATCGAAGCAATAATTCATATTATCTGAATAATATTATTAGATAACATTATTGGCAATTTCTAGAAAGTTCTGTCTAAGGAGAGGTTTGGTCACCTAATTGTGCGCTAGTAAGGAGAAATCTTTATTGGAAAGCCCCCTCTTTCTTGGGAACGGCCTGGTTGCTAATATTGTGATTCTGCAATATTATTTGTGAATAATTAATTATTGATTTATATGATGAGAAAAATATTGATTTTATGTGGATATAGATGGAGAAAATTTTTAATGTGACAATTGTTAAAAATTAATATTTTATCTTTTTCTGATAAAATAATTCATTTAAATATATTATTTTAATAATATATTAACGGTGGTATTTTTATAATGAATGTGGTATATATGAGTATATGAGGAGGAAGAGTATTTTTGTGGCATTAAATGTTCAACACATGTTTTGTGTGTTGGTGGACACAATTATTGACCGAAATTTGATTATAACTTTAAAAATCGCTTGCTTCATGGATTTCTGTCCAATTTCATTTGGAATTTGGAAACATTTTCTTCTCAAAGTTGTAGATAATGGAATTTCCTATAAAAGTCTCGAGATTCAAATTTTCCTCGACAAAAGGGCTATTTATTGTGAATTATTGAAGTTCAAGCTTCAAATAATTGATTTTGGAAGTTTAAAATATTTTTATTAAGAAAATCGCTTTTTATTGTTTTTGTCACATGTGTGGTGAAGTTTGGACCAGAATTGTGTGCGTAGGAAATTTGATTATATATATTATTATTATATTAAATTTTCTGCTTTGGTGTTCTAAGCAATATCCTATAAATAGGGTGCTTAGGTTAGAATTAAAAATCACACCAGAAACTGAAGTTTTCTCTCTTTATATTATCGAGCGTATTCTTGTGAGTATTTTGAGTATACTTTGAGTATTGCTATACTGGTGCAAGTTCAAGTCATAGCCTTTATATCCTGTGTTTCAACTAAGAAATCTTGTCTTTCGAGGTAAGGGATGTTATTTTCTTCTCAAATGATATTATTTCTTCAATATCATTATCTTTGAAATATTGGTTGGAACTTTTATCAAATTTAGAACTTTTTCATGTCTGGGTTACTTATTCATGAGTTACTATTTATGAGTTACTATTCATGAGTTACTATTCACGAGTACTATTCACGAAGCGTGAAGATGTTTTTTGTGAAATTTCTATCTTTTGGTGTCGGAAGTTACTATTCACGTATACGACACTATTCACATATACGGCACTATTCACGAATACGGCACTATTCACCGAAAAATGAAATTTCTTCTTTTTGTCCAAAATATCTACTATGGATACTAGCTTTGATTGTATCTATGTTTTGATCATTCTTGAATTTTACCTCACTTTGGTTATTTATGAAGTATTTTTGAACGGGAGTTGTTTAAAATATGAATCCTTAATATTTGTTCTTTTGTTTCACTGGATTCGTTTCCTTTAAAATATTTTTCATCATCCTCAGTCTTAAATGATGATATTATTGAATATCTTTGGCCTGTAGTGCAAAGATGAATGATTTATGATGAATATCTTTGGCCTGTAGTGCAAAGATGAATGATTTCTGATGAATATCTTTGGCCCGTAGTGAAAAGATGAACAAGTGTTTAGATGAACATGACCAACTGATGAATATCCTTGGCCTGTAATGCAAGGATGAGTATATGATTCCAGATATATATTGATTGATGTTACAAGGATAAAAATATTGATGATGGACTGTTAAATTCATGGATATTAGTATATTTCATCCTCTACGTAACTCTTCTATGAATTAATATTTTCCACTGCGAGTATTGATTTAAAACTTGTTGTCTATTGTATTCTATTAAATTTTTCCCTGTTGAAGACTAACGATAATTTGTTGTATATTATCTTAGTCATAATATTCTTTACTGGGCTAGTTGAGCTCACCCTTTTCCTTTTTGTTCCATTTTTCTTCTCAGGAGACGAGAATGTAGTGATTACTAGTCGGGGTATGGAATGAAGGTTCTAGAGAGAGTTGTTTAGTAGTCCTCACCATTTTTGTAAAATAATGTATCAATAATTATGATGGGGATTTATTTGCGTGTGGATATTGTCTAGATGGCAATATCTGTATTTAAACTCATAGTTTATATTTTGTAATAATAAAGTTGTAGTTATTTCTGTACCATATATTTGGCGACTCAAAATAGGTTGGATGGAATGGACCTATTTTGGGGGCGTCCACATTAATATCGAGCTTAGGATATGATCTCCAAGCGGAGATCGGGGAATAGAACTAGGAGGGAGAGACGAGTAAATTCTTCGCTAGTGTGTGTCCTACCTAAGCTTATTTGTTAGTTGGTTAGTATATAGGGATATTATATGATATATTGATTTCCTTAATTAACCCTTGTTTTATGACAGTATTTGAGAATGTCGACTGAGAATATTAACAAGAGAAATGAGATCGTGGAGATGCCTGTACTTACCAACGAGGAGAACGTCTGACAAAGTGGCAATGTACCTCCCGTAAACAACACCACCGAAAGCGCGACGATGAACGACGGGATGTTTAGAAGCCTTTTGCGCTTCATGCAAAATCGAATTTAGGGAGACTCGTGTTCAAAATACAGAGAAATGATAGCAATTCACGGGTGGTCACAAACCCAGCGAGCTCAAAGAGTCGGACCACTGCAATTTTGGGGAAAGCCGGATCCGATTAAAGCGAGACGTGGTCAAAACAAATTACCAAGATATTCGATGTCTTGGGATGCACAGAGAACAGAAAGTTCCATTCGCTACTTTTATGTTCCGTAACGAGGCGATTCTTCGGTGGAAATCATGAAGCGTGCCCATCCATCCAACCGCACTCAAAGATGTCATGGGAGACGTTTGAAGCAGTTCAATGACAAGTACTTCCCGAAAGTATTCGTCATATGAAAGAAGTGGAGTTTATTAGATCCGAGCGAGACAACATGACGGTGTCTCAAAGACGAGGAGAAGTTTGCGAGTTATCCGTGTTTGCACCTCATTTGGTGGAGAATGAGGCGTGTATGACGCGGATGTTTCGAGAGGTTTGAAACCCGGCGTACGCCAAGATCTCATTTCTCATAAATTTTCTCTCTTCGGATGTTGTAAAATGTGGCTCAATTATTAGAAGCGAGATAACGAAGTACGGTCAACCGAGGACCATAACCGAGATCATCTCAAAGATATAGCGATCATCGAAATAACGATAACCAAATGGAGAAAGAAGAATACGGACAAAGGCGTGAACCACTCTAGTGGTAATCGTGGCCATAAAAATAGAAGAAGCGAGTCGGGAGAAGATTTTAAAGAGAGATTCAACAACGACCATGTGAAGACGTCGGCCAAGAATAACTTGTTCCAAGGGAGGAGAAAGACCACCGGTCAGATATTACAAATCGGGAGAGAGGGGATATCAATCCAAACCGCTCACAACAGTTTAAGGTATGCTATAATTGTGGAAAAGAAGGACATATCGCCGAGATTATACGGTAGGGAAACCAAGTCCAATGGGATGGTGACTCAAAAGGATGTCCCAAAAAGTCAAAGTCAACGGTTCTGGAAGAAGGTTTGTCGTGACCCATTCAAAATACTGAGAACCCGAACGGTTAAGCAGGGTTAGTTAATTATAAATTCTTGCGAAGTTTATACCTTACTAGAATCTGGGTTCTACCCATTCTTTTTATCTCTCTTGCTTTGCGCTTTCAACGTTTGAACTTGACTACGGAGAAATTAGACTTTGACCTATTTATGGAGACTCAGTTAGGAGAAACTTTCATTACATCCGTTGTTTAGAAATCTTGCTTGATTCAGTTGGCACTATCACATTACTTGTTAACCTTATTTCTATAGAGATATTTGCTTTTGATGTGATTTTAAGGTTAACTACTCATCATGCCGAAATTGATTACTTTAAATAAGGTTGTTACTTTTCATATTCCTAAGCAACTCCGTTATTTGAATTCAAGCAATCAAACCATTGTAGTCAAACATTTTCATATCAAGCCATGAAGTCATTCGTTTATTACGGATGTCAAGTTTTCTTAGTTCATATTATGGATTTGAATAAAGACACGTCAGATTTGAATAATATTCATGTTGTTATTGATTTTTCCTGACGTATTTCCTGAAGAATTTCTTGGCTTACTCCCAAAGCCTGATATTAAATTTTGTATCGACTTTGAATCCGGTACAAAACCCATTTCTAAAATCTCATACCGAATGGCTCTATTGAACTTCGTGAGTTAAAAACCCAATCAGAAAGTTGATACCGAGCCTTTATCTGGTGACTTCCTTTGTGGAATGCACCGAAGCCAGACTCTCTGTAGGAGACACCATATTCCCGCGATAGTAAACTGATAGGTGTCATTGTAATGTGCTATCCAAGGTTGGGATATGAGTCATAGTTGAGAACAACCTAAGTCGTTAATCGAAATATGTAGCTTTACAGGCTTAGTTGGTTATTATCGAGATTCGTTGAAGGATATTCTCGAATCGCTATTCCATTAACGCAAATTGACTCGTAGAGATACAAAATTCGAATGGAGCAAAGAATGTGGGAAGAGCTTCAAGAACTCAAGAGAGACTCATTTCAAAGACATGTTCGACCATGCTATCCTGGAAAAGCGAACGTGGTAAATGACGTGTTGAGTAGAAGATCGTATACAAGTCTGAGTACGATATTGTCAAAGACTCATTTCAGTATAATTTACAAATAATAGAGATGGAGATGAAAACTCTAGGTACCCACGTGATGATATCTGAGTATAATCGACTTTAATCGATAAAGTTAAAGTCGCTCAAGCTACACACCGGAGTTGATGAATTTGAAGAAGAAGGTGCGAAGTTGTTATTTCAAAAATGAGAATCGGTGAGGTGAGGAAAGCTCAAACCTTCGATTTATTAATTCATTTGAAATTCTCGATCGAATAGAACTGTGGCTATAGAGACTGCTTTTACCGCCAAGTATGACGCGTGTTCATAACGCTTTTTACGTATCGATGTTACGTAAATATGTGGACGACCCAACCACATCATTGAGTTAGAACCGGACGAGATAATAAAGACTTAACGTCACGAGGAGGTACTGTCAAGATATTGGATAGAAAGAACATGTCCCATGTGTCTGGGTTATACCACAAGTTAAAGTTTTGTGGAGAAACCATGCTATTGAGGAAATGACCCGAGAGTTGGAAACGAAATGAAAGCGAGGTATTCTCATCTTTTCAAACACACCGTATCGTCGCGTCAATTTCGAGAGACGAAATTTCATAAGGAGGGAGGTTGTAAGACCAAATTTTTTAAATAAAAGGAATTTCCTTTATTTATTATTTTGAAATAGTAAGGGTGGATTTGATTAATGTGGTTAGTTATGGGTAAAATGCTAAATATTTTAAATAAGCAAGTGGTGATATAATATTCATTATTGTCGAAGAATATTCGTTTGGTCGTGGAATATTCGCATCTTTGTCGAATATTAAATGCGACGGCCATGACCATGTGTGTGGGCCCCATAACGGAAAGCGATTGGAGGAAGAAAACGACAAAGAATAAGTTGTTTATAAATAACGACGTAGTTATTCTGAATTAATCTTGTTGAAATACCCGTTGGTTAAAACACACTAATACTGCCGTTGTTGAGCGAAGAAGACACGCGGTATTGCACCAATTATTGATTCTTACGTGAAGAAGACACTACTCAATAATTGTTATAGTAATTACTTATCAAAGATTTTATTTTATTGATTCAATAATTGCTTGATTGATATTTTATATTGTTTGTTGTTTCAATAATTGTCATTACACAAGATTTTTCATTATCGAAGCAATAATTCATATTATCTAATAATATTATTAGATAACATTATTGGCAATGTCTAGAAAGTTCTGCCTAAGGAGAGGTTTGGTCACCTAATTGCCACCAAGAAGGAGAAATCTTTATTGAAAGCCCTCTTTTCTTTAGAACTACCGTTGCTAATATCAGGATTCAGAATATTATTTGTGAATAATTAATTATTGATTTATATGATGAGAAAAATATTGATTTTATGTGGATATAGATGGAGAAAATTTTTAATGTGACAATTGTTAAAAATTAATATTTTATCTTTTTCGATAAAATAATTCATTTAAATATATTATTTTAATAATATATTAATCAGTGGTATTTTTTTATAATGAATGTGGTATATATGAGTATATGAGGAGGAAGAGTATTTTTGTGGCATTAAATGTTCAACACATATTTTGTGTGTTGGTGGACACAATTATTAATGACCAAATTTGATTATAGCACAATAAAATCGCCTGCTCATGGATTTCTGGTCAATTTCGCTTGGAATTTGGAAAAATTTTCTTCGCAAAGTTGTAGATAATGGAATTTCCTATAAAAAGTCTCGAGATTCAATTTTCCGACAAAAGGGCTATTTATTGTGAATTATTGAAGTTCAAGTTCAAATAATTGATTTTTGGAAGTTTAAAATATTTTTATTAAGAAAAACGTTTTTATTGTTTTTGTCACATGTGTGGTCAAGTTTGGACCAGAAATTGTGTGCGTAGGAAATTTGATTATATATATTATTATTATATTAAATTTTCTGCTTTTTGGTGTTCTAAGCAATATCCTATAAATAGGTGCTTAGTTAAATTAAAAATCACACCGTAAATCAAGTTTTCTCTCTATATTATCGAGCGTATTCTTGTGAGTATTTTGAGTATACTTTGAGTATTGCTATACTGGTGCAAGTTCAAGTCATAGCCTATATCCTGTGTTTCAACTGAAATCTTCGTCTTTTAGAGGTAAGGGATGTTATTTTCTTCTCAAATGATATTATTTCTTCAATATCATTATCTTTGAAATATTGGTTGGAACTTTTTATCAAATTTGGAACTTTTTCATGTCGGGTTACTTATTCATGAGTTACTATTTATGAGTTACTATTCATGAGTTACTTATTCATTTAGTACTATTCACGAAGCGTGAAGATGTTTTTTGTGAAATTTCTATCTTTTGGTGTCTAAGTTACTATTCATGTATACCAAGACTATTCACATACATATACGACACTATTCACGAATACGACACTATTCACCGAAAAATGAAATTTCTTCTTTTTGTCCAAAATATCTACTATGGATACTAGCTTTGATTGTATCCATGTTTTGATCATTCTTGAATTTTACCTCACTCTGGTTATTTATGAAGTATTTTTGAACGGAAATTGTTTAAAATACGAATCCTTAATATTTGTTCTTTTGTTTCACTGGATTCGTTTCCTTTAAAATATTTTTCATCATCCTCAGTCTTAAATGATGATATTATTGAATATCTTTGGCCTGTAGTGCAAAGATGAATGATTTATGATGAATATCTTTGGCCTGTAGTGCAAAGATGAATGATTTCTGATGAATATCTTTGGCCCGTAGTGCAAAGATGAACATGTGTTTAGATGAACATGACCAACTGATGAATATCCTTGGCCTGTAGTGCAAGGATGAGTATATGATTCCAGATATATATTGATTGATGTTACAGGGATAAAAATATTAATGATGGACTGTTAAATTCATGGATATTAGTATATTTCATCCTCTACGTAACTCTTCTATGAATTAATATTTTCCGCTGCGAGTATTGATTTAAAACTTGTTGTCTATTGTATTCTATTAAATTTTTCCCTGTTGAAGACTAACGATAATTTGTTGTATATTATCTTAGTCATAATATTATTTACTGGGCTAGTTGAGCTCACCCTTTTCCTTTTTGTTCCATTTTTCTTCTCAGGAGACGAGAATGTAGCGATTACTAGTCGGGGTATGGAATGAAGGTTCTAGAGAGAGTTGTTTAGTAGTCCTCACCATTTTTATAAAATAATATATCAATAATTATGATGAGGATTTATTTGCGTGTGGATATTGTCTAGATGGAAATATCTGTATTTAAACTCATAGTTTATATGTTGTAATAATAAAGTTGTAGTTATTTCTGTACCATGTATTTGGCGACTCAGAATGGGTTGGATGGAATGGACCTATTTTGGGGGCGTCACATATTGATTTTATGTGGATATAGATGGAGAAAATTTTTAATGTGACAATTGTTGAAAATTAATATTTTATCCTTTTCTGATAAAATAATTCATTTAAATATATTATTTTAATAATATATTGATGGTGATATTTTTACAATGAATGTGAGATATATGAGTATATGAGGAGGAAGAGTATTTTTGTGGCATTAAATAATTAACACATGTTTTGTGTGTCGGTAGACCCCAATTCTTGACCGAAATTTGATTAAAGCTTTTAAAATCGTCCGTTTATGGATTTCGGTCAATTTCTGTTTGGAATTTGGAAAAACTTTCTTCTGCAAAGTTGTAGAGAATGAAATTTTCTATGGAAAAGACACGTGGTTTGAATTTTTCTGATAAAAGGGCTATTTATTGTGAATTATTGAAGTTCCGAAGTTCCGAAATAATTGATTTTTGGAAGTTTTATTTATTTTTATCAAGGAAAATATTTTTTCGTTTTGAGTGGCACATGTTAATGGTTGAATCAAATTTGTGAGGTGTGCTAAGGAAATTAAGAAAAGTATATTATTATTTTATTAAATTTTCATTTGTGTTCTAAGCAAGTTCCTATAAATAGGTGCTTGGGTTAAATTGAAAATCACACCGTAAACTCAAATCTTTTCTTTCTTTCTCTCGATATATTGAGTGTATTCTTGTGAGTATTTTGATACTTTGAGTGTTGCTATACTATGCAAGTTCAAGTCATAGCTTATATCCTGTTTTCAACTAAGTCTTGTCTTTTTCGGTAAGGAATGTTATTTTCTTTTTAAATGATATTATTTTCTTCAATATCATTATCTTAAAATATTGGTTTGAACTTTTAATCAAATTTGAAACTTTTTGTGTGGGGGTTACTATTCACGATACTAAGACTATTCACGAATCTGCACTATTATTCATCTAAAAATGGAAATTTTCCTTTTCGTCTAAATATCTATTATGGATACTAGCTTTGATTGTATCCATGTTTTGATCATTCTTGAATTTTATTCCACCGTGATTATTTATGAGGTACTTTTGGACATGAAATAAATTTGAAATACGAATCCTTGATATTTATTCTTTTATTTCACAGAGATTCGCTTTCCTTTACAATATTTTCATCATCCTCACCCTAAATGATGATATTATTGAATATCTTTGGCTTGTAATGCAAAGATAAATGATTTTATAATGAATATCTTTGGCTGTAGTGCAAAGATGAACAGTGTTGAGATGAACATGATCGATCGATGAATATCTTTGGCTCAGTAGTGCGAAAAAGATGAATATTTGATTCAAGATGTATATTGATTGATGTTACTGTGGATAAAATATTGATGATGGACTTTTAAATTCATAGATTATAGTAGATTTCATTCTCTACGTAACTCATCTATGAATTATTATTTCATTACCGATCCAAAACTTGTTGTCTATTGTATTCTATCGATTTTTTCCTGTTGAAGACTAACGATAATTTGTTCTATATTATCTTAGTCATAATATTCTTTATCGGCTAGTTGAGCTCACCCTTTTCCTTTTGTTCCATTTTTCTTCTCGTGGAGGCGATAATATAATATACTTGTACTAATGGGTACCTGAATGAATGTTCTAGAAGTTGTTTTAGTAGTCCTCACCATTTTTGTTAAGTATTGTATCAATAATTGTAATGAGGACTTAGTTGGTATGATATTGTCTAGATGACAATATTTGTATTTAAACTCACGCTTTATGGGTTGTATTAATAAAGTTGTAGTTATTTACGCACTATGTTATTGACGACTCGTAATGGGTGATGTATACCTATTTTGGGGGCGCCACCGCTTGGTATCGAGCTTAGGGATATGATCTCCGGCGGAGATCGGGAATATAACTAGGAGGGGAGAGACGAGTAAATCCTTCGCTAGTGTGTCCTACCTAAGCTTATTTGTTAGTTGGTCAGTATATAGGGATATTATGTGATATGTTGATTTCTTTAATTAACCCTTGTTTTATGGCAGTTTTTTTAGAATGTCGACTGAGAATGTTAACAGTGGAGTAAATGAGACCATGGAGACGCATGTACTCACCAATGAGGAGAACGTGCAGCAGGCTGACAATGTTCCTCCTGTGAACAACGCCACTGAGCAGATGATGAACGATGGGATGTTTTGAAGTTTTTTGCAGTTCATGCTAAATCAGACGAGGGAGACTCGTGCACAAAATACAGGTGGAAATGATAACAACGCACGATTTGTCACGACCAAGCAGTTCAAAGAGTTGGGACCACCAGAATTCTGGGAAAAGCCGGATCCGATTAAGGTGGAGACGTAGGTCAAAAAAATTACCAAGATATTCGATGTCTTGGGATGCACGGAAGAACAGAAGGTTCCATTCGCTACTTTTATGTTCCGTAATGAGGCAGATTACTTGTGGGAATCGGTGAAGCATACCCATCCAGCCGTACTCAGCATGTCTTGGGAGACGTTTCAGAAACTGTTCAATGACAAGTACTTTCCTGAAAGTATTCGTCATATGAAGGAAGTGGAGTTTATTAGACTGGAACAAAATAATATGACGGTGTCCCAGTACGAGGCAAAGTTTGCAGAGTTGTCCAGGTTTGCACCTCATTTGGTGGAGAATGAGGAACGTATGATGCGGATGTTTCTGAGAGGTTTGAAACCCAAGATACGTCAAGATCTCATTTCTCATAATTTTCTCTCTATTCAGATGTTGTCAACATGGCTCAATTATTAGGCGAGATGAGATAACGAGTACGGCCAACCGAGGGATCACAACCAGGATCATACTAGAGATAGCGAACAATGTAATAACGATAACCAATGAGAAAGAAAAAGACGGACAAAATGGTAACCACTCTGGTGGTAGTTATGGCCATGAGAATAGAAGAAGCGAGTCGGGAGGAGATTTTAAAAGAGGATATTCAACAACGACCGTGCGAAGAAGTCAACGCAAAGAAAAGAATCGGTTCTAAGGGAGGAAAACGACCACCGGTCAGATGCTACAAATCTTGGGGAAGAGGGACATATCACCAAACCGTCCCACAATCAGCAAGGTATGTTATAATTATGGAAAGTAGGACATATATCGCCGAGATCGTCGGTAGAGAAATCAAGTCCGTGGGGACGGTGACTCAAAAGGTCATCCCGAAAAGTCAAAGTCAACGGTTCTCGGAAGAGTGTTTGTTGTGATCGGTCAAAATGCGAGGAACCCAAACGAGGTGATCACGTAAGTAAGCTAATCATTAATTCTTATGAAGTTTATACCTTACTTGATACCGGTTTACCCATTAATTTATCTCTCTCTACTTGTGCTCAACGCTTAAACTTGACTCGGAGAAATTAGACTTTGATTTATCCGTGGAGACTCTATTAGGAGAAACTTTCATCACATCCAATCGCTTATAAATATTGTTTGATTCAAGTTGGCACCATCACCTTACCTGTTGACCTTATCTCTTTAAAGATACTTGCTTTTGATGTGATTTTAGGGATTGATTGGTTAACTACTCATCATGCCAAAATTGATTGTTTTTGTAAGGATGTTAGTTTTCATATTCCTAACCAACCTATTGTACGAATTCAAGCAACTAAGCCACTAAAATCAATCGCTGTCATATCAACTCTCAGTAGCCGAGAGTCGTGTGATTACTGTACTTGGAGCTGGGCTCTGAACTACATGACTTTTCTTTTGTTTTCTGTTCCCAAGAGTGGTCTGATGATTACTCTAATCCCTTATTTGATCGTAGTCTATCACTTTGAGGTGACGAGGACCTTGTGAATTGATATGAGTTATAGCAAGTTAGGTGCCTTTGGTCTTTCTCATCCATACTTTTGTCTAAAAGGAATGGAGTCCCATAATAGTACCTACTGCTTTCTGATTTGTAAGTTTTTAGATGGATATAACTTCACTCGCAGGCTTCTTAGAGTCCAAACTCTGCCTTGCAACCTCTGCTTTAGATTATTCTTGTAGTGATTGTGATGTAATATATGACGCCCCCAAAAATAGGTATTCATCACCCATCTTGAGTCACCAAATACATGGTACAAAATTCAAATACAACTTAATAATACAACTTTCGTGTAAAATACGACAAAACATAATCTAAGAGTTTAAACAAGAATATCGCCTTTCTGATAAATATCCATTCTCAATGGAGTCCTCATAGATGCGATACAAACTCAAATTCAAATCCCCAGTTACATTTATTGTCACACTATTTAATGTAATAGTGAGGACTACTAATGCTATCATCCGGACCGCTCACCCATTCCCCGACTCGTCCCAAATATATTCTCATTTCACGAAGAGAGAATAAGGAAGGAAAGGGTGAGCTCAACTAGCCCAGTAAGAAATATTATGACTAAGATAATGCAGAATAAATTATCATTAGTCTTCAACAATGTTAAACTGATAAAATATAATAGACATCAAGTTTAACTGCAGCGGAACAAGAAATCCATTAAAAGAGTCAAGTAGAGAATAAAATCTACTATCTTTTATGATGTAAAAGGTTTTTCATCACTTTTATCGTTGAGACTCAGCTTAATAAATAATCCACATCATCGAATCACCCCTGCACTACGGCCAATGATATTCTTTAGTATCATGACCACAAATTATCCATGCACTACGGGCCAAGGACATTCGTGTATTCATCAATGGTCATGATCATGCCAACAACTGTCCATCAATGCACTACGGGCCAATGAGGACTTTTACCACATCATTTGTAACATTACGGTCATGATTATACCGAATAATCCCTGGTCATAATCATACCAAGTTCATCTATGCACTACAGGCCACAGATGACTTTAAAAAAAATATAAACATGAGGATGATGATAATGATATAAGAATTCAATAAAACAAGTTCAAGAATTAGTTTATCCAGGAACTAATATCGTCCAAATTGTCGACATGATACTTCTTTGTAGAGTAAAATTAAAGAATGCTCAAAAGAATATTTCCATGAAAAGATACTGGATGAAACGCAAATATCAATTATATTCCACTAATTTCATGGAGTATGTAAGTCAAAACTTTAACCAACCGAGTATAATAAGGAATGGAATAACAAAAGAAATCACCGTGCATGTGATAGATAAAGACAAAAGCGAGTTATTCCAACGTAATAATAAATATGGAACTGTGTCCCACAGAACGCATGCATGTGATATTCCGGCTGAATAATAAATACAAAACCAAGTCCCAAGTAAAACGCATGCATATACGATATTCCAATGTAATAATAAAGAATGGAATAACATAAGGATTTCACCAAGTATAGGGGTCCGCAGATACATGTTATTCCAATGTAATAATAAAAAGACGGAACCAGTCCCACAGAAACGCATGCATGTGATATTTCCAACAGAATAATAAAGAATGGAATAACATAAGGATTTCACCAAGTATAGGGTATGTCATGATACAAAAGTTATTCCAATGAATAATAAAGAATGGAATAATGTAAGTTCTCTTTATGAATATGAAAGAATAACACCCCTTATAGAAAGTACAATAAATAATATCCCTTATGAGTACAATAAATAATATCCCTTACCTTATAAAGAAACTGGATATAAGAAGTAGTGAAGTAGCATCAATACTCTTCTTCTTCTTTCTCTCTATAGATTTTCTCTATATAAACTTATCTCTATAATTTCTCTCTCTAGAGTTTCAATTGAATTAAATTGTAAGAAATAATGAAGGAATGAGCTTCTATTTATAGAAAAACCGAGAGTGGCTCTTGGTCTTAACGAAGGGTCAAAATGACTCTTGGTAATATCAAGAGACAACTACTATTTCATGAAGGGGCAATTAACCCTTGGAACACCAAGAGGCAAGTAACTCTTGGTAATATTGAAGAGACAACTACTATTTGCATGGGCGGGCAATTAACCCTTGAAAAACTGAAAGGGCAAGTTACTATTAAGACTTTAAATCAACGATCCATATTGATTTACTATTATAATTTCAACCAACTATTCGAAAAATTAAAGACATCTCCTCATAGAATAATATTGTACCCAAATACCCGAATGCACAATCCTAGAGTGAATAATAACTAGGTGAATAAGAACTCATGAATAAGAACTCGTGAATAAGAACTCATGAATAAGAACTCATGAATAAGAACTCATAAATAAGAATCGTGAATAGTAACTCGTGAATAAGAACTCATGAATAGTAACTCGTGAATAAGATCCAACACGAAAAGTGTCCCGAATACCCGATTGAATAATATAACCTCCAGATATCAATTATCATCGGAATAGATGTCGATTTCTACTAACACAAATAATCCCAACACAATGACACTATCAAATTCATCTTTAATCAACATGAACTTATTCATCATTAATATTATAACTCACAATATTTAGCAACCAAAGTTGTTCCCAAGAAAGAGGGCTTTCAATAAGGATTTCTCCTATTAGCGCGATTAGGTGACCAAACCTCTCTTTGTGTAACTTCTAGATATTGTAAATATTGTAATTTAATAATATGAATAACTTTGTTGTCTCAATTATTGATTTAATAATATATCATATAATGCAGATGACACTGTGACAATAATCGAATCAATAATATAAGAGATATGATGCAGCAATTACTGTAGCAATAATTGAGTATAATCGAGTGACTTCTTACGTAAGCGTCAATAACCAATACCGTATCTACTATGCAACCACGCCAGACATTCTTTTTTTACTAACGGGTAGTTCAACAGCTTTTAATGGTAACACTTCCAAGTTATTTTTATAAAAATATTTTTGTCGCTTTCTAACTTCGATAAAGATTCCGCTAGGGTCCACTTAATGATTATGTCGTCGTACGAATATTCCCCGACAAAAAGAATAGTCCCCGGCCAAACGAATATTATATAACAACTTACGTACTTTGCAAAATTTTTAAATACTACCCACAACTATAACATTATATCAAATCCACCCCTTAATATTTAAAAAAAAAATCGAGAAATTTAAATATTTATTCATAAAATCTGGGTCTCACATAATATAATCATCTCACTTTTCTGTTACAGAGGAAACTGATATTAAAACATACACACAAGTACAAGCTGGGACTTTGGAGGCCTCGAGCTGACCCTGTTCAATGATTTCCAGAAGGCTTATTCCATATCCTCAATGTTTTATTAGTCTCTATATTGAAGATCAAGAATTTTTGGGTTTTTGTCATTTTTCTAATATCGTTCGCTTTCGATGTCATGGAGACAGAAATATCTGAAGCATTGTTTTCTGAATTTGGTTGTGTCCCAAAACTTTGCTTCCTGGTTGTAATTTTGTGCACTTTGCTTCTTGTTATCTGATAACAGTATGGTAGACTAAAATTATGATAACAGTGTGATAAACTGCAAGTGATGATGTGTAGACTATAGTAGACTGCAATTATGATAACAGTATGGTTGCCATGTTGTGCAATTTTCTGCAACTTCTTGTTTGCAAGTTATCTGATTTTGTATTTTATGTAGATGTATCAAGTTATGTTCAGATTGTATCTGTGAAAAACAATTAATGACTTTGAACATATTTTCAGATTGTAAACAGTCGAGGAGATGTTCTTCAATGATGCCATTACATGCCTATTGTTCGTCCTGAAGATAAAGCCATTACAGTCACGCATCTTGTATTTTTTATGTAACTTTGAGGATGTGATTTTGGATGTAATTTGATGATTTTGGATATTAGACTATGTATTTCGTTACTTTTGTATGACATTGCTTTGCTTGGAGTGTACCAATATTTTGCTTTGCTTCCTGGTTGTATTTTTTTTATGTTTTTTTTATAGTAATGTGTGTTGCCTCATTCCATTGGAATAAACAAATCAAACAACATTTTTATCATTCCAATGGAATAAATCATTCCATTCTCCCTCCTATTCCATCGATCCAAACGTAGCATAAGTTCAACCTAGAACCACATGGTCATAGAAAGTTTACGCCTATCATAATGGTCATCATGAGGCATGATGCCAGATGAAATATTTTCAACTTTTGGCTACCTGAGTGAATTTGTATACATCAAAAAAAAGAATCACCAATGATTCACTAGCATAATGTAGACATCTCTAATAAGCAAACCACTGTACATTATAGTAGCAAGATGACAATTCATTAGATTACAAACAACAGCTTTCATTTGAGAGCATAGTTTCATTACAAAGCAACTACAACTTGTAATTTCATTAAATTAAACAATTTCATTACAACACAACTCGACTACATTACAAATAACAAAAACCACAACATGAAAGCAAAAAGAAAAATCTGAGTACACCACTTTTTTCTTCAATGTAATCTCCTCAATTTTTTCCACCAGCTCCTGATTTCTTTTCTACAATAGCTTCTGATTTTTCTTTTCTACAATAGCTTTAGTCAGAAGTTGAGTAAAACCTGTAGGAAGCTGCACTTTTTCTTGGGGGTATCTGCAGAAACATTACAAATGATACATATTAGGTTAGCATCAAAGCAACTTGCAAATCTTCCACAAGAGGACTAAAAAAAAGTGCAACACTTCTAATTTGAAATAAAACAGTGAACGCCATTGACGATAAAGTTCAGACTTTTGGTGCCATTTATTACTTTTCCCATGTAATGTAAATCTTCTAGGAAGGAGTGAGTGAAGTACTTCAGATTTCAATATGCAGCTAGATCACAGTGTAAAACTTGGATCCAATAACTCACAAACATAAAACGCAATACACATATATATGGTTTTGTTTTCAGCTGTATAGGATTTCAGTCGGTATAAAAATAGTAAAACTTAAAGGGACTTTGAATGAAACTTTGCCCATCAAGAAAAATCCGAAGCAGTTAGTAATGCAAGTATATTAATAGAGCCATGGAAACGGGCCCTTTGACATATTGCAGATAGACTAGAAAGAGAATAAATAACTTCGCAGAGCATAACATCCTCCAAATAACTTCACTGAAATCCATCTGACACTCTATGCCCAGACTTCAATAATTTAGTGTAGAACTAACTCAACAGACAGTTAAAGGGTTGCATATGTGCATCATCTTGCAGAGTAGAAGAGACTCTAGATTCATCAACTATGGACCTCTTGTACAAGAACCCTCACAATTTTTCTGTAAGTCACTCAATCAGCTGAGTCTAGGGTAATCGCAAGAAAAGGTCTGCCTCCTCTTTCAACAATGCAAACAACATTAACATATCCTGATATAGAGAAATAGAAATTAAATCTATATATAGACCCAAACCCACACCATACATTGTCACTACACATTAATATAAATGAAAATACAAAGAATTTCATCAGAATCAATCTCTATAGTTTAGTCGACCATAACTCAAGTCGAATGTACTCTATCATAAGAAGCTAATTTAGCAATAATATACAAAACAAATTATGCATTACACACTACAAATTTACCTTACGACTTCGCTAATGGAAGAGAGGGTTTTCAGATGGGTTCGAATGGCAGCTTACGACTTCGCATGGGTTCTGTTCTCTAAGAATTGGAAGAGAAAGAGAGGAGGGGTTTTTAATCTGTAAGAATTGGAAGAATAAGAGAGAAGGAGGGAGTCTTTCCACTGAATTCGCAAGAAGATGGGTTTTCGATCGGTAGAAATCGGAAGAATAAGAGAGAAGGAAGGAGTCTTCCCACTGAATTCGCGAGTTCACTTTTACGACCCGAATCTGTCATTTTGACCCGCGTGCTTTTTTTTTTCTTGAGTCCGTTTGTTAGTGTGCTTCTGAACACCACTATATATATATATATATATATATATATATATATATATATATATATATATATATAATAAATTACACGTTTCATAAAAGACAAATTCATGATTCCTCCTCATCCTTCTATATGCAGGAACATCAATTCTTAAGCTACATTCTCCAATTCACCTTCACCTTCACCTTCACCTTCACGTAATTAATAATTACATACTTGGGAAGTGATGAAATTCGGGAAAGAGTTTACAATCCACTTGGAAGAAACCCTACCGGAATGGAGGGACAAATACTTGTGTTACAAACCCTTGAAAAAGCTCCTCAAGCACATTCCAACCACTGCCGATTCTGACCATGCCTCCCTCGTTCATCTCCCTCTTCCTCCTCCGTTGCTGGAGGATCTGGAGGACTGGTTCGTTAGGATTCTCAGCGAAGAACTTGAAAAGTTAAACGATTTCTATGTCGACAAGGAAGAAGAATTCGTCATTCGATTTCAGGTTTTCCCCCTAAATTATTCCCTGATTGTTTGTATGGGCTTAAATTATTCTTATAATGAGGAACAACCGATATCTGAGTCTAGGTGGGTTGTTTATAATCTTCAATCGTTAGGCAAAACTGGAATAAATAACTTTTTGTTAAGCTTGTAGTTAAGATATTACATGATATAATAAAGACGGTTATTTACTGCTATTGTAGGGTTGAGTGTGTAAGATAGAATAGAGAAGAGAGGCTTGAACATGATGTTTCTTGTTTTGAATGTGTGAACTTGAATGCTGAGAGAGAAAACTGTAGATGGTGAGAGAAGCATGTTGGAATATAAGATTTTTCCCTGAACGGAAAAGGGGGTTAATTAGATGGAGTATGGATCTTGTTCTTGTGAGGAAGAACACTTGGCCAATTTTAAAGCAGAACTTGATGAAGCTTGAAAAGCATCTGAATTGCATTTTGGAAGAAGGTAAGGATGGGTAACAAGTCATATCTGGATTCTAGAGAAGGGAAGGAAAGGAAGGAAGAGGAATAAAGCGATGTTGTTCAAGTCACTGATATTAGTTTGTCATGAAGTTTTGATTCTATAGTTTTAACCATAGTTGAATAGGTAGAAGGGAATTGTGTACAAAAGACCAGTTATTGGTATTATACTCCTAGAATTGTGTACTTTAAACTTAAATGCATCTTCTACCCACACCTGTTGGGGCTATGGTTTCATGGAATGATAAGTCCCAAGAAAGTCAACATAACCATGTTTAACTTTTCACAGTTGAGAATTAGCTTGTGAATCTTACTTATTTTTCAGGTAGTTAAGATTCCCTACCATGCTTTCCCTTTTCAAGTAATTTGAATTAATTTGCGTGTTCTCTGGAAAAAATTGGGATCTTCATTATCGTTAATTTTATCGTTCATGGTTCTAAGTTCCAGCAATGTCCTTGTAATATTCATAATGAGTTGCCAGTGCCTGTTGTGGACCTTTTGGTATGTATCCGATTTAAGTCATGTTCAACACTTACACATGTCAGTGCAAAGGTGTATTTTTATAGAAAAGCTGGCCTTGCAAATCTTCAACATTTTTGTCCTTCCTACGAGGCTTCGATTTGGACTAAATCTTGAAAAGAAAAATTATGTGATTACTGACCTGATTTTCTACTAATCCAGTGTGCTGTCTTATAGTAGAGTTCAAAGCATGGAACCGGACCGGCGGTCGAATCGGAAAAAGCCGGAACCGGTCGGCTGTCCGGTCCGGTTCGGACCAAAAAACCATTTTTGTCCAAAAATCATTTATGTGATCACTGACCTGATTTTCTACTAATCCAGTGTTCTGTCTTATAGTAGAGTTCAAAGGTCCATGGTTGATTGTCGTATTGGTGTTATCATGTATTAAAAGCTGAGACTGTCAATTTAATAGTCTTAGTGTAAAGTTTCATGATTAAGTTTTAGATTTTCTTTCATTGATATTCTTCATTTTTTCCTCTTATGGTTGTATTTTTTGTTCAAAAATTAAGTGATGTTGGTCATGAAGATTAATGTTTCTTTTAATCAATTGATGCCTCCTTTAATTGAAGCTTGACAACCTCACAGTTATTCATTGTGTCTTGATATAGATTTTTAACTGCAACTGCAACAGGAATTGAAGGAAAGAATTGAGCGAGTGAAGGAGAAGAGCTGCAAGGATGGAGTCTTTACAACAGAGAGTGAATTCAGTAATGAGATGATGGACATTCGTAAGGATTTTGTTACCATTCATGGAGAGATGGTGCTCCTAAAAAATTATAGCTCCTTAAATTTTGCAGGTACAACAGCTACTTTTATTATATTTTTCATCTATATCTAATTTGGGTTTTTGCAAGGACTTTCCTCCTTTCACTCGGAGATTGTTCTTCTCAAATTAATCTGTTTAAAATTTTAGGTATAACACCTGCTAGGCTACTACTGCAAATTATTTATTCTAGATTTAAGGAGCTTTTTGGGTGGGTTGTGGATTTTTTCTTAGTTGGTGACCCATTTTTTTCTTGCTTTAATAGGTCTAATTAAAATATTGAAGAAGTATGATAAAAGAACTGGGGGACTATTGCGGCTTCCTTTTACACAACTTGCCCTTCGTCAGCCCTTCTTCACAACAGAACCTCTCACAAGGCTAGTACATGACTGTGAGGCAAATCTTGAAATTCTTTTTCCCTTGGAAGCTGAAGTTGTTGAATTTACTAGCACTGCACGAGATCAGGCAAACTCAATGCGTTCTGACATGGCAAATAAATCAGCAGAGACATCTTCCTCATTGGGCGAGGAAACTGGGGATGTATATCGGATGACTCTGGCTGCAATGAGAACTATACAGTGCCTTAAAAGGGCGAGTTCCACCTACAATCCTCTATCGTTTGCGTCCATCTTTGGGTGCCAAGATAATGACAGTACTGGTGATGTAACAGCAGAAAACTCAGGTTCCGACTCTTTGCACTCCCCACAGGACAAGGAGCCAAACCTAGACGATG
This sequence comes from Panax ginseng, assembly GCA_020205605.1. Taxonomy (NCBI): domain Eukaryota; kingdom Viridiplantae; phylum Streptophyta; class Magnoliopsida; order Apiales; family Araliaceae; genus Panax; species Panax ginseng. The sequence continues at coordinate 154,640,285 of CM035129.1, forward strand.
CCCCTTCCAATAAATAAAACTGCCTTCATTCCAGTAATGTTTTATGCTTCAGAATCCTTTCTCATATAGGGTGGAAATTGAATGATAAGCTTCTGAAGGGCAGAGGAATCAGAGTAAAGGAATGAATGGCTGGTGGTGCTTTGGGTAATGGAAGAGGGGTTGAGACGTTGAGTAGCTGCTGTTCGTAAGTGAATGCAATGTTTCATTGATGAACAGAGGCAATGATGAAGAGGGTCCAAAATGGCCTTCTTGAAGATTTGCATCACGCATTGTTGCTCAAACAAACTGATAGACGGAGCTTGACAATTCAACTAGGATAGAGTGCAGAGTTGGACGAAGATATCTCCCATAGACATTGATATCTGTGAATTTTTTATTTTTTATAACCGTGTTAGCCAATGTTAAACTGAGTCTGAGATTTCAAGCCATCCTTCTTCTAAATGTTTTCCCCCCTTGTATTTAGACTGTTCGTTGTTCATCTTGTGATATGAATGCCATACAGTGAAAAACTTGATGCCAACCATCGATAATAAGTTAAGAGTTTTCAATTAGAGTGTGAGATATATAGAGACAGCAATCCAATTTTTTAACATAATATGAGTTTTGATTTGATATGTTTTCATTTGATGTCTAAAAAGTTTATACAAAATAAATAATGAAAAAATACATCAGGCAAGCTTCTTCTGCTCCTCTTTCTTTGTGAAATCTATACATCTTTGTCTTCATCCTCGTAGCTAAATGGTAGCGGGACGGACTTAAACGCCCTAAATTTTCCTACATTGTTCAAGTGCTCATTCTCCAACCTGATCAGCCAGTTCAGTAAGGCACAGGTTAAAAAAGGCAAGAATTTCAAGAAGATTAGATTACAATGATTTCGACATCAGACCTGAAAAAATTCCATACACCGCGGCGAATGATCTCCAAACCGGCAACAATGGCAACCAAGGCTTTCCTATGGAGAAAAGGTGCATCATGAATATCAAGAACTGACTGCGTCCAGGCAAGTCTTAGTATAACATTCAATACCTACATGCAGTTAGTTTCATATCAGAGATTTAAAGATTGTTACTTGAATAAATTTTGTTCATTCTAAGAAATTATTACCATGGCTCCATAATAGACTGATTTGTTTGGTACAAGGAGCTTATCTCTCAGCAAAGGGTTCTTTGAATTCCTCTGCAGAAGTCCCCAATCCATGACAATGTCCCAGTAAGTATTAAACATTGTAGCTATTATTGAAGTGGCTGCAGCCATGAATTGCAGCGTCGAGCCACCCTTTAGATCATAACTTGTTCTCATCACAACTGCAATGATCGTTGACAAGTATTTGAGCCCGTTTAGTGCTTGATGTGAATCTTTCTCATCGTACAATCGTCGTAGGCACTACATGCACATGCGTATATTTATATATCAGACGCGATTATAATTTAAATTACATGCCTTAATTTGATAACACAATAAAAAGTAAAGAAAATGAATCAGCAAAGAAAGCAGACCTGAAGGCAGCGGCACCAATATGGAATGACGGCTATAATTATGTAAAAGAATTCATATACATTGCTTTCGCGGCATGTGTTTGTTCTCCTCTTGTAGTCCCCCCAGCCATAGTAGCAGACATAAAATTCCAAACTCCTTAGAGCCTGGACCTGAATTTTGGTATACAACAGTATAAGTTACTTGATATTTTATCTGAACATTTTGAATAATGAATGTTAATGAAAATAAGTTTACCTGGCTAGTAAACTGATCAGCCAAGAAAAAATCTGGGAGGGTAACCTACAAATGCAGAGAAAGGAAGACGTAATTTCAGCTGCACTTGAGCTCATCCGTATTATGATGGATAATTCTCAAATCATTTTACCTTGTATAAAGGAGCACAAATACAGCGCCACACACATTGGATGAGGAGGAAACGATTTGTACGGTAGATTATGTTAAACGGACAAATTGTTATAAGAAATACAACCTGCAAATTGATATCAAACTAGTAAACACTACTGCACTTCTGATGGACAATAAGGAAGGAAAAAGAAAGTTAATTTGACCGTTACAATGACAAGGCCTAAAGGAAGCAGTTCAGTTATTGCTTTGTAGCTTCTTGTTCTAGGGTCCATGTCCATATCCAGATTTGCGAGTATTGCAGCCAGTGTGAGTACCGTAAGACCCGAGCTAAGGAGGAGGACTTCTCGATAACACATTTCTGTTCCTGGTTTGAGTCCAAATATGAAAGAATAATGCACCCGAAAACGCCTCCACAAGTATATGTTTCCAGAGAACATGAGCATATGCAGTACAATGAGTCCGAACAAGCTGTAAAAAGACAAGCAGATAATATGATCATGTGCTCCTTTAAAAATATAAGAGTGAAAATGTATACCTGTAAAGTGGAAATATGTTATTCATATACTGTTCACGCCCCTCGCTCTTAAGAATATCTCTTGCATGTATAATCAAAATAATGTCTGCTACAAGTGCTAATGAGCAGCCAAAGAACAAACCTGTACCCAAATATTCTCACTAAAAATACAATCTTGTACTTCTGATAATACAATGATATTTAAATATCTCTACAACTAATATTCTATGCTTTGAGGTGATCTGTTAAGCGTCTTACCCACAAAAAATGTTGGAATATGCTTCTCTTTTTTTTCTTTTGGTCTCAAAGTAGACATTCCTTTGTTGCGATTTCCATTAGAAAAGTGCTTTGTAAAGGTGGCTTCCACTCTTTCTATCAGCCTGGTAACCTGATAGATCAGGATATGAACCAATGCCAAGTGTCATGAAGAATATATGTTAATTAATCCTACGGATATTAAACAGTATAGTATGAATAACATCAAATTAAACCTCATCTGAATGGCCAAGAAGAGATTTGTTGATCATCTCTAAGTATGCTTTTGAAGCATTTCTTGAAGTAATCTGCACAAATGCAAATTACCAAAGATGAACAAACAAACATAATGTACATATATATATATACACACACACACTGATAGACAGACAGAGAGTGGTAGAGGAATTGGGGACCTTGTCATACTTCTTCAAGATCTTGGAGAATGCCAGTAGATTCAAGAAGCTTATAAAAATATTATCAATGTGTTAATCGTGCTCGAATTTAAGAACATATTAATGCTATAGAAAGAAGAGAGTGCATTTATTAATTGTTACCTGTAGCTTTTAAGAAGTCGTAGCTCTTGGTAGAATTCAATAAAGGCCCGTCCCATTTGTTGTTCCACCATCCCCAGTTTGTCCTTGCTGAAAGATGAGTCGTGTTTTGATGATGTCTTAAGTACCTTTTTTAGAGTTAATACGGGAGTTGCAGGATCTACATTGATCTTTACATGATTCAAAACTTCCAAAGAAGCCAGACTAAAGCTCCCATTATCTGCGTTGTCTTTTGTAGCTTTGCTCATGTGATCATCTTCCCTACATCGTTCAGCTCTCATCTCCATTTCTTGAATCAGATCCAGAAGTGACATTGCTTCACATTCAAAACAAATACTAGAATTTTGAGATAGTGATAAACAGGGTATTTCTTTCTCAATTAATATATGTGATGAAATGAAATACTAATGTTTATATACATGCTATAAGTCTTTCAAGAAGAGTATAAACTTCCCCTCCCCTCCCCTTCATCAAATTTTTCATATGTGTTTGTGTGTATGGATAATTACTCACCAGGGTTTTTATCATTTGCCACAGGAGATAAAAATGGTGAAGATGATGCAAAACCATTGCCATCTTGTAAATCTCCCACCCTATAATCGACCTTTATCCGAAAAGCAATGAGAGCATCCATCTGTCTATTCAATTTCTCTGCTTCCTTCATCACTTGATCCAACTTAATCTTATAAAACGTAACCACTTTGTTGAACTCATCATCAAGTCTCCTGAAGAACACAAGCTCATACTCCCCTCCTTGCTCCGACGACTTGAAGAAAATACTCTGGTAATTCCCTTCTGACCCTTCTTCTTGTTGCTGCATTTCACCAGCAAGAATGACTTCCTCTTCCTTGTGATCAATCTCCGAGGAAATCTTTATACAGTTACCATATCGACTTGTTAGTCCACTAAACGCTCTATACAACGATTCCCTTCTCTTCATTGGAGCTGCAAGTGATTCATTTTGTTGTCGAAAATGTAAGATATCCTTCAATATAGTTTTGAGAAAATTGTAGTCCATATATTTCTCCTGCCATTCTGGCACCGTCTGAGAAGCAAATTCCTTGCCAAACTTCATTTTTCAATTACTTAGATTTGTACTTCCCCTGTACCATTATAAGTTTATAACCAATCACCTTCTCTATCAAAATTTGAATGAAATTTGTCCTTTCATCCAACTTGTTTCCACATATATGTTATGACTATTTCCACTCAATAGTTAGAAACAATAAGATCATTAAAAGCCATCATTATATATAGTATAGATTAGTCATAGTGTGAGCCGGCTAGCTAGATTAGTTTGCATTATATGTATTAGGATTTTTTTTTTATCTTCATTTAAAATACAGCCAAATGTAGCATGTTTAATTTTTTTTATGTTACATGAAGTGGGTAGCACAAATAATATTGCCAACAGGTGACAGCACTGTTGTGTTGAAAATTTCCAAACCCACATTTCGGTTTTTACATACAACACTATTAGTGTCTTAGTCTTGTATTTGGGACAGAAGATGAGGAGCATCTTGAATCTTGATATATCTAAAACCGAATTGAAAATACATGGAATTAATATAAAAAAATTAGTAATAAATATATATATATATATATATATATTATAATGTTTATATAAAATATTAATATATATAATGTTTATATTATATGAATTGAAAATATTAATTAGTAATAAACTAATATTGTTAACAATAACTAGGATGTTTCAAATAAATTAACAACATAGTTTATAAACAATTACTCTTTAAACTCTTTTACTTCTATTATCTTTCTTCGAATTTTGTCAAATGTAAAAAAAGAAAAGTCATTTAGACTTTTGTTTTTGTTTTTCTTTAATAAAATTAAAAATAATAATAAGATAATTGTATTTGTAAATTTTGGAGCGGAATTGATTCCTAACAAATATTAGTTATTAGAATATTAAGTATAAAAAAGATGTATTATATTATACTTCACCTGTTCTAAATTATTTGATCTTGACTTTTGAAAGTCAATTTAAAATATTTTTAAACTTAAAATTAATATGATTCATTAAAAATTATAAAATAATAAAACTTACAATGAGTATACTCTTAGATAGTTTACAATTAATATTCATGATTAAAATTAAAAGAATCCATATCAATTTTGAATTTAAAAACTCTTAAATTAATTTTAAAAAGTCAATATTAATCAAATAATATGGAATGGAATTAGTATATATTTATAATAATTTAGTAACAAGTTTGTTGGTATATATAAATATTTACATATATATATATATATATCGTTAGGATCTTAAAATTTCATTTTTTATCCAACTCACTGAAGCTCACTCTTTTAGCGACGGACCGGCGTGACGGTTGGGTCATATAAACCGTCGTCTATACTTTTAGCGACGGATAATATATAGGCGTCATTAAAAATATATCTGACGATTGTATGACCCAACCGTCAAATCGTCCGTCATGCTAAAGGAGGGTGAGCTCAGATAATTGAATAAAATGAAATTTTAAGATCCGGACTCTATATATATACGGTTTTGCAGGTGCAGTTTCTGAATGCCACCGCAAATGTGATTCTTAATTTTAAGGACAACACAGCGTGTTCAATTTTTATCTTCTCTTCCAAAATTGGAAGAGATACATTTTATTTTTTAGTCCATTCTAAAATTATTTTAAAGATATATTTTCATTTTAAGATCATAAAGTGACATAATCTTCACAACTTACCCGTTACCATTACTTTTTTAACTATCAGTTTCAACATGAAATCACCAATATAAATATATTTCTAATTTTGAAACGGAATAAATACTTTACAAGGTTGATTTTTAAGCTGTGATATTTTAAATTTTAAAATAAATATGAATTATGAATTTATTTGACTTTTAATCTTCCCGACTCAACACGATATAACTATCGAACAAGTAGTTCATTTATATTTTAAATAAATTGACCATAAATTTAAATTACAAGATTTATAAACTGACTTTAAAAATTCAAAATCACTGGATAGTGCTCATCTTTACTGCTACAAACATGCATAAACTACAGACCAGATGCTAGTTCAGCTGATTCATTATGATTTTTTAATTTCTTCAAGCCAAAATTGCAGAATCTAGTCAAGGGAAACCATAAAAACCCTTCATTTAGACATTCTTGGGTTCATTTTAATATCAGCATATCTTGCAACTTTCTTCACTCCCTAGATTCATTCACAGACGGTACCAGAAGTAAGCACTTAGTGCCAAATTCAACTATCCCTCCATTTATTACCTCTAAAATACGTAGAGAATCACAAACATGGAACAAATCAAATGAAGATCACCTTCATAGAATTTTCTATTTCACAACTGAATCCAACACCTCTCTCATTGTCTCTCTTTCAACATGACACACCCAAACTATTCACAAGGAAAAAAACATGCATTCTACCCGCACGTCTGGGATTTATTATGAGAACACACAAATTTCATCCACAAGCTTATTTAGTTATTTTAACCACACCTGTTTTTTTCTGCCATATCAATTTCAAATAACACCAAGTAAAAAAATAGAAGGAAAGCATGCCCACTCTTTATTTAGTAGCTTAATAAGGCATCCATCCTGTTCAGGACAATGAGCGGCCTGCTCAATCATCATAGTGCTTGCGGTGGTGGTGATGCTTATGGTGGTGTTTCTTCTTCTCATCATCATCACCATTATCGTCAGAGTTGTCATCACCCTGTCAATTTTACACGTTGTCAGATACTCATTGATATCAACCGCAAACAATAATTAACCTTTTTAGTCTCTAAACTCGAAAAATAATTCACTTTCTATCCCAACAAAATTGCACTAGCATGAAATTAAAATGGCTCTCCATGACTAGGTTTACTATAAATCATTCCAACTCAACTTTAAATCAGAAGAAAACTGAATATATCAACAACTACTAAAGGATACAATTGTAGGCTGATAAACATAAATGGTTGCTCCTCTAACAAGCAAACAAATGATGGTTTTCTTGTAAATTCTAAGACGCAAAATACAATTGTAACAGAAATATGTTCAAAGTGAATTGGATTGCAGATTACCCTTTTTTTTTCTTCTTTTTTTTTCAAGGTAATAAAATCAATGTCTCAAATTTTGATATGCAATTCAGTAGCGAGCATTTGATTTTAGGGATATCTACCTAGCAGGAATTACTGAGGGCCAAATCATATATTACCTTCTAGACTAATATAGTGACCTTGATTTTTCCATCATGCCCCCCTAAGCAAAATTAGTAACGTACTTCCAAAAGACTTTCTTTCCCCCTTTTTGTCAGTATGCATGGGATTTAGCTAGCTACTACAGCACACAAGAGTTCCAGGTGATTAGAAGAAAAACTATGATGGATACCCAATGAAACAGGAACAACAAGACTAATCATTCATTCTTTGTAGAATTAAAAGTCAAAAAAACAAAAGGGTAACCAGAAGCAAGAGACCAGCAAAGAAAGGGTATAAATTGAAATCGTTCAAGGGACTAAAGATCTGGAAATTAAAGCATTTTGCTGAAAATCCTTTGACCTTTATTTTGTAAGAGTGGAACCGTCAACCGCAGCCATTAATCTTATGGTGTATGATACTGGTTTTGAAGATTGTCTTTACATACGAGTATACGACTAAGCCTTTTTATCAGTTATTTATAATATTATCACAATTAATGATTACAAGACTCACTCTATCACTAATTTTATTCCTTATCTACCTTTCTAAATTTCAAATGGGTATAAGTTAAGGATAAGATACAACATTACAAAAGGAATCAAAGATATTTCGAAAAGCATGCACAATAATTATAAAGGTATAGAATAGTAGTTCAACCTCCTATGACGATGATTGTTAACAACTTAACATACAATATTGAGAAATAGAAATATATCATGCAGAAATGTCCAAAAATTGAAACAAGATTAATGCATTATAACTATAATGATTCACAAAGAAACAACTAATGAAAAGGTAACAGTTATATAAGATAATCAAGACACACCTTAAGCATCTATTGATTCTTTCCAAGTCGTCATATCAAACAAAAAGGGGATTCTCTTAACATTTTTAGATAAGCAAATGGTAAGAATCAAAATTGGAGAAGTAACTACATTAAACTGCCAACACAATTAACAGCATTATACAATACTCGCTCTGTTCTACAAAAAGTGACTCATTTGCTTTTTTCATAGTCAATTTGTGAAATCCTATAATTCAAAGACTTTAATTTATTTGATTTTAATTAATGCAATAGTCAATATTGGTAAGTACTTAAGTACTCCTCCTTAGTCCAAAAATGTCATTTTGAACATCTAAATAAAGTCACAATAAAATTCAAAATTTGAATTTTGTGATTTAATAAATTAAATAGGATCAAACATTACTCAAATGTGACTTTTCATGGAAAATCGAAAATACACACACAATAAGGCAGCAATATATATCAAAAGATTAGATGAAATGAATATAAAGGGGTTACTTAATTAGCTCACATGTTTTTTATGACCGTAGCTCCTTCGATTATCATCATCGTCATCACTACCACGCCTCTCATAGCTAGGCTTAGGCTTCCGGTATTCTCCCTCCTCAGATCTCCCATAGCTGGATCCCCCATATCCCTCACTTTGTCTCTGGTAACTCGGTGCCTCAAACTCGGTCCTCTCTGATCTCCCACCATATCCACCAGACCCATATTCCGAGCTGGGCTTCCTCCCATACCCAGATCCATACTCTTCCGACTCGGTTTTGTGCCCGTAACCTGATCCATATTCCGAACCAGAATGCTCATGTTCACTCTTCCTCCCATACCCAGATCCATATCCGGGCTGCTCATACCCGCTCTTTTGTCCATATCCAGACCCATGTTCGGAACTAGGCTTCTCATATTCACTCTTTCGCCCGTACCCGGATCCATACTCGGAACTGGGCTGCTCATATTCACTCTTTCGCCCGTACCCAGATCCATACTCCGAACTGGGATTCTCGTATTCACTCTTCCGGCCATAACCACCCGATCCATATTCCGAAGTGGGATTTTCATACTCCGGCTTCCGCCCATACCCGCCAGATCCACCAAACTCGCTCCCACCACCGCCATAACCACCAGCAGCAGGGCGGTTCATACCGGGCTGAAATCCATAATTGGCTTGAGGCTTCTCATATCCACCACCACCGGCGCCACCATAGGATGAACCCGGTCGGGGCTTGGGGCGGGCATAGCTCTTGTACTCGTTGTCGAGGGCGTCATCGCCGTAAGCAGATGGCTCGGCGTGGGAGGTATACTGGGGACGATCGTAGTCGAAGGCATCGGAGGAAGAAGAGGTAATTGTGTAGCAGGTTTCCTCGGACGGAGGAAGGGGACGGCCGTATGTGAGGTGGATATCATATCCGCCACCATAGGGGGTCGAATCGTACTCGTCGAAATCGTCGACCTCGTCGCCGTCGTGGTGGCCTTTTGGGTAGTATGACATTGTTGTTTACTTGATTTGTGTTTCGAGGTAGATCTGTAACAAATCGGGAACAAAAAATACAGAACCTTGATTATTTATTTATAATTAAAATTTTGGGGCAGAAGTAAACGATGTCGTCGGTCGGGTATGGATAATTGTCAATTGTCATGTTCGACTAGATGATTATAATTTATCGTGGGACAATTTAAAAAATGGAGATGCGGGGGATCGAACCCCGTGCCTCTCGCATGCAAAGCGAGCGCTCTACCATTTGAGCTACATCCCCATATTGCTACTCATCTTTCTCTCTTAATAATATTTAATAAGTATAAAACTAAAACACTAATATACAACATATTCAACGAGGGAGCGTCTTCATTTGAAACTATTTTCTCCCTAATAATTAATTTTTTGAAAAAAAAGCTTGCTTGATTTGTGGTGTTAATAAAAGGCAACATTGGTGGTATAAGATTCCAATGGAACGTGCGTGCGTGCGTATTTACCGAACAAAATGATACTCCGCTCCGCGGACAGAGTCGTTGCAACCTTGAGGAAGCAGCAGAAAATTGTGTAAATAATCTCTCACTCATACAACTGATTAAAAACCAATACAATGCATGATAAAGTAGATAGGGATATACACCAGCTTTTTTCATTTATCAATTAACTTGAAGAAATTAACAGAACCCAAAAGGTAAAGATTTCATTCAGACCACGCTCAAAACCAAGCCTAATTCTTCAATTTAAAGTACAAGATCAAGATGATTGCGAGTACAAGGACCACGATTATGGAGCCAATGATATACTTGTTCCTGCTCATGCGTCTTGACATTGCTGTCAATATCTTCTTAGTCTTGCTTACATTGTCATCCACTCCATGAAGCTGCAACGTCAAAAGAAAATCATTAGATCGACTCTTGTCTTGGAATATGAAACCTATAAACTCACAACAATCACAGATGCCTTCATCTTGTTATTTGATTTGTTCCAGCACAAATTTCACCTCATTTATTCACTAATCTATGATCCATTCAACATTTGAAATAAAAAATACCATATGCTTCATTTACTCATCCAACTAAGTTGTCCAACAATAACTATATTATTTCTTTCTTTCTTTATTTATTATAATCATTGTATTGTTACTATTTTAATGTCACTCACTCACTCCATTCCAAAAATAAGAATTATATTGCACTTCTTCCCTTTTTTTTCTTTACACATTTTAAGTTTGTCCCAATAATTTAGAAATAAATTTACTGAGTTTTACTAATATAAATTTTATTAATTAAATTGCTATTGAGAAAATTTATTTAAAATAATTATATAAAAGTATATCCAAGAGAAACTTCATACTGCTTCAAAATTAAAATTATGCAACTCATAAACTTGTATAGTACTACTAAATATGTATGAAGTGCAATTATTAGGTTTTTATAATGAAATTAGCATAAAAGTCCATTACATTGTCATACCATTCAACAAAACTATTTTCTATTTGGTTTAGCTAAAAGTCTTCAGCCTATCTGAAAGTTGTTTATTAATACATACATTATGTTTTTGGTTCTCCAGTAAAAAGAAATAATGATAATCCATACTATTAAGATTATTTAAACTCGCATCATATATACAGAAAATAAACCAATACATCAGTAAATATAGATATTATGCATACTTCCTGATCATTCAACATCTGTGATTATGTGGCATTCTTTCATAACTTAGTACAATTTTACAAATAATAATATTTAAGAAATTAATATAATTGTACAAATGTTCTTTTAAAATGGGTCGATTTGGATCATAATCCGTATTATTGGATCATGGGGCACAACAATTATTAATTACATAATGAATCAGATTATTGATTCATTATCACACTTAGTGAAGCATATTGGATCAGAACATAATTTGCTCTGGCCCATTACAGGCCTAATTGGAGAGCAAAAGAAATATAAAGCTAAATTGGAAACATAGGATCCAATGTGCCTGGATTTACAAAATTACCCAACAGAAAAGGATACAAAGAAACTGTGTGATTCCCAATAAGGAACAACTATTGGATTTTAGGTATGAAGCACGTAAAGTCTATCCAAATCACAATTTCGGAAACATTCGAAAATTGAAACACTAAGAAACCTTCGGGAAACATCTCCAAAACATGATTTCTCACAAAAAAAATAAGAAGAAGAAATTAGCTATGAAATGAGGTGGAAATGTTGGGTGTTCACCAGTGGGATGTAATAAAAACACTTGAGAACAATATTCAACTTTTTAAAAGAATCAAATGGGGGTCCTACTTGGAAATATGGAAGTGTGTGGGACTGCAGGTAAAAATTTAGCGGTGATAAAAAAACTAGTTCCATTTTTATTCTTTTTTTATTATATGGATTTAATATCTTTATGTTATTATATATAATAAAAGTTTCCCAATGTTTGATAGACTACAATTTTATTTTATTTTTTGTCGCTTCGTTTCCACATCTTCGTACCCATTTCCTATTTACGCTTCCTTGCTACTTAGGATGACACACAACACCACAACAAGAAGTCTGTGATACTTGCATATGAAATCAAAATCATCAAGAAATACCGTTTTATTCGTGTGCAAGAGAGACTGTCGCTGTTGATGCAGATCATGAAGAATTGAAACACCAAGCTCTTCTGTCTCCAGCATGGTCTTTCTACTTTCCCTAACTCTGTCACTAGTCTTGTTTAATCTTTCAGTCGACACGAGTAATCTTCCTTTTTGATCCGCTGATACCTACACCACTTGCCATTCAGTGTCACCACAAATCATAAAGAGAACGAGTATTCTCATTTCTCAAAATTAGATAAAAGAGTTGATGAATAATGATATATGCTATAGTCGTGATACACTTCAAATGTTTAATTATTTGCTTGCTAGAAAAAAAAAAGTTCCTCGTTACTGAGATGCGAGAGCAGACACTAAATGCCCATAAAGATGAGCAAATTTTAAACGTTTCTCTTTCCGGCTTAAGTTTCTTTTTATACAAGCAAGTTCCTGCTAACTGCAATTATATGTAGCTACAGGAGATTCCTTTCCAAAGCATACTGCCAAATACCACGACTATGGCCAAGACTTTATACTATGAGACATAAACAGGATTTATATATATAAACTAATCAGTCATACCGTTGAAGCATCAGCCATGCCCGACTCCAACAACTCGTCTCTTGCAGCCTCATTTAAGTTAGTTGATACAATTCGTTTAACTTCACCCTTCAAATTGTTCAGATCAGATTTATATTCCCTTAACTTAGCAAGAAGCACAGCCTTCACATTGGGCTGCAAACTTCTTGCCTCAAGGTCCATCTTGCGGACCTGCAGATTCAATCAGCCAAGATTATATTTGATTTCTAGGATATGGGAAAAAAGAATTGAATATATTTGGCAGCAGGTATAAAGCTCATATAATACCAAAGATTCTGCCTCATCCAGTCCAGCTTTTACTTCGGAAAGTTTTTGTTTTTTTTGTTCTGTAAAAAGTAAGAATATATATTTAAACAATAATGTCCTGTACTCATGAAAAGGAGAAATTCATAATAATGAAAGTAAAGGAAAAGGTACACAAACCTTTTTCTTTTCTATTTTACACAAGTAAAAGGCATGCAAACATTGTGGAACGAAAAGAACTTTAGATAAGATAAGCAATAGAATAAAATTCAAACCAATAGTTTCAGAGATTAATTGCATCAGTAATGCTGCATAGTGATATATATATATATATATATATGAATCAAAGGGTTCAGGATCAACTATAAATAATTCAACACAGTTACAGATCCTATAATACCCAAAAACATTAGTCAGTTCATTATTCCATAACACCAATTGCTTAAAAAAATTCTAATGTCAAATGCAAGATGTTGAGGTAGATTGAGGCCACAACTGTTTAATGATTAATCTTAAATGTATAAATAGACATTAAACATTTGTGCATTAAGAGGTCAATCATTCACAGGCATTGAAGTATAACAAACAATAAAATATCTTACTCGTACATTAATCAATAAATTGTACCACCTCTATTAGTCAAAATTAACTCCATTCCAATTTGAGTATCATGATTCAAAACCATATTTGTGGCATTTAGATATAAAAAAATTACACTTATTTGAAATTGGTAAATTGCACGTCAGAGTTCAGATGCTAAAGAATTATTTATAAAAAGTTGAAATATAATATTTCTAAGTATGGCTTTTTAATATCTTAAAATCCAACTATGACACTCGTACTGGAATGGAGAAGGTGGAACTACTACAGTGAGTGTAAAAAACAACCCTTCTCTATCTCAGAAACTTGTTTACAGGGCATATAAACATGTGTGTGCATATTCTTATGAAGCTGTAGTGGAAAGAAATTAGTAGTGGGATGGATAACAATTCTATATTTTTGAATCAGAGTGACGTTTGTCATAATAACATTGCAGGAGCTTAAAAAGTAGAGTAACTATAAACCTCTTGTTCTGTTGTTCACATGTAATCAGTAGTATAAGATATTTCAAATTGTCAAAAACAATATCTGGGGAAGAAATTGCATTATGAAACAAACTACATAAAAAAAAATTAACATTTAAATAATTCATTAAAATATCATACTTCACCCATGACAACTTTCACATATACCAAATTAGAGGAAGTAAAGGTATTACAGGTACTATAATATTTGGAGACTGCTGAAAAGGCAGCTTCACAGTAGATACAATTGATTTATCCTCTGTCCTCATGAGTCATGCCTAATAGCAACCTCATCCATAATAAGAAGCCTACTAGGCATCATGGCTCACAAAAAATTAAAAAGAAACAAGTCTACAAGAAAACTAAGAATAATCAACACTATACAAGATAAATTACCAAGTTCTAGTTCTCTATTACCTCATTATATATCAAAACAATAAGTCAATCGAAGTGCATTCCTTATGCTTGAAACATTAAAAAGAACCATCTTACAATCCTAGCTTCCATTCAACAAATTGACAACAAACTTAAATTTGGGGTGGGGGGTATAACTAAGGATGTCAATGTGTTAGCCAAACTTAATAATGAATTAAGAAATATATATATATAAGCCATACAGAATGAATACGGCAAAGAGATGATTGAAAGTTTTTTCAAATACAATTAATTCAGTATTTTGATGAGAGGGTTTGTGTCTGACCTCCATCGACCAGAGTAGCAGAGGTACACTTTTTAGATAAATTTGCGGAAAGCTCACAGTATTGGCGTTCGTAACCTTCAAATACCTCACTCATCGTGTACAAAACTCTAATTCAATTTCCACTCTGAATGGCAAGAAAAGCAGCACTATTTAATTGGTATTTGATCTCATACCCAAAATCTATTGATGTGACGGTAAATCACAAAATCTATTGAAATTTGAAAGCATTAATAAAAATATTATAGAAAACACGAGCTACATATCCTTATAATAAAATTATTTATAATGCAATTTATGAAAACTAAGAGCGTAAACCTGAATCTGATCGGGAATTTAATCGGAAGCTGAAGATATGACGACTTTAATGGATCTGATATTGCTATTTGGAGTCTGACAGCAAAAAAGAAAAATAGTCAAAAAGGGGTAATGTCCCGCAAAAGTTCAAAAATGCCCTTTTGGTTTTACTCGAATTCCTACTTAATTCAGAACTTCTTCTTTTTTCCAAAAATACTTCTCACCTTATAAATTTTAAGTTAAATGTGTTACTCTCATTAATGGACATACCACCTAGATTAATGTCAGTGACATGTCAACATATTTTGCTGACCAAACATAAAAAGAGTTTTAAAAGGGGCAAAAAACTCTAATCAAAAGAAATCAAAGAATACGAAGAGACCAGAGCATAAGAGAATAGACGAGAAGGTGTTTGTTGAGTTCGTCGAAGAGAAGTCTAATCAGAGTATTGATGAAGTCATTGCTTTGTATTTGTTATGCAATTAGTTCGTTGAACTTAAGTCCAATCGAAGGCAGAAAGTCAAAGAAAACTTTTAAGAAGAAGAAAATAAATATCTTAAATTTTCACAAGTACTTTTATCTAGGCTTTTGATTAAGAAAGTGCATTTTATATGGATTAATAAGTAAAAAATGATCATTATATGTGGTCCATGTTTAAGTTGGGTGTTGACTAGTAGAGGACATGTGATCTCCTATATTATTCTTTATTAAATTTTTAATACTTTAGAGTTGACATTTGTCTTGTAATTGATTGTTATGTTGATACTGTGAATTATGAGTTTTTTTTTATTGGAAGAATGGATGGGCGTGTAGAATGGAAGCACATGGGTGAAGGATCCTGTGTGAAAATATGTCGGATGAGATGTTTATATATGTATGAAATTTGATGCAGATTACTTGTCTATTATGTGCATTAAGAATATGTATAAAGAGGTATTGAAATATGCCAATGTAGACCAAATCTATTACGTGGAACCTAGACTAAGTATTGAATAAGGACTTTTTATTATTGAGGATGACTATGGGATTAGGAGAATTTTTAGTAAAATAAATTTAAACTCAGATGTCCTAGAGTTTTTTGCAAAACATAAGATAGATAAACATATACTTAATGATGAATCACTCATGTTGTTCCACATTAGCTCATAATTAATTCACCTCCTGTTGTTCCACATGAGCCCATAATAAATGCACCTCTTTTTGTTCCACATGAGCCTATAATAAATTCACCTGAAGAGATTATGAAAGAAGTGATGATCCTAATGTGGTATTAAACACACGGGGTAGCAGGGTTGGTAAGGAAGATATTAGTAGTAGTAGTTGTGCGTGATGATAGTGATAACAGTGATGATAGTGAGGATTAGGATGATAATGATGATAGTGAGAGACGGAGTGATAAGGGTGAGGTGTTATGTGAGAGAAAATATTCTGTATGTTTCAATGTAAATGATTAGATACCCTATTTCAGCTTGAAAATGACATTTGCTAATGCAGCCGAAGTTAGGGAATCCATGTCAAAGTATGTTATATATAGGGGAGTGACATTGAAATATGTGAAAAATGAACCATATAGAATAAAGGTCTAGTATGAGGTCGGGTGTCCTTTTATCGTGTATGTGTCAAAGGGCGGTTGTAACCCTAGGTTTGTAATCAAGACATTAAATGAAGACCATAATTGTTATAGAATTTTCAACAACCCTAGGGTTTCAGCAAAGTTCTTGGCCAAACTTTATAAACAAAAATTTCTTGAGCATCATGACTATACAAGATCAAAGACCTCAAAAAATATGTTGAGACATAATGAAGAGTGAATGTTGGATTTTTCAAGTGCAAGAGAGCCATGGGGATGGTTATGGATGAATTCTTCGGGAGCTTTTCTACTGAGTATTCTGAGTTAGAGGTTTATGCAACAGAACTGTTAAGAAGTAATACAGGGTCTAAAGTGCAGGTGGAGTTGTGCAGCGATGATTTAAGGGAAGGGATAAGAGTATTTAAAAGATTGTTTATTTGTTTAGATGCATGCAAGAGAAGTTGGAAGGAAGGATGTAGGCTTATTATTGGCCTTGATGAGTGTTTTTTGAAGACACAATATAAAGGTGAATTGCTTGTAACTCTAAAAAGAAATGGGGATGAACAAAGTTTTCCCATAGCTTGGGCATGTGTGAAAAGTGAAACTAAGGTCAACTAGCCTTGTTTTCTGACTTTGTTGCAATAACAACTTGATTTGGGAGATGGCAGTCAGTACACCTTCATATCTGATATACAAAAGGTATGTATGTTTTAATATTTCTTATGTCAAATTGTTACTTATTAGGGTCAATCTTTAGCTTTGTGTAACTTTTAATGTTTTACGTGTAGGGTTTAATACAATTTGTTATTTATGAACTTCTTGAGGCTGAGCACAAATGGTGTGTTCGCCATATATATGAAAATTGGTCTAAGAAACACATAGGTAGAGAATTGAAGATGAAATTTTAGAATAAAGTTTGGTCCACCTTTAAGGAAGAATTTAAGGACAATATGAAGTTGCTTGGTGACATGAGTTCACAAGGAACAATAGATCTCATGCACTATCCACCTCATACATGATGCAGAGTCTACTTTAGTAGCATAAGCAAATCATGGGCAATAGATAACAACATGTTAAAAAGTTTCAACTCCTAGATTCTTTAAGCTAGGCACAAGCCAATTAGGTCTATGATGAAATTCATCTGGCAAAAAATCATGTACAAATTAGGAATTCCTAGGCCAACATGTGAGAAGTGGATCAATTATTTTAATCTTTACTGCAATGAGATTTTTCAGACAAACAAAGGCATAACAGTTAGTTGTACTGTGCTTTTTAATGGAGACACAAGTTATTAAATAAGTGAAGGTGAGGACACCCACACTGTATTCTTGAACAAGAACTCTTGCACATGTAAGGCATGAGATCTCACTGGAATCCCTTATCAACATGTTATATGTGCTTTGGTTCGCAACAAGCAAGACCCAATTAACTATATTTCAAAGTGGTATCATAAAGATATATATCAAGCTGCTTACAAGTGCAAGATTATGTTAATAAGAGGGAAGAGATTCTACCAACTGGACAAGTATCTCCCTGTCGAGCCACGAAAGGTTGAAAAAAATAGGGGACGACCTAAGATTAAGAGAAGAATAAAGGAAATTGAGGTCAAGTGTGACACCCCCAAAATAGGTCCACAACCGATTCTGAGTCACCAAATACATGGTACAGAAAATAACTACAACTTCATTATTACAATTGTCGTGCAAAATACGACAACACATATAATGTGAGTTTTAATACAAATATTGTCTTCTAGACAATATCCAAACTCAAATAAGTCCTCATTAAAATTATTGATACACTATTTTACAAAATAGTGAGGACTGCTAAAACAACTGTCTTGAACCATCACTCCACACCACGACTAGTTTCCACTATATTCTCGCCTCCTGAGAAGAAAAATAGAACAAAAAGGAAAAGGGTGAGCTCAACTAGCCCAGTAAATAATATTATGACTAAGATAATGTAGAACAAATTATCCTTAGTCCGCAACAGGGAAAAATCTGATAAAATATAATAGACAACAAGTTTTAGATCAATAACTGCAGCGAAAACAATAATTCATTAGAAGAGTTAAGTAGAGAATGATGTAAGACCCCAAATAATTAATAAATGAAATTTAATTTTCTCTAATTATTATTTTGAAATAGTAAGGGTTGATTTGATTAATGTGGATAGTTATGGGTAAAATACGCAAGTATTTCAAAATAAGCAAATGGTTATAAAATATTCATTATTGTCGGGGAATATTCGTTTGGTCGTGGAATATTCGTACTGTCGGGGAATATTCGTACGACGGCGCAGCCATGTGTGGACCCCATAATGAAAAGCGATTGGAGGAAGAAAACGACAAATATAAGTTGTTTAAAAATAACGACGTAGTTGTTATCGTTTACACTGTTGGAATACCCAGTGGTTAAAATACAAGAATACACGCCATTGCGTTGAAGACACTGTGCAGATTGCACCAATTATTGATTCTTACGTAAGAAGCACTACTCAATAATTGTTACAGTAATTATCGCTCAAAGATTTTATTTTATTGATTCAATAATTGCTGTGTTGATATTTTATATTACTGTTGTTTCAATAATTGTCACTACACAGTATTTTTCATTATCGAAGCAATAATTTATATTATCTGAATAATATTATTGGATAACATTATTGGCAATGTCTAGAAAGTTCTGTCTAAGGAGAGGTTTGGTCACCTAATTGCGCTTGCCAAGAAGAGAAAAATTTCTTATTAAAAGCCCTCTTTCCTTTGAACCGTCCTGTCACAATATCAGTGATTCTGTAATATTATTTATGAATAATTAATTATTGATTCATATGATGAGAAAAATATTGATTTTATGTGGATATAGATGGAGAAAATTTTTAATGTGCAAATGTTGAAAATTAAAATTTTATCTTTTTCTTGATAAAATAATTCATTTAAATATATTATTATATTTTTAATAATATAATAATGGTGATATTTTTACAATGAATATGTGATATATGAGTATACGAGAAGAAAGAGTATTTTTGTTGCAATAAATATTTAAAACATGTTAAACATGTCGGTGGACCCCATTTCTTGACTGAAATTTGATTATAGCCTGTAAAAGCGTCTGTTTAAGGATTTTGGTCAATTTTTGTTTGGAATTTGGAAAAACTTTCTTCTGTAAAGTTGTAGAGAATTGAATTTCCTATAAAAACTCACGAGATTCGAATTTTCTGATAAAAGGGCTATTTATTGTGAATTATTGAAGTTCTGGAGTTCCGAAATAATTGATTTTTGGAAGTTTTAATTGTTTAAAATAACAAAACGTTTTTGTGGTTGGTTGGTGGGCACATGTGTTGTAAAATATGCTGAAATCATAATTTCCAAGTTTGCGTATGATTTATATAAATTTATTAATATTTTATTAAATTTTCTAACTTTGGTGTTCTAAAGCGTTTTCCTATAAATAAGTGCTTAGGTTAATTGAAAATCACACGAAACTCAAATTTTCTCTCTATATATTATCGAGTTTATTCTTGTGAGTATTTTGAGTATACTTTGAGTATTTCTATACTGGTGCAAGTTCAAGTTATAGCCTATATCCGATATTCCAGCTTAAATCTTTGTCTTTCCGGTAGGTAAGGGATATTATTTTTTTTCGTAATGATATTATTTCTTCAATATAATTATGCTGAAATATTTATCTGAAGTTTTTATCAAATTTGGAACTTTTGATGTTGGAGTTACTATTCACGTATACGGCACTATTCACGTATACGATACTATTCACGAATACAACATTATTCATTTAAAAATGAAATTTTTCTTTTCGTCCAAAATATCTATTCTGGATACTAGCTTTGATTGTATCCATGTTTTGATCATTCTTGAATTTTACACCACTATGATTATTTTTGAGATATTTTTGGACGTGGATAAAACAAAGTACGAATCCTTAATCCTTAATCCTTGTCATTTTATTTCACTGGATTCGTTTTTTTAAAATTATTTTTCATCATCCTCAGTCTTAAATGATGATATTATTGAATATCTTTGGCCCAGTAGTGCAAAGATGAATGATTTCGATGAATATCTTTGACCAGTAGTCAGCAAAGATGAACACGTGTTTAGATGAACACGACTAATCGATGAATATCTTTGGCTGTAGTGCAAAGATGAATATTTGATTCCGTAGATATATATTGATTGATGTTACGAGGGATAAAAGATAGACGATGAACTTTTAAATTCATACATGTAAAAAATAGTAGTTTGCATTCTTTACTTAACTCTTCTAATGAATTAGTATTTCCGCTGCGAATATTGATTTAAAACTTATTGTCTATTGTATTCTATTAAATTTTTCCCTGTTGAAGACTAACGATAATTTGTTGTATATTATCTTAGTCATAATATTCTTTACTGCGCTAATTGAGCTCACCCTTTTCCTTTTTGTTCCATTTTTCTTCTCAGGAGGCGAGAATATATAATGAAGTACGAGTGGGGGTATGGAATGATGGTTATAGAGAGAGTTGTTTAGTAGTCCTCACCATTTTTATAAAATAATGTATCAATAAATCGATGAGGATTTATTTGGGTATAGATATTGTCTGAAGATAATATTTGTATTCAAACTCACAGCTTTTACTATTATAATAATAAAGTTGTAGTTGTTTACGTATCCATGTATTGACAACTCGAAATGGGTGATGTATACCTATTTTGGGGGCGTCCACAGTTGGTATCGTAACTTAGGGATATGATCTCCAAGCGAGATCGTGGAATAGAACTAGGAGGGAGAGACGAGTAAAAATCCTTCGCTAGTGTGTCCTACCTAAGCTTATTTGTTAGTTGTTCAAAGATATAGGGATATTATGTGATATATTGATTTGCTTAATTAACCCTTGTTTTATGACAAGATTTTGAGAATGTCGATCGAGAATATTAACAATGAAAATGAGACCGTGGAGACGCTCAGACTCACCAACGAGGAGAGAACGCAACAAAGTGGGCAATGTTCCTCCCGTGAACAACACCACCGAAAGCAGATGATGAACGAGGGATGTTTAGAAGTTTTTGCGATTCATGCAAAATCGAGACGAGGGAGACTCGTGTTCAAAATACGAGAGGAAATGATAGCAATTCACGGGTTGTCACAAATGAAGCGCCTTCAAAGAGTTAGGACCACTAGAATTTAAGGAAAACCAGATCCGATCATGGCGGAAACATGGGTCAAGCAAATTACCAAGATATTCGATGTCTTGGGATGCACGGAGAACAGAGGTTCCATTCGCCACCTTTATGTTCCATGGCGAAAGCATTCTCTTGGTGGGAGTCTCAGTGAGTTGTTCCCATCCAAACGCACTCAAAGATGTCTCGGGAGATATTACAAAAACTATTTAATGACAAATACTTTCCCGAAAGTGTTCGTCATATGAAGGAAGTGGAGTTCATCGATTAGAGCAAAACAACATGACGCAAGTGTCTCAAGACGAGGCAAAGTTTGCGAGTTATCCGTGTTTGCACCTCATTTGGTGGAGAATGAAGAACGATGACGCGGATGTTTCTTAGAGGTTTGAAACCCAAGATACGTCAAGATCTCATTTCTCATAAATTTTTCTCTATTCGGATGTTGTAAATGAGGCTCAATTATTAGAGCGAGATAACGAGTACGGCCAACCGAGGACCACAACCGAGGAGGATCATACCGGAGATGGCGGTCAATAAAACAACGATAACCAAATGAGAAAAAAAAAACGGACAAAAATGGTAACCACTCGGTGGTAATCATGGCCATGAGAATAGAAGAAGCGAATCGGGAGGAGATTTTAAAAAGAGGAGATTCAATAACGACAATGTGAAAATGGCAGCACCAGCAGCAATTGGTTCCAAGGGAGGAGAATGACCACCGGTCGTATGCTACAAATGTGGAAAAGAGGGACATATCAGTCCAAACTGCCCACAACAGTTCAAGGTATGCTATAATTGTGGAAAGGAAGGACATATCGCTCGGGATTGTACGGTAGCGAAACCTAGTTCAGCGGGGACGGTGACTCAAAAGATTGTCCCAGAAAAGTCAAAGTCAATGGTTCCTGGAAGAGCGTTTGTTGTGACTGGTCAAAATGCAAGGAACCCAAATGAGGTGATCATGGGTAAGTTAATCATAAATTCTTGTGAAGTTTATACTTTACTAGATACCGGTGCTACCCATTCATTTATCTCTCCTACTTGTGCTCAACGTTTAAATTTGACTCCGGAAAAATTAGACTTTGACCTATCTGTGGAAATTCCGTTAGGAGAAACTTTCATCACATCCACTGTTTATAAATCTTGTTTGATTCAAGTTGGCACCACCACCTTACCTGTTGACCTTATCTCTTTAAAGATACTTGCTTTTGATGTGATTTTAGGGATTGATTGGTTAAATACTCATCATGCCAAAATTGATTGTTTTCGTAAGGTTGTTAGTTTTCATATTCCTAACCAACCTGTTGTTCGAATTCAAGCAACTAAACCATTAAAATCAATCACTGTCATATCTAAACATAAAGTTATTCATTTATTGAAAAAAGGATGTCAAGCTTTCTTAGCCCATGTTATGGATTTGAATAAAGATACGTCAAATTTGAATAATATTCCTGTTGTTATTGACTTTCCTGACGTATTTCCTGAAGAACTTCCCGGTCTACCCCCAGAACATGAAGTTGAATTCTTTATTGACCTTGAACCTGGTACAAAGCCCATTTCTAAAACCCCATATCGAATGGCTCCTATTGAACTTTAAGAGTTAAAGGTCTAACTATAGGAGTTGTTGGACATTGGTTTCATTCGGCCCCAAGACATCTCCTTGGGGTGCTCTGCTTTATTTGTAAAGAAGAAAGACGGAGTATGCGACTTTGTATTGACTATCGGAATTGAACCATGTCACTATCAAGAATAGGTATCCTCTACCTCGTATTGATGACTTGTTTGACCAATTCAAGGAGCACAATTCTTTTCAAAAATCGATCTTCGCTTACGGATATCATCAATTTGAAGATTAATCGAGGATATTCCAAAGACCGCTTTTTAACTCTATGACGGAATTATGAATTCTAGTCATGTCTTTTGGATTGACTAATGCTCCCGCGCTTTCATGGATATGATGAATAGAGTATTCAAGGAATATTTGGATCACCGTTGTTGTTTTATTGATGCCATCCTCATATATTCCAAAAGCCGTGAAGATCATGAGCACCATTTGTTCGGTACTCCAAAGGCTTCGTGAAAACAAGCTTTATGCCAAGTTAAAGAAATGCGAGTTCGACTTGAGGAAGTAGCATTCGTTGGGCACGTGGTGTCGAAACATGGAGTATCTGTTGATCCGGCCAAGATTGAAGCAATACAAAGTTAGGGAACAACCGAAGTCGGTGGATCAAGACGCAGCCTTTCCGGGCTTAATTTGGTTATTATCGGAGATTCGTGGAAGGATTTTCTCGAATCGCTACTCCATTAACTTAGCCGACTTTTGGAAGATATAAAATTCGTATGGAGCGAGGAATGCGAGAAGAGTTTCCAAGAGCTTAAGAGAGACTTATTTCTTTGTCTTAACAATACCATCCGGTTCGGATGGATTTGTTATCTACAAATGATGCTTCAGCAAAGGGTTAGGATGTGTTCTCATGCAACGTGGAAAAGTCATAGCCTATATGCCTCATGACAACTTAAAGAATATGAGAGGAATTATCCTACTCATGATCTAGAGTTAAGCAAGAATCGTTTCAGCTTAAATATCCTGGAGGCACTATCTATATGGGGAGAAAGTGGAGATATATTCAGATCATAAAAGCCTCAAATATTTCTTCACTCAAAAAGAACT
Source organism: Panax ginseng (assembly GCA_020205605.1). NCBI lineage: Eukaryota > Viridiplantae > Streptophyta > Magnoliopsida > Apiales > Araliaceae > Panax > Panax ginseng. Next base: position 154,664,799 of record CM035129.1, read on the forward strand.
CTCAACACGCCGCAAATGACGTTGGCTCAAGCTATTGAAAGACTATGACCACACTATTCAATACCATCCCGGAAAAGCTAATGTGGTAGTTGACGCTGGCGTTGAGTAGAAGATCATATGCGAGGAATGAGTGCGATGATGTCAAGTATACGCGTAGAGCCAACTTTAATAGAAAAAGTTATGGTTGCTCAAGCCACCGAATTCAGAAATTGGCGCGCGTATGAAGAAGAAAGAAAAGTACTGAAGGTGCTATCCCTAAGCGAGAATTGATGAAGAAGGAATACTTGAGTCCACTCTGCACTTTGTGTCCCTAAAGACTCGATTTGAAGTACAAGATTATGATGGAGGCACACAATACACCATTTGCAATCCATCCTGGAAGTACCAAAATGTATCGTGATCTTCGACATACATTTTGGTGGAACAATATGAAGAGAGAGATTGCAAATTTATCTCAACATGTTTAACTTGTCAACGTGTAAAGGCGGAGCATCTAGTACCTAAGGGTCCGTTACAACCACTTGAGATTCCAAAATGGAAGTGGGAACACATTACCATGGATTTCGTTACGGGTCTTCCTACGGTTTCTCAAGGCATCAATGTCATTTGGGTTATTGTTGATAGATTAACCAAGTCTGCTCATTTCTTGCCGATACGGGAGACTTATTCCCTTGAACGTCTTGCTTAAATGTATGTAGATGAGATTTTGAGGGTGCATGGCATGCCAGTATCCATAGTTTTGGATCGTGACCCAAGATTCACTTCAAGATTTTGGGTTAGCATGCAAAAAGCTATGGGCACAGATTTACGATTCAGTTCGGCATACCATCCTCAAACGGACGGACAATCAGAGAGGACTATTCAAACTCTTGAAGATTTATTAAGACTCTGTGTACTAGATTTCAAGGGCAGTTGGGATAAGTATTTACCATTGGTGGAATTCTCCTACAACAACAGTTATTAGACAAGTATAGGTGTGGCTCCATTTGAAGCATTATATGGACGAAAGTGTCTCTCTCCAATATGTTGGGATGAGGTGGGTGAAGCAACATTGTTAGGACCCGAAGTTAAGACGTATGACTCACCGAAAAGATCCAAATGATTCGACAACGATACAAACCAAGACAAGATCGATAAAAGAGTTATGCGGATATTCATCGAAAAAGGACGTGGATTTTAGTATAGGGGATCATGTATTGTTGCGAGTTTCTCCATGGAAGGGAGTTACAAGATTTGGGAAGAGAGAAAGCTCAATCCATGATTTATCGGTCCATTTCAAATTCTTGACCGAGTAGAAATGTAGCCTATAGACTCGCGTTACCTCCTCCGGTATGTCTCGTGTTCATAATGTGTTTCATATATCTGTACTTCATAAATATGTGAAAGACGCGAACCACGTTATAGAGTTAGAACCGGACGAGATAGCCGAAGACTTAACGTACGAAGAGGTACCTGTCAAGATCTTGGATAGGAAGGAGCATGTCCTACACACAAAGGTCATACCACAAGTTAAATTTTTGTGGAGGAATCATGCTATTGAGGAAATGACCTGGGAATTGGAAACAAAAATGAAAGCGAGGTATCCTCATCTTTTCGAAAAACCAGGTACGTACGTCAATTTCGAGGACGAAATTTCATAAGGAGAGGAGGTTGTAAGACCCCAAATAATTAATAAATGAAATTTAATTTCCTCTAATTATTATTTTAAAATAGTAAGGGTTGATTTGATTAATGTGGATAGTTATGGGTAAAATACGCAAGTATTTTAAAATAAACAAATGGTTATAAAATATTCATTATTGTCAGAAAATATTCGTTTGGTCGTGGAATATTCGTAATCGTTTTGGGGAATATTCGCATGCTGACGACAAATGGCCATGTGGGACCCCATAACTAAATCGATCGAGGAAGAAAACGACAAATATAAGTTGTTTAAAAATAACTGGCGTGAGTTATTCTTACCGCACATTTCGTTGGAATACCCGGTGGTTAAAACACGATGTACGCGCGTTGTTGCAGAAGATGGCTTCAGATTGCACCAATTATTGACTCTTACGTAAAAGGCACTACTCAATAATTGTTACGATAATTATTGCTCAAGATTTTATTTTATTGATTCAATAATTGCCGTGTTGATATTTTATATTATCGTTGTTTCAATAATTGTCACTACACAAGATTTTTTCATTATCGAAGCAATAATTTATATTATCCTAATAATATTATTGGATAACATTATTGGCAATGTCTAGAAAGTTCTCGCTCTAAGGAGACGTTTGGTCACCTAATTGCGGCGCCAAATAAGGAGAAATTCTTATTGAAAGCCCCTCTTCCTGAACCTACTGATTGTCAATATTGTGATTCTAATATTATTTGTGAATAATTAATTATTGATTCATATGATGAGAAAAATATTAATTTTATGTGGATATAGATGGAGAAAATTTTAATGTGACAATTGTTGAAAATTAAAATTTTATCTTTTTCTCGATAAAATAATTTATTTAAATATATTATTATATTTTTAATAATATAATAATGGTGATATTTTTACAATGAATGTGTGATATATGAGTATACGAGAAGAAAGAGTATTTTTTTGTTGCAATAAATGTTTAAAACATGTTAAACGTGTTTGCGGGACCCCATTTCTTGATCGAAATTTGATTATAGCTTTAAAATCGCCTGCTTATGGATTTCTTGGTCAATTTCGCTTGGAATTTGGAAAAACTTTCTTCTGCAAAGTTGTAGAGAATTGAATTTCCTATAAAAAACGCGAGATTCGAATTTTCTGACAAAAGGACTATTTATTGTGAATTATTGAAGTTCCAGAGTTCTGAAATAATTGATTTTTGGAAGTTTTAATTGTTTAAAATAACAAAAACGTTTTTGTGGTTGGTTGGTGGGCACAAGTGTTACAAAATATGCTGAAATCAGAATTTCCAAGTTTGCGTATGATTTATATAAATTTATTAATATTTTATTAAATTTTCTGCTTTGGTGTTCTAATCATTTTCCTATAAATAGGGTGCTTAGGTTAGAATTGAAAATCACATCAGAAACTAAAATTTTCTCTCTATATATTATCGAGTGTATTCTTGTGAGTATTTTGAGTATACTTTGAGTATTGATATACTATGCAAGTTTCAGTTATAACTTTATATCCAAGATTCCAGCTTAAAGATCTTTCTTCCGAGGTAAGGGATATTATTTTTTTCGTAATGATATTATTTCTTCAATATCATTATCTTTGAAATGTTAATCAAGTTTTTATAAAATTTGGAACTTTTGGTGTTTGAGTTACTATTCATGTATACTGAGACTATTCACGATATCGATACTATTCACGAATCATTTACATTATTCATTTAAAATGAAATTTTCCTTTTCGTCTAAAATATCTATTCTCGATACTAGCTTTGATTGTATCCATGTTTTGATCATTCTTGAATTTTACACCACTATGATTATTTTTGAGATATTTTTGGACGTGGATAAAACAAAGTACGAATCCTTAATCCTTAATCCTTGTCATTTTGTTTCACCGGATTCGCTTTTTTTAAAATATTTTTCATCATCCTCGGTCTTAAATGATGATATTATTGAATATCTTTGGCTTCAGAAAGCAAAAGATGAATGATTTCGATGAATATCTTTGGCCCGTAGTGGAAAGATGAACAGTGTTTAGATGAACACGACCAATCGATGAATATCTTTGGCCAGTAGTGCAAAAGATGAATATTTGATTTCGTATATATATTGATTGATGTTACAGGATATAAAGATAGACGATGAACTTTTAAATTCATACATAGAAGATAGTAGTTTGCATTCTCTACTTAACTCTTCTAATGAATTATTATTTTCGCTGCGAATATTGATTTAAAACTTGTTGTCTATTGTATTCTATTAAATTTTTTTCCTGTTGAAGACTAACGATAATTTGTTGTATATTATCTTAGTCATAATATTTTTTACTGGGCTAGTTGAGCTCACCCTTTTCCTTTTTGTTCTATTTTTTTTTTTTCTAAGGAGGCGAGAATGTAATGAAGACGAAGCCTGGGTATGGAATGATGGTTATAGAGAGAGTTGTTTAGTAGTCCTCACTATTTTTATAAAATAATGTATCAATAAATGTGATGAGGATTTATTTGGGTATAGATATTGTCTAGAAGATAATATTTGTATTCAAACTCACAGTTTTACTATTGTAATAATAAAGTTGTAGTTATTTCTGTACCATGTATTGACAACTCAGAATGGGTGATGTATACCTATTTTGGGGGTGTCACAAATGAAGTCTATTTTCTTCTATGATTTAAAAGTCCATCATCAATATTTTATCCCTGTAACATCAATCAATATACATCTTGAATCAAATATTCATCTTTGCACTACGGGCCAAAGATATTCATTCGTATCACTAGTTGGTCATGTTCATCTCAACACCTGTCCATCTTTGCACTACGGGCCAAAGATATTCATCAGGTAATCATTCATCTTTGCACTACAGGCCAAAAATATTCAGTTATATTACCATTTAGGACTGAGGATGATAAAAATATTTTCAAGAAAACGAATCCAGAGAGATAAAAAGACAAATATTAGGGATTCATACTTCAGTTTATCCAAGTTTAAAAATACTCCATAATAAACAATTGTGGAGTAAAATTTAAGAATGAAGATCAAAACATGGATACAATCAAAGATACTAACCATAATAGACAACTTGGACAAAGAAAAGAAAATTTAATTTTTCTGTGAATAGTGTCGTATACGTGAATAGTAACCCAACACGAAAAGGAAAAACTTTCATAAGAAAAATCATACTTCGTGAATAGTACCGTATTCGTGAATAGTGTTGTATACGTGAATAGTGTCGTATACGTGAATAGTAACCTCGACGTAAAAAGGTAAAAAATTTATAATAAAATGCATACCAATATTTCGGTGTAATTATATTGAAAGAAATAACATCATTTACAAAAAAATAATATTCCTTACCTCAAAAGAATGCGATTTTTTCTATGGAATATCTGGATATAATATCAAGAAAATTTGCAATCAGATAGCAACACTAAAAGTATCTAAATACTCACAAAAATACGTTCGATATTATAGAGAGAGAAAACTTCTAATTCTGGTGTGATTTTTAATTCTAACCTAAGCACCCTATTTATAGAAAAATGCTTAGAACATCAAACCAAAAAAATTAATAAAATAATATTTCATAAAAAAAAAAATTCGCATACCTCCTTGCCCAAATTTATCAGCACACCAGTGGGGCCCACCAACATTAAAAAAATGTTTTTCTAAAAAATATATTTAAAACTCCAAAAAACAATTATTCCGGAACTTCAATAATTCATAATAAATAGCCATTTTATCAGAAAAATTTGAATCTTATATCCATTTCATATGAAATTTAATTCTCTACAACTTTATAGAAGAATTTTTTTTCAAATTCCAAAGGAAAAATGACCGAAATCTACATACGGATGATCTTGCAAGGCTATAATCAAATTTTAGTCAAAAATGGGGGCCACCAACATATATAACATGTTTTTTTTAACAAAAATACTCTGGACCCAATGTTCTATTTTCCTCCTCATTTATTCATATATCGTGCATTCATTGTAAAAATATCACCGTTATTATATTATCATATTATACATTTATAATGTAATATAATAATATAGATAAAATATTAATTTTCAACAATTGTCACTTTTTTAAAAATTTCTCCATTCAGACAAAATACTGATAAAACACATCTGCATTAATTCCTTTATTTATATCCACATAAAATAAATATTTCCTTATCATTTTTAGCAATAATTAATTATTCACAAATAATATTACAGAACCATAATATTGACAACCAGGTCATTCCCAGAAAAGAGGGGCTTTCCGATAAGGATTTCTCCTTACTGGCGTGCAATTAGGTGACCAAACCCCTTTCCTAGACAGAACTTCCTTAGACATTGCCAATAATGCTACCTAATAATATTATTCAAATAATATGAACTATTAATCTGATAATGGAAAATACTGTGCAGTGATAATTATTGAATCAATAAAATAAAATAGCAGCGTAGCAATTATTGAATCAATAAAATAAAATATTGAATAGTAATTACTGTAACAATTATTGAGTAGTGACTTATCAAGGTAGAATCAATAATTTGTGCAATATCGTGTCTTCTTTATGCAACACCGCCAGACATCAGATTTTAACCACTGGGTATTCTAACTATCAATCAATCAACGTAATAATTACGCCGTTATTTTTAGAAAACTCATTTTTGTCATTTTCTTCATCCGACAGTTTTCCGTTATGGGACCCACAAATGGTTGCGTCGTCGTACGAATATTCTCCGACAACAAGATTATTCTACGACCAAACGAATATTCTCCGACAATAATAAATATTTTATAACCACTTGTTTATTTAAAATATTTACGCATTTTACCCATAATTAAACACATTAATCGAACCAACCCCTTACTATTTTAAAATAATAAATAGAAGAAATTCTATTTTATTCAAAAAAAAATAATAAAATTGGGGTCTTACATCAAACCTATAAATAAAGTCACAAAGCTATTCAAGAAACTCAAACCAGTCACATGCAGTGTGTGTAAGCACCAAGGACACAACAAGGTTAGTTGTTATAAGGTAATAACATAGTTAATTATATTTATGTATTGCATTTGGTGTAATTAGACGAGTTATTTGTGTGTAAGTTAATTATAGTTATGTACTGCATTTGGTGTAATTAGATAAGTTAATTATGTGTGTATTTTAATTATAGTTATGTATTGCATTTGATATGCTAATAGTTTGATGTCATGCCTTTGGTGTATATCAGAATCAAAGCCAATCAAAAGGATGAAGTATAAGGACAAGACAATCTCAACCTAGTAATGCAAGCCATAAACAGGAATTTCAGTCTCAACTCAGTCTAAAACTGGACCTTCAGTGCAAACTCAAACACAAGGTGGTCCATTAATCCCACCTCCAAGTCAAGCTGGACCAGGATTTAATGCAAGCTAAGCTAGGAATGCACCTCCTAGTTCAAGGCTAAGGCCTTCAAAATTATAAGTTCGATATGCTGCAAGAGCTCATCCTAGGAAGCAATCCAGTCATAGTGAAGGTTTTGAGTTGTTATATGATGACAACATTAGTTCAGTAACATACAAGGTAATTTGATTGATATGTGTTTCATTATGATTGATATAATACTATGTGGAAGCTTCTAATTGCAAAGTATGATGTTATATGTTATGTACATGCAGAGTGGCACATCATTAACAATTCTCAATGAATGAAGTCAAAATAGTTGACCCTTACACCAAATTTGCAAACCCTAATGAAGCTCAACTTAGAGCAGAAGAGGCTATAAACAAAGCATCATCTTCAGTTGGTAGTAAAAAAATCAACCACAGAGGTGATGGTGACCTTGTTAACATGTCCAACATGTCTTTCAGACCTCTATGGCTGCAATGGAGGTGTAGAAGTTGCATCACTACCACATAACTTATAGCAGACAAGGATGAAAGAATGAATAGGAATAACAATGCAAGCAAGTCATGAGGAATGCCCCTTAATAGTTGTGACGCCCCCAAAATAGGTATACATCACCCATCTTGAGTCGCCAAATACATGGTACATAAATTCAAATACAACTTAATTATACAACAGTCGTGTAAAATACGAAAAAACATAGCTGAGAGTTTAAACAAGAATATTGTCATCTAGACAATATCCACACTCAATGGTATCCTCATTACAATATTATCACATTATTCCGTAGAATAGTGAGGACTACTAAAGCCATTTATCCTGGACCATCACTCTATTCCCCGACTCGTCCCCAACTATATTCTCATTTCACAAGAAACAAAGAAAGATAGGTGAGCTTAAATAGCCCAAGAAGAAATATTATGACTAAGATAATGCGAACAAATTATCCTTAGCCTTCAACAAAGATAACAACCGATAGAATACAATGAGCAACAAGTTTTAGATCAACAACCGCAATGAAATAAAGCAATCTATTAGAAAAGTCAAGTAGAGCATAAAATCTACTATCTTCTATGATTTAAAAGTTTTTCATCAACTTTATCACGAGACTCACTTTAAAAAAATAAACCACATCATCGAATCATCCCTCGCACTACTGCTAAGGATATTCATTAAATCATCAATGGTCATGACTATACCGAATAATCTCGTCATAATCATACCAAAAACGCTCATCAACGCACACATGGTGACAATGAGGACTTTTACCACATCATTCGCCATTATTACTACCCATGATTATACCAAATAATTCTTGGTCATAATCATATCAAGTCCATCTATGCACGTAAGCCAAAGATAACTTTTATCACAATATAAGCATGAGGATGATGACAATGACATAATAATTCAATAAAACAAGTTCAAGGATATATTTTAAAGATTTATAATTTAATTTATCCAGAATCAATAACGCCAAAATTGTCAACATGATATCGCTTTTTGTAAAGTAAAATTCAAGAATAATATTCATGTACCAAAAATAATTTGAATGTAAAAGAAATATATTTTTTGGATGAATAGTACTTTGTGAATAAGACTTCTACACCTAAAAGTGTCCCGAATACCCGAAGTGAATGATACTTTAGAGTGAATAGTAATCGGGTGAATAGTAACTCCGTGAATAGTACTCACACAAAAAAGTGTCCCGAATACCCGAAAGTGAATAATACTAGAGTGAATAAGAACTAGGTGAATAAGAACCCATGAATAAGAACTCGTAAAAAGAAAAATACCAAAGAAAATGATATTTCATTTATTTGAGTACAAAAGAAATAATATGTCATACTGAAAAAAATAGAATATACTGAAATTGCAAATGAATAAAGAATGAAAGACGAAGGATCATTCACCATGCATGCATAATTCACATGTATGTTATTCCAATGTAATAATAAAGAATGGAACCAGTCATACGTAATCCGCATGCATGTGATATTCCAATGTAATAATAAAGAACTCGGAACCAGTCATGCGTAATCCTTATAAAGAATCTAATAAGGGTGTTTTTAGATAGTAAAATATTTTTATATAAAATGTAATACTTTTATAAAGTTATTTATTTTATTTGAAAATAATTAGAATATATTATATTTTATTATGCATAGTGTTTGATAGTCTTTGCATAGTGTTTTGTATAGTAAAATCTTTTTATATAAAAACAAAAATACTTTTATAAAGTTATTTGTTTTATTAGACAATAATTAGAATATATTATATTTTATTATGCATAGTATTTGCATAAAGGTCTCGATAGTGTTTTGTATAGTAAAATCTTTTTATATAAAATGTAATACTTTTATAAAGTTATTTATTTTATTGTATAAATAATTAGAATATATTATATTTTATTACGCATAGTGTTTTCATATAAAGGCTCGCATAAGATTTGCATAGTAAAATCTTTTTATATAAAATGTAATAATTTTATAAAGTTATTTGTTTTATTAGACTATAAATAGAATATATTATATTTTATTTAAAAGATTTTATTTTATTAGAATATTTTATTAATAATTATAAGAAATCAATATGGATCGTCTGCTTTAAAAGTAAATCAATCTGACCGCTCATGAATTAGTTACTATTCACCCATTCTCCTATAAATAAAGCTCATTCATTCATTATTTCTTACTTAATTCACCTGAAACTCTGTAGAGAGAGAAACTATAGAGAAAGAAGAAAAATATTCTCTCTTCTTTCACTTTTCCAATATCCAGCTTCTTCTAAGGTAAGGGATATTATTTGTTGTACTGTAAGTGGGTATTATTTCTTTCGTATTCATGAAGAGAACTTCGTTATTTCATTCTTTATTATTCTATTGAATAACCTATATACGCCAAGCACCCTACTTGGTGAAATTCTTCATTATTCCATTTTTTATCATTATGTTGAATAACTCGTCACGCCAAGCACCGCATACACGGTGAAATTCTTCATATTCCATTCTTTATTATTCTCGTTGGAACATCCTCGTCGCATGCGTTTACGCATGACCGTTCCGTTATTTATTATTCTGTTGGAATATCCCGCTTAAGGTGCGTATTATGCCTGACCTGGTTCCATTAATTATTATTCTATTGGAATAACCTGTCTGTGCGGTCTATCTCATGCATGGTGATTTCTGTTGTTATTCCATTCTTTATTATTCTGTTGGAATATCCTATCGGTGTGAATTTTGCCTGACTTGGTTCCGTTATTTATTATTATGTTGGAATAACATGTATGTGCGATCTATCGCATGCCTGGTGATTTCTTTTGTTATTCCATTCTTTATTATACTCAGTTGGTTAAAGTTTTGACTTCTATACTCCATGAAATTAGTGGAATATCCTTGATATTTCAAGGCTTCATCCAAAGATTCTTTACATGGAAATATTCTTCTGAGTATTCTTGAATTTTACTCTATAAAGAAGTATCATGTTGATAATTTGGACGTTATTAGTTCCTGGATAAATTAATTCTTAAACTTGTTTTATTGATTTCTTATATCATTGTCATTATCCTCATGTTTATTTTATGTTGAAAGTCATCTATGGCCTGTAGTGCATAGATGGACTCGGTATGATTATGACCAGGGATTATTCGGTATAATCATGACCGTAATGTTATAAATAATGTGGTAAAAGTCCTCATTGGCCCGTAGTGCATTAATGGACAGTTGTTGGCATGATCATGACCATTGATGAATACACGAATATCCTTGGCCCGTAGTGCATGAATAATTTGTGGTTGTGATACTAATGAATATTCTTGGCCGTAGTACAGGGATGATGTGAATTATTTATTAAGCTGAGTCTCAGCGATAAAAGTGATGAAAAACCTTTTTAAATCATAAAATATAGTAGATTTTATTCTCTACTTGACTTTTTAATGGATTGCTTGTTGCTACCGCAGCTTAAACTTGATGTTTGTTATATTTTATCGCTTTAATATTATCAAGACTAATGATAATTTATTTTACACTATCTTAGTCATAATATTTCATCGGGCTAGTTGAGCTCACCTTTTCTTTCACCGTTTCTCTTGAAAATGAGAATATAGTTGGGACGAGTCGGGAAATGGAGTGACGGTCCAGATGATAACATTAGTAGTCCTCACTATTCTGTTAAATAGTGTGACAATAAATGTAACGAGGACTCCATTGAGTGTGGATATTGTCTAGATGACAATATTCTTATTAAAACTATCAGTTTATGTTTTGTCGTATTTTACACGACAGTTGTATTATTAAGTTATATTTGTATTTTTGTACCATGTATTTGGCGACTCAAGATGGGTGATGTATACCTGTTTTGGGGCGTCATAGTTGGTATCAAACCTTAGGGATATGATCCCTGGCTGAGATGTGAAACAAGAACTAGGAGGGGAGAGACGGGGAATTCCTTCACTAGTATGACCTACCTAAGTTTATTTGGTATTTAATTGGTCGGTCAGAGTATAGGGATAATATGTGATATGTCAATTAACCCTTGTTTTGTGGCAGTGTTTGAAAACGGCAGCTGAAAATGTTAACAATGGAGCGAATGACGCGAATGTTTCTAAGAGGTTTGAAACCTGAGATACGTCAATACCTCATTTCTAATAAACTTTGTTTATATCCAGATGTTATGAATAGGGCTCAGTTATTGGAGCGTGATAATGAGTCAGCACAACCAAAAGGTAATGACCAGCAACACGATAATAATCATACCGGTGGCAACGACCATCGGAACAATGATAACTATCGTGGAGGAAATTATCATGCCAAGAATGGTAACCACTTCGGTGGTAATCATGGCCAAGATAATAGAAGTGGAAATTTCAAGAAGAGAATGTTCAATAATGATGAAAAGACAAAGAAAGATCAAAGACCGTTTCAAAGGAAGAAGAACGACCACCGGTCAGACATGTTTCAAATGTGACGGGAGGACACATCCGTCAAACCGTGTCAAAGAATCCAAAGCGTGTTTCAATTTCGGAAGAGAAGATCACCTAGCTCAATTTTGTTGTGTAGTGAAGTCAAGTCCAGCTAGGATAATTATGCCAAAGGATGTCTCAGACAAGTCAAAGCTACTAGTTTAAGTGAGAGTGTTTGTCGAGGAACCCGAACGAAGTTATCACGAGTAAGTTAATCATAAACGCTTACGAAGTCTATACCTTATTCGATACCGGTTCTACCTATTCTTTTATCTCTTTTGCTTGCGCTCAACGTTTAAATTTTACTCCGGAGAAATTAGACTTTGATATATCGGTTGAAACTCCGTTAAGAGAAACCTTCGTTACCTCCACTGTTTATAAATCTTGCTGATTCAAATCGACACTTTCACGTTACCTGTGGATCCTATCTCTTTGAAAATACTTGCCTTTGATGTAATTTTAGGAATCAATTGGTTAACTACTCATCATGCTTTTCGTAAGGTTGTTAGCTTTCATATTCCTAACCAACCTATTATGCGAATTCAAACAACCAAACCACTAAAGTCAATCATTGTCATATCAAGCCATAAGTAAAGAGCCCCGAGCCTTTATCTGGTGACTTCCGTGTGTGGAATACACCGAAGCCAGACTTTCTATAGGCGACGTCGTGAATGACGATAGCAAGTTGATAGGTATCAATGTGACGTGCTATCTAAATCTTGGATGGGAGTCATAGTTTTGAATGACATTTCTATTGTTAATAAATTACCTGACGTATTCTGAAGACTTCTTGGCCTACCCTAGAGCGTGAAATCAAATTTTGTATTGACCCCCACCCATTTCTTCAACCTTTAAATATTTCTTCAACCAAAACGAACGTATAATGAGCCAAAGAAGTTGGCTCGAGTTGTTGAAGATTACGATTATACCATTCAATATCATCATGGATGAGCGAATGTGGTAGCTGACGCGTTGAGTAGAAGATCGTATGCGTTTACGAGTGCGATGTTGTTAACACAAAAACCCATTTCGTATAACTTACAAATGATGAAGATAGAGTTAAAGACTCTAGAGACCCACGTGAAGATAGCGAATATACGATTAGAATCGACTTTAATTGATAAAGTTGAAGCCGCTTAAGCTATATACTCAGAGCTGATGAATGTGAAGAAGAAGGTTCAAGAGGGCGTTATTCCAGAAGCAAGAATAGATGAAAAGAGGAAATCTCAACCCTCGATTTAATTGGCCCATTTGAAATCCTCGATCGAGTAGGAACTGTTGCCTATAGACTCGTTTTACCGCCAAATATGTCGCGTGTTCATAATGTTTTTCACGTATCGATGTTACGTAAATATGTGGATGACCCAAATCACGTTATTAAATTAGAACTAGATGAGATAGCAGAAGATTTAACGTATGAGGAGATACTTGTTAAAATCTTGGATAAGAAGGATCGTATTCAACACTCAAGGGTTATACCTCAAGAGTTAGAATCTGAAATGAAGTCAAGGTATCCTCACCTCTTCTTGGATACCGTGCACGTGACGCAAAATTTCAAGGGGAAAATTTCATAAGGAGGGGAGATTGTGAGACCCCAGATTTTATGAATAAAGATTTAAATTTCTCGAAATATTTTTTTTAATATTATGGTGTGGATTTGATATAATTTTATAGTTGTGGGTAATATTTATAAATTTTGCAAAGTATGCAAGTTGTTATATAATATTCGATTGGTCGGGGAATATTCGTTTTAACGGAGAATATTCGTACGACGACACAATCATTGGTGCACCCCGCAATGGAATTATTGTCGGATTGAGAAAATGACAAAAATATTTTATGAAAATAACTGTAAGACCCCAACTTTTAAGAATAAAGATGAATTTTCTATAATTATCATTTTTGAATATTATGGAATGAATTTAATATAATGTTATAGTTGTGGGTATTATTTATAAATTTTGCAAAGTACGCAAATGGATATACAATATTCGATTGGTCGGGGAATATTCGTTTTAGCAGGGAATATTCGTACGACAGCACAATCATTGGTGGACCCCAGAACAGAATTATTGTCGAATTAAGAAAATGACAAAAATATTTTATTAAAAATAACGGCGGAAGTTTTACCGTTAATACTGTTGAACTAATCGGTAGTAAAAGTATAGTAATACGCGTGGTTGCATAGTAGCACACGGTATTGATTATTGATGCTTACGTGAGAAGTCATTCAGTTTTATTCAATTATTATCGATATTTTATATATTATTAAATCAATAATTGAGATAACAAAGTTATTGATATTATTATTTACAATATTAACGATGTCTAGAAGTTCTGCCAAGAAGAGGTTTGGTCACCTAATTGCGCGCCAATAGGGAGAAATATTTATTGAAAAGCCCCCTCTTCCTGGGAACGACCTGGTCGATTAATATTGTGAATTATAATAAAGGTGATAAATGTTGTTAAAATTATTAAGGTGATTTTTATGAAGTTTTGTTTATTTTATAGACCCCCATTTACCCATTTTTTTCAAAGTAATCGGTAGAAAGTTTTTTTGGTATATATTTATATATATATATATATATATATATTTGGTTGGGGCCACTAGTGAAGGATTTTGGTGGAGGAATTTTCAACCGTGAATGGGGTGGAGTGATGAAGTGTGGGTGTGTGAGAATAGTAAGTATTTATATATATTAAATGTGGGTGAGTGGGTTCTGGTGTGTGTGAATAATAGGTTTATATATATTAAATATGGGTGAGTGGGTTGTGGTGGAGGATGAAGTTTGGCATGATATATGATATGATTTTCAAGCTTGCACCTTATTGGTTGAACAAACCAATAATGCTATCAAACATGTGCATAAAGCCATTTTCTCAAACTTGGCGTGTACTAGTTTTTTTCTTCTTTCTAATTGGCACAAAGACCTTGACAAATGATGCATAGGTGGTAGAATTTTTCTAATATAACATGTGTTATATTATATATATATATATATATATATATATATATTATAAAAATTTGATTTTGAAAAATCTAGCGTATGATTTCAGCCAGTGAATTACACAGTGCCTTTCCATTCTCCTATAAATAGAAACTCATTCCTTCATTATTTCTTACGAATTCACTGAAACTCTAGAGAGAGAAAATTATAGAGAGAAAGAAGAAAAGTATTCTGCTACTTCCCTACTCTTATATCCAGTTTCTTTTACGGTAAGGGATACTATTTATTTCTTTCTTTCGTATTCATGAAGAGAACTTATGTTATTCTATTCTTTATTATTCTGTTGAAATAACCTGTATACGCGGGCTACCCTATACTTGGTGAAATTCTTCTGTTATTCCATTCTTTATTATTCTCGCTGAATATCATGTCTACGCGTTTTTTCGCCTGGACTGATTCCGCCTTTATTATTCTCGCTGGAATATCCTCGTGCATGGCGTTTTACGCCGGACCGGGTTCCGCTTTATTATTCTCGTTGGAATATCCTCGTCATGCAGTGTTTTACGCCGGACCGGTTCCGCCTCTATTATTCTCTGGAACATCACGCTTGCATTTAATTTTGCCTCGACCGGTTCCGTATTTATTATTCTGTTGGAATAACTTTGTCTATCTGCAATCTGCATGCATGGTGATTTCTTTTGTTATTCCATTCTTTATTATACTCGGTTGGTTAAAGTTTTTTCTTATACTCCATGGAATTAGTGGAATATCCTTGATATTTGCGCTTTCATCCAAAGATCTTTTCATGGAAATATTCTTCTGAGTATTCTTAAATTTTACTCTACAAAAAAGTATCATGTTGACAATTTGGACGATATTGGCTCCTGGACAAATTAATTCTTGAACTTGTTTTATTGAATTCTTATATCATTGTCATCATCCTCATGTTTATTTTATGTTGAAAGTCATCTCAGTGGCTGTAGTAGCATAGATGGACTCCGGTATGATTATGACCAGGATTATTCTAGTATAATCATGGCCGTAATGTTATAAATGATGTGGTAAAAGCCCTTATTCGCCTGCGTAGTGCATTAATGGACAAATTGTTGGCATGATCATGACCATTGAAGAATACACGAATATCCTCGGCCAGTAGTGCATGGATAATTTGTGGTTGTGATACTAATGAATATCCTCGGTCCGTAGTGCGGGGATGATGTGGATTATTTATTAAAATTTGAGTCCCAAATGATAAAAGTGATGAAAAACCTTTTTAAATCATAAAAGATAGTAGATTTTATTCTCTACTTGACTCTTTTAATGGATTACTTGTTCCGCTGCAGTTAAACTTGATGTCTATTGTATTTTATCAGTTTAACATTATTGAAGACTATTGATAATTTATTCTGCATTATCTTAGTCATAATATTTTTTACTGGGCTAGTTGAGCTCACCCTTTCTTTCACTGTTCTTTTCAGGAAATGAGAATATAGCTGGAACGAATCGGGAAACGGAGTGATGGACCAGATGATAGTATTAGTAGTCCTCACTATTCTGTTAAATAGTGTGACAATAAATGTAATGAGAACTTATTCTGAGTGTGGATATTGTCTAGATGACAATATTTGTATTAAAACTCACAGCATTTGTTTTGTCTTATTTTACACGATAGTTGTATAATTAAGATTGTATTTGTATTCTGTATTATGTATTTGGCGACTGAAGATGGGTGATGTATACCTATTTTGGGGGCGTCTCAATAACGGCGGAAGTTTTACCGTTAAAACTGTTGAACTACTCGGTAGTAAAAGTACAGTAATACGCGTGGTTGCATAGTAGCACACGGTATTGATTATTTATGCTTACGTGAGAAGTCACTCAGTTTTGTTCAATTATTGTAGTAATTATTGCATAGTATCTCACGTTATTTGATTCAATTATTGTCGATATTTTATATATTATTAAATCAATAATTGAGATAACAGAGTTATTAATATCATTATTTGTAATATTAACGATGTTTAGAAGTTCTGCCAAGGAGAGGTTTGGTCACCTAATTGCGCGCCAATAGGTAGAAATCCTTATTGGAAAGCCCCCTCTTTCCTAGGAACGACCTGGTCGATTAATATTGTGAATTATAATAATGAGTATCTTTGGCTTATGTGCATAGATGAACTATTTATTGGTATGATTATGACCAGGGATCATTCGGTATAATCATGACCCGTAATGTTATAGATGATGTGGTAAAAGTCCTCATTGGCTCGTAGTGCATTGATGCACAGTTATTGGTATGATTATAACCAGGGATTATTCGGTATAATCATGACCATTGATGATTACATGAATATCCTTGGGCGTAGTGCAGGGATAATTCGATGATGTGGATTATTTATTAAACTAAGTCTCACCGATAAAATATTGATTATACATTTTTAATTCGTAAAAGATAATAAATCTCTACTTGACTCTTTTAAAATACAGTTGTATGTCTTTGGCCTGTAGTGCAAAGATGAATTGTTAATGAACATCTTTGGCCGTAGTGCAGAGATGAATTTATTAGTATGATTATGAGCAGGAATTGTGATTTGGTATAATCATGATTTTTAATGTTTCAGGTGAAGATAGGTGATGAAAATTATCTTCATCCTGGGTGCGAAGAGGAATTTAGAATCATAATTATGATTATGAGTTATTCATATGATTGTGGACAAGAATTATTGATTGATGTTACAGGGATAAAACATTATTGGTGGACTTTTAACATGAAGAAGATAATAGATCTGATTGTCTATTTGACTCTTCTAATGGATTGCTTCGTTCACTTATAACTATGGTTGAAAAGTTTTATCATCTACCATATGTTCTAAATTTCCGATTTATTATGAAGATGAAGGCTATTGATGATGTAAATTATCTTTAGTCATGATATTCTTTATCTTTGGGTTAGTTGCTCACCCTTTTGCTTCACAATTCCTTTCGGAGTAATAAGAGTGTAATTGGGTCGAAATGGGGTAACAGAGAAATAAACGTTGGTCTATAGTCGCTTGAGGTTCTCCTTAAATAGTATGGAAATAATTTTATTGAGAACTTTAGATAAGTGTGTCGATTGTATACGCCATTTGATATTTAATTTTGGTGAACCGAATAGGGTGAGGTGAACCCAACTTTGGAAGGGTATTTTGCCACTATCATACAAGATGTCTAATGACATACAACCTCGTGTTATCATAAGATGTGGGGTCATGCACATCCACTTCTTTGAGTATATCTACGAAAGCACTACCTATATGATCTTGGAGTTTGGTTGAAATATAATTTTTAATTGCAGACAGTGGAGATAGTTATATGTCGAAGAAGAAGACTCACCATCGGAAAGAACATGATAGTAATCTTCTCATTTTTTTTTGGGGGTCTATTGGGTCAACCAAGGATAATTTTGTGGACATATGATATCTATCATAACCTCGACGCATGGCCTCCCATGTATCGAAGGTTTCTCATGAGCACTTCCCAAAGATTTTAATTTCTAAAATAGCTTTTTGACCTGTACTTTTATATAAAAGTACCATTGTAAGGTTGTGGTCGAAGAACCATGAGAGTTACATACATTTGTATTAAAACTCACAGTTTAACTGTGGTCATATTCTACACGACAGTTCAACAGTTGTATAAATGAAGTTTGTAAATGATTTTTATAGTGTGATATCTAGCGACTCAGAATGGGTCGTGTGGACCTATTTTGGGGGCGTCACAACAATAGTAATGGAGATAACTGAACTTCTTACTGTTGTGGTTGCTTAGGAAATTGACCACTAGACTTATCTTGTAATTATTGTCAATGTTGTTTGAACTTTTTACTGTTGTGTTTTTGGTACTGAGCAATATATTTTGACAATATATTTTGGACAATGTTGACGTGTTTATACTCAGTTAAGGTGTGCAATGAACATGTTTCTGCAGTTTATATTTTGGCATTATCTTTTGAAAATATATTTTGTTCATTGTATTAAACTTGCAAAACTCATTCACAATGATACACACAAAAAAGAACTTCCATTAACCAAGTTGGTTCAATAATTCTTTGACATTGAGTTAACAGAAACATTATAAGACACAAAGCACCCTCAATTTGTTCAATTGTTGTTTTTGCTTTCATTTAACATTTATTGTATTAAACTTACACAACTCATTCACAATGACACAGCCAAACTGTTTAAACAAGGACTTCCATTAACCAATTTCAACAATTTTTTTGACATTGAGTTAACTGCAAGCAAAATTACAGTACATTACAATTCACAACACTACCAATTCATCTAACCATTTTTCTACCTAAGTAACATAAAAGAAATACAAATGAATATAACTAATAATAACACAACAATGCACTTCTTATTCAAATAATCTACTTCTTTAATTTGTTTCACAGAAACTTTATCTCCATTTGACTTCAATTTCTTCAACTTATGAACCAATTCTTTCAATTTAGATACCCCTTCAATTTGAGGAAATTTATCTGGTTCTTTATTTTCCATCTACAAAAGTTTGTTCTCTCTCTTCAGATCATTTATGACCACATTTGTCCTCTCACACATATGTGGGTCATGCCATACAAAGAACCCACACCCTCTTTTCTAAATCCAAAACATTAAAAATTAAAAACATACACGTAAAACCCTTTTCCAAACACTAAATCAAAATAAATTATAGACATTTACTCTGAATTTCGAGCATGAGAAAAACCTCATGTCAGGATTTGTTTCGCTCCATGAGGTCCACAGAGGAGCTATTAACACACAATAACACAATGGCAGATCTTCGTAATCAACATCAATGGCGTGTCTTCGAGCAGATGATAAATGTGACGCCCCCAAAATAGGTATATAACACCCATTCTGAGTCGTCAAAATACGTGGTACAGAAACAACTACAACTTTATTAATACAACACATAAACTGTGAGTTTAAATACAAATATTGTCATCTAGACAATATTTACACCCAAATAAGTCCTCATCACAATTATTGATACATTATTTTACAAAAATGGTGAGGACTACTAAAACAACTTCTAGAACCGTCATTCCATACCCCGACTAGTACTCGCTACATTCTCGCCTCCTGAGAAGAAAAATGGAACAAAAAGAAATAGGGTGAGCTCAACTAGCCCAATAAAGAATATTATGACTAAGATAATATAGAACAAATTATCGTTAGTCTTCAACAGGAAAAAATCTAATAAAATACAATAGACAATAAGTTTCAGATCAATATTCGCAACGAAAATAATAATTCATAGATGAGTTATGTAGAGAATGAAATCTAATATTATCTATGAATTTAAAAGTCCATCATCAATATTTTATCCCTGTAACATCAATCAATATACATCTGGAATCAAATATTCATCTTTGCACCACAGGGCCAAAGATATTCATCACCGGTCATGTTCATCTCAACACTTGTACATCTTTGCATTACGACCAAAGATATTCATCATAAAATCACATTAATCTTTGCATACAAAGCCAAAGATATTCAATAATATCATCATTTAGACCGAGGATGATGAAAATATTTTAAAGAAAAGCGAATCCAAATAAATAAAAGAATAAATATTAAGGATTCAGTATTTCGGTTTATCCATGTCTAAAAATATCTCATAAATAATCATAGTGGAGTAAAATTCAAGAATGATCAAAACATAGATACAATCAAAGCTAGTATCCATAATAGATATTTTGACGAAAAGAAAAATTTCATTTTTCGATGAATAGTGTCATATTCGTGAATAAAGGTCAGATATCGTGAATAATGTCGATATCGTGAATAAGAACTCCAGACACAAAAAGTTCCAAATTTGATTAAAAGTTCAAACCAATATTTTGGCATAATGATATTAAAGAAAATAATATCATTTAAGAAGAAAATAACATCCCTTACCTCGAAAGAATAAGATTTCCTACCGATTATCTGGATATAGTCTTTGAAGGAATTTGCAGATAAGATAAAGAACACTCAAAGTATTAAAATACTAACAAGAATACGCTCGATAATATAGAGAGAAAGAGAGAAAACTTTAGTTTCGTGTGATTTTCAATTCTAACCTAAGCACCCTATTTATAGGAAAATGCTTAGAACATCAAAGCAGAAAATTTAATAAAATATTTATATATTTATATAAATTTTCCTTAGCCCACTTTTTTGGTCTAAACATCAGGCACCAACCCACCAAAATCACAAAAAACATTTTTGTTAACAAAATTATTTAAAACTCCAAAAATCAATTCAGACACAATATACCAAAACTTCAATAATTCACAATAAATAGTCCTTTTATCAGAAAAATTTGAATCTTATGTCCATTTCATAGAAAATTTAATTATCTACAACTTTGTCGAAGAAAGTTTTTCCAAATTCCAAACAGAAATTGACCAAAATCCGTAAACTATGACGATTTTACGTGCTATAATCAAATTTCGATCGAGAAGAATGGCCCACAAACATGTTTAACATGTTTTAAACAATTTTTGTAACAAAAATGCTCTTCCTCCTCATATACTCATATATCCCACATTCATTGTAAAAATATCACCATTATTATATTATTAAAATATAATAATATATTTAAATAAATTATTTTATCGAAAAAGATAAAATATCAATTTTTAACAATTGTCACATTAAAAATTTTCTCCATCTATATCCACATAAAATGAATATTTTTCTCATCATAAAAATCAATAATTAATTATTCACAAATAATATTACAGAATCACAATCTCGACAACGGGGCCGGTTCCCTGGAAAGGGGGCTTTCGAATAAGGATTTCTCTCCTTCTTGCCAAGCAATTAGATGACCAAACCTCTCCTTGATGTAACTTTCTAGACATTGCCAATAATGTTATCTAATAATATTATTCAGATAATATGAATTATTGTCTCGATAATGGAAAATCTTGTGTAGTGACAATTATCAAAATAATGTAAATATAAAATATCAACGTAGCAATTATAGAATCAATAAAATAAAATATTAAACAAAAATTACCGTAACAATTATTGAGTAGGCTTTTCTACGTAGTTAATCAATAATTGGTGCAATACCGCAGCTATCTTCTTGAAAATCATCGAATTATTCTAACAATTATTAATCAGAATAACTACTGCTTAATTATTAATAAACAACTTATACTTGTCGCTTTCTTCATCCAATCATTTTCCGTTATAGGGCCCACATTAATAGTCGCACTGCAAATGCATTTAATATTCCCGACGGTAAGAATATTCCACGACCAAACGAATATTCCCAACAATAATGAATATTTTATAACCACTTGCTTATTTGAAATATTTGCGTATTTTATCCATAACTAACCACATTAATCAAATCAACCCTTACTATTTCAAAATAATAAATAGAGGAAATTCAATTTTATTTATAATAAGTTGGGGTCTTACAATAAAGATGACGACGAACTGTAAGCCATGACGATTCTTCAAGCAATTTCAGAAAGGATGAAGACGACTTGATTTCTTCACTTCTGGTATCACTTTTTTTTTTATCTATTTGATTAAAATGCAATGACTTTTAGGGATTCATTTCTTTTCCTCTCTACAACTAAAGAACAGAATGGTAGAATTAAGACTTTTTTCCCTTTTGTTCTCTCTTCATGCATCGTCAACAAAATATGTCCACGTGTCAGCGACGTTAGTTTAGGTGACATGTTCGCTAATGGAAGGGGCACAATTAACCTAAAATTTGTAATGTCAGTACTTTTAAAAGAAAAAAAATTCATGGGCTAAGTGGGACTTCTGGTAAAACCACAGGGGTATTTTTGTACATTTGTCTTGACCCGCTATGTTGGCACTTTTAAAGTATTACTTCATTAAACTTTAAAAATATAAAATTAACGAACTTTGCTTTTAAATAATTATTAATTGAATCATTCTATCAAATTTTTTGGACGGACGACAAATCATTTTATATATTTTCATACATGATTTTTTTTAAATGAAAAAAATATAAAAATACTGATTTGACTTTTATTATAGTTTGACAAACCCTTTTCCATCTCCTCGAAACAAATTTTGGTATCAAAAAACTTTAATAATTAATTAGGGTAATCTAGTTTAAACTAAAGACCGCGCTAATTTTGAAGATCAAGAAACTGCGTGGAACGAGTGGTGCGGATTTGTCGGTGGTGATCCACGAGAGTAACAAGAATTGAAGCAGTTTGAGCGGGCTTAGAGAAACAGAGAAGTCATATAAAACAGTGTCGTAAACGTGAAGGATTCGAACCAGGTCAGTAAACTCGAAGGTGTACTAGTGGTAATGGGTGGGGAAAATTGACGGCTTGGAGAAACTATCAAAACTAAACATAAAAGTTTTTACAATTTAATTGGCTGAAATTAATGGGTTTAGGGTTCTGATGATGATCAAGGTATACTATTAATAATCAATCAACATAAAGCCTATATCTTAACTATCACTGCCTCACCGCCTGGATTCAACTCACATCGACTCTATTTCAGTCGCTCTCTGCACATCAGATCTGAAAGCACCACCTCTGTCGCTCTCGTCACCACTGTAGAGGGCAAATTCTTCTCTAATGGTTATGACCTCAGGTGGGCGAATTCCGACAAAGACCGCTACTTCCTTATGTCCTCCAAGTTCAAATCACTCATCATCACCGACCTCATCTCTCTCCCCATGTCGATCATTGCCTTCGTCTCCAGTCACGCTGCCGCTGGTGAGTTAATCCTTAGTCACGACTACATCTTCATGCACAAGGACCGAGGGATAATTATTTGACTCAATCCACGTTGGACGGAATGAAAAAGTCTGGGCAGACCGGATATTTAGACTGGAAAATTGGATTTTTTTTTATTTTTTATTTATGATTCTTTTTATAAAATATGATATTTTAGATGTAATTTAAATATATATATAAGAACAGAGTTGTATATAATTCTATTCTTATATATATATATTTAAATTACATCTAAAATATTATATTTGATAAAAAAATTTATTGAAATAAATATTATACATTTTTTGAAAGTCACAAGTAAAAAAAAAAAAAAAATTATTCAATTTTCCTGTCTAAATATCCAGTCGGTGTAGAACTAGTCGGAGGCAATTGTAAGTCAAATTAATATTTAGGTGTATTTTTTTCTTTTAAAAGCCACGTATGAAATTATAAGAAAGGATTTAACGTCCGTCTAAAAAATTTGACAAAATAGTTCACATAATAATTTTTAAAAAGTTCCAATTTTATTTTTTTTAAATTTAGTGGAGTAAAAAGTAGACAACCACAACGGAGTTATATGTTACACCATGTTTTTTCCTCTTTTGCTTTTATAAATTTAGTTATATTATTATTTTATCTTTTTTACTTTAATTTTTTTATATTTTTATTTAGTACTAACTTTTATAAAAAAAAAAATTTATCCCCCACATAATTTATACAATCAACACGTGTGTCACCAAGTGCTAATTTTTATAAATATTTTTTTTAAGAACGGAAGGTTAACTTTTATCCTAAATTCTTATTTCCACATCATCCTAATTAAAAATTGGAAAAAGGAAAAATGATTATAGCCCTATTTCTTTAAACTAAGTGTTTAATTGTTAAAGTTGTTTTCCTATAACTAATCAGCGTTAAAACATGTTTTATAGAATAATATTATCAGTAACTTGTAGTTAATATCAATATTTTTTTCTAAAGAAATTATTAAATCCACAATATAAATTATTATTTTCACAACAAAAATATCACTATAATCTATAACGAATGTTTTCAGCATCGCTATACATTTACAGACACTTTTATTGTGAAAATAACAAAAATTATTGTGAATTTAACAATTTTTTTTATTATTATTATTACATTTGCAATTGTTTATGATATCATAAAAGAGTTAAATGCACTTTGCATCTCCCAATTATACTAAATTTTGTACATTATATATCTTATACTTCAAAACGTGATACTTTGCATCCATATTTTTAGGGACACTCTTTGACCCAAGTATAGAATTTTCGCTTTTAGCAATGAATTTTAGATCTATAAGTAGACATCAAATGACAAATAGTACCATAGAATACAATTGTACATTTGCACTGGAATATGCAATATTGCGCTGAAAACCGTTCCCCTTTATTTATGTTTAATTGAGTTACACACTACAATTATAAGGAAATAATCAAATATAAATAGATGAAAATGTTTATAAAGTCTTTGTTATTGTTCTACCCTTTAAATAATACAAATTCATATTTATCAAATTATTTTAACTAAGAAAATAGCCACAATTCTTTTTATGAATTGTAAAATAACTCAATATCATCACAAATTTATTAATATATTATCGCTATTAAATTAAAGACTTGGGGGAAAATATATATACCATGCCTGGAATTCGCCTTATATATTCACATTAAAATTTTCTTTTTCAGCGTTATTTAAAACATAATGGTGTAAGGTATAATAACATAATTAATTTTGGTGACGAAAGGAAAAGGTTCCAAAAAGCTATAGAAAAAAATTAAATAAATAAAGAGCTAGAACCATGATAACTTGCCAGAAAAAATGATGCCTGTAAAGAAACCGATCTTGACTCCTGCCCTATCCAAACACATTTGTTCCTGTTTGACAGTAAAAACAAAATAAGCAACTTTTTAAGGTCTAAATGCAATTCTAACAAAAATTTAAATTTGATGTATAATTTATTTAGACGAAAGATTGATTGGTTGTATCGGTCTCAATGCATGATAAATGATACTCTATATTTTATTTTTCTCTAATTATTTATCGTTCCAGAATTACCCCTCAAGATGAAAGAAAGAATGAGATAAGTATGGTAATATCATATTATATTTAATGTTATACCTTAATTCTTATGCACAACTCTAAATAGACATATATTAAGATTAAGAGACTAGAAGGAGGGAGTATAGTACAACTGTACAACCAACCAATATTTTGTCTAGATAAATTATACTACTACAATCTAGTTACTTCTCTATCATTTTCCTTCTCATAATCATAAATTTTGTTACAGTTTATTAGTAAAAATTTACATTGCCTACAAGAAGAATTAATTCAGAGACTAATCGTAGAAAAAAAAAATACTAATGCAATTGATATGAAGTTACTCGAACAGAAAAGGTGCCATATTAGTTGGGCAATGAACAAAAAGACATTGTTCCGAGAAGCTGAACAAGAGGGTTCCAAGTCCCAACATACGCTACTGACACTTAATTCTATGCCAATGAAATTAATAGGCCTAACAAATTATCAGCCAAGAGTACATGCAAAAAGTCGGAAACATTATTTCATTAAACTTGCCAGATCAGGCTCTTAGAAATCCCTAAACGAACTGAACTGACTTGTATATCATCACAATATGAAAAACTATTTATACAAAGGAAATGCTATGATTGTAATTTCAAACTTCCAGAACAGAAAGGTCATGGTAGTACAAAATTTGAGGATATATACTCTCTCTCTCTCTTGGTGGGGGCAAATAGGGCACCAGGAACCTTCCCAAAGAGAACCACTTTTGTCATGGTTCATGGAGACCGAGGATGATATATGCGTGCTACAAGACTATGAATTACACACTGAACCAGAATAATATGTCAGAAAACGCACCTGTGCACGCTTCAATTTACATTTTGTACTTCATGAAAATTCAGTGTCAAGAATATTTTATCGGCTTCACCTGTGAAGTTTGTTGTGCCTGATAGATAAGAGCATGGAATTAGTAAGTGCTACTGTATTCAACAAACCAAGGGAAAAGATATCTCGGTCTCACCTGACAGAAGCATTAGTTCTCATCAGGAATTCAACTCCCACCAGTTTCAGTGTTTTTTGCCTGCAACTGCTGTAATTCATCACTAGGAAAAATTTCTAACTGCAAAGATGGGGCTATATCCTTCACATGTAACCAAGTCAGCTGCCAGAAACTGTCCTCTCCATTATCATTACCTGGCACAAGGATCCCACTAGTCTTCATGACAAGCAGGGTGTTCTTCAGGAGCTCTGGGATTAATTCATGAATCTTCTCGCTTTGCTTCCCTCTAAATTTCACCTTCATATATCTCTCCAGACTACTAAGAACACCCAACCATATTTTAGAGAAGGACGGCAACTGCGAGAGGTGCTTTAGTGACTGTAAGAACACTTTTGACGAGAGTTTTAGGGATAAAACAAGTGATCCTTCCATGTTACGGTAGTCCTTGGGAGAACTCTCCGCAATTTCTAACAAGTCATCAAGCAATGTGAAGATCACCAGATCGAAACACTGCAACCACAACTCATTTGGTAGATGGATCTCATCCACCCCTATCAGGCTCCTCTGTAGTATCAAAATTGCGTGATTCCTGACCTCTTCTCTCTGATCCAGGCACACTTTCCTCACTCCCTGTACCAGCCTAAGCCACATCTCCCCAATATCCTGATACATTTTAGTAGCAGCCTCTTCCCCCACGGCTTCCTTGGTCTTGCAAGACCAGCTCACTAGGCAAGCCACTGAACCTGCCATCAAATCCAAAGATCTAATTGACCGATCGATATTCCCAACTCGGGACTCAGCAAACTGCCTAGCAGCATTCATACAGAACACATAATTTGCTGGCAACAGGTGAGCTCCATCAGCCATAATGAATTCTAGTGCCTCAAATCCCACTTCAGATGCATCTGGATGTCGAGCTGTGATGGAAAGCAAGGAGGTGATTGTACGCCAACCCGCATGAGATCTTATCTGCATTGCATTTGTTTTCACCAGGCGCATAACCTCCTGTGTAATGTGTTCACAATAAGCATCAGCAACCCGAGCATCAAGTTTCAATACCAGTTGCAGAGACTTGAGCAAGTCATCAGTCAAGTTTTCCTTGTAAGGAAGAAGCCTCTGACATATGCGTAGAAGGCCAAACACAGCCTTCTCCACTAAAGTGCAGGGCATTACAGCTGACTGAACAACATTGGCTATGTGCTCATAAACACCCTGCCAGAGAAGCATAATTCTGTCCCGGTTATTTAGTGTGACTGCAATCATTAATTCCAGACAAAAAATTGCAGTTTCTTCATCTTCCAGAAAGTTATTTCCCTTGTAGGATCTCCCTGCAGCTGAGATGAGGGCACGAACAAGCTGTGATAGTGACTCAGCTTGCAGAAATTTACTTTCACTGAAAATGCAATCAATTTGGCACTTCTGAACTGTCTGAAGAGAGACTTGATGAGCAGCAAGATGTTCATCAGTTGGTTGCGGAGCAGGTTCTTCTGTATCAAGATATAAGAGTTGGCTGAACCGGCCCATCAGACTCGATGATCTCCTAGGAGCCGCTAAGGATGACGTGTGGGATATTGTTGGTGGGGAACCCAAAGTAGATTTCCTGTGCTCCATATCAGGAGGAGGCTCCAAATCATCAGCTGCATCACTAGCAAGACGAGCAGGGAGAAGTCCTATTCTGTGCAAGTTTAGCACACAGTCTAGAATGTTTTTCCAACCAGAGCGGATATAATCACCGTATCTGTTCGCTATGGTAAAAACTGCTTCAGTTGCCATTCTAGCTTTAGCATCATCCCCAAAAGTAATGATAGATTCTTCAACAGATAGTGGAAGCAAAAGGGTTGTGAATTTACAAAGAGAGACAACCAGATCATCTAGTACTTCACTTAAATGATAGCAAGCTGCAATCTTAGCAACTGCTAAGAATCCATCAATGCATGTTTGTAAAACATCATCCTGAACCACATTGTCAAAAACCACAGATAAAGCAGCAATAGTTGGACCCGATAAGATAGCAAACATGTCATGGTCAAGGTGCTCTCTAGAATCACAGGTGATGAATGGAGCAGCTTGTTTGGATTTGTGCATTAGACTGAACCAGTAGCTAGAGGTCATCAATGGAGGAGAACCAGAAGCTTGCTCTGGGGTCATCCGGATCTCATTCTCACATATTGAGTGATAAAGCTCGGACAGGTATTCACGAGGAAGATCATTCCCCCCATTTATGCGCCGATTGTTACGAATAAAATCTTCTTCTGTCATCTTCTTCTTAACCTGTGCATTGTGTTGATCTGTGTTGAGCATTATAACGGAATATGATAGTAGGAGGGCTGCATCTTTGTTGAGCAGAATATGGGGTGATTGCTCATAATATCTCTCGGCAAATGCCTCAAGGACCCTCTGTATCTTTTGTGATTCTCCAGGCAATCTGAAAGTTTCCAAAAAAACACGTAATGCAATGTCCAAATTCATGTCTTGAAAATCAAATGTGCGCGCAAATTCCTGAAGCACTTGAACACAAAAATCGTCATGATTTCCCAGATAATCCCCAATAAGAGTCTTATCTAACCCAGTTGAGAACCTGAAGAAACATGCTACACTTTGGGGATCAGGTTTATCAGGCAACAGATGCATTTCCTGAAGAAACTCAAGACCTTTCTTAGGTTCCCGGTTAAAGTGATCAACTCCAATCATCATTTTTCTCTTGATATACTTCATCTTATGGACAAATGGCACCCAATTATTAGGGTTGTCATAGTTAACACATTTCAACTTCCAAAAAGATTCATAATCTGTAAAATTTATTGAAGCCTGTTTTGAAGCTGGATACTCACTTCCTATCCTCTCGGCCATACCCTGTATCATGGCAACCAGACCATCCAAAGCAAGAACATGCATTGCAGATAGAGGTCTGTTAACTGGAAATGCACTTTTTGAAAGTAGGTTGGCAAGGTCTTCGAAAACATTGTTGCAGGATATGTCACAGTCAAAGTTGGCATACATCTCAGACATAAATGTTGGTTGCCTGCAGAGGTCAACAAGAGTTTCCATAGCAACCTCCTGCTGTTGATATGAAGCTCCATATTTGCTTTGTGCAATCCTCAAAAGAACACAAGAGAAGAAGGCTTCAAGTAGCAGTTTTAGCTTGATACGCAGATGATGATACAAATTGAGAACGATGCTACATACTGTTGAAAGAATTAATGGAGGCATTGACAAACCAAACCTCATTAAATTACGGAACAATTCATCTTGTATTAAAGCCAACAATTTAGGGTGATGTCCAATAGAAGCCCCACCCAATTCAATTGCCGAATTGATTAAGCCCAATGCAAATAGGGGCAAGTCTTCATCATAAGCTATAGGATTCGATTTAGGACCAACTCCAATGTCTTCTATAACATTCAAAAGAGAACATAGGAAGTGTAAAATTTCCACCATGCATGGTATTCCATATGGCTCCATCATAAGATCCCCTCCAGTTTGAGCAACCTCCTTCCCCTGACCAGCGTCAACTATGTTTCCACCCATCTTTCCTGTTGATGTATCCATGGAAACATTTGAAGCAACTTCAGCAGGAGGTGTCCTATCATGATAGTCTGAACTGACATGTCCGTTATCTTGTTGTATAATCTCAGAAGTGCGATTCCAATCTGGTACACCAACCTGCCAAAAAACACAAGCTTTAAGAAATTGATAGGGAAACAACAAAGAAGCTACTTCAATTTAAGAAAATTATGATGAAAAGCACTTCTTTTGCATCACCACTAACCCATGCATTTTTCTTTTAGTATTTTCTTTTAACAAGCATTCAGCACCAGTAACCATAAATGCCGGATCGTGCGCTTCACCCCTAGGAGACAATGGCTAAATAATTACCATAAAATGCTGAACATCTAGTTTATGAATTCAAGTCTAGAAATCTAATCACAATCCCCTACTAACCATGTCCCACTCCCACCTATCCGAATTCTGAAATGACTGCAAAACTACCAGATCAGATTCAAGGAGTTCCTACATCATTACTGGAACATGGACCTGGCACCAACATCTTAACATGGTGCTGCCAAATATTTTAAGTTGAAGTATATCTTCCATAAGCAAGAAACTCGGACCATTACCTCTTTGTTGACATGAGATTTGCCTCCTTGAGTCAATGCTTGTTCTATGTTGTCAATATCTGACAGATGTGAGAAAATACACCTAATCAACTCATGCATTGTGTGGCGTGCTATTCTCTGCAGCAACTCACCTTTAGAGCTTGCCTGATGAACTACACGAAAGCAAGTATTTACTATGTTACATACATGCTGGTTACTCAGCTTAAGTGATGCCTTATTCTTCATGCAGGCCAAAAGAACCTGAAGTATCTTCATTAGTACCACTTCCTCAGAGGCAGGATCAGTAACCTCAAACCGACAACTTGTCACAGCATCAACTATCAGGTGCAAAGCTTCGTCTACATTCACAGTATATAAATCAATTACTTCCAGGGTTAAGATTTTGTAGACTGCTGATAAAGCAACACCGGTAATTGGTGCACCAGTTTCATCAGATTGAATCACATCCAGAAATGGCTTGAGGTACACAACTGGATTGATTGTCTGCCACTGATGCTGCCATGAGAATATTTTTTTCCGCAGTTCCTTGAATGAATGGATGAGAGAGTGATCTAGCCGATCATCATCTGCCGTATAACGAGCTCCCCATCGAACATTTCTCCTCATTACAGCCAAAACTGCACCTATTTCTGAATTCACCATTAATGCTAAAGCACCTCTAGAAGGCCTACAGGAACAGTCCTTGAATTCTCGAGCAAATACATTGACATCAGACTGATCACTTAAGCAACCCATGATCAAACTTTCTAAATGCACTTTACTTGATTGATGAACCACAACCAGCACCCATGCAAAGAGCAGTCTAACCTGGCCTGTTCTTAACCTTCACAGTGATTGACAAAGAAAATCATCAAAAAAGATGAATGTGAAAATAAATTAACCAAAAACTTCAGAACATCAAGCAGATAAATCTACCAAATTAAACTGAGACATGCTGTGTGGATTTCAAACATAACATATATACTACTGACAATATCTCTCCCTGACCTGGAACTAACCTCTATCAAGGTTAATAAGCTGAATAGTTTATTTATTATTTTAAATTAAATATGTGAATCAGTCAAGCTGAGTGCATGCAGACTTTAGAAGATTCATTTAGGAATGACTTCTTCAAAAATTGTTACCGTATTACATTATCTTCTTTGTCAATTAAATGTTTGCTTACATGCAATTTTTACAATGATGAACTTGCTGAACAGTTACAGATGATCAGAAGTCAGAACCCATCTTTCTCGACTTAGTTGATTAAATATATTTTTACTCACAACGCAATAAGGACAAAATACTTTTTCAATGGATTGGAATCATATTGGATTTTCAATTTGTTGGAATCAACTAGCACAAACACATATATTGGCAATTTACGGTATTTTCATAGACAAAATGAATCGCAAATTACTTGTCAAAAATAAATTTCAAAGATAAAATGAAAAAATAAAACACAATGCTTCATAGTCACAGTACCCTACCAGATCTAACTAAAACATATATCAACTCCCCATTTTTAAAAAAAAAAATATTTTAAATTTTGATAAGTATGTCAATTCCACAATTGAAGGTGAGAAATTGTAACTTAATAGTTGAGAATCGGCAATAAGAACTTAATGAAGATAATTCTAAAATGGGTCAACTGAATCACGGCAAATTAGATTAATCTGATGCGATTTGCTAGAGCGAGGCAATTACTAATAAATTGGGCGTACGTAGGCACTGGGAATGACCGGATCGAGAGGAAAGGACGTACCTTTTGTAATTCAGCAACCAAGTTGAGAGAGCTCTCTGGTTCTGGGAGCTTACAGAGGCGACATAAATCTGAGTTTCTGCATTTTCAATTGAAATAAAGAAAGAAAGGCCAATTCTTGGAAGAAGAAGCTCCCGACTTTGAGAAACGTTTTAAAAAATGATTGTATATTATTAAATATAATATTAAATATTTGGGAATTGTTAAATTTATAATATTTTTTGTTATTTTCATAATAAAAGTGTCGCTGTAGATGTATAACGACGGTATAAGATCTATAACGATACTTTTGTTGTGAAAATAATATTTTCAATTGCAAATTTAATAATTTTCTAAATATTTATATTGTCCTTGTATTGAAGAAAGATTAATATTGAAAAAATAGTAAGAAAACCAAAGTTAATACTTAGAGTAATATTAAAAATTGAGCAATTAATTCTTATTTGGAATTCTAAAACATCATATATTAAGGGATAATTTTATTTTTTTTCTAAAACGTGGGACGGAGAGAGTAGTTTGGAAAGCATAAAAAAACATACAAGAAGAAAATTACGAACAATCAATACTCTATTTTATGTTATTTGTGAGTTTATAAGAAAAAAGAATATTGAAATAATATAATTTGGGACATGAATTTTATTGTATTGTAAATAAATAGTAACAGAGAAATTTTGAAAGATGTGTTTTTTCTCTTTTATTTTTTATTATTTTTTTTAATTTTTGAGAACCAATACTGAAAGGAGTGGTTTACTTTCTTATTCTTTTTGTAAAGCCGGCTAAATTATGACTTTATCTTGATGTGGGATGCACTCAAATACGTGACTTTACACGATCAATAATGCTACAGATATAAATTATTTTACAAACGATTGATGTTGTATATTTTATTTTAGTATATTGATTAATAAATTATTTTAATATAGTATTCAATATCATATAATATGTTGAAGTAGAATATGTCACATCAACAGTTTATAAAATACTTTTATCTCTACCATTATTCTTCCGGATATACATTTAACATTAGGCTATCATCTCCCTCTAGATCTCTAGTTTCTCTTTTCATTTAAATTTGAAACTTTTTGGTAGAAGTAACTAAATTCTCTATCCTTATTTTTTTTTTCTTTTCTCTCGTCTATTGAACAGCAAAAATAAATAGAAAACAAAAAAAAATCATTTTCTTTTATTTTTTGCATGATTTAACATTAATGTAAACATTTTTTTTTAAACATTAAAACCTTTATATAGTAAGATCAAAGTAGAGGCCTACAATGTTTTGTCTTTTGTTATATTTTTATTTTGATTAAAACCGGCGACACCAGACCAACAATAAATAAATAAATTATCTATTTCCTACATTTAATTCTCCTTCTACTACCATCTCTTTCTCCCAAATAGGATAGAAGATGCATTATTTATGCCTATTCCATTTTAATCGCCGATAATAATAATAAAATAAAATAAAAATGACAACTTTTTATTTTAGAATAAAGGAGGAAAGGAAAAGACAATGTTCAATTAATAGTTTAGTAGTGTCAAAATAACAAATTAAAACACGTGTTACAAGTCAATCTTTACTTTGTTCATTTATTATTCATTTTTCTTTTTCCTTTCCAAATACTAGTAAAAGTGTGTATATTTTTAAAATTATTAATCTCTTACTATAAAATGTATCATTGGTAAAACAAGGTAGGTGCTTCCACTACCAACATCTTGTTCAGATTTATTAGAAAAGGCCTAATGACTTTCCTCTTTTTTGGGTCCGCTATTTTATTTATCATTTTATATGAAGAAGATGATCTACACAGGTGTTGGCATAGAGTGTATTTATTTGGTAATCCTCTTGAATTTATTGATCAGGGAGGGGGGTTTATGAGGAGGGGAGGGAGAGCCAATAATGCCTAGTTGAAAAGGATGAAATATGAAAGGGGGGAAGTTCGAGAACCTCTCTTAATGGGATAACAGAGTGCTTAAAGCTCAAACTTAGATCAACTAGCCAAGCTTCGAGATGCATGTAATTGTAACCAACACGAGCAGAAGGAAGATGGTGATGTGGTGGATAGGAAAATTCAACAGGAGGTGGTAGGGCCTAGGGGATTGATTATCTTCAGCTTCAAGTAATGAATTAATGAGTAACAGTATTCTTGGGCAATTTGGTCAACCAGATTACTGATTTTAGTCTGCTCAATTTGATCAAACTTTATGTCTGACTGCCCAAATTAAACTTGCTTCAATCCTTTTATGAAGCTACTTTGCTTTAATCACGTCTAGATACACTTTATTTTTATCACTTGTTTTTTCAAATAAGCGACAAGATGAAAAGAAAGAAAAAAAAAACAAAGACAAATGAATCTGGGGTCAATGTTTATTTCAAATGGACTATAAAAATGACTCCACCCACCAATAAATTATGAAGCTGTCATTGCAGTTTTGTACAAAGAGATCTAGTGTTCAGTCATTTCACTAGCTCTCGGGCACGATGGATGCCTAATAGCAAGGTATCACATTTAAAAAAAGGGATCTGAACTACATATTCAAACACAACTCATCGGACTTCCTAGTCCTACTCCTACCACTGTAGAGAGGTTAAGAGCAGCTGATATAATTATGAAGTTGCCCCCCCCACCCCCCACTGTCATCCCAGCAGTACCTGAGGCTTTACAATTTACATATGACAAATTAATTTCTTGATAAATGGTTTATAAAATCCTTAGAATTAACAATTTTCCAGGATTCCAAAGTTACAAGTTATAATTGAAAAGTTGGTCGTAACAGAAGCCCAATCTCCAGGTGAATCCGTAAAAGATTGGGTCGCACAACAGCCAACTAAAACAAAAACTGAAGACGACTAGAAATGCAAAAGCATAGGACCCAACCAAACGGAGAGACTGGTATATACAGCACAATCTTCTCTTCGCAAATATCACTAAGATTCACCATCTAAGCTGGCCTTCTCCTTAAAACTACTAGATTTAGAGCACTCGAAGCTGAGCAAGAAAAGCAGCACATAGATCCAGAAAGAGAAATTGCGGTCCCTGAACCCTTTGTAGATCAAGCAGATACTTATCCTCGCGAGTTTTGTAAAGCTGAAAAAAGATCGTCTTGTATGATATCCATGAGCACATGGCATGGCAATTCACGAATTAATAAAGCAAAACACACACAAAATTAACACTGAGCAATACAGAAAATATGGCTGTATTTATATATAAAAAAAGAAGTCTATATTATATTACAAAAACATACTTGTAATAATTTTTAAATAAGTCATAATTGTAACTCACATGCAAAGCTTTTTCCACAAGATGTTATTCATACCACTGACATCTGAAGGCTACCAATCAAATCACAACCCAAATTTGGGGGTTCTAATTTTGTACCGGTGAAAACATAATTTTGGGCCTTTTGCATACCTGAGCTACTGATCTCGGATATAACTTTGTGGTGTGTGATAGGAAGTATATTAGTGTAGAAAGGGTGGGGGGTGGGGGTGGGGGTGGGGGGGGGGGGTGGGGGAAGGCACAACAAGGGACCAGAAAATGGATACAGCTAATAATAATGAGCCAGAAAAATACAATTAACTATTTGCAACATTGAAAGTAAAGCTGAAAGTAACATAGCAAGAGTAATAACCTGGACTTCAAACTTGACCACGTTTGGCAATCTTGTAGCACCATCACTCTCAATGATGGTGGATTCATCCCCAAAGTAATGATTACTGTGCATAGAATTGTTTACCATGCCTTCATGATGCCCAGGAATGCCAGGAATCCACCTGCATTTCATGTTGTAGTGTCCTATCTTTTTCCAGCCCACATTCAGTTCTTGCAGAGCTTTGAGAACTTCTGTCATTATCTCACGTGGATGAGCTCGAGACTGTCAGAATGTCAAGATTACAATCAGGGCAATTATTTTATCACCCATATTACTCAAAAGTCTTAATTACAGAAACCTCTTAAGAAAGCTTTGAGCTTTCCAGCATGAAATGCCAGTCTGCTCAGTAGGCTTTCTAACATGTAAAGTAGGCTTTTTCCTATACTCACTAAAGAGATAGACAAACTTGCAGAAACTTAACCTGAAGTCCAAGAGCCCATTTCCTGTCAACAGGAAACTGTGGTCTTGCCCCTGTTCCTTGGTAATCCATATATCCTGGAATTCGCTGCGCTACAATTGGAGATGCAGGCTCATTTGAACTCATCCGGTTAAAACCATCCTGTAAGATAAGCATAGAACTTCTAATAAAAAGATCATAACATAAATGGAAATACAGGCAGTAAGTTTCATATATAGCATATCTGTAGTACATACACTTCCAATCCAGCATAAGGGAGATTTTATCTACCCGCGCGGGGGCTGGCGGGGGGGTGGGGGTGGGGGAGGAAGAGATACCAAAAACATGATGCTAATGAAATGAAGATAACATGTTCCTTAAATAGTTTGTAAGGGTAATACTTAAGGTGATACCCATGTCACTTAGGTGGGAACCATGGGACAATTAATATCGACCTTCAGCGGGAGGTTTAGTGCAACAGTTTAACTTGAGCAAAAATAAACTTACCATGGACTCCTGAAATTCAGCTCCAAGATAGCCACTGGAAACACGGAACCGGTTGTCTAATAGCAAATAGTACGCAACAGTTCCCTGGAATGTATGCAACAAATTAATAACCTTTTTATCTCAGAAAGATGACAATCACATACCTACCTCATTTTGAACTCGGTTGCGAAGAGACTCAACAAGGCTACTCCTGTCAAATCCCATCTTTAACACCTCTTGAAGAATCTCTTCATCAATCTACAATCAGAAAAATTAATGAATCAACACAGAATACTCAAAAAAGATTCATTGTATTTAGCAGAGTTATGCAAGCTCACACCATCACATGTCCACAGACATGTATATCATATGTTCAATAACAAAGACAAAGAACAAATAAATATGCAGCATAACAAACATCATTGTGCATACATATTTACACTTGAAGAAGTTCAAAATGAATATTACTAGACATTGCATTTCTTCTTTTGTGAAATATGCTCCTAGAGAAAGAAATAGTTGCTACAAAACTACAACAAGATTCACACGATCAACAACCCATGAGTAAATACAAAATCAAACTCTTATGAGCTGAACCTCTTCTCAACTTGTCCGTACAGCAAAAAACTCAGTAAAATGATTCTTACAAAAAGTATTAACCACTATACAATGCATCTCTGGTGAATAAAGTAGTCAAGGTACCTTTTTTGCTTGTTGCATCGTATCTGGTGGAGGCACCGCTAAGTAGCGAGGAAGATGAGATTGAAACCATGGGTGCATACGAATCTCAGGAATGGTCATGCGCTTCATAGGGTCAACCACAAGCATCCTTGGGATCAAATCTCTTGCACCAGGCGATAAATGGCTGGGAAGAGTATATATTCCACCCTGGGGTACAACTTAAGACAATGAGCAAGGATAAAGTACTTGCAATCTCCATTCAAATGGTGATGAAATTCATAATTTCATAGTGCCTATGATGTTCATCAACTCGAGAAGATTCATAACTACACATAAAATGGAATCAGATATGCAGGTCCAATATAAATGAGTCCCACAATGGACCCCATGGTACTTATAATATGTTAGTGAAGTCCAGTAGATAGGTTAGTGGTTAAGCCTTCATGGTGTTAATGTGCTATAGGGTACTATTTTCTCAATCAACAATATTCACCAATATCTAGGTAATCTGACCAAGGGAGCAAAAAGGAACGAACCGAGCCAGATCAAATATAGTTTGGGAGGAGGCTAGAATCATGTGTACCAATTGATACCATCCGAGACATCTTATAATTGAACTGATAGTTAAGTTGGATAAATGCTTACGAGGGAATCCAATTTAACTTTTTTGTGGTAAACCAACCTCTGGACCGACTGATCCAAACTCAGAAATTTAAAGCCTTAAAGTACAACACTCTTCCTCTACATCTCCAATGTATTATCTCCAAAGCTTATCATGTTATCCACTTGAAGAATGATGGAAAATTGAATTAAACCCAGCATTAAACTCGCATGCCATTCAAGTGGTCAAGTTTTGCTCTATATGTGACTACATGAATTTATGGAAAATTGATTTAAACCCAGCATTAAACTCACATGCTTATTACAGAAAAATATAGAACATTCAATTCAAGAGGCAAAGTTCTGCTCTATATGTGGCTACATGAGTATATAAATATAGGATAAAAGATAAAAACTGCATTGTAAGATTACAATGAAGACTTCAATGGTAAAACAACAATTTATTGGGAAATTTATGAGAAAGACTCATCATCACAAGCAATTAATTGAATACAAGAAAGCTTCATGAAGAACCAGTTGACGGTATTGGAATTCTTCAAAAGACCATGGTAAAAAATTAAAAGGGATGCAGACCCAGTATTCTGGAAAAGACATGATACTGAATCTTCAAATCCGAGAAAAGAAATTTTTTGAAGTAATTACAAGTTTACAACAAATGCTCAGATAGGGCTTGGCTGACAAATACGGGTATAACATAATTTCAATCTGAGGTTAAACAGTGTCGGACAAATATGTAAATAAGCATATATGATGGAAATCACATTAATGTACCTTTATTTTCTTAAAAAGGTTAGGAATGTTTTCATCGTCAAAAGGAAGGGTACCACATAGAAGAGCATACAAGATAACACCACAGCTCCATACATCTACCTCAGGCCCAGCGTACAATTTCCCGGATATAACCTATAAAATTGATGCAAACATAACCTTAAAAATATAAACCTCGGGATAATATAAATTGTAATAACACAAGCAGTTCTCTATTGAAAAATCTCCCTACCGTTTTCCCAATTTCAATATAAAACAAATCTCTCTAAAGTACATCCATTAAGTACATACCTCAGGGGCAGCATAATTTGGGCTTCCACAACTTGTCTTCAGAAAATGACCATCACGCATGATATTGCTTAAACCAAAATCAGCAATCTTGACATTGCATTTCGAGTCCAAGAGCAAGTTCTCAGGCTTAAGATCCCTATGAACCACCATATTTCTATGGCAATACTCGACACCAGAAATTATCTGATTTCAAAATATTGGCCAACTGTAAATTTTAGACATTCTAAATAGTAAAAGAAAAAGATTATATAATTTACATGAAGGAAGAAACACTAGTAGATATCTCGCAGGTGGTAAGACACTTCTACCTGTTGAAAAATATTGCGAGCTTCATCCTCCTGCAACCTTCCCTTCTCCACAATGTAATCAAAAAGCTCACCAGACTTCACATACTCCATCACAACATAAATATCAGTTGGTGTCTCTATAACCTCATACAGACGAATAATGTGGGGGTGCATAAACAATCTCAGTATCTTAATTTCTCTTCTAACTGCAAAAATCAACCACGTCCAAGCCAAGGTAAATACAAAAGAGGAAAAGCCATATTAAATGAGAACCATAAGTGAAAAAGTTAACGTCTATGGCATTAAAGCTAGCTCACTGGCACAATAGCACAAACAACTAAACTCCATATACCAGAAAAAACCCTAAGCTTCCTGGAAAGTAACAACATTTTGTAACGATAAAAAACACTCTCCCATGAATTAGGGCCCTCAACTTTGTGCAATGTCATGATATTGACATACTATCTTACACAAGTTTTATAGCATTAAATAATATAGATCGAACAAACAAAATGAACAACCGAATGGTTGAGTATATGTGATGTCCTCCATAGAAATGAGTTACTTTAATCCCAAATCTTACAAACAAGCAAGCCATCTTAATGGTCAATACAGCACAAGAAGCAAACATGACGCTTGTTAATGAGATATGAGAATTAGTGCATGTGAATGCTCATAATAAGGGAGCATGTTTCAGATTCAGACGGTCCTACCATGAACCTATGATCTCAACCAGATTTGATAACATGCAGTGTTATTCTTTTTCTTTTGTTGGGGGGTGGGGGAGAGTCGGTTGTTACAAGAAATGCAGTGCAATACTCATAAACAGAAACATATTGACATTATCCAACAGTAAAATATAGGTTTTCATTTAGGCATATGCTCCCACCTTTTTCTTCCATCTCCATATTCTTAATCTTCCGACGGTTAAGGATCTTGATAGCGACTTTGTGCCCCGTCAATGCATGTTCTGCAATTTTCACCTTACCAAATGAACCAATTCCAAGAGTTTTTCCAAGCTTATAGTTCCGTAAGAACATGTCCGCACTACTGTTGCCATGCCCAGCTGATCCATCCATTCTCTTGTCCTGAAAAATGGTTCATGAATTAAGATAAAAGCTGAGAAAAAATTTATTAAATGCACAAACATAAGAATATACAAGATATATTCACAAATGAATGTGTGGTAGAACATGCATGTGTAATTAGGATACAACTAAATACAGCCACTTCAGTGGTATGAACTTAATTAACTTAGCAGACACAATTTACGAAATGATAAGAATGCTTGGTTTGAAGTCCCAACTCAAGATAGGGCCACAAACAAGTAGATACTTATGTGTGAAGGGTAACTAACTATATGTGATTTTTCGATAATCCCGACAAATTTATAAACTCAATGATGCTGGATAGTAGAGAAATACAACAGCTTTTGGAAGCATAACACAAGGATCAATAGCATTGGAGCTGTAAAAATGTAGCTTGAATAAAGACTGAGGGTTCAAAGCCCATAAAAGTTCCTAATTGTTTGGCATCAAACCCTAACCCTTGGTTCTTTATCATAATGCCGACCTTTGAAAGATGGCAAGCACCAGCCTTAATATGGCTTAATTATTAATGTTATTATTATTTACTTGCAATGAACTAGATACAAGTATCTATTAGTTTTAAGGAAAAATTAATTTGCTCACTCTGAAAAATGCATCAGATAGAGCGTCACAATTTGCTTTAGTAACTATATAATAAATAAATCATAGTGAATGTATGTCATAAATCAAGAAGATGTGAGCTTGACCAGCATCAGCACATCTGTAAGGACAACATCTATCAGTTCAAAGTAAAGTAGGAAACTTCTATTGAAATTAGCATTTCATTCCTTCTTGCCTTTAGAAAATTTAATGTATAAATCAATTAGTTCCAAGGAAGATCACCGGATCGTCATAATTCATTCATCCGGTTGTGAGCTCGTAAATAGAAAGTAGTAATTATATTCACTTTCCTAATCATTTGTGTTTATATCATGCACCACCTCCTTACAAACATGACATTCCACCTAGATTTAAAAGTTTAGCCTTATTTTTCAATGACCCTAAAAGGAAAGTTGGGATTCTCACTTTGGGATGGATTGATCAGTAGCACCAACGTGCAAATCAAAGTCAAAAGGGATTTTAGGTAAATTCTTCATTCTTGACTGTTGATATTATGTAATAAGGAAATAAAGACATCAAGATCTCAATAATAACAAAATGACTAAGCTTATATAAGTACCGGTAAAATCTTGTTCCTGGGCAGACAGTCTAACAGCCGGAAGCAACAAAATAAAATAATTTGGCAGAAGTCAACATGAAATCATATGTTCTGATTTTTAATCTGGACGAATTATCCAAGTCACACTGACCCTAGTGATTATGCTAATCATAGATACTTAACCAACAGTTTTGGAGCATGTCTATGGGGGCTTAGTATCTCAGCTGAACAATTTACAGGAAAATAATTCCAAGGATACAGCAATATCTGAGTCTAGCTACATTGTAACAAAATGGTGCTTTAGGCTAAAAAGAAAATCATAGAAGTAAGCAATCAAAGTTAACATCTTCTAACTTTCTACATCACAGTTCCAGGTCTTTCAATTTCATAAAATTTCCAAGTAAAAAAAAAAATTAACCAGCAAACAAGTAAATTAAAAGCAGGAAACCAAGTCCAAATCCAATATAAATGGGCAACCCTAAGTCAATAAACATATCCATACGATTACAAAAGAGATCCAACAAAACAATCACAGCTTTAATTTTTAGCTTTACAGTTTCTGAGGAAGTGCCAAATGTAAGGGGATCAATGTTCAATTCAAAAGCCCTAGAGTAACACCAGCTACCACGGATCTGACAATTCCCTTAGAACAATCAATTTCGATGCACGAGTTCTACAAATTTCAACACTTGCAAGCAAACACAACATATACAAATACATATACGAAAAATATGTAAGAGAAATTAGATAAACTCAAAAAAAAAATTACGGAGGAGAAATGAAAGAAGTGCGATGAACACAAGCTCCGCTGAATCGAAACTACTCCGTGAAATCCAGACAAACAGAAGAGAAAAATGAATGAAATTAATGTTGTAAATTCAGTGTTTATATGAATTTAGAGAGAGAGAGAGAGAAAAGGAGGAGGAGAGAGAAAATCGAAGATATAATACCTCCTCCGATAGGGGTATTGCAGAATTGAAACCAAAAGACGACCCAAAGAAGAAGAGTTCACTACCTTCCGCTCTCTTCCGTTAATTCTCCCCCTCTCGTCTCGTACTGGCTGGACCTTATTATAAAAGTAATACTAGTTTCAATTAAAATTACACAAGTTGTAGAAAGCAAACAACTTTTATTTATTTCTAACGGTGACGTCTGTTAGGCTTTTATTGTTAGTGACTTGTGATTATGGATGTACCTCAAATCATGGGGGTGCCGGGTGCGAATACTTTCTTTTTCTCCTATACTTCTTTTGGAATCAAATTAATTGTCTTTTTCTAATTATTATGCTCCCTAAAAAAATAAGAGAACTCTTTTTATATATATTTTTCATAGATATACTTTATTTTTTATATAATTTTCATTGACATAATTTGTTTCTTATCATGATTCATGCATGGTAATCAAATTCGGACCGGATTGACTGTCAATTTGATCGGTAAAATCAAAATCGATCGACTCTTGTGAGATCCCAAATTTTACGAATAAAGATTTAATTTTCTCGAAATATTTTTTTGAATATTATGGTGTGAATTTGAGATAAAGTTATAGTTGTGGGTAGTATTTATAAATTTTGTAAAGTATGCAAGTTGTTATGTTATATTCGATTGG
Organism: Panax ginseng; assembly: GCA_020205605.1. NCBI lineage: Eukaryota > Viridiplantae > Streptophyta > Magnoliopsida > Apiales > Araliaceae > Panax > Panax ginseng. Next base: position 154,708,436 of record CM035129.1, read on the forward strand.
TTTATTGAATATTCGTATGCAACCAAGACAATCATTAAATGGACCTCATTAATGAAATTATTGTTTGATTGAGAAAACGACAAAAATATTTTATAAATAACGGTGGAGGTGTTATTGTTAAAATGTTGAACTACCCGTTAGTAAAAAAATGCGATACGCTGGCGTCAGTTGCGTAGTAAACACAGTATTAATTATTGATGTTTACGTGAGAAGTCACTCGCTTATACTCAATTATTGCTACAAAGAATTCTTTGCATCATATTTCTATATTATTGATTCGATTATTATCACAATTATCATCTGCGTTATATGTTATATTATTAAATCAATTATTGAGACGACAAAGTTATTCATATTATTAAATTGCAATATTTACAATGTCTGTAAGTTCTGCATTAATGAGAGGTTTGGTCACCTAATCAAGTGCCAATAGGGAGAAATCCTTTTGGAAAGCCCCCTTTTCCGGGAACAACTTTGTTGCTAAATATCAGAGTTATAATATTAATGATGAATAAGTTCGTGTTGATTAAAGATGAATTTGATAGTTTCATTATGTTGGGATTATTTGTGTTAGTAGAAATCGACATCTATTTTGATGATAATTGATGTCCGGAGGTTATATTGTTCAATCCAGTATTCTAAAAACTTTTCGTGTCTGAGAGTCTTATTCACGAAGTTATTATTCACGAAGTTACTTATTCACGAGTTTTAATAGTAACTTTCGTCCTTTCTTGGCTTTTCAAGAGTTATTTGACCTTTCAAACTTTCGAAGAGTTATTTGCCTCATCGGTGTTTCAAGAGTTAATCGCCCTTCATGAAATAGTAATTGTCTCTTCAATATTACCAAAAGTCATTTTAACCCTTCGTTAAAACCAAGAGCCACTCTCAGTTCTTCTATAAATAGAAGCTCATTCCTTCATTATTTCTTATGAATTCACCGAAACTCTAGAGAGAGAAATTATAGAGAAAGAAGAAGAGTTTTCTACTACTACTCACTACTTCGATATCCGGTTTCTTTACGATAAGGGGTGTTATTCTTTTGTATTCATGAAGAGAACTTCAGTCATTCCATCCTTTATTATTCTCATTGGAATAACTCAGTCTACGCAGAACTCCCTATACTTGGTAAAATCCTTCCATTGTTCCATTCTTTATTATTCTGTTGGAATAACTCAGACACGCTGACTTCTATACTTGGTGAAATCCTTCTATTATTCCATTCTTTATTATTATGTTGAAATAACCTGTAAATGCAAAGTACTGCATACATGGTGAAATTCTTCTATTATTCCATTCTTTAATATTCTGCGCCGGAATATCCTCGTTAGTGCAATAATTCCACCGACTGGTTCCATTATTTATTATTCAGTATTTATTATTCTCGCTGGAATAACTCGCCTATGCCAAGTACCGCATGCATAGTAATTTCGTTGTTATTCCATTCTTTATTATTCTGTTGAAACATCCAGCGCTTGCAGAATTTCACCCCGACCGGTTCCGTTATTTATTATTCGATGGAATAACTTTATACATCAAGTATCGCATGCATGGTGATTTCTTTTGTTATTCCATTTCTTATTATACTCAGTTGGTTAAAGTTTTGACTTTTACACTCCATAAAATTAGTGGAATATTCTTGATATTTGCGTTTCATCCAGTATCTTTTCATGAAAATATTCTTCTGAGCATTCTTGAATTTTACTTTACAAAGAAGTATCATGTTGACAATTTGGACGTTATTAGTTCCTGAATAAATTAATTCTTGAACTTGTTTTATTGAATTCTTATATCATTGTCATCATCCTCATGTTTTTATATTATTTTGAAAGTCATCCGTGGCTTTGTAGTGCATGTAGATGGACTTGGTATGATTATGACCAAGGATTATTCGGTTGTAATCATGGCCGTAATGTTACAAATGATGTGGTAAAAGTCCTCATTGGCCCAAGTACATTGATGGATGCGGCTTATTGGCATGATCATGACCATTGATGAATACACGAATGTCCTTGGCCCGTAGTGCATGGATAATTTATGGTCGTGATACTAAAGAATATCCTTGGCCGTAGTGTAGGGGTGATTCGATGATGTGAATTATTTATTAAGCTGAGTCTCAGCGATAAATGGGATGAAAAACCTTTTAAATCATAAAAGATAGTAGATTTTATTATCTACTTGGCTCTTTTAATGGATTACTTGTTCCGCTGCAGTTAAACTTGATGTCTATTGTATTTTATCAGTTTAACATTGTTGAAGACTAATGATAATTTATTCTGCATTATCTTAGTCATAATATTTCTTCTTGGGCTAGTTGAGCTCACCCTTTTCCTTCACCGTTTTTTCAGGAAATGAGAATATAAATTTGGACGAGTCGGGGAGCGGAGTGACTGGCCTGAGATGATAAGATTAGTAGTCCTCACTATTTTGTTAAATAGTGTGACAATAAATGTAACGAGGACTGAATTTGAGTTTGTATACTGTCTATGAGGACTCCATTGAGAATGGATATTGTCTAGAAGACAATATTCTTGTTTAAGCTCTTAGATTATGTTTTGTCGTATTTTACACGAAAGTTGTATTATTAAGTTGTATTTGAATTTTGTATCATGTATTTGGCGACTCAAGATGGGTGATGAATACCTATTTTTGGGGGCGTCACAACTCTCCAGTCCAATTCAAATAAAAAAAATATTTTTTGTTAAAACCCGGTGACCCGACGATTGGACCAGTCGACCTAGTGACCCGATAATCAGGTCACAAGTTTTACCGGTTTCCTACCTCACTTTTTTTTTTGGCTAAGTCTTTGATTGAATGAATGTATCATTGATTAAGTTTTGAGTTGTGATAATGATTTAATATTTTTCTTTTCATATAAATTTAATATTTATTTGAATTGTATAAAGTAATCATTATATAAATAGATTTAGTTGTTTTTTTTTTACCGAACTTGATTGAATGTATCTTAAAGATGTTTATTATTTGTGTTTGGTTTTATTACTATTGAGTTTTGAGTTATAATCATGATTTAATATCTTTCCTTTTAAATAGATTTGGTATTTATTTGAATTGTATAAAGTAAATATTGTACAAATAAGTTTGTTTATTTTTTTGTAGATAAATTGATTAATTTTATATATTTACTAAATATTATATATAATATATATAATAATAATAATAATAATAATAATAATAATAATAATATAAACCTTGATGAAGGTGCGGCATCTTTCTAACCTTTATTTGATAGAGAAGTGAGATGAAAACATTAGTTTAGATGCACGAGCTTTAAGTAATTTACCTATCTGGATAGGAATTTTGAAAAGTAATCTTTTAGTATTTTTCTTAACTAGACAATAATCAATATTGCATGCATAGTTGTTAAGTTGTGACAAATGTAAGTCAAGTGAAAAGTATTTTAAGAAATTTTAAAAATTAAGAAAATAATTTTATTTTATTTTTATGAAAAATGTCTCATTTATAAATGTTAATATGTATTTTTAATAATAATAAAATTATCCCGACAAACTTTTGAGCTTTATGTTATTTTTTTTAAGGGATAAATAACGTTTTGATCATTGTATTGGGGTCCGATTTTCATTGTGATTACCGAATTTTTTTTTGTTACAATCGAATAACTGTACTTTTAAAAACTTACAAAATGGTCATTCCGTTCGATTTTCCTAGACCTCTTCAAATTAGAAACTTTATATTCTAACAAAAACCATTGTGTCAACTATCTATCATGCTTAAATTTATGTAATACTAATATTTAAACTAATTAGCATCGTTTCTAAGAATTGTAATAATAATAATAATTGTAATAACTGTAATAATAATAATTATTGTAATAATATAGTGACCAAGAAGGGATAATACACCGTAGTATTTCAATAAAATAATAATAATAAGGCTTAAATATGATTTACTATCCTAAATTACACAATTTTTTGTAATAAAAAAAAGTAATTTTTTTGTAATAATAAAAAAAAAACACAATTTTTTGTAATTTGCAGTTTTTTTTTGTGTTTTGTTTTTTTTTTATGCAGTTTTTTTTTTATAAAAAGCGGTTTTTTATAATAAAAATAAAAAAACTGCGTTTTTTATAAATAAAAAAAACTGCATTTTTTATGATTAAAAAAAACTGCGTTTTTTTTTAAAAAAAAACCTGCGTTTTTTATAAAAAAAAAAAAACTGTGTTTTTATATAAAAAAAAACTGCGTTTTTTATATAAAAAAAAACTGCATTTTTTTATTAAAAAAAAACTGCATAAAAAAAACAAAACACAAAAAAACACCTGCAAATTACAAAAAACTGCATTTTTATTTTATTATAAACAAAAATAAAAACTGCAAATTACATAAAAGCTGCGGGTTTTTTTTTTTTTTTTGTTGCTCTTTGTTTTTTTTTTTTTTTTGTTTTTTTTAAACTGTTTTTTTTTGTGCGTTGTTTTTTTTTTTTGACGTTGTTAGTTGTTGTTTTTTTGCATTGTTTTTTTTTTATTTATTAAAAAAAAAAACTATGCTTATTTTTTATTATTACAAAAAAATTGCGTTTTTTTTATTACAAAAAATTGTGTAGTTTAGGATAGTAAATCATATTTAAGCCTTATTATTATTTTATTAAAATACTACAGTGTATTATCCCTTTTTGGTCACTGTATTATTACAATAATAATTATTATTATTACAGTTATTACAATTATTATTATTATTATAATTCCTAGAAACAATGCTACTTACTTTAAATATTAGTATTACATAAATTTAAGCATGGTAGATAGTTGGCACAATAGTTTTTGTTGGAATATAAGATTTTTAATTTGAAGAGGTCTAGAGTTCGAGACTTGTGAGTAACATTTTTTTTAAGAAAATTTTTAACCTCCACATCGGAAAAATAACGGTGCCATGTCAAGAAAAAATAATTCTCTAACTTGATAGATCAAGATTCCGTCCATTTTTTGGACGAAAAATCGAACGGAATGACCATTTTATAAGATTTTGAAAATACAGTTATTCGATTATAACAAAAAAAGTTTCGATAACCACAATAAAAACCGAATCCCAGTACAGTGACCAAAACGTTATTTATCCCTTTTTTCAACTATCACTAAAAAGGAAAATCTATTTGTGAAATAAAAAGTTGTTGGCAAGTGGGAATACTTTTGTGGGGTTAAATCTACTTCTTTTTTTTTCCTGTATTTAATCTCGATTTACAAATGTATTATTGGACTGAAATTTTTAACGATGAATTCATTGAACTGCTTATTTTTCACAAATCGTCAAAAAAATTGTCTAAACAAGTTGACTTTTAATAGGAAAATTTTTAAAAAATATTATTTTTATCTAATTGTCCATGTGGACACACCAAATAATAGCCAAGTAACATTTGGGTCCCACAAATTTGTCCATGTGGCCATCAGAATAGAAAATTTATATGTTTAAAATTAATTAAAATTTTATAAAACGTTAAAAATCTATCCAAAAATATATAAATAAATTACAAAGCTTGAAAATAAAAAAATAAAAAAAGCGGGGAATATTAAATGAAATACAATAATATAAGAAATTAACTTAATTAAACACTTTAAATCCAAACCCATCCAGTTTAGTGGGTTTTATTAAATTATTTAAGTTGTTTAAATAATTTGTTATATAATTACATATTGTTCTTTATTTTAATTGATTGAGATATATTTTATTTTGTTAATAAAATTTCTTCCATGTTTTTTTCTCTGAAGTTAATACAATTATTAAGATATATGTTTTACTTCCATGATTTTATTTATTTAATTTTAATTGTTTAATTTTTTTCAACTTTCAAATTTATTTTTATTTTTTCACAAAATTTTAATGTGTGGATATTATTTGACAAGCCTATGTTGATAACTAATTTTAAAATATTGTTATTTTTCCTTAAAAATCAACTTATTTAGACTGAATTTATGACGATTTATAAAAAATACGAAGTCCAATGAATTGATTGTTAAAAGTTTCGGTCTAATGATGCATTTATATAACAGAGTCCGACTGAAAAGTGAATTTAACACTATTTTTGTGGAACCAAATAAAATTAAAGTGAAAAACTTAATTATAAAATTAAAGAGAAAAACTTGGCAATCTTAGATACCAAAGCCAACTTTCTTGGAAAGGACTTGCCCAAGAAAACTTTCTTGTAAAGGAGATGACACAGTCTCTGTATATGAAGACACCAGATGAAGATATATACAAGTATACTGTATACATATTGTAGAACGTTATGGCAGCAAAGAGCCATAACAGGTAATCTTGGATGCTATTTTTTATTCAGAATATTAAAATTAACATCATGATAAGTTTGTCAATTAACCAATACAGTGGTGTAAACACGTAAAAAAAGATCACCTCCCGCCTGCGTATGGACATTTTATTGATCAATTGACCAAAATTAACTTCGTACTAATGACTAATGAGTGATATTCTGCATATATATGGGTCCCATGATTCCACCATATTTTTCAAGAGTTTTACTGATATTTTTTGAAGGACATCTTGTTTTCCCCAGTTAATTAAAATTAAAAGAGGTTCATTTCCACAAGTAAATGGGAAGGTTTCTCATTAATAATCAGGTCAGGTTTTATTGAACATATGATATTAGATAAAGTATGTTTGATAAATATATGACAGTTAGATTACGATCAATATACGTCGCAATTATACTTTAAAAAAAATTCGCACTTCACAGCAGAAATAGTAGATAAATCGATACCCAACCTATATCCCAACTCATTTAGATCCCTACAACATATGATCTTTACCCTTCAACTGCAAACAAATTGATGGAACCAATTGTGCGCCTTACTTCGCCTTTATACCTCAATCAATATCCAAAAGGGCTTGTGCTATTGAAATAAAGTAGTTAACATACCCATAACACTAATTTCAAAATATATCAGTTCAAGATGGAAAAATAAAATACACTATAAATATACAGTTGATATTTAAGTATAAAACTGGAACAAAACACCAGTTGCAAGGACTGCTATGAGCGTTCAGCCCTTAATAATCAGGGATGGATGCATAGCGATAACCTTGGGCACCCCTCCATGAATAATATGCAATTCGTGTCTCATAAAATCCTGCAGTGTTGAAATGGGTCAGCATTGAGAGTGAGCACTTGTTCAAAATTTATTAAGAGGACCACAGGATATAAACATACAGAATACGGAGTATATACCTTTGACATTGTAGAATGGTGGGTAGAATATAATATATAAATCAAGATCTATCTTCTTCAAATTTAACACTAAATAAGTAATCAAAAACCACTGTAATAACATGTCGGAGAATGCATAATAGAACTTCAGTTACACTGCAGGTATGTTATTAGCAAAAAGGAAGCAAATCTTACTGGAAGTGGCTTCCAAATTGGCAAATCAGGGCCAGCTCAAGCTTTAGAGCCTTAATTTGGCAAATCATGAGTAAGTTGATCTTAGAGACCCGAAGAAACTCCATAGAATTTTAAGATAAGGTTCATAAGCCTTTTTGAAAGAAAAGTTTTCAATTCTCATGGGTTTTGTTCAAAGTATTTGTATGATGCTCAAGGTTGTTCGCTATTAAGCTGCTATTATATCAGTGTTTTATGACTCCTCAGTGCTATGAAAATAGACAACTCTCAGCGTATCAGCCTCAATGTGTAAACTTGTACTGTTTATTACACACATGCAATTGAAATGATGAAGACAAAAATAACAAACAAAAAAAAACAGGTCACTAATGAAGGTTTTGACATTCAGTATCATTCTTCAGTCAGATATATTAGCCTTGCAGAACTCTAACCAGCTTATAAGTCACCCCCGAACAGACAACCTTTGGATACTAATGCAAAACTAAGACCACACCACATTAACAACAAATTATCCAACTGCCAATTCTAAAAATTATGCACATATTAGGGTGTATTCCATTATATATTCCTCTTCATTACAACTTTTTTGAAGCAGAATATTGTTCACTAGTGAGATTTAAGAACTACACTCAACACAACAAAATCTTTTTATCCCAAGCTAGTTGGGGTAGGCAGATTTAAGAACTATCTTTTTCAAAAATTTCACCAGTCCACCTCTGAAAGAAAAGGTTTTATTCTGCTTGTCAAAGGAAAATAGTCGAAAGAAAAAGATTGATGGCACATATAGAATCGGTTGCTTAATGTAATGCTCCATGATTCATCATATATCACTTATACACTAATAGAACACTACCAGGATATTATAATTGATGCTCATATTTTTATTGTTTCTGACATACCTGGGAGAAAGGTTAGGAATCCAAGCCCTAACAGGCCATATGCTTGGGACTGTTCTCCTCCCATGTGACCTGTGAAGATGAATATTGATAGACAGAAAAGCCCACAGCCAAGAAATAGTAAAAACAGGGCAAGCACAATGGATTTCCACGGGATCATATCAAAGGATTTTGGCGAATAATCAAATCGAGCATCATACTTTCCCCCATGACCATCATTGTCATCATCGTCATCAGCAGCAAGACGGCTGTAATGAATATTTCTTCTAGATGCCATATCTAAAGATAAAAAGTGACAGAAATATTCAACTTAAAGTCGATAGAACCAGCTTCAAGTCAATAGTAGAATCCAGTATTAGAACACAAGAATGTGGATCAAAATAAATATTTGGCGTACATAACTTATACTTTAGAAGTAAATTCAAAGACCAAACAAGAAAACTTTTGCAACAATAACCAAAACATACTGACATATTGCAAAAAGGGTATACAGAAAAAACTTGATCACATGATGAGATTCTGCACCATTATGCCTCATGATCATATAACAAGCTAAGTTTATCATAAACTGTAGCAATAGTAATTTACAAGCTTATGAACCGCAGGCAAAAAATAAATTTACGAGCTAGAAAACGAAGATGAACTGTGTTGTCTTGACCAGATTCAAGTTGGCCCTGCATATTTATATCAGAATCTCCCTTTTGTGTTGGGAACTACTTATGCAACTTAATACATACAAATTCTCTTAATCGGGCAGTGAGAAAATATCAACATTGAAACCCATAGTATCTTGAACAGTGACCATTAACTAAACAGATATACTTCTATCTTGAAACTACTAAGTGCCCAGAATGTGGCATCCCCATAAAAGAGTGCCCCATGAGGAGAATCCAAATATAAATATCATGGAGTTGGTAAATTAAAATAATATGAAGTACTGCTAACATTACCAAACAATGGTGGTATAAAGAAAAGCAACTGAAATCTGTATTGTCCTCAGAACCAAATTACAGGGAGAAGGAAAAATAAATTTTCATCACCAGTAACCAACAAACAAACATAATCTTAGGCATCCTCTAACCAATTTGGAAAAGGTACCCCCCTCTATAAGCTGTTTAGTAACTTATATACATCATATACTGCAGCTCTGAGTAATTTAACTTGACCGTATCCTATACATCTTCTCCATGCTAAAACACATTTAGAAAATCCGTGATCTGATTTGATATACAAATTCTGAACTAAAAATATGTGCAGTTTTTATGTAATCAGTTAAGAAACGCTCTTTGGGACAATGCTAATAAATGATGTACATATAAGTTCACATCTGTGTACTAAATCAGACGCGCTAAACCCCCTCATTGTTCCCCTACTAACTAAAATTCAGGAGTGCAAGAAGGCTGTTAAAGTAATAAGCCAGAATCCAACAACCCAATAATTGTACAATTCGGGCCAAGTTTGCTTGAACAGTACTACAACTCAACAAACATTAATGGACTTGAGAAATTTATATTTCCGTCATAAAGTGGAATTGCAACCCTAATATATTATGAGCATAGATATCAAAAAACTCCATTTGTTCCGAAATTAGAGATACATTTCAAAAATGATGGTTTTTATAGACAATTTTCCACTTCTAGCTTTATCCTTAAAAAATATTCATATTACACAAATGTATTGCAAGCTTTGGAGTACTAACTTGGGAACTAAGACCATCAGAGCACCGGAGTACTAACATGGATTAAAATGATACATCTTAATAAACTCTGACTTGGCCTATCCATTTTTATCACCCATTATTAATGGTGCACATAATCCGCTAAATAAGGGAGCCATGAATTTTATTACTTCACAAATTCCCCATGTATGTGACATAGAAAGATAGCAATACATGTATCATAATTAAGGTATATGAAGAAAAGGGCAAGTTGGGTATTTTATGTCTCAAAATACAAATGAATCTCTAATTTTGGAAGTAGTACTTGATTGACAATTTGACATCCATCTCTAAACCTCACCCTCTTCCCAACTAAATCCCCCCACAAAGTTAATAAAAATGAAATCTGAGCTCCCAACATTCTGGTAAGTTGTAATCATAATGAAACAAAACAATAATAAAATTCGTTTGATGAAGGAGATGAATTTTATACACACAGAAACCAAAAAAAAACTTGGGACAGTTTGTAGGAATTATTTAATAAGGATCAGATCTCGTATACATATGTCAAAAGAAATCAAAAAACAGCTTAGATATGAGATAAATTGAAAGGGAATGTTTGGGTACTGACCAAACCAAAGTCCGGCACAGATTTGCGGATGAAATAATGTCGCCGTTAATTGAAATGAAGGAGTATATCTGTCGCTAAAGATAACGAGAAACAGTCTAACGGGAACTGCTTGCCCGTTGTAATGGAAATCAACCAAGGCGAAAGTGAAAAGGTGGACATACGAATGTTCGTTTACATGATAAAAAAAATGTCAAAAAAAATGGGCTTGAATGCTCACGTGCAACTCACATCAGACTATTTCAATTTTTCGCTTTTGATGCAAATTTGGTTCTTTTATTTTCCTATCAAAAAAAGAATAGACAAAATATTTATTGTGATTGTGAATTTGGGAAGAGAAAGTAAAGTATTTTTATGCTAAATTAATTTTTAAAAATTTAAATTACATGTATTACACTTTAAACAAACAGTAACATATTTCTAAGACCGACCATTAGATATAAATTAGACTACTATGTATACTTAAAATAACATATTTCATGTATAAAGATACTACTCTCTTCGTTTCTGTTCTTAATTATTTGACGTTTTAAAGATGGACACAAGATTTAAAATAATGATTATAAATCATTAAATATAATATTCAATTGTCTATAATACCCTTAAATCTTTTGTTGGGATAAGGAGAGAGAAAGAGTTTAAAGTATCAAAAAAATAGGCAGAGTAATGAGAGGTAATTTTAAAAAAATTATCATTAATTCTTCTAAATTTGAATAAACATCAAATAATTAGGGACAAATAAAAACTCTAAAAAGTCAAATAATTAAGGACGGAGGGAGCAGGTCGTTTTAAGGTTGTGCATAAGTATTAAGGTAATAATTGTATAACATTAATTATAATATCAATTGTTTATATTGCCCTTGTATTGGAATAAGAGATTGTTATATATTGGACAAAAAATAATGAGAGAACCAAAGTTATATTTAATACTTAGGGTAATATTGAAAACTAAATAATTAATGTTTATTTAAAATTTTCAAACGACTTATATTAAGGAACAAAATACCTTTTTGTAAAATGACTTGTATTAAAAAACAGAGAGTACATTTTTCCTTATAATTACACCAAATTCTATACTTAAAATAAAGAACACGGAAAGTGAGGTATTTTACAATTATTGTCTGAATTGTCCTACAAACTAGCTCTTCATTGAAAAATTACAAAATACTACCTCCATTTTTTTATATATGACGTTTTAGAATATTTTTTTATTCTCAAAATATTTAACGTTCTATAATTCCAATAATATTTTGCCTATTTATTTTTCTTCTCTACCATTCCTTCTCCACCACCATTAATAACTATTTTCTCTATTTTCAAAAGACAACAATTCAAATTCTATTCTTTATCACAAACACACGCACAATTATTCAAACAGTAATGGTGGGACTCTCAAGCCCTAACAATGGCGGAGAACTTCAATGCTCCGACGAGTCTGATCCGAGCGATTAAGAGATGAGTTGTTTCTGAACGGTCAGATCCGGTCGATGAAGAGATGAATTGTTTCTGAACGTTCAGATCTGGCCGATAAAGAGATGAAAAAGAAGACGACGGAACGCAGACGGATGAGTTATTTTTGAACGGTCAAGGTGAACACGGGTGTCAAGAAAGCACTGAAAAGATCTTCAATGGGGTATATCTTAATTCTGGAGAGAGAGAAGATGAAGGTGAACATGGGTGTCAGTAAAGTACTGAAAAACAACGATAATATGTTTGAAGATTACAACAAATTAATTAGATCTATCTCCCTCCATGGGAGATTACCCATATAGGCTTTGAAGGCCGACAGAGCGCAGGCTGAAGAGACGAAGAAGAAGACATTTTTGCTTTACAGACAAGGTTTGCATGGTTGAAGAGATGAGATCAAAGTATTAATTAATGGTAAAATAGTAAAATTGCATCTATTCTTAATTTATACGAAAATTTGTAGAACATCCGATATAATGAGATGGATGGAATACTATTTAGACAATAATTTATATTTTAAAGTAAATTTGACATTTCTATAAGTTTCTCATTATTTGTAATAAATGCGGTGCATCTCATGTGAGAAAGGATATTGCGAAACTATCAAATTTACTTGTGTGGTTGGAGACCTACTAAGGAAGTAGATTTTTTATATACGAAAAATGATATTTTCACATGTAATTTTGATATTTCTACGTGTACTCTTCTCACATAAAAATACGACTCACTCTACTCTATCGTGACAGAAGACCACATAAAAATATTAAAATTACGTGTAGAAACAGTGTCCCCTTTTTATATATACAAGTACCCAACAATCATATAAAAGGATAATGTTTTCATGCAACAATTTACTTAATTACACTTCATTCGATCTAAAATTTGAGATACAATTTGATTTTTGAGATCAAGTAACGGTATATTAAAATTTACATTAATGTGAATTTATTTAATTTTAGTTGATATAACAATTATAATTGTATAATATATAACAAAAAATGGTTAATTACAAAATTTATTTTGTTTTAAAATTTTATGATTTTTTGATCTTAAATGTTCAATTATATCTTTAATTTTAAAACGAAGGGAGTTGTATTGTGCAGGGTCTTTCACGTTTTTTTTAATATCTTTTTAATAAATATTAGAAATGAGCTTTTTAAAATAAAATAAACATTTGAAAAAATGTATGTTCGTTGGAAGGCCGGCTGGAAGGCAGGGAGCAGTTGTTTTGTAAAGAAGAGACGAGAAAGGCTTTTGGAATTGCATAAATCCGACACCGTCGGTACCACACTCTCTCTCTATATCTGCCGGGTTTGACATGGTTGCAGAGAGAGGAGGGAGATTTTAACATTAATCCTCACCGGCCACGCCTCTTTCTTCTTCTTCTTTTTGCCGCCATTTCTGCAGGTCATTCATTCTCCCTCTCCCAATACATATACAGTTCGGTATCTCTCTATATCTATGATGAAGTAAAGGATTGTATCTCATTAAAAAAAATGGTTCCCCGATAAAAAAGAAGAAGAAGAAGAGGTTCTCTCATTTAATTTTTCATATTATTTGTAAGTATTTGAATTGTTTTTGCTGTCTCATTCCCCATGGAATTACACAGTAATATTCGGATTTCTTTCATTCAATATGCACCTTTTTCATTCTTTTATGTATTTATAATGGCAGCTAATAATATTTATTCTTCTGTTTGTGCACACACATTAACATTTAAATTTCATTGTGTCTATAATTTTGTTTATATCCTTTTTGGATCTTGTCCTCTTTACTTCCCAATTGTAACCTTCATTTGCCGTATTCTCTAATCTGATACTATTATCTCTGAAGGTGATAGATTTTTTACTCTGTTGGGAACATTTTAACATTTAGAAGAAGAAACAAAATTATCTATTGAGGGGTACATAGTTTCTATTAATTTTCTACATACTAGATGCTGCATGCATATATATCAATTTATTTCTGTCAATGTCATTTTACCTTTTCCTCTCATGGACTCTTGTTTCATGAGATCATCATTAGGTTGTTAGACATTTTTTAATTCAAAGTTTTATTTTTTTTGATAGGATTTTAGAATTTCCATAGTTATGATAGACTGAACGATTACTTTCAATTCATTGCTAATTTAGAAGAACTTGTAATTCAGTATAAATACACATGGGATTATGATTTTTATTCCTTCTTCTTCATCTTCTTCTTCTTCCTTTTTTTGGTGTGTGTGTGTGTTTGTGTGCATTTTCTCTTAAGAAGTTAATTGTGAGACATTGCAAGTTTCTGACATATATTTTCTTGTGGCAGGACACAGCTTTCTATATTCAATTTCTTCAACAAAATACCTCCGGAACTCTAAGGTGTGTCCTTAGATCACAACAATTTGAGATTTCAAAAATAATTTTGTTCACTAATATTTGCTCAAATTAATGTTATGCCTCGAAGACCTGAGATGCATATTTGGGATTGGTCTACTTGTTATGTACAGTAACACAAATGGTACCCATACCATACCTGCACTATATTGACTGCAGATAACTAATTATAACTTGCACTTGAAAATTTGCGCAGGAAAGTAAAGAATTTCCTGTTTTTGTGTCTGGGTATGTTGTGTGCTCTCAAATGTGTCTGCTGAGTTTTACATGTATCAAGAACTGCTGAGGCAGGAGTTCTAGGAAATCCATATGCATGCCTTATGAAGAATATTGTTTGATGATATGTGGCATTTTAGTCAGTACCATCTTCTTTATTGACATTTTTTTAATTTCCGACTTAGGGTTATTACCTTAATATTTCAAGAAAGTAGTCTGCATTATCCTTTTTGATGACTGATAAAACTTGGGTCTTCAAGTGGTGTTGAGATAAAGTGGTACAGTTTTCATTTCGATGGGGTTGCCAAATAACCTTTAAGTTATCTTGTTTTAAGACATTGAACCCCTTAATACAGTCATACAAGAGTGAGCCATTACCAGTTGACTTTTCTTTGGTTGATTTATGCTAATGACCCGACTGGTATGGTCTTTTAACTTCAATTAAGGCAGCCAGTTCTTAAATATGATTAGGACTTATTTGATAGGATACGGACAAGAACAATATGGATATATATTGTTTCAACGCCTGAGGCTTGAATCCACAAGAAAATAGAATTCTAAAAAGTTGTGATAAAACATGAATAAAGTCTGCTCAAAAAACAACCCTAAGTAACCTTTAAATAGCCTAAGACATCAATCCTAACCTAATTATGAAATGAAACAACTTATTTAAAAAGAAACAAAAAACACTAAAAAAATAAATGAACTTCTGGTGGGCCAAACCCTGCTTTCCCAGGCATTTTTGGGCTTAAAATGATGTGTCATGACTAAAGGCAATGAGTCTTGTAGATGGACCCTGTAACACCAAGTAGATCAAAAGTTTCCTGTTTGAAGTTCTGCATTATGTTTAATGATGTTCTTTCCCTGCTGTGAGACTGTTTGTTGAGGATCACTTCAAGTTTAGATCATTTAAAATCTCATTCTGTAGACTGATAAGATCCAATTTATTCCCCTACTATATGTTTGTCAGCATGTAGTTGCATTGGGTTTTGCACAACTGTTATATGGAGAGATATCAGGAGATGGTTAAGAAGGTTAGTGAAGTGAACAGTTATGATTTTATGGGTCATATGAATAAACTTCCTAAAAGATCTTCTAGGTTAAAGTATCAATGATTGCTGCTGGTCTAAGCATGTCCATTTGAGTTAAACTACATTATCTGTGTGACTGTGTCCCTTAAATGGTAACAAGTCACCTACACTTCCAGATAATGTATTTATATCTTGCTGTTGCTTGAGATGATTAACTTTTACCTGATAAACATTTTAACTGCCTTAAGTATATATGAATGCTGACATATACTTGTCTAGTCTCGAGTGTTGAAGTTAAGAATCATAATGGGTGCATGTGCATCAACACCACCCAAAAATATTAAACCACGAAGGAAATACCATAACCAGCGCAAAAAGATCAGCAGAAAGCTCTCCAAATTTGTCCGTGACGGAACAAGGAAAAGGAGAAATGATGCTAGCAGTGTAAATGATTTTTCTGTTAGTAAGTTTCTTCAGACAACAACCACCTGCAGAAGATCTGAGCATTCAAATTCAACATTCCATCCCACGCAGTTGCAGTGGCACCATAGTCAAATTGATGCCAATGGTATATACTATGTTCAAAATTATATATAGTGTGTTAAAATCTTTGCTAAAAATGATGAGAGTTCCTTGATTGGATAAAATCTACATATGTTTTACTCCAAGGGGAAAAAGAGGTTTTGGATAAACTAAAGAAGTAATATTTGGTTGTGTAACATCATCTTTTAAGTGGAATATTTAGGAGGCTGCAACTTTATGAGTTTAACAGGGTACTATGACCTCATGCTAAACTTTCCCAGTTTAGAATTATACCCTGATTTTGGACACTCACAATTGTCCTGGGATTTAGTTGTTATTTGTTACAATTGAGTTAAACCAAATTTCTGTTACTATTATCAGCAAGATTAGCTTGTCGAATTCCCGATTATTGAAGATTCTTCTATATTGTTATCTGCAGTTGTAGATGTGAATTTAGCTGATTTCAGTAAGGAATATATCAATGATGAGTTCCTTTTTGGATGCTCATACACTAATAAGTTTGCACCTAGGATTATTTTTGAACATCTTCCTGTTAAAAATGTATTGACAGAATTGCTGAAGTTAGAGATTTTGTTATAGGTTATTTGATTCTGTTACTAATAGTGTATTATATGGTTCATAAATAGTTCTTTGCTAAACCTATGTGAACCACAGTTATTTTTTGCCTTTGCAACTTTTATATTTGACTTAAGATTACTTTCTTCTTCCTTTTCTTTTTCCTAATTTTTTTTATTTCTATTTCTTTCAAATTTAATTGTATTACTTTTGGGGAGTGATAATATATTTCATGAAGTAGCTGTTCTTGTAGTGGAGGGGTCCAACAATTTCTGTATGTTTTTGTTATATTTAGAATTTTGTGTCATTTTTCTTCTTTTTAGCTGGTACTGTTGTAATTAAACTTGTGAAGCTCAGATCTTTATTAGAATTAATTTGATGCATTTTTTTTTTCCGAGATACTAATACTTATGGTGGAAGTAACTTGCAAATTTGAGATTGATATAAGATGCTCATGTTCCTGCAGTTATCTGCCACGAGGAAGCATGGTTTGATACAACCAGCATCTTCGAGTCTGACTCTGATGATGACTTTAGTAGTGTGCATGGAGGTAATGGAAATCAACATTTGTTTGACTATAGTTTCACAAACTTGCTCTGTTTTGGTTTTATGTCGGTTACCATTTACAAAAGATCACCTATGTTTTCATGTTTACAAACAAAAACTTATTACTGGGCATGGGAGGAACTAGTGGGGGCCTAAGGGGGTCATATGACCCCCCAACTCTCAAATCTGAAGCATGTTAATATTAGTTAAACTTGATCTTTGTTATGAGATGATATTAATTTATTTACTTCCTCATGTCCTTACTCCTATAATAAATTAACAATATTTCTATAAGATAAAATAATGTTAAATAAGTTTGATGATTAATTACTTAATATTGCACTCATTTGTGTTACTGACTTAATCATACCTTAGTATCAATTTTTTGTAAATGAGAATAACTTAATTCATTTTCTTGCTTTGAGTGGCTCCTCTTAGTTGCTTAGTTGTTTTGAATATATAATATTATAATTTGTAAGTTATCTATAAAAGTAGCTAATCAGTTGACTTAAAAATTGAAAGTCTGATTAATAGTTCCATAGTTCAAGGAAAATTAATATATATATATATATATGTATATATATATATATATATATATATATATATATTTAAAGTTATTAGACTCACAACTCAAAAGTTGACAATGGTTGGAATAGGATGTTGTGAAATAATATAATTGGGCAAAATGAATTTGAAAGAAGCACTCCAAGCGTCAATAAATAAATTTTTACTGATGTATTTTGACCCCCCTCTAAAAATGTTCTGGTTTCGCCACTGTTACTGGGTCCATTACTTGTGTATTTTTTCATGACTATGTTAGGCTACTAATTGACATGGTTTTCATTGTAAGTCAACCAGGAAAAGAATGCAAGACATGACTCATGATCATTTGTTTTTCTTGAGGCAGGTAACTACATATTCATATTCACTTGGATTCATACTTCTACTCCATTTCTCATGCAGATATTTCAAGTGGACAAGTACTTCAGTATGAAACTTCATCATGCATTGTGGATAGCAACTGCATGTACGAAGAATACCATGAAAGATATTTGAAAATAGATGGTGGTAAAACGGAGAAGTTACTGAACAAAGATGGACACAAAGAGCCAAATGGATTTGCACCTATAAGAAGCTTTAACAGTATGAAAGAGGATCAACATGATTCTAAAGAGAAAATCCAAGAGAACAATAAGATGTCTACTTTATCTCCATTGGTTTCTTCTATAAATTTCAGTGACAAGGTCATTAATGCAACACATTCAAGTCCTCAATCTCAAAGGAAAAAATCAAAAGTTATCAAGCTTTCCTTAAAGAGGAAATCTGCCGATGGAGAAGAAACTAATGAATTTCGTAAGTATACCATGGTGGTTCCCCTCCCCAACTTCATTTTTTTTGGTAACATGGAAAGAAGTAACTGAAATTTCAAATATCCATCTTCTGTTATTATCTAATTAACTTCTTTGTTTCCCATCTATTTCCTTGGAATCTGCTTGAAATTGTGTAGGAAAACCTCAATAGTTATCTATGCACACATCTCAAAATTTCATAAAACCTACAGTGTTCTAAAAATCGTTAGCCGGACCTAGGCGGTCGAGGAGGCGCCTAGAGCCTAGGCCGCCTAGGCGGTGCCTAGTTGTTTCCCTAGGCAGACTAGGCATTTTCTTAGGTGGTCTCATTTATTTATTTTTATATTGCACATACTTGTTATACTATACAAAATATGTAATTTTTTAAAATTTTACATGAAACATTACCAAAGAAAAAATCTATTAATACTTAACAAATTCATTTTAAGTATTGTAGAGCTTCAAAATAGAGGTCTAATTTTGTCTATGCGGGGCACCCAACCAAATCGGTCGGTAGAGGATCGCCTAGTCTAGGCGGGTATTTTTAGAACACTGAAAACCTATATCTATGGACTAACTTGCTGGTATTCAGTTCAATTTTGGAAATTTCTTACTTCCCATGATAATTGAAGGTACTTTGTTGGTGTTTATTGATTTTCAGTGATGTGCACAAAATATTTATTAGATGTAGCATTAACCATCACCATTTATGCAGGTGCATCAAAAAAGTTCTTTTACCACCCCAGAGCAGGACTCTTAATTCCGTGTTGTACATATGAGAAATTAACTCCAGGATGTTGGTCAGAGATTGAACCTTCGAATTTTAAAGTCCGGGCCGACAACTTTTTTAGGTATGCCTTTTCATCTCTCAATAGTGAATAGATGCATAGACATTTCCAAAAAGTGTTTTTACATACATTTGCAATATCCTTTAATTGTCGCCAATTCAACGCGCAGGGATAAGAAAAAATCCCCAGCTCCAAATTACTGTCCTTATACACCAATTGGTGTCGATCTATTTTTTTGCCCAAGAAAAGTCAATCACATTGCCCAGCACCTTGAGCTTCCTCCTGTTAAAGCGGATGGGAAAGTGCCTCCACTACTCATTGTCAATATTCAAGTATTTCACTTCTCTTTTAGTCTCAGTGACTCACTAATTCTTCTTTTTCATTTTCTGGAAGACTGGTTCTCATAAATAACTGCAAGGTAATCATCTTTTGTGAAAGTATTGGCTCCCATGCAGATTCTCAAATTATCTTGTAATAGTTCTTTTGGCAGTTGCCTACTTATCCAACTGCAATGTTCAACAGCGATAGTGAAGGGTTTTAGCCTTGTACTATATTTCAAAATTTCTGAGAATTTTGAGAAACATACCTCTCCTCAGTTTCAGGATAGCGTTAAGGTAATATTATTCTAAATTGTCTCTTGCGGAACAGAACCAGCAGCCTAGATACTTTTGACTCACAATTCATCTATTATGAATGATAATTTATTTTGTTCTGATTTCGATTATCAGATGTTTCTAATTAAAATTTTTTATGGGGTGGCCTCATCAGTTGCCATTTATTCTTTTGGCCTTAAATCTCATTGGTCCTATATATTCTGCTGTCTTCCACCCAACTAACATTATCGAATGAGATGATATTCATTGACTTATGCTCTTTCTCTTCTGGGTTGATTGACAATTAGGTATCTTATCTATATGTTTGTTCCATACATGTGCTAGTCATGTTACCACAACTAGAAATCTTGCAGTGATTTAGGTGTCATTTAGTATGTACAATCCTGTTTTTTACATGTATCTAAATGACACCTAAATCACTGCATTTTGTAAAAATTTCAGTTCCAATAAATCACATTAATTATTTTGTAGTCAAAAGCAAAAAAATAAAAATAAAATAAATTTCCGGCCGGTCACTATCCCGGAAAACCCCGGTCCCCCTAGACTTTCTGATTATGTATATTGTAATCAAAATAAGTACTGCTGCCCAGCCTCCTGAAAAGGGGGTCCTATTAGTTGTCAGGATATGTGTATGCAATTGTCTGTGGCCCATTTAGAAGCTGATGTATAGTCCTTTTGTGCTGGTCATTCTGTCAGTTCCCTTTGCTAGTCAAATTTAATGCTAACAAGTGGGATAACTCTAACATTGTCATATTATTATATAAATATGGTCAGTCTGTCTTGGCAAAGTTATAAGCTTCTTCTATATTTGGTGCATGAGTCCTCAAATTTGAGCGTCATTTTTACATATTTCTTTTTTGTTTCTTAATATGGGCTTATTGTTGTCCTAAATAGTATTATATCCACTTGTTTTTAGTTGTTAAATTTTTTGGTTGACTGACATTGTTGGTTTGTTCTGCAGAAATTAATTGAGGATGATATGGAAAAGGTTAAAGGGTTTAGAAAAGAGTCCACAGCTCCTTTTAGAGAAGGATTGAAGATCATGGTTGGAGTGGTTAATCCTGATGATCTTGTTTCCAGTTCTACTGAAAGGAAACTTCTAAATGCTTATAATGAAAAGCCTGTCCTTTCACGCCCACAACACAATTTTTATCAGGTTCAGTACCATTTCCATTCTTTCTACTTTAGTGTTGAGATTTGAGAATATATAAACAACTGATGATTAACAACATACAAATATAACTTGCACTAATTTGCTTTAATACCATGTGAATATGGTATGCATTTAATGTCAATCCTTTTGAGCCATCTACTACTTGCCCAGAGTGCTAGATGCACTGTTGAAAGCACAATGAGGATATTACCTGTCTTGCTTGTACAGACTATTACATACTCCGTCTGATACTTGTTGTCCTGTATATAATGCAGGGTTCCAATTATTTTGAGATTGACCTGGACATCCATCAGTTTAGCTACATAGCTAGGAAGGGACTAGAAGCATTTCGAGAACGTTTGGGAAGTGGAATACTGGATCTTGGTTTAACAATTCAGGTACAATCAAGTACTATCTTATTTTCACCACCACAACTTAGTAAGGGCAAGCTGGAATTATATATATATATATATATATATATATATATATATACAACTGATTAAGGCCGCTTGAAACTACAAGTTCGCTGCAAGTGCTTTCAGCAAATTTAATTCAAAATCCTACTTTTCCTTTTGCAAAGTGTTAAAAAAATAATAGAATGAGTTCTTTGGCACTTTAAGTTGTCTTTGTGTGCTAGCATAGTCTGATTCTATTCTTCTCAACAATTATCCACATGGAATGCTGTGCAAAAGTTCACGGGCTAGCCCATTTTTCGTTTGTCGGCTAGTAGTATTGCATTCTATGTCACTGTATCACATTCTGTTGTGCAAGATTTAGGCATTGGGTTCGGCAGAAATGATAAGATATCCCCCAACATACCAAAACCCACAAAGCCTTTAGTTTGTTTATAACTAACTAACTAGTGGGTTACTACTACATACAGGCTCAGAAACCAGAAGAACTGCCAGAGAAAGTACTTTGTTGCCTTAGACTCAACAAGATTGACTTCATTAATCGTGGCCAAATACCTACACTCATTGCACTTGAGGATGGCTGAGTTCAGTTTGGCAGTTGATGCCTGTGTGAGCCAGGTGAATCCACAGATCCTTGTGTAAACAGTTTCAGTTTCAGCCTTACACAAGTCCTTTATTCAATAACTATGTTGAGAATCAAATAATATAATAGTATTAATTACTGTCATACGTTACTTACGTTATATGTATGTATTGTAATTGTAATTACAGACTTGGACGTGAGAGTCGTATGTCTATTGGGCCTCTCTAATGGTCCTTCCTAAAAAGCCCTTTAAAACCCACTTAACAGAGAGCCCAATAAGAGCCTCTTGAGAGTGTTGGGCCAGTTCCCCTAAATAGCTTAGGGTTTTTGGTATATTATATAAGGAAAGGAAGGAGAGGGAGGAAAGGAAGCAGCGCCTGAGGCCGAGCGCCATCCCCGTGAAAGAAGGGGTGGCGTGGTATTCCACGGAGTGAGGTTCCAATTATGTGGCGCACGATTGTGCGATGGGCGTATATCAACAAAAAATTTGTTTGTTTGGGGATCCTTCCTTGCTCGCTTTACTCATCTGATTTGCAGTTAAAGCGACTGGGTTTTTCCTACATTTTTTTTCCCTTTATTTCGTTAATTTATATTTCTGGATTATTTCTTTACTTTCCTAAATACGATTTACATGAAAAAATAATTTGACATTTTGTCGGTATTTTTTTGGGTCAAATTTAAAATTTTGGTTATGATTGTTAGAGATACAATATCAACCGTTTCATAATATTTACTATAAACCTGTAAAAATTTTAATTTCAAGTTGATTAATTACAAATTGAAATTGATATTTTTAAACACTTTTTTATATTTTTATATAAAAATTATTTTCCTTGTTTTGGATGTATTTTTTATATGTAAATATTATTTTTTATTGTGAATTTATTAATTTTATTATAATTATTTTTGATTTTGAAAATCAATTATTTTTCAAAAAAGATAATAGTACAAATGTGTTAGAATCTAAATCATAAATCTGTTTTTGGTGAACCTAATTTATTCATTGAATGCGTGACAACTGACAACCAACTGTCAATACTAAGGCCCTTTTCTGTTCAATTTAAACGTTGGTTTTTTTTTAAAATTAAGGTGTTTGCTCTTATTTTAAATAATTATTTATGATTTATTTAAAAATAAATTATAAGTTCTTTTAAAATAAATTAGTTTAAATAAATGTAATGTCTATTTTGTTTTTTTATTTTACCTTTTTTTCATTAATATTTTTTAATATTTATTTTAATTTATAAGTTATTATGAGCTGACTAACTTATTTTAACTTAATTTATGACTTTTAAATTGATGCTCAATGCTTTTATTTACAAGTTATAATTTACAAATTAATTTATATTTTAACTTATAAATTATTTTAAAATAAGTCATTAACGCTGTGTTAAACGAGTTTATGTCGAGTATATTTTTGATTAATATCAAAATAATATTATAATAAAATGAGATCAGATTTTAATTATATATATATTTTGTTCCCAAGTATAGTATAGGAGGAAACTTTGAGATACTTCTGCAGTTAAAATAATAATATATTCATAAAGAAAAATAATAATATACTTTTTTAGTTGATTTTTTTTTGTTAATAAACACAAGAAAAAAAGTAAATTTTATTTCCCCCACTTTCTTTTATGTCATAAATTTTAATTTTTTCCCTTTTAAATCCAAACTAACAAACACAAAATAATTGTATGGTAGTAATATACAAACACTTCCACAAAAAAGAGGCCCAGTAAAAGTTACAATGTCAAAGGATAATTACGTATTATGTTAATATATAAATAAAAATGAACATTTATTTTAGTAATAACGATGAAATTAGATGATAAATTTAAAAATATTAAATTATTTATATCATCATCTAAATCTGATCTCTTTTTAATTGGGAATCATACTCTTTTATATATAAATAAAAGGTATCCTTTACATCCACACTCGTTAAGACTGTATAACACACCTATTTGCCAAGGTTAAAAAAGGTAAACTATTCATAGGACCTTTTAATACAAATATATAAACTCTTAAGATGCATTAAGAAGTGGATGCATTTGAAAAATGAATATTGGATTCAAGTTTTCTCACAGCAGTCTCCAGAGGGTCTTCTCCTTTCCCACAGCATCGGAAACACTACCACTTTGTCATATGCATGCATACAATTGTTGTTGTCTTGAGCTGCTGCATAGAGGCTTCAAAAGAGCCAAATGACCCCTCTGAGTATGGTTTAACATCAAACATCTACACAAAACAGATCAAAATTACTTTCTATCTGCATCAAATTATTCCCAGTTTTCATCTGTAGTGTTATATGTTTTAAACCTACGGATAAATTAAATATATTCACATATAACACCCATTATCCATTGTCCTCCCAACATAATAATATAAGTAGAAAATTTAATAATTATCTTCTGATAACCAAAGTTTACTACGGAACCCTAAGATTTCAGCTGAAGGACGCTATGAACTTCAATTAAGATGTACCTCTATAGAATCGAGATCTACGAACAGCTTGACTAGCATGGTTGTCTTTGCTTCCAACATTTCTACCAGGCTGTATCAACGGTCCTGAGAATCGAACCCTTGCTTTTTGATGATTATAATCCTGGTACATTTTCAGATGCAGATGATTATTCATCATAACCTAACAAAACATTTAGGAAAATGTTCTAGTCATAAATCTACTGAGATAAAAACAAAGAAAACACAACTTACTACAGATGAATCATGAGATGTGTATAAATCAGATGAATCAAATGAATCTTGCCGATTAAGATGACTACATTGCCTCTGTATTGCACGCTTTGGTATCTCATCATGGCCTCTTGAAGCTGTGTGCACCCTGCTTGAAAATTCAATATCATCTTTCCTGTTTAAGTGCAAATTATTACTTGCATGCATTACACTGGTTGGGTCTATAGCACTTGATGCTGATATTACTGGGAGGGAGCAAATGCTTTCTCCTTGAGATATGTCAGTCATTTGACTAACTTGAGATGCCTCCGACACAGTATCATACGACGACTTCAGTGAACCTAGAGACTCCCTGGCTCCTTTTCCCTTTGGATGTATATTACCACCTTTGCTACTACGAACAACATATATATTGGCTTCCACCTCCTTCATTAATTAGAATACAAAAATCAGTTGGAAGCAATTTATTCTATAACAAATAACTACTACGACAGAAGTGAAGCGAGAGACACCTGTCTCGGTACTACTTTACAGAAAGAGGTTGATTCTTGCAAGGGTTTGCGAACTTTTCGTGGATTTCTTAAAGCTCCAGGTGCACGCAATCTGGAAGCAGCCTTTCTCCTGAAATAAATGGAAATAGCATTATGTATACACCCAAGGCTCACTATTATTTTATTCTATTGGTAAAATCTAGTACGTTTTTGAAGCAATTACACTTGTTTAACAAGAGTTAGAATATTATGGGGACTAAAAATGATAGATACAACAGTTAAAAAAAGAGAAGAGGACCAATAGCTGGTTTACTCGGTTCCTGTGGCCTGATGAATTTAGTGGCTAATCCGATAGAAATGGTTGGAACCCATAAACTTTGTAAAGAAATTGCGCCCATGAGGACCCACAAATAGGTCCTACCTCAAAGTTTCATAGTAAGTTTTGACTCGCGCAAACAATTGAAGCTACTAAATAAAAGTAGCACCCACAATTGTATGTGCTGTGCAAAAACCTAGTATACCAATAAAAGACAACTCACCACATCCTTTACATGACCACTAAAGGGTAAGGGAGTTACCTTATTGCATCCTCACGGAACTTAGCATCAATCTCTTTGTTTGGTGGGTATTTTGGCAAGCTTGACGGATCACATGCATAAGGCATTGAGCTGAAATACTGAATAATGTGTAGCACAAAGGCCTTCAATCAGGAAATCAAGCTATATGATGGAATAAAACATTCACAATCATGTGCCATGATGAAGAATGCAGACTGTGGGGCAATATAAGTTGATAAAAGTTGGGAGTAATTCAACAAAATTTGTTTATTGCAAAACATTAGATGGCAACAAGATTGCAGTACTTTAGTGGATTCATATATAGCAGACATTCAAATTCATAGTAAACCAACTTTCCATAAAGGGTTACCTCAGAACTAAGTGCAGATGAAGCAGTCCCGCGCTTGTATGGTTCTATGGAAAGAAAACTTCCGATAAGGTTCACAGCAGTTTTGGGGATTTCTTTACACCTTTCACAAAGTGTACTTTCATAATGATGCTGGGGTTTAAACATTTTTGCAAGAGGAAGTTTAGACCACCTCCAGTATTCATCAGGTGGAGTACCGCAAAGCTTGAAAATTTTATGTAATTGTTCAACCTGTGCATGTGGTAAAAGAGCTTATTATCAAAACACAGATACCTAAGTTAGGTGCCTCTATCATGTGAGCAAATACGTAATTTATAGTAGATAACTGCAAATGTTTGCGAAGTCTGTGTGGATCCCTGAAGAGATCCTGTTGTAAAAATGTCCATTATTTCATTTATCTAGAAAGAAAATAAGGCGCCATTTCTACTTTGTTTTTTTTACCCCAAAAATTGTAAGTCCCCATATTATATGTAGGATTAATACCCATTTGGATATCATATGTGGACGAAATATGGGTCTGCGTAAGGTCCCCCTCCCCATTTTATTTTTTATTTTTAAGGTAGATCAATGAAGAATGCATAGTCTACATTCAGAAAAGCAAATCAAATTTCCGTATAGTTTACCATGCAAACTAAAATTTCAATAAAACTGTGCTATATAACATGAAATGATAGTGAAGCCTGGTTGGGTGGGAATTGATGCATAGAGTTCTAACCTCAGTTCTTCCTTTGAGAAGAGGCCTTCCTATGAAAAGTTCAGCAAACACACAGCCCACACTCCAAAGATCCACAGATCCCCCATAATTGGTTGAGCCCAATAAAAGGTCAGGAGGACGATACCATAGAGTCACAACACGACTGGTCAACGGTTCCCTGTTCTTTGGCAGACTGAAATTTGCCAGACCAAAATCTGCTATCTTCAAAATCCCTTCATTGTTCACCAAAATATTAGATGTTTTGACATCTCGATGCATCACTCCTTGTGAGTGGCAATGTTCGATTCCACATAATAGCTGCCGCATATAGCATTTAATCTGCTCCCAGAGAAAATGTCAAATTTAATGTTCAAGAAAAGATTATTTGTTGAGTCTACAGCCTATCACATTCCAACAAAACCAAATATGCGGAGAAATGCTTTAAACAAAGGTAAAGATCTGGAATTCCTCCACAAACTTGAATTTAGATAAATAATAAGTAAAAACTGAACGTACCTGTGCATCACTGAACTTGATGTCAGGATTTGATAGTAGTCCTGCAAGATCATGTTCCATGTATTCGAAAACAAGGTACATGTTACATGAAAATTGAGAAGAAATAATCCCTTCCAGTTTCATGATGTTTGGATGGTCAAGCCTACGGAGAATTGTTATTTCTCGTGCCATAAACCTGACACTTTCTGGTTTAAAATTGTCAAATCGCACCTTCTTCAGGGCAACCATCTTACCAGTTTCAATATTACGTGCACGGCAAACACTGCTGTATGTACCTTGCCCAATCTACACATTAAGAAGAAATAAAAGACAACTCTAGTAAATTACTAACTGAATTAATATGGATAAGTGAATATATAACAAAAAAACCACCCAGCGTGGTCAATTGATAAAATTAGTGTTATGGTAAGACCATAAGGCAGCAAAAAACACCATAACATCCACACCCAAAAAAAGAGAAGAGAAAACCATCATCATTACGAGCGCATCTAGATAACCTCTAATCTCACAAAGAAAATCTTCAAAACTTGGTTTTGGTTTAAGGCTCGGATTGTTATCAGTATGGAGCAATTAACTTACACAAGCTTCAGAAGAAACTCTTTCTCCCTCTATCTATACACACATGTATTAGAGCAAGTAAGCAATATATAGTGTCACATTTGCAACCAATCTGAACATAAGGCTAATTAAGCCTCTAGCTGCACTTAACATAATTTGATTATTTTTCTTGCGACGCATTCCAAGGGGGTCATTATTCATTAAGGAGTGACCTCAAAAGCATTCTGCATTTATATACACCTTAAAAGGTACTCTTTAACAGCTACGTGACCAACCCACAAATGCTTTCTTAGCAGTCTGTGTGAACAGTTGATAAATGACCTCAATATAGTCTCCTAATACTATCAAGGTAAATGTAGTTTAACATTACAAGGAGTAACATAACTAGGCAGAACACTAGATAAGTACAGGTTTGTGATTAATCAATGGATACTGAAATCACGCTCCCATTTCCATCAAGAACAAGGAAAATTCAGAATAGAAAGTCGTGCTCTCATAACCTCCCAAGGGGTCAAAATAATAGTAGTTGGGTAAAAAAATAGATATAACAAATCAAAATTAAAGAAACATATGGTCATGTAAACAAATGTAAATATATACAACCATCTATGCCAAAATATAGACCATAATAATTAAAAAATGATAATCATTTCTAAAAGAATGTTACAGGGTTATGTTCAATGATTTTTTTAATAATTAAGCTAATAAAGGGAAAGAAAATGTTGAACTCAAAAAATAATAAAAAAATAAAAATTGCAAGCTGGGGAGGTTGATTACCTTCTCCAATCTCTCAAATTTGTCTGATTTAAGGGGCAGCCATCCCTCCACGGCCTCGCCGGCAACAACAGTAAGCCAAGCTGGCCACCCTGCAGCAACATGCTCTGCTTGTGTTAACCTTCCAAATTTAAGGCTGAAAGATGACCTTCTCCCTAAGCTTGCCCCCTTCTTTAATGGCTTTGAATTGCGCAATTCGCCATTGTCACTAACTATTGATTCCTGACCCCTCTCCTTTTCAGGCTCCTCTTTTGTCTTCTCTAATGTTCCTTCGACCCTATTTTTGTCATGCACACTGGAATTCGATTTCCGTAACCCATTGCCCCGAGTTGTAGATGGGGAAACAATATCAGAAGATCCGGACCTTCTTCTTACCTTCTTGGAGCTAACGCAACCCATTACCCCTAAAACCCATCAAAGTTCGACCGGTTTTAAGAAAACCCAGATCGACCCGGATGGGCAATCGGGTTAAAAAATGGAGGGAAAATCACTCCAACATTAGCAGGGATTGCGTTAACGAAGAAGAAGGAAAGTATTACTTTGTTTTCACCAGATTGACGAAACCTCTCAAAAAACAGAGTCTATTTTGGGGGGGAGCAAAGTCAAAGAATATAATTTCTTAGTTTCTCTTTCATCAGGATCAGGGTGTTGCGAGATCTGCGGAGGGAGGTTGATTTTAGGGAAACAGTGATTGTTTCTCTGAAATAGGTGCGAATGCAAAGGAAGATACATTTGTGGGTCCAAATTTCTCTTCATTTTTCTCTACTTCTGTATCTGGTGTGTGTGTGTGTGTTCTGCTGAAGAGGATATAGAAACAATAGCCTCAGTATTCTACGGAGTTGATAGTATTATCTTTCAAGAGGTTTGAGTCTCAATTTCCGTTTGCTGTTTCGGGGAGAAGAGGGGACTCTGGTTGTTGTAAGCCAACTGCCCAATCAACTAAACTGCACCAACAAATAATATTACTTGCTCAATTCCAATATATTTTTTTCATATACATATATATATTCAAAATGACAATTTTCTTGTATTTTTTTAAAAAATAAAACATTGTTTTTGTTAAATATGTTATTAATATTTATTTAAAATATAAAAGTGACTATATGATAATACTCAATCTAAGTACAATATTATTACTAATATTTTAAAAAATTCATATCATTTTATAGTTTAAAAGTAAAAATGTGTCTAAATTTCTAATTTTGTATTAGATTAAAAAGTAGAATATACATAATAAAAATATAGACTAATGCTATTGAATAATTACTTATAAAAGGTGTCTGATAATGTAATAATAAATGTCCTTGAAAACTGTTAATAAGACAAGTTTAAAAATTACCCCTAAATACATAAATCAATCCACTCAAACACAATTAGAGTAGATACTACTATTAATTAACATAAGGTGTAGTGTAGGTCCCTTGATTGGTGGGTTTCAACTGATTTTTGTCTTCTTTTTTCGTTTTGGGACTAACCGCAACAACATTTTTAGTGACATAAATATTATTTTTAGTGACACATTTATTTACGATAAATTTTGTTATAGTTAAATGTTATATTTATATCGCTGAATAAAATATTTATAAGAATAAATTGAAAGGTTTCTAATCAATTTATTGTATGTACAAAAAAAAAAGAGTGAAAATTTTGAAGCACCTGACCTGCCATAATACAGGAAGAAAACTGTGGTTACAATTATGACCACCACAACAAGAAGAATTAGCAATTCAATTTAAAAATGTTACAGCACATTTCCTTTTTGGGTTATAAAAGAGGAAACCCACACACGAGATTATGAGAAATGTGCAACACCTTTAACACATGCATTAAATAGATAATTGCCATCCTTCAACCAAAAGCAAGGGGAAAAGTTGATTTTTAAAATTATCCTCTCTTCTCTGTCATCTGTAGCAAACTATGGAAGCATTATCCAACTAAAATTTGTCCAGAGCTACCTTTATGATGCAGCAGAATTTTGGTTGTTCTGATAATGAAATTACAATGACAATCACTTCGCAGTTTGCAGCTCAAACAGCAATGGCCAAGGTAGCACAAAGCAGTTAGCGATGAAAACTTGGGTTACATCTCGAATATGGTGGCTATCGTAAAAAAGATGAAACAATATTAATATTCATACATACTTCATTCATTCTGATCCCTATACAACAGGTAAGAGTAATAAGTTCATGCGGCATGTCCTGAATACAACCTACACAGAAGCAGCCATCCATTGGGATGGTAGTTATGGTAAGCTTCAAACATTTTTAATAGTCTATTGCTTCAAACAACACCATACTAGCACCCAACTGAGCTGAAAAATGAAGTTGACCTCAATATTAGCTTCAAAGTTCAGATTTTGTCTAGTTTAAGCTGTGATTTGCCCTTCTTTTAGCTGTAAAAGAACTGGTCTTTGATCTACTCCAAAGTCCAGGGGAGGCTTCTTCCTTGTTGGTTTTAATTGGTGTACATTTGTGTTTGTTGAGTTGTGGCCGCTGTTCCTTGCTGTCGGGATATCATGATTATGTTTGCCTTCATATGAAGTTATGACAGCTTTAGGGTCTGTTGAAGCCCTCTCGACATGCTTTCTAACATTGCATCCCACATACGTGCATTTGTAATAACTCCTGTAGATAGATTCCAAGTGCATTAGAGATGATCCTTGTAGAAAGTAGACAAGACTTCTATAAAAATATGTAGACCTAGGAGGCTAAGGGGAAAAAACACAAAATGAAAAATAAGAAAGAAATTGGAAAATGGAACTTTATATTGAACGAACATGCAGAAGCTAACTCTCCTCCCCTCCCCTGCCCTCCAAAAACACACACACACAACCTCAAAAAGAAGATGGCATACAATGCTGAAAATTTAAATCAGTTTAGAAGTGCAGGATTGTGACAGAGTTGATTAATAACTAGTTCTCGTTAAAATGATCAAAAACGCATGCACACACACACACACACACTATATATATATATATATATATATATAATTATTAATCACTTGGATAGCAGGATGAGAACCATAATCTCGTATTATAGAAGAAGCGCAAAAAACAATTTCTCAATTTTCTTCTTTCATTTCAATTGTAATTTTGATTTGTCTTGATAATTAACTGATCATATGTCTGGAATCAAATAAATGTAGATGACTGACTATAAACTATAGTATTCATTACTAAAAAAAAAGTTGTCTAGGAAAGACCAGAAAATATATCAGTGACTGGCTGCCTGCTAATGAGGACCGTAAAAATCGCCAGTTCCAATACTCCTATTTCTGTTAATGAAATAGAACTTTTGGAAGATATTGCTGACAAAAGGAAAATGCAACGGCCAAATTAAGACTTAGTAAGATATGATAAGATATCATTCTAAAAGGTATCACCATGAACTAAATTGGAACAAAATGGCATCTCAAACAAATTCCAATGTCAGTTAAAATGAGCTATTTTTCCTTGAATGAAATCCCTACACCCCAACTAAACAAACCATAGAAACAACCACACAATATATCCTCGCAAGATTCCAAAAAGTTCCATAGACATGTTCAATAGATTAAGATTCAAAGTGTTTAGTCAATATATAGTAAAGTAACATACCTATTCATTGCGATAAAAAGACTCAAAATGTAAAGAAATCCTTACAAGCCAGAATCAGGGTAATATCAAAGAGACGGGGACAAATACAGGACCTTGTGTACACAAAGCAAAATGGCCAAGTTATTGTACTAAAGGAAGAAAGAATGTGTTAGGGCACTCAGCACACAGCATTAAGTCCACATATATTCCTGTAACATATATAAGGACTTCAAAAGAGGAATAGTAACCAGCTTAAAAAGTTCAAGATTAACTGTTGCATCACCAGACTAGCAGACTCGTTGAAACTATTACAAGTAGGAATGTCAGCCAGACTGGTATAATAAATCTACAAGTTAAGGGTGGAATCTAATCTAAAATTAGTGATAATCATGGTTGTAAACTACTTAAGGTCTAAATAATAATACGGTTACCAAAACCAGTCAATGCATAAAATTGCTGACAAATGGATGATATAATATCCTTAAACCAAGCCACTGGTGATATATTTTGACCAAAAAAAACCCATTGGGAATAGTATTTTAAAATGTAGCATGAGAAGGTATTATAATACAATACAGCTATAATAAGCCTATAACCAACTAGCATAATGCAATTATAAAGGAAACAATGAAAATAATATATGCGAACCATATATTCTCGTATCAAACACTCGAACTAAATCGAAAATTAGTGCTCAAAATATAAATGAAGTTACCACCTTGGATGAGGATTCCCTTTGACCACTTTCTGTCCATATTTTCGCCACTTAAACCCATCATCCAAAAGATCAACTTCACTTCTTGTCTGCACAACTATCCTTGGTTCTGTGACCGCTTTATGAGATGAAGCTGACTCCAATACCCCAACTTCTATGTTCCTGTAACCCCAAAAAAATTATACCAATTTTTCATTTTTCATGTTTTGAGGAGTGAAGGCAAGTTATCCCCAATAAAGTGCACATGGGAGAAAAATATATTCAGAAGCATGAAAGTAGAAATGGAACTCGCCTTCTCTTGGGAATTGGTTCACCATCCTCCTCCTCATACACTCCCAGTTTAGCATCATCAGCGTGATACGCTGATCCAAGTAACTGTCTTTCATCTAGCCTGCTTGATTCCATCTGACCCGGCAAATCAGGCTCAAGCTTTTCCTCAACATTCACAATTCTACCCCGATCACCACCATCTTTTGGACGTTTATTGGACTGAGGTAGCTCATGGTTGTGCTGACCTTTATAGGTAATTTCAGTTATCTGGCCGCTAGGAGAACATTCAACTTTCTTCTTAACAGGGCAGTTGAGATGTGTACACTTATAGTAGCTTCGTGGATACTCACTAGCCTTGACCTGCTTCTGTCCATATTTCCGCCAATTGTAACCATCACTGCCAGGTTTATCAGTACCAAGGGAAGCAGGTAGAGACTTTTTATCAGAATGCAAGACCTCTGAAGGTTCCATCTTTGAACTTTCAGCTTCCAACTTTGCAGCATGGATTTGTTGTTGTAGAGTTGAGCTGGGGGCAGAGGAAGGATGTTGTGTCAAATTTTCTGCAGAAGCAGGTAATGTAGAAGGTTGATTTTCAGCTTGCATGTGCATGTAAGATTGGGATAAAGCAGCCTGAGCCGTAACATGTGCCAGAGCCTGCTGGTGGGACATCCCGAAAGGGCTCTGCATGAAATACAAGCAGATAAATGATCAGCTAATGCAAATGGAAGCCAAACCCCAAAATGACTATTTATGGCATTGGCATGCCAACTCAATAAAGGACCCGGCATCCCATACATCCTATAACCTGGGTAGTACTCGAATGGTCTCATATAATGCAGAAATAAAACTAAACTATAAAGAATTAGAGATACTTTCTATTACTGGGGATAAGCTAAGGAGCTTTACTTCCACATCACAAGGGGTGAGGAAGACTTGGATAATAAGGAATAATGAATAAAAAAAATTAAAAGACAGGAAACTCCAACATCACAAAATTCACAAGCTCACACATAGCTTCATTAAGTGTTTTCTTTTTCTTTTTACTAAAAAAAACAACTTTTCAAAATGCACCATCTGATGGCATAACAATTTTCATAAGCTTCTTGTTAGCAAACTGACGAGAATCAAACATTAAAAGAGCGCCAACTACTGTTTGTTAGCTCGGGTGTCCTGCCACCAGCCTGGGTGGGTTGGGGATGGGATTCAAGCCCCAATCGGGATAGCAAAATGGAGTAAAAATAAAAATGAAAACACAAAACCACATGGAGTCATGGACTTTGATAACTGAGAATAGAAGCTTTAACATTCGCAGCAGGGAAATTTCAAATCCAGCATAAAGATCAAACAATTCATCAATTAGAAATTGCAGCAGAAGCATCTGAATTTAGATGCAATGAAAAAAAATATAGAATCACCAAATTAAATCTTTAGGAATCAATTACCTGAAGAGGTGAAAAGAATCCGGGTGAATTGAGTAACCCAGAAGGACTCAACCCTGGTGGCATCATAAACAAAGGGGATTGAGCAACAACCAAATTCATCGGCCTATTCTGCTTAAACCCCATCTTCTTATCACTTCCATCGCCAGAATTCATCTCTTTGGAAGAATTACCGGATAAAAGGTTAGGTCTTCCGACCGGTGAAGCCATCGCGCCGGCGAGAAGCTGAGAAAAGGAGCACGAATCGGAGTCTGGGTAATACTCGGAGAAGAAGTTGGAGACTAGGGTCATCGGACCCGGACTCAAACCGGGTCCTCCATCGAAGAGGGTTTCCATGGAGGGCCGAGGTGGGAGAGTCAGACTGATTGTTGGCCGTGGAGGTGCCGTCACTTGAGAAGTTTCTTCTGCTTCACCCATCACTTTATCTCTCTATATCTCTTCCTCTCTCTCTCTCTCTATATATATATATATTTATAGCCAAGTAGAAATTTCTGAATCTTCAAATTGACGGAAGAGTTGCAGAAAAAATTCAATATTTCTTTTACTTTTTGACTAAACTCACAAGTACAGTAACACCCTTTTCCTCGATCTCTCTCTATGTATGTATATAAGTAGACCCTTGTATACTTTTATGAACTGGTTTTGATGAGAAACTAGAGATCAGTGGTAACTCTAATAAAAAAATGTATATGTGTGTTTGTATATATATATATATATATATATATATATATATATATGTATGTAATAAATGGGTCCTCTGCTTTGCTCACAAAGAAAAAAGAAAATGGATTACTAAGCTTCAACAATCTTTCACACTTTCTCTCTCCATTTCTCAAAGAAGAGTTGTTGAGTTTCTTCTTTTCTTAGGCTTTGATTGCTTTTGGTCTTATCTTTTGATTTTTGAGGGGGGTGGATGTGACTTATTATTTTCTTTTTCTTTTTCTTTTTTTAATTTATTTATTTTTTGATCATGATATTACATCAGTTTCAAATTAACACAGTTTCTATCTTTTTTTGGTTTTGGTAAAGGACTGATTGTCCAAATAAAACTGAATTTTGTCCTGTTTAAATTAATTATTATTAAATCGAAGAAATATTAGAAGTAATAGTAATTTGTAAAAATAAATTCCCACTTTATTGGTCGATCTTGATTGATGGAAAAATATTAATAACAGCACTTGACAAAAGTCAATATGGTATTGAGTGTAGTAGCATTTCTAATCAAATAATGCCAAGTTGTCCAACTGGTAGATGTAGTACTACAAGCAAGCCGACATGTCAACAACTATAATAAAGGTTAGAAAAAATAAAAAATGAAAGTAATAGTACTCCTATCATATTCGAGGGATGGATAACATAAGCTTAATTTTATAATTTTTTATGTGTATTATTACTGTATTAATTAATTTATTATAAAATATTAATCGGAACTCATATTCCAGTCTCATCAAATTCAAAGCTACCAAAAAGGGAAGGTGTAACATTGAGATTAAGTTTGTACTTGTAACAAGGAAAGTGGCATTTTCAAAACAAATTTTTTTTTTTAATTAAGCAAAAGTATCAAATTTTAATACATACTTCCTCTCTCCAAAAAAATGATTAAAAATATAATTTTTTTTTTTGGTTTTCAGACAGATGAGATAAAATACATAAAATGAAAGTTAACCAAGTCATTTAGTGAGATCCAATACTATAAAAAATAAAAGTTCATTTAGTGGGAGTCCATTACTATATAAAAAAAAAGAGAGTAAAAGTACTTATCACTTTTTTATTCTCTTTCTTCGACTTTTATTTTTGTTAAAATGTATGTAAATTGTATTTTGGTGGGCGGAAGGAGTATTTGACATTATTATTTGTGCAGTGAATCATTTAAGTTTGTGAGAGCTTCCTAAATCATAAAAATTTAAATTTAGCAAAAATATAATAAAATCTCTCTTTGTTAACCAGTTAGAAGTTTAATGAGTAAAAAGAATGAAAAGAGTTTAAAAGAAAAGTGAATATATGTCCATTTGCCAACAACACATTCATCAAATAGAGCAGACACCAATACCATCGTGTAATTAATGTACAGCTAAATAAATACTCCTATATGAGTACTAGACGTATTAAATAAAATTAAAAGACACCAAGTGGAAGTGGTCACCTTCTTCTTCCTTACACATTTTGGGGTCCCACAATGATAAGCTCCTTTCATGGCTGCCGCTATCACTATGAGTAGTAGTATGTACGGCATTCTTGAAGAGAGAGGGAGAGAGAGAGAGTTTGGGGGTGATGCATTTGAGATTTTAGTCCACATTATTATTATTATTAATTATTAATTGCGGACCAACAAATCCATAATTTGAATTACCCATCTTTCGCGGCAGTAATTGACGTTTGTTTGCACTGACTGTTACCTTCTCCCGTAGAAAAACCAAACATGCACACTGCCATTACTATTATTATTACTACTATTATTCCTCTTAAATGAAAGTAGGTTGACATGTGAAAATAATAATTTCAAGAACTTCATTGCATTGCATTGCGTTGATAAAATAAAATACAACTACTTTGATATCTTTTAATTACATATTAAGAATTTTTCAAATTTATTAACAACTTGATATATTTAGTTATGTATGTATGTATATGTGATGTACAAAACGTTACTTAAGCCCAGAGGTGATGACAAAGACATAAAGAAGTGGCATAAAACCAACAACTCGACTTCATCATCAATTTTTATACCACATGCAATGTCTACGCCATTTATAAGGTATACAATTTGTTAAAAGTGTCCAACCATATTATGTATCTCTCTAATAGAAAAACTAACGGATCGCTATGCTTGCTGGATCATGGAGGCCAATTTGCCAAATTGCAGGTTTTTAATCAAACATAATTAATTCAAAGAGGCCACCGGCATTTGCTGTTAGGTAGTGTCCCCTCCCCTCCCCTCCTGGTAGCATTACGTTGCTAAAACTGCTTCTTAAAACTTCAATTGCCAGTTGCACATCATATGTTAAAGAAGTTGGGAGGTAGGTCTATGTATATGATGTAGACCCATCCTCATATGATCCCACAATGCCTCGCGCTCACTTGTGTTAATTATGCATTTTTTGAAACAAAATCTTAGTCTGACGATTCAACAAAGGCATTTAGTGAACAGAATAAACTACATCAGTTTGGCCATAAAAGGATTTCATGCAATAAGTGACTACAAGCTTACTCACGTGAATCCACTACAATAAGCACTCACAGCTTGGTCTCTGTATAGTAAGTGGATGAAACAGCCAAGCCTTCAACATCATAAGTGCGGATCAGTCTCTGTCTTTTCCCAACTGACTCGAGCCAACACAACTCCAAATGGAATGACTTGGATTCTGCCACACTCTTTGAGACATCACATGGACATCCCATGTACATGCCACCGGGCAATAAGCTCACCTGGAAACCGCCATCAAAGGTGACCAAATTGTTTAATATGGTACCCGTCCAATGAACGTTAGTGCTCACATCATTGCTCTTGGATGTTGAGCTAATTTCCTGATTTGGAAACAAATTAGAAGAGAAAAACTTAGAACGTAACGGTTCCATGAATGTAGGAACGAACAAAGCTTAACTTATTCATCAAAGTAAAACGTGCAAATGATGAAAAAGAACTTTATAAGCCACAACATTTTACTCGGATTAACCTGTTAATATTTATGTACAAGTTTCCAATCTCATCTCATGTTAAAATTTCAGAAGGAAGAACCGGAGAAAGATAAATTGATAATGTGAATGCATCTTTGATCGATTACCTAGGTTCCTAAACTTGGAATGGATGGTGGAGTCTTGCTTGGGCTGGTTTCATGACAAACAAACACCGACTTTAATAGATTAAGAGAGCAACTTTGCTGGGGTTTCCGTTTAAATAAGAGTAATGTTAGGAGTCTCAAATTTTTTGTTCCAAATGACATGGCATTGAATATTTTAATGATAATTTATGACAAAGCCGATCACATGAGATATACCCAATCAATATTATGGTGGCACACCATTTGAGATATTTTTTGAGGCAAAAAATTTGAGACCCCTAAAATCACCCTTTAAATAATTAGTTCCTTTGAAGCTTTCTTTTTTTTTTTGGTCTTTGTGCCCTCCTTCAGAACCAAAAAAAAAGTGAGAGGGAGAAAGCCAGAGCAACAAGATAAAGGAAAGCATAGTGGCCTTTTACTTTTTTTAAAAATGGAAGATAAAAAGCAATGCTTCAGGTAAGTTCGCTGCAGGAAGTGCTCAATAGTAAGAGGAAGAGAACCTTCAACCAGTTTTGACTAAAGATAAAAATGGTGAAAAACTAAATCCAGCAAAATACAAAAAAAAAAAAAAGAAGAAGAAGAAGGAGGAGAAGGAAAAGAAGAAGAGCAAAATTGATATAAAGTAAAAAGAGGACATAGTGTAGCACCAAAGCACAATGTAAATTGCAAAGTTCAGCTTACAAGGATAGATGGCATTTGTATCTTCTAAAATTACTTAGGAATTTTTTTTATCACAAGCATGCAACATGCTTTAGAGACAAGACCAAATTTCTGTTAAAGAAATTAACTCAAACAAATGCCAAATGTAAAACAAAGGTTTTTTGGATGCTAGACATTAGGGGTGGGCAAAAAATTCGGTAAATTCAATTTTTAGAGAAACCGAACAGGTTCGAACCGGACGGTTCGGGACAAATGATAACTGGTTCGGTTTCGGTACATGGAACTGGTATATACCGAATTTTCAGTACTGGGTTCGAGAAGCTATTTTGTATGTCCTGTATGAACCGGACCGAACCGGTTATATCAGTTAACTGAATAAATCTTTTGCCTTCTGTATTCTTTTCTTCAGTCTTTGGCAACCAGACAGAGAGGATGGGGATGAAGAAGCAACCCCTTTGAAGATGAGGAAGTTGAGAGTCTCGAGATTAAAATAGATGAAAGTAAAAACAACTTTAGCATTCTTCTTTTTGTTTTTACTTCTAAATATTCCCCCCATTTTATTTTTTATTTCATTTTCCCCAATTTCTGAATCCAAATATCACAACTTTAGAGTTCGATTCAGCACCCTTTCTCTCTCTTCAACCCTTTATGTTCTTCAGAGTCATTCAAAGCTTTATTTGATTCTATGGCCTCCTAATCATAGTAGCTTTACTGGGCAAGTGTTTTTATACATTATACATATATGTATCATTCGGTTTTGATTTATTTGTTTATTTTCTTGGTATTTGAACTCTGATTTAGTTGTTTGGAAATTGGTTTTTCTGTTTACAGTACAATGCTAAATAATCTTTTCTTTTGGTTGAATCTTCGATTTATAGATAATGGATCTTTTAATGGGTTCCAAGATCTACTACTCCCTCTGTTTATTTTGCTCTGTTTTCATTGTTGCTTACATACAACCGGTAATAAAAACCAATACCGAACCCGGTTCGGTCTACCGGTCCAATCGGTACCGGTAGTGGTACCCATTTTGGATATATTCAATAATCGGTCCGGTTCAAACCGGTTCAGTAACCCCTACAAGACATGCCATTCCACTATTAAAACTTAGCCTTTCTGGCAGGACGGCGGGCGGGGGGACGGGGGGAGAGGAATCGGCATGTATTTTTTCAGTTCAAGAATTAACAGCACATAATATGCCTAGTCTTCATTTCTGAAATAATGAATTCCCTCAACATCACCAAATCCAAGAGAGTCGAGCAATTTAAGTTTTCACCTTTCTTTCAGGGATATTATTACAAGGAGCAGACAATACCTGAATCAGCTGACCCTTGTCATCAATTTCAAGTACAGCAGTTGTATGAGCTTCAGCAATTGTTGCTCCATAAACACCACTGCGCTTTGTTACAGAGTGACCTTTCCACCTACCAATATGTGGCATTATTCTGTTTGTATTGCCCTGAAACCAAACTAGAAATTTAATTTCAAAGACATAATTAATTAGAGAAGGAAATATACATTGTAGGGTCCTAGCTTCAATTAAAAGAAAGAAAACAATTTCAGGAGAGATTTCCTCTATGCAAAGTAACTTACCTTTGAATCATCAAGGGAAGGGGGAATAACCACCCCACTTCCTCTTTCTTCAAGAAAGATTAGAAACATTTCAATAATGCCTTTGGGGTCCATGATATGGAATGCTCTTGCTCGCATATCTTTCTCTAAGGAAAAGAGGCAACTCTCACATACAATAGCAGGCCGGCGAGAGGGAAGCTTCAGGTTTCTGCACAGAATTCATATGAGAACAAGGTAAGAGGACAGGGACAACAGTAGCTGTTAGAGCTTGTCAAATCAGAATAAAGGTAAATTATGAATTAATTGATATTGAGAAACTAAAAATTCTAAATGCATGCTATAAAGAGATGATGATGTCAGCTATTCAAAATCTAAGTTTTTCATTTTTCAACAACCTCTTTCTCAATATCTCTTATTTAACATAAGGTTCATCTTGACAAAGACAGGAATGTGACAAATGTTTGAAAACGATTATATGAAATGTGCACAACTCATAATGGGCCGAGGTCCGAAGATTATACTGATATGCTGAATTGCTAGTTCTTTATATGTTTTTATAAGTAATTGCTAATTATATTTATTTAAAAAGATACTATCACTGGTGCATCAATACCAGAGAATTTCCAACCAGCAAATGCACTCACTTGGGAAACTCTTCTCCAATGTCATCTTCGCCTAGAACCCCTAGTCTTAACACAGTCTCCAACATGCCAGCTGTCTGGTACCTTAATGCAAAGGCCTTCTCTTTGGGAAAGATGTTAATCTGCAAACTGAGTACAGTGGATATTCAACAAACACAAAAATAGACAAAGTCGTGAAATAGGTTGGAAGCAAACTTTGCCTGAGAAAACACTAATTAGTGAACAACAAATCTTCCAGGTACCAAAGGAGCTTACCTGTTGATATTTGTCCACAGTAAACATGTTGGTTTCTTTGATTTTGTACTCATCTTCTCCAGAAGATGAAGTGCTTGATGGGGGTTGTTTGATATATAACCTAACAGTTAAAAACATTGTCAGATACTTGGCTCAAAGACTTAAAAAATAAGAAGCATATCACCACCAGACAATTTTGTGTTTTCGTGTGTTTGAAGGTCTGTTTGCATCAGATGGGTCTTACTGTTAAGAAGAAATGAGTAGCTCACATGCATAGTCAATAGATTATACAGTAGCTTATACAGCATAAATTTGCGATTAAGTTTAGGTCCCAATATTAGCTTACACCAGAGGGGATCTTTGAAATTAACAATTGTACTAGAAATAACAATTCCCTTCATTTGCCACAACAAAGTTCTTAGACAAACCAAAATGACTGATATTTGTTTCTACTAGTAGAACTAATATTTAGTACTGCCGTGGGAAAAATTCCAAGTATTGAATTGGTTAGGCAGTAGACCGGCTTAAATTATCAGGAAATAATATTAGTTACTACTGCCCACCAAATACTCCACTCAAACGTAACAATTAGTCAATACACAACTACAACTGGTTAAATCAAAACAAACAACTCTGGATAATACGCATAGAAACACATGCACACAAAAATATGCATTCATACTTTTGGCATTTTATCGAACATATGAGTTGCTAAACGAAGCTTACGTTTGAATTAAACTGACAAGATCGTCTTCACCATAAGAGCCAACAGCAAGCTTCGTGGTCACTTTATTCATCATATCCCCATGAGGATTAAATTGCTGTGATGTCAATATAACACTAATATAAAAATATAAACATATACCAATGCTTTATGAACATTTATGTATATAAAGAGAGAGGGGCTATGGATACCGACATAGAAAGAACCAGTCCAGTTACCCAAATTGAGGTCAATGAAGCTCTGAAGAGCGCCAACGCTGAGCGATTTTTCGTTTTCTGTTTGAGAGGAGTATGCTGATGAGGATGATGACACCGCCGCCTTCGTCCTGGGGGTCTGAAATTGGTGGGTGGGTCTTTGAATAAATGGTTTGAAGCTCCCGGAATCTGGATGGGATTTTCTGATTATTTTTGGGGTGAGTGAACTGAAAGTGGGAGGAAGAGGGGAAGGAGAACACAGGGTTGTTGCCATTGTGGCAGCCATTGGAGAGGTGTGTATGCTGTGAATTGTGAAGGTCCTGGGCCTTCTCCTGTCTATGGCTTTGCTGAAGCTAAATTCTCTGTCCTCCTATCCCTTTTCTTTTATCTTTATCTCAAACAAAAACTAACTGGTAAAAACGGAGATAATAATTTTATTTATTTTTTGTGGAATTTCTCAAGTTTGTCCACATTTGTTATATTTATCCAAAATATATTAAATTTATAGCAGACAGATATCACACCAGATTCCAAAAAATACACTTGAAGGGTAACTTATTATTTTTAAATACATCGTTAGAATAAAAAAAATCTAAATTTTACTAGTACTTTTTCTTTTTAAGTTTATCATCACAATTAGTATATTATCATACTATATCCCCTATTAAACCAAACAAACATAACCAATGTATGGCAGCCATGAATATAACTCATAGAACAAGGCTTAATGAAAAAAATAACAAAGTTTACGAATGAAGGCTTGTGGTTGTGGGGGAAGGAGATTTGACAAAACAAACAGAAAGTTAAATAAGTTTCCTCAGCACAGATGGCTAATCAAAATACCAAATACAAGTTTACAGGCCAAATGGGAGACATTTACAGCCAAATTCTCCCACTCTTAACAAGTGGTAACCTCAATTTGTCCAGAAGTTTCATAAAATCGACACGAAAGAAACAAACCTACCCACCCAACCATCCTTAACAGTTTCAGCATACTGCTGGATAAATGGTATTGTATTCTTCAGTAACAACATAGGCTTAATTAGGCTCAAGCGGAAGCACACATAAAAGAAAGTGCAAGCAAGACAACTAGGATAATGCGGCTGCCAATATCTGCAGGGGAGCCATTTTTGGCTGGAGCTGGCTCTGGAGAAGGGACAAATTCCACAACATTGACGGCTAATTTCATTCCATGAAAACAGTAACCTCCACTGCTGAGAAAGTAAAAAGGCTTCGCTTCAGTGAGATTAAACACATCGCGCCCACCCCTCGTAATATTCTTTATAAAGTCTCTGTCAATACACTGCTCATATCTCGTTCTATTCACCTCCACCACATTGTACCGGTGCTTGTCAAATCCGAAATCTAACAAGGATTGAAAATATACTCTCAAGTTATATAGCAAAACAAAAACAAAATTAACTCAACAAGTCGGACCAAATTTATGGTAGCTGAACATAATAAACTCAGTAACTAAAATTGATTAGAAGCAAATTTTCAGCAGATATGATTTTGTATCAACTAGCTAGTGGAGTATAACACACACATTTACATCAACCACATAAATAGAGCACTACAGGAATAGTTAAATGATGATATTGATATCTTCCAAACTTAATTAGTAGTAGTATTGTAGTAGCATGCACATTAACCACATAAATAGAGCGAGCATCGACTATATATTACAGGAAAAATGTACCAAAACTCCGAATTCTAACTAAGCAATATATATATATATATATATATATATATATATATATATACACACATATATGCGCACTGTGAATAAAAGGAATATGTAGCTGGATTTTTTTATTTGATTGGTTAATTTAGCCATAATAAAACTGAAAGATAGGACTTAATTGTATGTATATGTAAACAATATATGCATAGAGATTGAGCAATTGAAAAGTTAAGGGAGTGCTGCAATTTAGCAACAACAAAAAAAATCAGTTAAGATGGGAGAGAGAGAATACAGAGCCAGTCGCCGACGTAGAAAGTCTCATGGAGGGTCCAATTCGTGTAGTTGATATTCTGTGTCCAGCCTTTTGTCCCTACCACCCTGTGAAGCTCTGGTGCTTTTCCCTCCGCCACCATAACCACCACCACAAACCACAACATCCAAACTGCTACTACGTTCCTCACCATCACTCACTCCCTTAATT
This sequence comes from Panax ginseng, assembly GCA_020205605.1. Taxonomy (NCBI): domain Eukaryota; kingdom Viridiplantae; phylum Streptophyta; class Magnoliopsida; order Apiales; family Araliaceae; genus Panax; species Panax ginseng. The sequence continues at coordinate 154,753,248 of CM035129.1, forward strand.
TCTCTCTCTAAAAAATTGTTATGTCTATAACTTTCTCCATCTAGAACAAAATAAATGATTTCTCATGTGTCTGTATATATAGTATAGGTGCGGAACGGAAGGAATGAAAAATGAGGAATGCAGGGAGATTGGAAATGGAATGATCATTTTGAGGCAGGTAATCAAAGGTGGCATCAGCATAGCATGGCATTGGTGTGGTAGGGTAATAACAACCCAACCCAACCCAGCGCATTTTAGCGCCTACCTACCCATAAATTAAATTACATTATTATTATTCATGCGAATTGCAAGTGAAGTTGAAATTAGAGACACGCATGGACATGTATCAAGGGTACCCCATAGACTAGTAACTTCCACCTTTATTACCAGTTTACCATTCATTCGTCTTTCTCCAAGTACAAGATTATTATTCAAAGTCAAAGGGAGAGACCCTTATCCGATTCCAGACCCACTTATTTGGGGTTCATAGGCGTGATACAACTTCCTTCTCAACTGGGTTAATTACCGGAAAAAGAAGAATCCTCCTCAATTGGGTTACGCAAAAAATCCATTATCTAATTTATTTTAACATATTTTAAAATATGTTAATAAAATAAATTCAACATTTCCCTTATAATGACCAAAAAAATTTATGAAGCAAAAAGTTTGAAATTCACAAACTTGGATAAGGAATTAGTTAGAGGGGTTTGAAAGCCACAAAGTCAGATAGACACAGAAGAATGAAATAGGCAGAGTGAATTCATTCCATTTTTAATTAATTAAGATAAATTATTCTATATCCAATAAAAAATTCACAATCAATCACACTTTTTTATTTATAGGAATGACATAATAATCATCTCTGAGAGACTAGACCATGAAGGAAAAAAAAACCAATAAGATGGTTAGAATTGAGTCAATAAACCTTAAAACCTCATCACAAGCCCATATACATAGAATGAGAAACTTTTGAGTAAATAAACCATGAAACCTCATCACAATCCCATGTACACACAGTGAGAAACACATACAAGCGTAACAAGCCTTGGCCAATGCTGAAGCAAATTTCAGGCAAGTTTCAACAGAAATAAACATCACAAACACGGATCTTTTTCCTTTACCCAAGTTAGTTAGGTTATAAGAGGAGAGTTCACTACTAAAAAATCTCATCCGTATGGAACAGACCCAAACCTGCAAACACCTGTAGGTGAGACAAGTCCTTTTACCATTACATTATTGCATACATAATATTACTAATATTTAATACCGTGTTTGCCAAACGCACCCTTGCTTGAGTCACACTACAAATATAGCTAATTTAAAACAGTGGCATAAGAAGGAAATAGCTGTGATGTAAATTGGGCATTATAACGACTCAGTTCTAAAACATCCAAATGAGCTGTACCTTCTCAAAACGTGGTCTGAAAACCATCCATGTAACATTCAAGACCTTCCTTAGACCACTAACAATCCTTCTCTAGGATCTGTCAAAAAATTAGTCATTGCCATTCTAATCAAGCATGGAAACCGTGACATTAAGTTGAAAAATTAACTTAATTTACATTGACAAATACATTCCACAAACCCCCAGAGAGAGAGAGAGAGTCATGGGGATAAGTTCATACAATGAAGTCATTCTTTAAACTGCCATTCCCTTCGGCACATGGGACAATGTGCTTGAGGAGTCTGTGAATTCACCCACTTCAGGATACAATGAAGATGAAACGCATGGTTGCATGCACCCCATACTGCAAGACAAAAGGTCAAATTAGTTTAAGTATTATCCGTTTTCATAATTCACAAAACTAATTAAATCATGTTCCCATTTATGTATTCAAACATCCTAAATAAAATGGTATAATACCAATCAAACCTGAGATGGTCGGTAGAACAATAATTATTGGATCAATGACCACTGCATTTTAAAATGGAGCTTGACTAGTGTGAGCCCTTAAATATGAAAGAGGGGCGCGTATGACAACTTGTTGACCATCCCATATTTTTGGAGACAACTTGTTGTTTTTATAGGAAACGGGAAAATATCAAGGTGTAAACGGGAAAATCAGAGTATGGAAACAACTAGCTTAGACGTGCTCATGATTTTTCGAAAATGAATGTAGTATGACACCTTGATAGTTGTACACTGTTTTAGAATGTTGCAATCCATCAATGTGTTGGAAGGCTTTTGTGAGTTGTTGTGTACCCAAAAGACTGGCATATGGCAGCAGATTTGAGAAACAGTCGACCATCTCAGGGATAAGCACTTGGCAAGATTTATACGAGTATAACAATGCTCGAAGAGCAATTAGTTTCCTAGGTACTAAGTATGTGTCATTGAGTCTACAGTGGGCCTAGTGGAGAATACAAGAATTCGACCTAATGGTTGCAACTAATATAATAATGAAGTTGAAATTAAATCAAAATATAAATGCATTCGGACAAAAATTAGAAGTTACTATTAAAAATATGAAACTAAAATTTCCAATAAGGAATTTTGCAATTAAATAAGTTATGCATGAAATGTTAATATGATCAAAACAAACAAAATCTTTAGGGTGATTCACAAAAAGTTCTTAGCATGAAATACCAAGCCCAAGAGGCTAAATAAGCACATGAGAAGTTAAACATAAATATTTAAAACAATTAAGGAGGTAGTGCCAAGGAATAAGTACAAAGAAAATGACGTACTTAGCGGACAATCATCCCCAGGGAGTTTACAATCTGGACAACAGCCATCAAAAGCCATCCTACATATCCCACATGTTTCATCTTGGGCATCCCAAGTCCATGACGCTACAGCATGCCACCTGTAATTGATTCGGAGGAACAAAATTTAAGAAGGCTCCTACGCTACTTAATATTTCAGATAACTTTATTAAATAAGACTAGAGAAAGTAAACTTACTCTGTTCATAAGTCCACCAGCATAACATAGAGGCATGGGTCAAGAGAAAAGTAATTGTAAGAACTTTAAATAATGTTATATTGGATAAGAAAGTAACATAAAAAGCTTCGACTCTTCTTACAACAACAATATGCCACACAACCTGTGTCAACATAAGATTCTGGCAATACTACTCCTAGTACTGATACCAAGCAAATTGTGGTGAGCACAATCCTATTAAAGTAAACGGAAAAAATAAATAGTATAAAGACAGAGGGTTTGGTAAAACACAGTTTGATAGGGCACAATGAATTATAAACATTTTCAAATCATAATTAGCAATAAATAGACAACCCATGTACCATATTATTTTTCAAAAGATAAGCCGTCTTGCATTAATCTTAATTGATAGGATTTTCTTATGAAACTGAGACACAATACATCCAATGATTTCACCAAAAAGAAAACAACAGAACTCAAAAATCCCATCATTTATTAAAAAAAAAACTAAAGCTTGTTTGTGCTTTTTGTTATAATCATTTACAACACATGGTAATTTGTGAATAAATTCCAAAGCTGCTTATTTCTAAATCCAGTAAAATGTTACAAGCTTGAAATATAAATGAGAGCCCTTTTTTAATTCCAAAACAGTACTGGTGGGGGATAGTAACTTGATAGCCTTTATCCATTTGTACCCGATGGTGACAGACACTGTAGAGTATCTTCCTTATAGCCTATACCATCTCTATCACCAAAGTTAAAATTAATCATATCAAGGTATAAAGATGTAATAGTATTTCTAAGAAGCAGATGAGCAAAACAAGGAGAGAGGATGCTAAACAACTAGGTAACAGGCAACAAAAAGCAACCTTCTTCTCGTTCTTTCCTTCTACATAGCCCATGAATAAAAGTTGGAAGAAACTATTAGAGGCTAATGATTATCCCTCTTGCCAGTTGTGGATATATTGGGTACAACACTATTAGTTGCGAGCGAGACAATATGAATAGCAAAAACACGCGACATTGAAACTGCAATTCCATATCAAGAAAATTAACAACAGGTGATATTGCCTATCTTACATAAAAGTGCAAAAATAGAGTAGTGTGCCAAATTAGTTTTCTTCAAGAGACATTATAACACATACTTCTAGCTGGGTGTTAAGGTATGACAAGTGTTTTGAGAGGCAAGGTTTATGTTCCTCAAAAAAACACAAGTTAAGCATTTTTTTGGAGCGCTGACCAAATGATATGTTTTAATAGATTTAAGTTAGATTGACAATTCTATTGGCACTATCAAAGCACAAGATCTCCTTGACTTTGTAGTCGCGGTTCAAGCTTCAAGTCTACACAAGCTTTTGACCAAAAAATACCAGATGCTGCTTGGCTATACCACTTCAGTGTTCTTGTTTATTATTGGCACCTCATAAACTTAAATTCTGACCGAATAATTAATTTGAAATAAGAAAGTCAACAAGCAAATAAGTAAATGTCAGGCAAGGAATTAAAATTACAGAAATAACTATAGATTTTACAAACTATAACACCGTATCCCAATTTCATATAATAATGCCAAACCCCTTATGCTACAATTTACGTTAATAATTCAGAAATACAGTAGCAATACATGATTAAGCTCCATCTTGAATGAATTGTATATAAGCTAAACTAAACAACAGATTAACAGCGTATAAGCTCAAATAATATGCAAGCATCACCATATAAATAAAGAGAGAGAAAACAAATGAGCATACGTAAGATTTTAACTTTCATTTCCTTGGACCCTGCAAAATCATCAAATAATTTAATTAAATGTGTTGTATTCGTAGACAATGTAATAAAACTGGAAAATTTGATGTAATACCACAAATTTAGAAAGCAATAACCTACTTGAACTTCAAAAAGCTGCTAAAAGTAAAAGATACAGTTGAATTCCAGCAGATCAATGGAATACAGTTGATGATATCATCTTCTTCAATTCCTGTCCTTACAAAATCAAGAAAACTAAATTCTCATCAACAACACATCCCCAATTTGAATCGATAAAAAATTGATAAAAATTCCTTGATTATCATCTCATATGAAAATCAATATAAAAACTAGAAATTGTTAATTACCTGCGTATGAGGAGGTCGTTGTTGTAGCTCTGGATGATGAGGGCGTGACTGGATGCGATTAGGGTTTGCACAGGGCAGAAAAGGGCAAAAGTGTAAAGGGGCAGAAAGGGCCAAAAGAAATGGAATGCAGCGTTGATGGATCCGGCGTTTGTAGGGTTGAAACGAAACCTTAAAAAATTTTGGCACTCAAACGCGCCTTGTTTGTGGAAATCGGCAGAATGAAGGTGGAGAGAGAATCGGGGGGAGAGAGAGTGAATTTGTGGACTTTTTTGTGGAGACAGAATGAAGGTGGAGAGAGAATCGGCAGAATGCCCCAAATTTGTTTTCCCCCTTTTTTGTGACCCGCGTCATTTTTTAACCTAATATATGACCCGCGTATGTTTTTTTTCCTTTGGTCCGTTGTTAGTCCTTTAGTAAGGTCCGTCCAAGATCCTGCCTCAACCAGCGTGTGTCCACCATGTATGTTACCTTTTCCAAAGTACTATGAACTATCAAATTAGTGAGACCCTACCCTATCCTTCCTAGCGGATGACTATAGGTAAACTCAAAACTAACATTTCGATACAAGCGATGAATATAAAAAATAATTTGAATAAAAGCTATGAGTATAAAAAATAATTTAAATAAAAATATAAGTAAAATTTGAGCAAAGATTATACTCGACAACTCAAATTTTAGATTATGATTCGATACATACTCAAAATGATACAGATTCGATTAGATACTCAATATATTTTTTTAATAATATATATATAATTAAATCAAATTAAGATAATTAATTATTTTTATTTTTAATTATAATTTTATATTTGTAAAGTGTAATATATATATAGTAAATATATTTTTTCATTTCTAAGTAAAATAGCAAATTTAATTTATAATTATATTTATTATATAACTAATTATTATGTGAATCTTTCGATTTAGAAACTTGAATTTGAAGGCTAAATAAATAGTTTGAATATAATTTAATCTGAGTTGAATCAAATTTGAATAATAAATATTTAAATAAAAGTCAAATCTGAGTAAAAATTTAAATACAATTTAAATTTAAATATGAATTTAATATTTTAAGTCAAACTCGACTCGATTACCTCTGAAGTATAAAAACTTACTTAATTCCCGATAAAAAGAGTCCAACAGCTTTTACCTTTCACAAAAGAAAAGAAGTAATGGATATTTTAGTGGCTTCATTAGGGGCCCATCGACTCCCTTACAACCAATTGACATTTTCAAGGCCGGTGCAGCAACACCCGCAATTCATGCACTGAAAATTGGAATTCTCCAATAAACCACCGTTTCTTTTCAATTTCTTTTTTCAACACATTTCAAACCCCAATCCACCAACTTAATCCAAAAAAAAAAATGGTCAAACTAAGAAGGCACAAATTGGTTGCCATTTTTTGGATATGTACTGCTACCAGAACCGAAGAAATGAGTCCCATACCACAACAATGACAAAAACAGCCCGTATAACAATTTGGCTTCTGAGAGTAAATATTGAAGAGTCACTCTTTACTGGGGAAGCTGAAGGTGGGGGTGATTGCTTTTCAACATGAATAGCTAATTTCATGCCTCCGTGGCAGAAACCTTTGCCACTAATGAAATAGTAATCTCGTGTCACATTCAGGTGAACTACATCTCTTCCGGCTCCAGTTGTCCAACTGTGAATTGGATTATCCGAATTGCATGTCTCCTAATTTGTTTTGTTCACTTCCAGCACGTTCATTTGATTCCTATCATACACAAAAACTGGACGCAAAAGACCTAGTTAATGAACAGCAATATATGGTTTTTGCACTGTTTAAACATAAAGGCTTGATATTTTAGTGCAGGACTTTGGATCAACCAATGAGTTGTCCAATTCAATTAAATACTATCTTGGCACATGGCATGAAAGAAAGTGTTCACATTATCACATATTAACATTAGCAACAAGGATGGGTCCATGTAACATATCAAAATTACATAAACTAAATGACAACTTTCCAGTATTATAATATAGGAAACTGAAAGCATATCTCTAACACCTAACTGGTAGATATTTCCTCGCAACATTTGGACAATCAGGTATGATCATCAACACTAGCTGGTAGTATTAAAATCACACGCAAATAGAGTTTACCAGTTGTCCACATTTAGCCAGGTATTATTAGGCATAATAGTGACACTGATATTTCAGTTTTCAATTTCTATGGCCCTATTTTGAATCGATCTTGTAGGCTAAGCTCCCAACCTGACTTATTTTTTGAGTGTAGTTTTGAACAGTTAGATATGCATCGTACTATGATATGTTACTTAGCTGCTATATAACTAGTGAGTAACTAATGGTAATCATGGAAGTCTTAGTTAGGAGTTGAGCATAAAGGATGGTCCTATGGCAGTCCCATAACTACTATGAGCACCGCTCCAAAAAAATAACTTTTTGCATCATGATGTGATACATTTTGGAGGCTAAATGAGCAAATACAAAATAACGACAACGACAACAATTCCCAAATAGAGTTAGAGATGAACATAAAAAGAATAATTCAAGGCCAGTCGGCATGACCTTCTGACTGATAAGGCTTCTAATAAACAATGGCAAAGCTTGAGAGTTATCAACTACTCACACTTGATGATTGAACTTTCTGATGGAAGCAAAAGACTTGCTGGTCCAATTTTATATTTCCTTCATTTTACTTTTCCAAATAATTTTTTTGGCTGGGAGTAATTAATAAGATTGCTACTAACAACAGAACAGGGTCAAAACATCTAGAACAAACCAAGTTAATTCGACATACAGCATTGTATGCCAGAGAAATCAAACAAATAATCGGCAACATCAAATCATTGGGTGATGACACTCATACCCCAACCCTCATTACATTTAGAAAGAAATAGATGTTTTCAAAGAAAATGATATAGATCTAATGCCGCAGCCAGTTACAATAATCAAAATGCAATAAGAGAAAAGGATACTAATGAGCAGCTAAAAGGATTAAGATCAGATAAGTCAGTAAACAAATGTTTGAGACTAGAGATTAACTTCAATATTACTATATCTAACTTTCCATGAATCACAATCAAACATATTAATGAAGTAAAAAAATAAAAATAAAAAAATTGAAAAGTGAAACATTATACAAATTTGGTAATTCCTGAATTGATCTAAAGTACAAATAGTTTCTAGTGCAAGTCAGCAAACTAATATAAGATTTACTATGGTAATTAGAACAAGAGGAACTATTTAGTTAATTATCACCTTCAAACCGAAAATTTAACTTATTCCAGCTGCAAAACTCTATTCGAGTGAAAATGCAATATATATATATATATATATATATATATATGGACACAGAATACGAACACAGAGAGAGAGAAATCGAGAAATTGAAGAGATACAGAAGCAAAAATGGAGCTTAAATTGTACAGAAGGGGGCACAGTGAATAGAAGATCTAGGCAAAAGAAGACAATAGGGGAGAGACATACAGAGCCAGTCGTCGAGATAGAAATGTTTGGACTAAGCCCAGATAGTGTAGTTGACGTTGCTAGTCCAGCCCATATTACCTCCAACGATGAACCGAGTCGACGATACTTCCGGTAGCATCACCACCATTACTACGGCGCAAGTTAGCACCACCACCGTCGTCGGCCAGCCAATGCCCAATCTCTCCATCTCTGAGTTAAAAACCAAAACGGGACACTGATTTTGGGACAGTGGCAATAGCGGGGTATTTATTTTGTGCGCCTGATTTGGTTTTTATTTCAATTTTCAAGCAACCCATTACATTTGTTTTCCAGCTCATATACCGGTGGCACCCTCTGATTGAATTTGGTCATTATGAACTTAATTTTATAATAAATTAATTAAATTATATTTCTTTTCGGGATTTGATTATTATAAAATTAATTTTATAATAAATTAATTGAATTACATTTCTTTTCGGGGCTGAGTTAACTCTTTAGGTTTTAGACATAAGTTCAGGCAAATAGTATAAAATGGAAAAAGGGGACCAAAAAGCCCACAAATAAGGTAACACTTTACCATGTCCTAATAAGTAAGAGTTCTTCTATGTGAAATGAAAATTAGATATAAATATTTTTTAATTTTATTTATTTATATTTTTATTCCGGTTAAAATATAAATACGTAAAATTGTAAAACACTTGTCTAATTTTCATGTTCAAATATCATGTCCGCATAGAATTTTTCAATAAATAATAATAAATGCAGCTGAAAAATAAAATCTAATTTTGTTTATTATATTTTTCATTTTTATGAATGAGAATATAGCCCTAAAAACAAAATACTATTAAAAAATAAAAACCTCCATGTGAGAGCTCGCCACCAGCAATCTGACAGTCAAGCCCCAAGAATGGCTAAACAGTCCAGGCCCATTACACCACTTGATTTGGTATTTCTAGCTTTATCATCCCACCCCATGTGTTACTTTTTCTTTTCTTTTTCAAATTTGAACTTGATTCAAAAAAAAATATATTAGTGAGTCGAGAATTTTTTAATGATATGATACAAATTTGAGTACAAAAATTAGTATAAATAAAAATATCAAAGTTAACTATATTTGACTTGTTTATGAATTCTTGATTCATTTTCTTATAATTTAATAAAATTAAAATAAATATTTTTTTTTAATTTTGATTGTAAATTTTTATTTGTAAAGTATAATTGTAAATATATCTTTTAATTTTGAAGTAAAATAATAAGTTCAACAAGTAATTATATGTATTATAAAACCATTTACTACATGAAGACTCAAAACTTAAATTCAAAATTCAACTTAAATAACCGAGTGGCCTTTGGCCGAGTGATGGTATCTATGAGGTTGGGTTCAATCCTTGGCATGTCAAGGAATGAGTTTGTGAATTTAAAAAATTACTAATATAAAAAAGAAAAGAAAAGTTCAACTTCTTGTTGCCAAAAATAAAAACAAGTATGCAACAATTTGAGTATCAACAGGGAACAAACACTGAACCAACAAACAAACTTAGACCAAAGAACATCACAGAATGAATCACAATAGCCATCTCCATTAATTAAAGTTGCAATATAGCAGGCATCTTTTCTTTATCTACCAACTAGACGAACCGAAATAAAGAAATGATTCAGATGCACCAAGTTACACATTACAAACCACGCTTTGATACATCATAAAGTCGCCTATAATCCTCTAAGATCATGTATAAACATAATATCAACAGATACCTGTACTGAATGCTACGGATAATGATGTACCATACATCATCAATAAGAGGATGTGGACATTGTTTTATTTGAATATCTCAACTCTATTCAGTCTAGACGTCTCAATAGATATTCAACTTGAACTTGTTTTGTCAATGGCATGATCCAGATTCCATAGAGATCAGCAACCAAGTTTGGTTTTATTTTGTACACTGGTTCAGCTTTATCTTCCGTCACCTCTTGCGCGTATGTTCTGGTTTTCATCTCTACTCTCCTTTTGATTGCTTCTTCCACTGCCGGGTAAGTCAGTAAATTCATTAGTTGGTCCTTGTCCTGCAGAACCAATCACCATTACTATGAGAAACTGAAGTTGAATTTGAATGCTAAAGCCTCTCTTGACCACAGCCTAAAAATGCCTAAGAAGACCATTAAGAAGAGTAAGTTGGAGGGAATTACAACTTGAAAGGAAACATACTTGTCCTCTTATGGCAGCTTCATAGGCATCTGGCGAGGCTTGAAATTTTGCTTCTGCTACAAATTTACCATAATGTATTCTCTTTGAGAGGGCCTGCATAAAAAGAGTCCAGCAATTCATATAAAGGAAACTTTGCATGTTAGAATCATCCAAACTTTTAGGTCATACAAAAGATTTTTGTGCACGAGTGTGTATTCACAAGAGGGGGAGAGAACAAGCGTGTGGACGGTTGGATCCACCATCCATCCAACTTTGTTTATGAATCATCCCCCTACACACACATACACACATATAGATATTTAAGTAAATTTGAAGAAAATGAATTTACGAAGGTGTTAGTACAGTGGTGGGGGAAAAAATAGGTCATTGACATAATGTCAGGAGCTTCACGCGATGAAAATTGGCCAGTAGTCACTACCAATTAATAAGGTAAATGTACATTTATGATTTAACAAGTTACAGAATATCTGGGCACATCCTGGAAAGTTGCTTGCAAATCTAAAACATAAACACTTGTTCCTTACTTAAAAATCACCCTTGCTGTATGTTCCTCTACCCTAAGAGAATCCTTCCTAAATGGTTCTGAGCACTTGAGAACTGATTTTCCAATGCTTCCACATATTAAATCTCATAATTCTTTACACATGTAGGTTTTCATTTTTCTTTTTCCTTTTCATGTTTCATAATTCCTTCCTGCCTACGTCTATCTGAGTGTGCTGGTGGTCGGAGGAAGCCTCCCCTTGTGTACTTCTTGCTTTTAAAATATTAATCTAAGTACAAACTAAAGAAAGATAAGATCTTCATAAACAAGTACAACTTTACATAATGCAAAACCCAATGTCGTGGATACTCACAAAATTCTCCCTTTCTTTACATTTCTTTTAGTTGTGCTTGATTATTAATGCTTTACAGGATCCAAAAAGAGAACTAATGAAAACAGAAAAACATACCGGAAGAACAAATATTATTCAGGAAACTCGATGGTATCATTATCAAAAAATTGATAATGCATTCCATGTCAAATATGCAGATGGGCGCAAATTCATGGCAACTAGAAGTGACCAACACTGCAAAAGTATATTAACTAGAACATAATGTAAACAATAAGATGGGAAAAAGAAAAAGAAGCATCACTAACAAAAAAGAAAAAGGAATAACATAAGAAAGACAAAAATACTCATGAGAATAAATATCAAATCCAACCCTTGCTGAGATATGGCTGAAAAGCATAGAGGAATGAGGATGTAAATAACAAAAAAGGAACAATAAAAGACATGAGAAGCAACTAGTCATGAGAAGCATATGTATAACACTACATTGAGAGAAAAAATGAAGACAAGCACTTGTCGATTTAACTATATCCATCTCATCTAAGGAACACTGAATATAGAGAATAAGGCGAGAAAGGAAACTATAAAAAAGTTCAGGTTACGTATACAGTAAGATATATCATCGTAATAATTCAATCCCTCGTTCAAATGAAAAATAGTCTAGCATGGAAAGACATTTAGTCAAACATGTACCTGCAAGCAAATTGTGTCGCAAACTGCAGTTGATCCATAGTTTCCATCATCACCTTCCCTGACTAATCTTGGAACAAGATTTCTAAAGTACATATCCCATATTCTACTGTTGATATTGATTGAATCAGTAATGGGATGCAGAACCTAAATGCATATCAGAAACAGATTAGATTATTTGTACTTGGAAGAATATCATTCGGGAAAATTATTATGAAAAAAAGAACATATGTCTTCATGCACACACTTCTACTCACTTCTACTCCCTCCATCCCACTTCATAAGACAAATCATTTATGTGTCAATTATATTTCATACTTACAACATCTTGAATATCATATTTTTCAAATACACCTATCAAAAATGTAAGTATTGCAAATATATTCAACAAAGGGTATAATGTACAAATTTGTTTTGACATGTCTTAACATTTGTGTCGGAAAATCACCCAAAAGTTATGTCTTGTGAAAGGGGAGTGGAGGTAGTCTCATATTAACAGCAAGGCGGTAGTTTGTATATCACTTGTCAGCAAAGACTTGTAGTTAATCAAATTGAGTTATTAGTTTTAATGTCGATGGACTTCTTATGTTAGTCATCCATTAGGACAGTCATGCAAGAGAATCCATAAAGATCACCACATTCCCATTTTTTGAAATTTAATGGACGAGCATCTCAATATGCTATATATTGAACAATGTCAATCAATAAACTACAGCTTCTGTGGAGGTGAAAGAAACCAACAAATAAGATCCATGCAGCCAATTGAATTTTTCTAAGGTGTTTGATCTATTAAGAATAATAATAATAAATAAAAAGTGCAACTCTAAACGAATGTCATATTTTCGCACATATAATCTCTTACCTGTGGGTACTGCAAAGGTGGCAGCATCGGGTCCGGTAAGTCATCTGGGAAGAATGGATGCTCATCAGGGCTCTTATACCTTCCAGCCTATGTCAAATTTCAACCAGACAAATTTTTGTGACGTCAGTTTTCTTTTTGTACAAACTAGAATTTATGGCTTGAGCAATTAACATACCTGAGCATGAAGCTTCTCAGTTTCTCTGACCATAAACTCAACCAAAGAACCTTGGAATCCATCCTTCAAGAAAGCATTTGGGTCATACGTGTCTGAATTGTAACAATACTGAGCTCTCTCCACAAGGCTAAATATTATGCTATCCTCTTGCCGAATCAATGAACTCCTAATACCATCTAGAGTATAGGTCTCACTCTCATCTACCCTAGTTTTTGCTTCCAGTCTACAAGGAAAGGAAAATAGCTTCAGAACACACAGTTCATGACAAAATTCAAAGCCAATTATGAAGACATTATATGTCAAAACCCATCCAACTAATTGGACAGCATATCTGGAAATTTGAGCTCAGGGGTAAATCATAGGTCATACCAATTACTCAATTACTCTGAAGTTTCTCATCACATAAACTCGGGATACAAGATCGAGAGCAAAAAATTAAGACTTTCCTTTCTCTAAGTTATTCTTTTTTCTTTGGGGGAGGGGGGAGATAGAGGGGCAATGAGTAAATGCTGTCTTTTATACATACTGTTTGCATATGTGATAAAATCACCATATGTTCTTGTCACAAAAAAAGTTGAGTGTATATTGGGACTTAGTTAAAAATTAAGGGTATACGATTTCAATTCATGCAATCTAAGTGTAAGAGTCCAAGCATAGCTACACTTAAAGTGCTTTCCTGCAGGTATCAATGCTGGTATAGCAGAACTGCAGAAGCATATCAACGTGTGGTCAAGATAACCCTAATACTATGTTGATTTATATTTGGTTGTACAGATGAGCATAACTGCACTCATGCATAATCCATTTATTCCTCAGACGCAATACAAACTCATGTGAGCATACACTATGAATGCTGCTCTGAGAAGGTGCAATCATGTTCATGTATGTTTCATGGGTTTAAGGCTCATGCATATCAAAAGGAGGATCACAAGCATTCTTTTATTTTTGATAGGTAATATTTTGGATTGGAACCAGTGATATTGCGGGTAGTGGAATCTATATCACTTGATTCAATCAGACTAGAAACTCAAAACAAATTTCGCATGACCAGAATTAAAGTCATCAGGGTTAATATGCCATACATTATCACTTTAAAAGAGCTTAATTAGCAAAATGAAAATTGCATTAGTGAGTAAACAAGTTTCACTTCAAATTAGAAAATCAAAAATGAACTAAATGAATCATCTACACTGCACTAGAAGTTTAGAACAAAGTTCATTCACATGTATGGATTCAACAGAGAAAATGATCAACACTAAAATTTACTAATCATATAAATAACCAATATTGAAATTTAGTTGACAGATTTCGAATGATATTTATAGGCAATATTGAACAAGCAGAAAACATCAACATTAATGACAACAAACATTAAATTGTGACATATTAAATAGATAAAACATTCTAAACTCAGCTAAGCCTTTCTAAAAAAGATATAATAAGTTGTACACAAATTCAAAAGGAAACAAGTGACAATTAAAAGAATGGAACCCATATAAACAACAACAAAAAATCATAACCCTCAAAAATTCATGAGAGCAAATACAAAGTAAAGAAGATAATTAATTACCCAATGGAATTGGCGGAGGCTTGAACAGATTTAATGGGATGCTTTGAAATTCTGGAATTAAGGAATCGAAATCCGCAATTTTGGGTGCTCTGGTGGGCGAAAAGGGAAGTGGGTTTCGAAAAATTGGAAGAGTTAGTGGCAAAAATGGGGGGAGAGGCAACTCTCAAGAGCTTCGACTCCATTATCAAGGAAAATGCAGAGCACAGAACCAGCTAAAGAGAAGGGGTATGAAGTCAAGGCAGGAGAAGAAAATAGCAAACCAATGGACGAATTTAGGAGAGAGAATGATAGAGTAAGGTTGAATAAGGGAAGAATCAAATATTCCCGTATTTGAAAAGTGGTAGGTAGTGCAACTGTGAAATATTGGTGGAATTGGAGTGGAAAAACAAATTAAAATCTAATCTAATATATAATACTCTAATTAATAAGTAATGCATAACAAGAATAAGTTGCCGTCCTTACTTCTCGTTGAAGCCAGTTGGCGAATAAGAGAACAGCCACCCAACTAATTGTTGGAGATGACTTAAAAATTGATGAAATTAATTTATAAGTTATTTGTTATTATCCGGTTGTTCGGGATTTTTTTTTTTATTATTTTACTTCTAAGTTGGGTTTTAATCAAGTAAAAAAATAAATTTATAATTTATTTTAAAATGACTTATAAGTTATTTTAAAATAAATTAATTTGACCAAATATAATATTTATTTTGTTTTTGTTCTATTTTGTTCTTTTTTTTATTAATGTTATTTTTAATCATTTTTATAATTATTTTAATTTATAAGTCATTATAAGTCAAATATTTTTATAATTTATTTTAATTTATATATCAAAATGATGCCCATTTTTTTTATTTATAAGTCATTTCCGAAAAGTCCTTTAATTGTATACCTAATCTATGATCTATCACCAACCCCGTGCAACAACCCTTGCGCAACACGGCCGATATGAATATTAATTTATTATGAGAATATATATATATATATCCCATAATAAGAAAAAAATATAAACTCATATAAAATTATTGAGAATTAAATTTAGACTTAATAATGATCATAGGAGCTATGACATAAATTGTTGCATCCTCCTTTTGATCATTTGACAGCTAATTTTGTGATTTTATTTTGTTTAATTTTTAATTGGTGAAGGCGTATTCTTAAAGAAACAAATAATATTTTAGTGGAAGGGAAAGTTGTGGCATATAATATCAAACTTAGCTATAAATACATTCATTTATTAATAATTTTTTTTGTCTTTTCATTATTTTTCTTAATACCATTTTAGACACTTTATTGTTTTATATTTTTATTGTCAAATATAACTTCGTTAGCTATGATGTCACACATTTTTTTTAATGTATTATATAATTATGTTAAATTGTCTTAACTATCTTCTTGTTACACAATAGCATATAAATTAATTTTTTATATTGTGAAACAATATTATTTTTTCATAAAAATAGTTTCATTTTGACCATTTTAAATACTTTATTATAGTTATGCATGTATTAACTAAAATTTGATTTGAATCAATGTCAATTTTAGATTGTAAAAATTTGAAATTGATATTAAAAGTAAAAATAAAATTCTTTTTCGTAAAACATAGTGAGTGTATGAATTTAAATAATGTTACTATCACATAAAAAAAACTAATATAATATTCACATACACACATTCATATTTGTGGGCCCAACATGTCAAGCGGGAGCCACAATATACATGTGTGTATGTAAAAATTATGTGAATCTTTTTTTTATGTGATAGTAGCTCTGTTGTATGAATTTATACTTGCGGTTAAGCAGTAGTTCATCAAGTCTTGGTCAAAAAATTGATCACCAATTACACTTAGACATGTTGATATTCAATCATACATATAGAATACAAATTTAGGGACTTTTTTTGTGTGTCAAAAATGTTGATCAAGTTCTTGTTTTATTAATAAGTAAACAAAATCATAAGAAGATATGTTTACATGATTTTGAACCTGCTGAGCCATCATCTTCTGCAACACCTCCCACGCATCAATGACTTTTAGAATATTTTGATGTTTCTCTTTAGGGAAAACATATCTAAAAGAACCATTTTAGGACTTGTTAATCTTATGACTTTTTTCCCTTTTTTCTTTTATTTGTGATATGATTTTAATTTCAAATTTTTTATTTGTTTTTAAATTTAGACTTGTGACTATTAATATAGAGATTATAAAATTACTTAATAGTATTGACTGACATTATAGTTATAATTCTAATATTAATATTTTTGACATTATAGATTATAATTCTTGCACACAAAGATTCGCTTTGATTTAGAACCACAAAACTAACCATAGACAGTCTGAAGGGATCACCTTATTTATGCATTCTTAATTTCTTATGCTTAATGTAAGACCCTAACTTTTATGAATAAAAATGAATTTTCTATAAATATCATTTTTGAATATTATGGAATAAATTTGATATAATGTTATAGTTGTGGGTAATATTTATAAATTTTGTAAAAGACGCAAAGTTGTTATATAATATTCGATTGGTTCTGGGAATATTCATTTTAAATGGAATATTCGTATGCGACGACACACAATCATTAATGGACCCCACAACGGAATTATTATCGGATTGAGAAAACGACAAAAATATTTTTATATGAAAATAACGGCGGAAGTTTTACCGTTAATTGCTGAAACACCCGGTGTTAAAAATGCGAGAATACGGCGTGGTTGCATAAGAAGCACACCAGTATTGATTATTGATACTTACGTGAGAAGTCACTCGGCTTTGTTCAATTATTACTTGAAAGAATTGTTGCATAGTATCTCACGTTAATTGATTCAATTATTGTTGATATTTTATAATTGAGATGATGAAGTTATTAATATTATTATTTGCAATATTAACGATGTCTCAGAAGTTACGCCAGGAGAGGTTTGGCCACCTAATTGCAATACCAATAGGGAGAAATCCTTATTGAAAGCCCCTCTTTCTTCCGGAACGACATTCGTGTGATTAATAGTGTGAATAATAATAATGATGATGAGATTTTGTTTTATTAGTATTATTAATGTAATAAAATGTAAAAAAGCTTTTATATAAAAATGAATACTTTTATAAAGTTATTCGCTTTATTAAATTAATAATAGTAAAATCTTTTATATAAAAATGTAATACTTTTATAAAGTTATCTATTTTATTAGACAATAATTAAAATATATTATATTTTATTATGCATAGTGTTTTGCGTATAGTGCTGCATAGTATTTGCATAGTAAAATCTTTTTATATAAAACATAATACTTTTATAAAGTTATTCGTTTTATTAGATTATAAATAGAATATATTATATTTTATTGTAAACCAATCTGACCGTCTCAGTTTTAAAGTAAATCAATCTGACCGCTCATGGATTGGTTACTTATTCATCCACTCTTCTATAAATAGAAGTTTATTCCTTCATTATTTCTTACGAATTCACCAAACTCTGTAGAGAGAAAACTATAGAGAGAAAGAAGAAAATATTCTCGCTACTTCACTACTTCTATATCCGGTTTCTTCTTTATAAGGTAAGGGTATTATTTTTTCATATTCATGAAGAGAACTTCATTACTCCATTCTTTATTATTCTGTTGAATAACTCAGATATCGCGGTCTACCCTATACTTGGTGAAATTCTTCTTTTATTCCATTATTTATTATTCTCATTGAATAACTTTGTCTATCTGAAATCTGCATACATGGTGAAATTCTCATTGTTATTCCATTCTTTATTATTCGCTGGAATATTCTGCATGCGTTTTCTTTACGGACTGACAGGTTTCGTCTTTATTATTATTCTATCGAATATCCTCGCTCATCGTGCTTTTACGCCGGACCGGGTTCCAACTTTATTATTCTCGTTAGAATATCCCGTCTGCATGCGCTTTTACTACGGACCGGTTCCGTTATTTATTATTTTGTTAGAATAACTTTCTATGCATCTGAAATCTGCATGCATGGTGATTTCTTTTGTTATTCCATTCTTTATTATACTCAAATGGTTAAAGTTTTGACTTCTATACTCCATGAAATTAGTGGAATATCCTTGATATTTGCGCTTCATCCAGTATCTTTTCATGGAAATATTCTTCTGAGCATTCTTGAATTTTACTCTACAAAGAAGTATCATGTTGACAATTTGGACGTTATTATTTCTTGAATAAATTAATTCCTGAAATTGTTTTATTGAATTCTTATATCATTGTCATCATCCTCATGTTTATATTTTTTTTGAAAGTCATCTCATATTCAGAAAGTGCATAGATGGACTTGGTATGATTATGACCGAGGATTATTCGATTGTAATCATGGCCGTAATGTTACAAATGATGTGGTAAAAGTCCTCATTGGCCCATAGTGCATTGATGGACAGTTGTTGGCATGATCATGACCATTGATGAATACATGAATATCCTTGGCCGTAGTCATGGATAATTTGTGGTTGTGATACTAATGAATATCCTCGGCCAGTAGTGCGGGGATGATGTGGATTATTTATTGTCGAGTTCCAGTATTAAAAGTGATGAAAACCTTTTAAATCATAAAAGATAGTAGATTTTATTCTCTACTGACTCTTTTAATGAATTGTATGTTCTGCTTTGATTAAACTTGATGTTTATTGTATTTTATCGGTTTAACATCATTGAAGACTAATGATAATTTATTCTGCATTATCTTAGTCATAATATTTCTTCTCGGGCTAGTTGACCTCACCCTTTCTTTCAATGTTCTCTTCAGGAAATAAGAGAACGTAATGACTAGTGGGACCAGGAGCGAGTGACGGTCCGAGATGATAAGTATTAGTAGTCCTCACTAATTTGTTAAATAGTGTGACAATTAATGTAATAAGAATTTATTCTGAGAGTGGATATTGTCTAGAAGACAATATTTATATTAAAACTCACAGCTCTCTTGTTGTATATTAAAGATTTTATTTGTATTCTGTATCATGTATTTGACGACTCAGAATAGGTGATGTATACCTATTTTGGGGTCATCACAGTTGGTATCAAAGCTTAGAGATATGATCCCTGGCTGAGATGTGAGACAAGAACTAGGAGGAGAGAGACGGGGAATTCCTTCGCTAGTATGACCTACCTAAGTGTATTTGATATTTAATTGGTCGGTCAGAGTATAGGGATAATATGTGATATGTTAATTAACCCTTGTTTTATGGCAGTGTTTGAAAATGGCATCCGAGAATGTTGGGAACATCAATGGAGCACAGGAGACCGTTGAGTCTCCACAGATCAATAATCAGGATAATGTGCATCAGAAAGGCGACAATCCTCAGGCAAACAACAACACTGACCAGATGATGAACGATAGAATATTCAGAGGCTTTATACAATTCATGCAACATCAGGCAAGAGCGACTCTTGTCCAAAATGCAGGTGGAAACACTGACAACTCTTGGACGGTCACCGCTAAGCAGTTTAAGGAACTGGGACCACCGGAGTTATTTGGAGAGCCAAAACCACTTAAGGCAGAGACGTGGATAGAGCAGATCTGCAAGATATTTGATGTCTTAGGATGCTCCAAGGAGCAAAAGGTTCCCTTTGCCACCTTCATGTTGCGTGCGTCGCAGGCGATTCATCGGGTGGGAATCAGAAACGTATCTCAACTCCGCCGCACCAAGATGACTTGGGAAAAGTTCCAAGAATTGTTCAACGACAAGTATTTTCCCGAAAGTATTCGTCACATGAAAGAGGTAGAGTTCATTAAGCTAGAGCAAAACAACATGACTGTGTCGCAGTACGAAGTCAAGTTTACTGAGTTGTCTCGGTTTGCGTCCCATTTAGTTGATAATGAGGAGAGAATGACGCAAATATTTCTAAGAGGTTTGAAACCTGAGATACGTTAATATCTTATCTCTCATAAACTGTGTTTGTATTCAGATGTTGTTAATAGGGTTCAATTATTAGAGCGCGATAATGAGTCAACCCAACCAAAAGAGAGCGGTAAACAAAATGATAATACCAAAGATAACAATCGTCGGCGGTGATAATAAGCGTGGAGGAATCAACATGCGAAAATGGTAACCACTTCGGTGTTAATCATGGCCAAAATAATAAGAATGGACATTTCAAGAAGAGGAGATTCAACAATAATGGAAAGACGTCGGACCAAAGACCCGTGGTTAAGGAAGGAGAACGACCACCTATCATATGCTTCAAATGTGGAGGGAAGGACACATCACCAAATCTAACGCGATGTCGTCCAAAGCATGTTATAATTGTGGAAGAAGGTCACCTAGCCCAATTTTATCGCTTCACCAAAGACAAGTTCAAATAGGATGAAGGCACCAAAAGGACGTCCCGAAAAGTCAAAAGCCAAGAAGTGCAAGGAGAGCGTTTGTCGTGACCTCCCGAAAGCAAGGAACCCGAACGAGGTCATCACGGGTAAGCTTATCATAAACTCTAAATAAGTTTATACCTTATTTGATACTGGGGTTCTACCCATTCTTTTATTTCTCCTACTTGCGCTCAACGTTTAAATTTGACTCCAGAGAAATTAGACTTTGACTTATCTGTTAAAACTCCGTTGGGAGAAACCTTCATTACATCTGTTGTTTATAAGTCTTGTTTGGTTCAAATCGTTACCCTCACATTACCTGTCGATCTTATTTCATTGAAAATGCTTTTATTTGACGTAATTCTAGGGATTGATTGGTTAACCACTCTGTAAGACCCCAACTTATTATTTAATGAAATTAAATTTCCTCTATTTATTATCTTGAAATAGTAAGGGTTGATTTGATTAATGTGGTAAGTTATGGGTAAAATGCGCAATTATTTCAAACAAGCAAGTGGTTTTAAAATATTCATTGTTGACGGGGAATATTCGTTTGGTCGTGGAATATTTTTCTTTGTCGGAGAATATTAAATGACGACGACAAATACCCTTTATATGGGCCCCATAACGTGCAGCGATTAGATGAAGAAAATGACAAGAATAAGTTGGTTATAAATAACGGCGTAGTTATTATCATTATCTTGTTGGAATACCCGTGGGTTAAAACACGAAGCACACCAGATTACACCAATTATTGATTCTTACGTAAGAAGGCACTACTCTTTCGATAATTGTTACGAATTTCTTGCTCAAATTTTATTGATTCAATAATTGCTGCGTTGATATTTTATATTACTGTTGTTTTAATAATTGTCATTGCACAATATTTTCTATTATCGGAGCAATAATTCATATTATCTGAATAATATTATTAGATAACATTATTGGCAATGTCTAGAAAGTTACATCTCAAGGAGAGGTTTGGTCATCTAATTGCGCGCCAGTAGAAGAGATCCTTATTGAAAAGTCCCCTCTTTCCTGGAACTGCACGGTTTATCGATAATGTGATTCTGTAATATTATTTGTGAATAATTAATTATTGATTTATATGATGAGAAAAATATTGATTTTATGCGGATATAGATGTAGAAATTTTTTTAATGTGACAATTGTTGAAAATTAATATTTTATCTTTTTCTGATAAAATAATTCATTTAAATATATTATTTTAATAATATATTAATGGTGATATTTTTACAATGAATGTGGGATATATGAGTATATGAGGAGGAAGAGTATTTTTGTGGCATTAAATGATTAACACATGTTTTGTGTGTCGGTAGACCCCAATTCTTGACCGAAATTTGATTATAGCTTGTAAAATCGTCCGTTTGTAGATTTCGGTCAATTTCTGTTTGGAATTTGAAAAAAATTTCTTCTACAAAGTTGTAGAGAATTAAATTTCCTATGGAAAGAACATGTGGTTCTAATTTTTCTTATAAAAGAGCTATTTATTATGAATTATTGAAGTTCCATAGTTTCGAAATAATTGATTTTTGAAAGTTTTAATTATTTTTAATTACAAAAATGTTTTTTTTTGCTTGGTGGGATGCATTAAACATGTGCAAGGTGGCTGAATTCAGATTCAAGAGGTGGGCTTGACAATTTTGTAAATATAATAATATTATATTAAATTTTCTACTTTAGTGTTCTAAGCATTTTTCTATAAATAGGGTGTTTAGGTTAGAATTGAAAATCACACGAAAACTCTAAATCTTCTCTCTCTCTCTCTCTCGATATATTGAGCGTATTCTTGTGAGTATTTTAATACTTTGAGTGTTGCTATATCTGTCTGTAAGTTCAAGTCATAGCCTTATATCCTGTTTCAACTAGAAGTCTTATCTTTTCGAGGTAAGAGATGTTATTTTTTTTAAATGATATTATTTTCTTCAATATCATTATGCTTAGAAATATTGGTTTGAACTTTTAATCAAATTTGGAACTTTTTGTGTCGGGATTACTATTCACGTATACTGATTATTCACAAATCTGTGCCTATTCATCTAAAAAATGAAAATTTTCCTTTTCGTCTAAAATATTTATTATGGATACTAGCTTTAATTGTATCCATGTTTTGATCATTCTTGAATTTTACTTCATTATGATTATTTATGAGGTATTTTTGGACATGAAATAGTCGAAATAATCAATCCTTGATATTTATTCTTTTGTTTCACCGGATTCGCTTTTTTAAAATATTTTTCATCATCCTCATTCTAAATGATGATATTATTGAATATCTTTGGCACAGTAGTGCAAAGATAAATAATTTTATAATGAATATATTTGGCCCAGTAGTGCAAAGATGAACAGTGTTGAGATGAATATGGCCGAATGATGAATATCTTTGGCTCAGAGTGAAAAGATGAAAATTTGATTCAAGATGAATATTGATTGATGTTACAGGGATAAAATTTTGACGATGGACTTTTAAATTCATAGATAATAGTAGATTTCATTCTCTACGTAACTCTTCTATGAATTATTATTTCCACTGGCGAATTTTGACCGAAAACTTATTGTTAATTGTTTTTTATCGATTTTTTTTCCTGTTGAAGACTAACGATAATTTGTTCTATATTATCTTAGTCATAATATTCTTTTATCGGGCTAGTTGAGCTCACCCTTTTCCTTTTTGTTCTATTTTTCTTCTAAGGAGGCGAAAATGTAGCGAGTACTAGTCGGGGTATGGAATGATGATTCTAGAAGTTGTTTAGTAGATCTCACCATTTTTGTAAAATAATGTATCAATAATTGTGATGAGGATTTATTTGGGTATGGATATTGTCTGAAAGACAATATTTGTATTTAAACTCACAGCTTTTTATGATGTATTAATAAAATTGTAGTTGTTTACATGCCATGTTATTGACGACCTAAAATAGGTGATGTATACCTATTTTGGGGCGTCATGATTAATATCGTAGCTTAGGGATATGATCTCTGGCGGAGATCGGGAATAAAACTAGGAGGGAGAGACGAGTAAATCCTTCGCTAGTGTGTCCCTACACCTAAGCTTATTTGTTAGTTGGTCAATATATAGGGATATTATGTGATATGTTGATTTTCTTAATTAACCCTTGTTTTATGGCGGTATTTTGAGAATGTCGATCGAGAATGTTAATGATGGAGTAAATGAGACCATGGAGACGCCTAGACTCACCAATGAGGAGAACGTCTGCAAACAGTGGCAATGTTCCTCCCGTGAACAACGCCATTGAAAGAGCGGATGATGAACGACGGGATGTTTAGAAGTTTTTGCGATTCATGCAAAATCGACGAGGAGACTTCGTGCACAAAATACTGGTGGAAATGATAACAACGCATACGATTTGTCACGCGCCCAGCCAGCTTCAAAGAGTTGGGACCACCGAATTGCAGGAAAAGTCGATCCGATTAAAGGCGAGACGTGGGTCAAACAAATTACCAAGATATTCGATGTCTTGGGATGCACGGAAGAACAGAAGGTTCTATTTGCTACTTTTATGTTCCGTAATGAGACAGACATTTGTGGGAATCGTGAAAGCGTACCATCCAAATGCCACACTCGGCATGTCTTGGGAGACATCTCAGAAACTGTTCAATGACAAGTACTTTCCTGAAAGTATTCGTCATATGAAGGAAGTGGAGTTTATTAGACTAGAACAAAAACATGACGGTGTCCCAGTACGAGGGAAAGTTTGCAGAGTTGTCCAGGTTTGCACCTCATTTGTGGAGAATGAGGAACGTATGACGCGAATGTTTACGAGAGGTTTGAAACCCACATACGTCGATTATCTCATTTCTCATAAATTTTTCTTTATTCGAGATGTTGTCAATGAGGCTCAATTATTAGAAGCGAGATAACGAAAGACGTTCAACCGAGGGACCATAACCAGGATCATACTAGGAGATAGCGAAATCAACTAAATAACGATAACCAAATGGAGAAAGAAAAAGACGGACAAAAATGGTAACCACTCTGGTGGTAGTCATGGCCATGAGAATAGAAGAAGCGAGTCGGGTGGAGATTTTAAAAAGAAGATTTAACAATGACCATGTGAAGACATCAACACCAGCAACAACTGGTTCCAAGGGAGGAGAACGACCACCGGTCATATGCTATAAGTGCGGGAAAGAAGGACATATCAGTCCAAATTGCTCACAACAGTTCAAGGTATGATATAATTGTGGAAAGAAAGGACATATCGCTCGAGATTGTACGATAGTGAAACCAAGTCCAGGGGGGGACGGTGACTCAAAAGGCTGTCCCAGAAAAATCAAAGTCAACGGTTCCTGGAAGAGCGTTTGTCGTGACTGGTCAAAATGCGAGGAACCCAAATGAGGTGATCACGGGTAAGCTAATCATTAATTCTTGCGAAGTTTATACCTTACTTGATACCGGTGCTACCCATTCATTTATCTCTCCTGCTTGTGCTCAACATTTAAACTTGATTCTGGAGAAATTAGACTTTGATTTATCTGTGGAGACTCCGTTAGGAGAAACTTTCATCACATCCACTGTTTATAAATCTTGTTTGAGTCAAGTTAGCACCATCACCTTACCTGTTGACCTTATCTCTTTAAAGCTACTTGCTTTTGATGTGATTTTAGGGATTAATTGGTTAACTACTTATCATGCCAAAATTGATTGTTTTCGTAAGGTTGTTAGTTTTCATATTCCTAACCAACCTGTTGTACGAATTCAAGCAACTAAGCCACTAAAATCAATCGCTGTCATATCAAGTCATAAAGCTATTCGTTTATTGAAAAACGGATGTCAAGCTTTCTTTGCCCATGTTATGGATTTGAATAAAGACACGTCAGATTTGAATAATATTCCTGTTGTTATTGATTTTCCTGACGTATTTCCTGAAGAACTTCCCGGTTTACCCCTAGAACGTGAAGTTGAATTCTTTATTGATCTTGAGCCTGGTACAAAGCCCATTTCTAAAATCCCATATCGAATGGCTCCTATTGAACTTCAGGAGTTAAAGGTCCAACTACGGAGTTGTTGGACATCGCCTTCATTCGCCCTAAGACATCTCCTTGGGGTGCTCTGGTTTTATTCGTAAAGAAGAAAGACGGGAGTATGCGACTTTGTATTGACTATCGGGAATTGAACCATGTTACCATTAAGAATAGGTATCCGCTACCTCGTATTGATGACCTGTTTGACCAGTTGCAAGGAGCACAATTCTTTTTAAAGATCGATATTCGTTTTGGATATCATCAGTTGAAGATTAGAACTGAGGATATTCCAAAGACTGCCTTTAGAACTTGGTACGGGCATTATGAATTCTTAGATCTTTACGGATCATAAAAGCCTCAAATATTTCTTCACTCAAAAGGAACTAAACATGCGACAGCGACGTTGGCTGGAACTGTTGAAAGATTATGATCATACCATCCAAAACCATCCTGGAAAAGCGAATGTGGTAGTTGACGCATTGAGTAGAAGATCATATGCAGGTACGAGTGCGATATTGTCAACGCAAAGGCCCATTTTGTATGACTTATAAAGGATGGAGATAGAGATAAAGACTCCAGGGACCCACGTGATGATGGCGAATATACGAGTAGAACCGACTTTAATCGATAAAGTTAAAGATACTCAAATTACAGACCTGAAGCTGATGCGTATGAGGAAGAAAGTGCAAGAAGAAGCTATGCCGGAAGCAAGAATCGATGAAGAAGGAATACTTTGAGTCAACTCCAGACTTTGTGTTCCTAACGACCCTGATTTAAAGTATAAAATCATGATGGAGGCGCACAACACACCGTTTGCAATCCATCTTGGGAGTACCAAAATGTATCATGATCTTTGACATACATTTTGGTGGGGCAATATGAAGAGGAGATAAATATTTATTTATCTCAAGGTGTTTAACTTGTCAACGAGTCAAGGCGGAGCATCAAGTACCAAAAGGTCCATTGCAACCACTTGAAATTCTAGAATGGAAGTGGGAGCACATTACCATGGATTTCGTTACTGGTCTTCCCAAGGTTTCTCAAGGCATAGATACAATTTGGTTTATTGTTGATAGATTGACCAAGTCTGCTCATTTCTTACCTATAAGAGAAACTTATACACTTGAACGTCTTGCTCGTATGTACATAAACGAGGTTGTAAGATTGCATGGTATGCCAGTATCCATAGTTTTTGATCGAGACCCAAGAATCACTTCACGATTTTGGGTTAGTTTGCAAAAAGCTATAGCACGCGGATTTGATTTAGTTCGCATATCATCCTCGACATTGACGGACAATCAAAGAGGACTATTCAAACTCTTGAAGATTTATTAAGACTCTGTGTCCTTGACTTCAAGAGAAGTTGGGATAAGTTCTTACCATTGGTGGAGTTTTCCTACAACAACAGTTATCAAGCAAGTATCGGCATGTCTCCATGTAAGACCCCAACTTTTATGAATAAAGATGAATTTTCTATAATTATCATTTTTAAATATTATGGAATGAATTTGATATAATGTTATAGTTGTGGGTAATATTTATAAATTTTGCAAAGTACGCAAGTTGTTTATAATATTCGATTGGTCGGGGAATATTCGTACGACGGCACAATCATTTGTGGATCCCACAACGGAATTATTGTCGGATTGAGAAAACGGCAAAAATATTTTTATGAAAATAACGGCGGAAGTTTTACCGTTAACCTGCTGAAACACCCAATGTTAAAAAGTATGCGAGAATACGCATGGTTTGCATAATAAAGCACACCTGCATTGATTATTGATCTTTACGTGAGAAGTCATTCAGTTTTATTCACTTATTGTCGATATTTTATATATTATTAACTCAATAATTGAGATGACAGAGTTATTAATATTATTATTTGCATTATTAACGATGTCTAGAAGTTCTGCCAAGGAGAGGTTTGGTTACCTAATTGCGCGCCAATAGGGAGAAATCCTTATTAGAAAGTCCCCTCTTTCCTGAAAACGACCTGGTCGATTAATAGTGTGAATAATAATAATGATGATGAAGGTTTGTTTTATTAGTATGATTAATGTAATAAAATAGAAAAGCTTTTTATATAAAACAGAATACTTTTATAAAATTATTCGTTTTATTAAGCTAATAGTAAAATCTTTTTATATAAAACAGAATACTTTTATAAAGTTATTCGCTTTTATTAGATAATAATTAGAATATATTATATTTTATTATGCATAGTGTTTGCATAGTAAAATCTTTTTAAAAGTTATTCATTTTATTAGATTATAAATAGAATATATTATATTTTATTGTAAACTAATCTGGACCGTCTGCTTTAAAAAGTAAATCGATCTCGACCGCTTCATGGATTGAATTTACTATTCATTGAATATCCTCATGCATGCGTTTTACTGTTTAACTAGTTTCGTCTTTATTATTACTCGTTGGAATATCTTATCTCATATGCGTTTTTACGCCGACCGGTTCCGTTATTTATTGTTCGTTGAATAACTCGCCATGCTGAGTAATCGCATGCATGGTAATTTCTTTTGTTATTCCATTCTTTATTATACTCAGTTGGTTAAAGTTTTAACTTCTATACTCCATGAAATTAGTGAAATATCCTTAATATTTGTGCTTCATCCAATATCTTTTCATGAAAATATTCTTCTGAGCATTCTTAAATTTTACTCTACAAAGAAGTATCATGTTGACAATTTGGAAGTTATTAGTTCCTGGATAAATTAATTCTTGAACTTGTTTTATTGAATTCTTATATCATTGTCATCATCCTCATATTTATGTTTTGTTGAAAGTCATCTGTGGCCTGTAGTGCATAGATGGACTTGGTATGATTATGACCATGGATTTTTGGTGTAATCATGACTGTAATGTTACAAATTATGTGGTAAAAGTCCTCATTGGCCCGTAGTGCATTGATGGACAGTTGTTGGCATGATCATGACCATTGATGAATACGAATATCCTTGGCCCGTAGTGCATGGATAATTTGTGGTTGTGATACTTATGAATATCCTTGTCCGTAGTGCAGGGATGAGGTGGATTATTTATTAAGCTGAGTCCCAGCGATAAAAGTGATGAAAAACCTTTTAAATCATAAAAGATGGTAGATTTTATTCTCTACTTGACTCTTTTAATGGATTGCATGTTCGGCTGCAATTAAACTTGATATCTATTGTATTTTATTAGTTTAACACTGTTGAAGACTAATGATAATTTATTCTGCATTATCTTAGTCATAATATTTCTTCTTGGGCTAGTTGAGCTCACCTTTTCTTTCACCGTCTCTTCGTGAAATGAGAACGTAGTCGGAACTAGTCGGGGAACGGAGTGACCGTATCCGGATGATAGTATTAGTAGTCCTCACTATTACATTAAATAGTGTGACAATAAATGTAATGAGGACTTATTATGAGAGTGGATATTGTCTGAAGACAATAGTTGTATTAAAACTCACATTTCTATTGTTGTATATTAAAGATTGTATTTGTATTACGTGACCATGTATTTGGTGACTCAGAATAGGTGATGTATACCTATTTTGGGGGCGTCACAGTTGGTATCAAAGCTTAGGGATATGATCTCTGGCTAAGATGTGAAACAAGAACTAGGATGGGAGAGACGGGGAATTCCTTCGCTAGTATGACCTACCTAAGTTTATTTGATATTTAATTGGTTGGTCGCTACAATACCATCTGGCTCGAAGGAATTTCACCATGTATGCAGTACTTTGCATTTACAGGTTATTCCAACAGAATAATAAAGAATGGAACAACAGAAGGATTTCACCAAGTATAGGGGAGTCCGCAGATACTGAGTTATTCCAATGTAATAATAAAGGATGGAATGATGAAGTTCTCTTCATGAATACAAAAGAATAACACCCTTCACCGTAAAAGAAACCGGATATCAAGTAGTGAAGTAGTAGAAAACTCTTCTTCTTTCTCTCTATAATTTCTCTCTTTCAGAGTTTTAGTGAATTAAAAGAAATAATGAAGGAATGAGCTTCATTTATAGAAGAACCGAGAGAGTGGCTCTTGGTTTTAACGAAGGGTTAAAATGACTCTTGGTAATATTGAAGAGACAACTACTATTTGCGAAAGGGCAATTAACTCTTGGAACAATCAAGAGGCAAATAACTCTTGGAAAATCAAGGGTCAAATAACTCTTGGAAAACCGAAAGGACAAGTTACTATTAAAACTCGTGAATAGTAACTCGTGAATAGTAACTCATGAATAGTAACTCATAAATAGTAACTCGTGAATAGTAACTCATGAATAGTAACTCATGAATAGTAACTCGTGAATAGTAACTCCGACACGAAAAGTTTCCCGAATATCCGATTGAACAATATAACCTCAAGACATCAATTATCATCAGAATAGATGTCAATTTCTACTAACACAAATAATCCCAACATAATGAAACTATCAAATTCATCTTTAATCAACACGAACTTATTCATCATTAATATAATAACTCACAATATTTAGGAACTAGGTTGTTCTCAGGAAAGAGGGGGCTTTTCAATAAAGATTTCTCCCTATTGGCACGCAATTAGGTGACCAAACCTCTCCTTGATAGAACTTCTAGACATTGTAAATATTGCAATTTAATAATATGAATAACTTTGTCGTCTCAATTATTGATTTAATAATATAACATATAATGCATATGATACTGTGACAATAATCGAATCAATAATATGAGAGATATGATGCGATAATTATCAGTAATAATTGAGTATAACTGAGTGACTTCTCACGTAAGCATCAATAATCAATACCGTGTGCTACTATGCAACCACGCGTATTACTGTACTTTTACTACCGGGTAGTTCAAAAGTTTTAACAATAACACTTCCGCCGTTATTTATAAAATATTTTTGTCATTTTCTCAATCCGATTGTGGGGTCCACAAATGATTGTGCCGTTGTACGAATATTTCCCGACCAATCGAATATAATATAACAACTTGCATACTTTGCAAAATTTATAAATACTACCCACAACTATAACTTTATCTCAAATTCACACCATAATATTCAAAAAAATATTTTGAGAAAATTAAATCTTTATTCGTAAAATTTGGGGTCTCACAAACGCGGTAGCTGACGCATTGAGTAGAAGATCATATGCGAGTACGAGTGCGATATTGTCAACACAAAAGCCCATTTTGTATGACTTGCAAAGGATGGAGATAGAGATAAAGACTCCAAGGACCCAAGTGATAATGGCGAATATACGAGTAGAACCGACTTTAATCGATAAAGTTAAAGCTGCTCAAGCTACGGACACTGGAGATCGATGCATATGAGGAAGAAAGTACAAAAGGTGCTATCTTGGGAAGCAAGAATCGATGAAGAAGAAATACTTCGAGTCAACTCCAGACTTTTGTTCCTAACGACCCTGATTTAAAGTATAAAATCACGATGGAGGCGCACAACACACCGTTTGTAATCCATCTTGGGAGTACCAAAATGTATCATGATCTTCGACATACATTTTGGTGGGGCAATATGATGAGGGAGATAACGCTGTTTATTTAACTTGTCAACGAGTCAAGACGGAGCATCAAGTACCAAAAGGTCCATTGCAACCACTTGGAATTCCAGAATGGAAGTGGGAGTACATTACCATGGATTTCATTACTGGTCTTCCCGAGGTTTCTCAGGGTATAGATGCAATTTGGGTCATTATTGATAGATTGACCAAGTCTGCTCATTTCTTACCTATACGAGAAACTTATACACTTGAACGTCTTGCTCGTATGTACATAAACGAGGTTGTAAGATTGCATGGTATACCAGTATCTATAGTTTCTGATCGAGACCCAAGATTTACTTCACGATTTTGGGTTAGTTTGCAAAAAGCTATGGGCACGGATTTACGATTTAGTTTGGCATATCATCCTCAAACGGACGGACAATCAGAGAGGACTATTCAAACTCTTGAAGATTTATTAAGACTCTGTGTCCTTGACTTCAAGGGAAGTTGGGACAAGTTCTTACTATTGGTGGAGTTTTCCTACAACAACAGTTAATCGCCAAGTATTGGCATGGCTCCATTCGAAGTGTTGTATGGAAGAAAGTGTCGTTCTCCAGTATGCTGGGATGAGGTGGGTGAAGCAACGTTGTTGGGACCAGAGTTTGTACGTATAACTACGAAAAATATACAAACGATCCGGCAATGTATAAAAACCTCCCAAAATCGACAAAAGAGTTATGCTGATCTTCATCGAATAGACGTGGAATTCGATATTGGAGATCATGTGTTGTTGCGTGTTGCTCCATGGAAAGGAGTTACGAGATTTGGAAAAGAGAGGAAAGCTCAATCCTCGATTCATTGGCCCATTTTTAATCCTCGATCGAGTAGGGACTATAGCCTATAGACTTGCTTTACCGCCAAGTATGTCTCGTGTTCATAACGTTTTTCATATATCCATGTTACGTAAATATGTGAAAGACCCGAACCACATTATTGAGTTAGAACCGGACGAAATAGCGAAAGATTTAACGTATGAAGAGGTTCCTGTTCAAATCATGGATAAGAAGGAGCATATTCTACGTTCCAAGGTTATACCTCAAGTCAAAGTTTTATGGAGGAACCACGATGTTGAGGAAATGACCTGGGAGTTAGAATCAAAATGAAATCAAGGTATCCTTACCTCTTCGATATACCAGTGTGCACGCACCTAATTTCGAGGACGAAATTTCATAAGAAGGGAGATTGTAAGACCTCAACTTTTATGAATAAAAATGAATTTTCTATAAATATCATTTTGAATATTATGGAATAAATTTGATATAATGTTATAGTTGTGGGTAATATTTATAAATTTTGCAAAGTACAAAAGTTATTATATAATATTCGATTGGTCGGAGAATATTCAGTATGATTTACACAATCATCATTGTGGACCCCACAACGGAATTATTGTCGATTGAGAAAAACGACAAAAATATTTTTATGAAAATAACTATGAAGTTTTACCGTTAATCGTTGAAACACCCAAAGGTTAAAAGTATGCGAATACGCGTGGTTGCATAATAGCACACACAGATTGATTATCGATGCTTATGTGAGAAGTCATTCAGCTTTTATTCAATTATTATCGATATTTTATATATTATTAAATCAATAATTGAGATGATGAGTTATTAATATTATTATTTGCATTATTAACGATGTCTAGAAGTTCGCCAAGAGAGGTTTGGTCACCTAATCATGCCATAATAGGAGAAATCCTTATCGAAAGCCCTCTTTCCTCGAAACGACCTAATCGATTAATAGTGTGAATAATAATAATGATGATGAAGTTTTGTTTTATTAGTATTATTAATGTAATAAAATGTAAAAATCTTTTTATATAAAACATAATACTTTTATAAAGTTATTCGCTTTATTAGGCTAATAGTAAAATTTTTTATATAAAACAAAATATTTTTATAAAGTTATTCGCTTTTATTAGACAAATTAGAATATATTATATTTTATTATGCATAGTGTTTTCATAGTGCTCGTATAGTGTTTGCAGTAGTAAAATCTTTTTAAAAGTTATTCGCTTTATTAGATTATAAATAGAATATATTATATTTTATTGTAAACCAATCTGACCGCTTCGCTTAAAGTAAATCAATCTGACCGCTCATGGATTAGTTACTATTCACCCATTCTTCTATAAATAGAAGTTCATTCCTTCATTATTTCTTACGAATTCAATTTGAAACTCTGAGAAAACGTAGAGAATTATTCTTCTATCTTGAGCGTATTTCTTTAGCGTTTAAGAAAGCTTTGAAGCGTAGTGCAAGTTTCTTCAAGTATATCCTCGCCCAATAGTTCTGGAGAGTACTATTCTTTATAAGGTAAGGGTTTTTTTTTCATATTCATGAAGAGAACTTCATTATTCATGTCTTTATTATTCTGTTGGAATAACTCAGATAATGCTGGCTACCCTATACTTGGTGAAATTCTTCTATTATTCTATTATTTATTATTCTGCTGGAATAACCTGTCTATGCGAAGTACCGCATATATGGTGAAATTCTGTTGTTATTCCGTTCTTTATTATTTTGTTGGAATATCCTGTCTGTGCGTTTTATGTCAGGCCTGGTTCCGTCTTTATTATTCTGTTGGAATATCCTGTCTGTGCGTTTTACGTCGGACCTGGTTCCGTTATATATTGTTCTGTTGAAATAACCTGTCTATGCGAAGTACCGCATGCATGGTGATTTCTTTTGTTATTCCATTCTTTATTATACTTAGTTGGTTAAAGTTTTGACTTCTATACTCCATGAAATTAGTGGAATATCCTCGATATTTCAAGGCTTCATCCAAAGATCTTTTCATGGAAATATTCTTCTGAGCATTCTTAAATTTTACTCTACAAAGAAGTATCATGTTGACAATTTGGACGTTATTAGTTCCTAGATAAATTAATTCTTGAATTTGTTTTATTGAATTCTTATATCATTGTCATCATCCTCATATTTAAATTTTGTTGAAAGTCATATGTGGCCTGTAGCGCATAGATGGACTTGGTATGATTATGACCAGGGATTATTGGTGTAATCATGACCGTAATATTACAAATGATGTGATAAAAGTCCTCATTAGCCCGTAGTGCATTGATGGACAGTTGTTGGAATGATCATGACCATTGATGAATACACGAATATCCTTAGCCCGTAGTGCATGGATAATTTGTGGCTGTGATACTTATGAATATCCTTGGCCGTAGTGCAGGGATGAGGTGGATTATTTATTAAGCTGAGTCCCAGCGATAAAAGTGATGAAAAACCTTTTAAATCATAAAAGATGGTAGATTTTATTCTCTACTTGACACTTTTAATGGATTGCATTTTCCGCTGTAGTTAAACTTGATGTCTATTGTATTTTATCAATTTAACACTGTTGAAGACTAATGATAATTTATTCTGCATTATCTTAGTCATAATATTTCTTAATGGGCTAGTTGAGCTCACCCTTTCTTTCACTGTTCTCTTCAGAAAATGAGAACGTAGCCGGGACTAGTCGGGGAATGGAGTGATGTTCCCAATGATAGTATTAGTAGTCCTCACTATCCTGTTAAATAGTGTGACAATAAATGTAATGAGAACTTATTCTAAGAGTGGATATTGTCTAGAAGACAATAATTGTATTAAAACTCACAGCTCTCTTGTTGTATATTAAAGATTGTATTTGTATTCATGCATGTGTATTTGGCGACTCGTAATAGGTGATGTATACCTATTTTGGGGGCCACACTCCATTCGAGCGTTATATGGAAGAAAGTGTCGTTCTCCAAAGATATCTTGGGATGAAGTGGTGAAGCAACGTTGTTGGGACCGAGAAATGACGTATGACTACTTTAAAACATATAAACGATCCAAAGAACGATAAAAACCTCACAAGACCGACAAAAGAGTTATGCTAATCTTCATCGAAAGGACTTGGAATTCGATATTGGAGATGATGTGTTATTGCGTGTTGCTCCATGGAAAGGAGTTACGAGATTTGAAAAGAGGAAAAAGCTCAATCCTCGATTCATTGGCCCATTTTTAATCCTCGATCGAGTAGGGACTGTAGCCTATAGACTCGCTTTACCGCCAAGTATGTCTCGTGTTCATAATATTTTTCATATATCCATGTTACGTAAATATGTGAAAGACCCGAACCACATTATTGAGTTAGAACCGGACGAAATAACGAAAGATTTAACGTATGAAGGGGTTCCTGTTCTAATCTTGGATAAAAAGGAACATATTCTACGCTCCAAGGTTATACCTCAAGTCAAAGTTTTATGGAGGAACCATGATGTTGAGGAAATGACCTGGGAGTTAGAATCTGAAATGAAATCAAGGTATCCTTACCTTTTCGACATACCGTGTACGCACTTAATTTGGAGGAGAGAAATTTCATAAGAAGGGAGATTGTAAGACCCCAACTTTTATGAATAAAAATAAATTTTCTATAAATATCATTTTTGAATATTATGGAATAAATTTGATATAATGTTATAGTTGTGGGTAATATTTATAAATTTTGCAAAGTACGCAAGTTATTATATAATATTCGATTGGTCGGAGAATATTCGTTTTAAACAGGGAATATTCGTACGACGACACAATCATTGGTGGACCCCACAACGGAATTATTGTTGGATTGAGAAAACGACAAAAATATTTTTTATGAAAATAACGGCGGAAGTTTTACCGTTAACTATTGAAACACTCGGTGTTAATAGTAGAGGAATACGCGTGGTTGCATAGTAGCACACGATATTGATTATTGATGCTTACGTGAGAAGTCACTCAGTTTTGTTCAATTATCGCTTCAGTAATTGTTGCATAGTATCTCACGTTAATTGATTGAATTATTTTTGATAATTTATAATTGAGATGACGAAGTTATTAATATTATTATTTGCAATATTAACGATGTTTAGAAGTTTTGTCAAGGAGAGGTTTGGTCACCTAATTGTGCGCTAATAGGAGAAATCTTTATCCTAAAGCCCCTTTTCTTGGAACGACACGGTCGATTATTAATAGTGTGAATAATAATAATGATGATGAAGTTTTGTTTTATTAATATTATTAATGTAATAAAATGTAAAAGCTTTTTATATAAAATGTAATACTTTTTATAAAGTTATTCATTTTATTAGGCTAATAGTAAAATCTTTTATATAAAAATGTAATACTTTTATAAAGTTATCTATTTTATTAGACAATAATTAGAATATATTATATTTTATTATGCATAGTATTTGTATAGTGCCGTGATAGTAAAATCTTTTTTATAAAAATGTAATACTTTTATAAAGTTATTCATTTTATTAGATTATAAATAGAATATATTATATTTTATTGTAAACCAATCTGACCGTCTGCTTAAAGTAAATCAATCTGGATCATTCATGGATTAGTTACTATTCACCCATTCTTCTATAAATAAGCTCATTCCTTCATTATTTCTTACGAATTCAATGAAACTCTGTAGAGAGAAAACTATAGAGAGAAGAAGAAAAAATATTCTCGCTACTTCACTACTTCTATATCCAGTTTCTTCTTTAAAAGGTAAGGGGTATTATTTTTTTTCATATTCATGAAGAGAACTTCATTATTCCATTCTTTATTATTCTCGCTGGAATAACTCAGATACGCTGATCTACCCTGGACTTGGTGAAATTCTTCTTTTATTCCATTATTTATTATTCTGCTGGAATAACTTGTCTATGCGAAGTACCGCATACATGGTGAAATTCTCGTTGTTATTCCATTCTTTATTATTCGCTGGAATATCCTCGCTCATAAGGCGTTTTACGCCGACCGGTTCCGCTTTTTATTATTCTCATTGAAATATCTTGTCTGCATGCATTTACGCCGGACCGATTCTCGCCTTTTTATTATTTTGTTGGAATATCATGTCTCAGCATGCTTTTACGCCTGGACTGGTTCCGTTATTTATTATTCTCGTTGGAATAACCGCTCTATTCAAGTACCGCATGCATGATGATTTCTTTTGTTATTCCATTCTTTATTATACTCAACAAAAAGTTTTGACTTCTATACTCCATGAAATTAGTGGAATATCCTTGATATTTGCGCTTCATCCAGTATCTTTTCATGAAAATATTCTTCTGAGCATTCTTGGATTTTACTCTACAAAGAAGTATCATGTTAACAAGTTGGACGTTATTATTTCCTGAATAAATTAATTCTTGAAATTATTTTATTGAATTCTTATATCATTGTCATCATCCTCATGTTTATATTTTTTTGAAAGTCATCTATGGCCTGTAGTGCATAGATGGACTTGGTATGATTATGACCAGGGATTATTCGGTGTAATCATGACCGTAATATTATAAATGATGTGGTAAAAGTCCTCATTGGCTCGTAGTGCATTGATGGACAGTTGTTGGCATGATCATGACCATTGATGAATACACGAATATCCTTGGCCCATAGTGCATGGATAATTTGTGGTTGTGATACTTAATGAATATCCTCGGTCGTAGTCACGAGGATGATGTGGATTATTTATTAAGCTGAGTCCCAGCGATAAAAGTGATGAAATACCTTTTAAATCATAAAAGATAGTAGATTTTATTCTCTACTTGATTCTTTTAATGAATTGTATGTTCCGCTGTAGTTAAACTTAATGTCTATTGTATTTTATCAGTTTAACACTGTTGAAGACTAATGATAATTTATTCTGCATTATCTTAGTCATAATATTTCTTACTGGGCTAGTTGAGCTCACCCTTTCTTTCACTGTTCTCTTCAGGAAATGAAAACATAGCCGGGACTAGTCGGAGAACGTAGTGACGGTCCAAATGATAATATTAGTAGTCCTCACTAATCTGTTAAATAGTGTGATAATAAATGTAATGAAGATTTATTCTGAGAGTGGATATTGTCTAGAAGACAATATTTATATTAAAACTCACAGCTCTCTTGTTGTATATTAAATATTTTATTTGTATTCTGTACTATATATTTGACGACTCAAAATAGGTGATGTATACCTATTTTGGGACCGTCACACTTAAAAGCGTCATATTCTTATTTAGCCAAATATCCCTCTCTAGTTTATTGTTTATTTGGTTTTATTTTTTTAATATAAGCAATAAAGATAAACCATTTGTTCTGCTCTACAATGCAAAGAATGCCTTAAATAAATCAACTAAATGCAAGCGTCCACACCAATTGGAGCTCCGACGTGGGTCTCAACGCGGAGGCTATTCGAACAAAGACACTATCAGACCTCCACAAATGCAATAACCTCATCCAGGTTAAGCAAGTTCATGCACTTATTTACAAATCTTATCTTCGCCAAGACCCATTTGTGGCACCAAAACTCGTCACTGCGTTTTCTATGTTTTCTGCCAAATTCAACAACCCAGTGTGCATTTATACAATACTATGATCAGAGCTCACATTCAAAACTCGAAGTTCTGGTGTTTGGCGTTTTCGGGTCATTTTTCGCTTCCAATTGTGAGAATGATACATACCCATATTGGGAAATATGGGTTTTATTCAGATATTTTCGTTCCGAATTCGTTAATTGATAGTTATTCCCATGTGTGGATTGTTAGGTGTTCATGCTGCCAGGAAGTTGTTTTGGATTGGGTGATGGAGGAGAGAGATACCGTCGTTTCTTGGAACTCCATGATTAGTGGTTTGGTGAAAGTGGGTGAGTTAAGGGAATGTTTGATGAAATGCCTGACAGAGATACGGTGAGTTGGAGTACTGGGTGTGCAAAGGCCGGAGATTTAAATGCAGCATTTGAACTTTTTGAGAAAATGCCTGATAGGAATGTTGTGTCTTGGTCAATAATGTTGTTTGATAGGATGCCTGTCAAGAATTTGGTTTCCTGGACAATTATAATATCCGGGTATGCTGAAAAGGGGTTTGTGAAGGAGGCAATTAACTTGTACGTACAATCAAATGGAAGAAGCCAGAAGCTTTCAGGGGCTAGCTCAATTGAATTGGATGATGAGGATCAGAGAGTATATATCAGATGATTGGTGGACTTAGTCAGCATCTTAAGAAAGTTGGTTATGTCCCCAAGGCATTCCATAAAGACGAAAATTTTGGTGGCCCACTGTTATGTTATGATGATGCTTATAATGCGAATTTGTTTCTTTTCACGCTTGCAAAATAACTCGGGGTACTCAGGAAGATAGAGGAGAGGTCCTTACAAATACTATCATCAAGTAAGCCTACTTATCTAGGCTTGAACTGACTTTGCCGAAATGTTAAAAAAAGATGATCTTAATGTCCTTTTTTGTTTATGTACGCTTGGATCATACAAAACAGAAGCCAAACCTTTCCATCTTATAATGATCAGATAGTAGAAGTTGTAACTAGTCTTACATGGATAATAATATTGCATGTAGGGAGCCAAGAGAAGTTATTTCTCTTACCACTTGCGATTCAGGGCTGCCCTCACTTCACTTAAGCGGGCTGGCATTCTTCTCGGTAGAAAGCATACTTCCAACTTCCAGTAGTAAATGAAATCTATCTCATAAACCATAACTAGGCATGTAATGTAAGAAATCTTCTTGACAATAGTCAGGTAAACCTTACTCCTAAATACTCTAGACAGCATTAGCTGTTTTTTAAAAACATAATTTGGACTGTGAATTCCTGCCTGCCTGCCTGCCTATACTGATCTGTTTTTACTTGAATTAAAAGGTCCACATCCAGTGCTGGTTCAGTTAACTGGGGCTGCTGGAGAGTTATAATATTTTTTTTCAAAGAATTTTTTTTAAACTCATAAATAAATTGTATAAATTCACTTAATTTTAGTCAATATTATAAATTATATAAAAAGTATTACTAATTATAAATTTATTGTTTATAATTTAAAATGAATCATATAAATTTTAAATTTAATAAACTATTTTTTAACAAAAAAATCCAATAACTGTGTTATATGCATCCACGTCATAAACTAGTTTCTATTAAATTAATTTATCTTATTATTCCCAAACTTAAATAGTGGTGGCCCTGGTAGGTATGATTTGTCATCTTATCAACAGTATTCTGATTTATTTATTTGTGGTAGATTAAAAGTAAGAGTAAAGTTCAGTTGACCACCTGGAATTTGAACGTTTTCTCACTTAATCATCTGTAGTCAGTAAAATTACATTTAAACTTTCGATTTTTTGAGTTGAAGTGAAAACGTCAATTTTTTCATCCAATTTAACTGTGTGTGTATGTCAAACGCCAAAAGCGCGTGAGAAGGGGCTGTAACGATCAAAAAAGACTGGTAAATGTCTGAAATATCCCCTTCTTGATTACATGTGGTTAAGTGGGAAAGACCCAAACCCCAGGTGGTTTCTTTCAATCATGACAATCAATTAATGAATATCTACAAATCCGGCTTGCTTCCAAGTTGAAAGTATTCAACACAATATCATGGTCAAATAAAAAACATATTATTAAGATTTCTAACAAATTAAAAAATATTTCAACGCAAATTTACAACATATTATTAATATTTCTAACAAATTAAAAAATATTTCAACATCATGATCAAATAGAAAACATATTATTAAGTTGAAGGCGGCTCATTTACATCGAATTTATTGTGTTAGCGTTTACATTTACATTTTACATCAAATTTATATTGAATATACTAGTTTGCTGATATTCATGAATATAGTAAAGAATCCAAAAAGCCTTCTACGCCAAACTAAAGCGCGACGACTTCAGAAGGGAGTTCTTCATAACAACACTCAACTTAGTCAAAGAGACTGAAGTCTATATCCTGCAACAAAATTTAACACAAAAAGTCAAATTATAAAAATCGTTTCAATTTGTGTAGCCAGCAAATAAATACTGAATTGAGTCCTAAACATTTGATTATGATATGTACACTGAAACCTCAACAAATCCAAAAACAAAGCAAACTAAAGCTTAAATAGTGGAGTAATGTTCTAGACAGATTGTCAAAACAGACTTTAGCACAAGAGATGAAGAGAATATTTGGCCATCGTATAAAATCATGATAATTTACTGTAATTAATGAAAATTATACATTCCCACAGCATTAGAACTTCTTATGTAAAGTTAAGGTGCAAAGTCTTATGATTTATAATACTTCAATTAGAAGAGGATAAATTAAAAGAATTGCCTTTCAAATAAGAACTTTTTATGAGGAAAAAGGAGAGTATGCTAAATGTGAATGTTAAAAAGAAAGTAGAATTATCAAGGATACATAATTAATGAACATATTAAAAAATACCTATAGCAAAAATAATGAAGATGGGCATATGAAAAGGGAATTTTTTTTAAATAAAAAAAAAAACACTAACCATTTCCCTTATATTTGTTGTAAAGCTCAGTCAAGTCGGTGTAGTTTGAATTTGTGAACCCACTGTTCATCCCCAATTATGTAATTTCAATAACATAATATGTGAGACTCCGAATTTTATGAAATGAAAATATTCAATTTTTATAATTATTATTCTATTTAGTAAACGGTTAAATTGATAAAAGTACAGTAATATGCGTGGTTGCACAGTGGCACACGGTATTGTACAATATCTTTGATTATTGATGCTTACGTGAGAAGTCACTCAGTTTTATTCAATTATTGTCAATATTTTATATATTATTAAATTAATAATTGAGACGATAAAGTTATTCATATTATTAAATTGCAATATTTACAATGTCTAGAAGTTTTGCCAAGGAGAGGTTTGGTCACCTAATTGCGCGCCAATAGGGAGAAATCTTTATTGGAAAGTCCCCTTTTTCTTGGGAACGACCTGGTTGTTAAATATTGTGAATTATGATATTAATGATGGATAAGTTCGTGTTGATTAAAGATGAATTTGATAGTTCCATTGTGTTGAAATTATTTGTGTTAGTGGAAATCGACATTTATTTCGAGACTAATTGATGTCTGAAGGTTATATTGTTCAATCAGGTATTCGGGGTATTTTTCGTGTCGGAGTACTATTCACGAGTTACTATTCATGAGTTACTATTCACGAGTTACTATTCACGAGTTACTATTCACGAGTACTATTCACGTGGTACTATTAACCCTTAACAATATATTTATTTTCATTCAAATCATTTTTGGGTACAATATTATTCCATGAGGAGATGTCTTTAATTTTTCGCATCAGTTGGTTGAAATTATAATAAGACATCAATATGGATCGTTGATTTAAAGTTTTAATAGAATTTTGCCTTTTCTTGTTCCAAGGGTTAATTGCCCTTCGCAAATAAATAGTAGTTGTCTCTTCAATATTACCAAGAGTTACTTGCCTCTTCTTGTTCTAAGGGTTAATTGCCCTTCATGAAATAGTAGTTGTCTCTTCATATTACCAAGAGTCATTTTGACCCTTCATTAAGACCAAGAGCCACTCTCTCGCTTTTTCTATAAATAAAGCTCATTCCTTTATTATTTCTTAAGAATTCAATTGAAACTCTGAGAGAGAAATTATAGAGAGAAGCTTATAGAGAGAAAATCTATAGAGAGAAAGAAGAAGAGTATTCTCTTCTTCACTACTTCTATATCCAGCTTTTTATAAGGTAATGGATATTATTTATTGTATTAAATAAGGGGTGTTATTCTTTCGTATTCATGAAGAGAACTTACATTATTCAATTCTTTATTATTATGTTGGAATAACTTTTGTTTATGCAAAGTACCGCATATATGGTGAAATTCTTCTATTATTCCGCTCTTTATTATTCTCGTTTAATATCCTCGCCGGTGCGTATTACGCTTTGACTGGTTCCATTAATTATTCTCATTGGAATAACCTCATGCATGCGGGCTTCTATCGCATGCATGGTGATTTATGTTGTTATTTCATTCTTTATTATTCTCGCTGGAATATCCTGCATACGGCGCGTTTATGCCGACACGGTTCCGCTTTTATTATTCATTGGAATATCCGTCGCATGCGTTTTTACGGCGGGACCGGTTCCGTCTTTATTATTCTCGCTGAGAATAACCCGTCTTCAGCATGCGGTCTCTATCGCATGCATGGTGAATCCTTCATTATTCCATTCTTTATTATTCTCATTGGAATAACTTGCCTACATGTGGATTACCACATGCATGGTGAATGATCCTTTGTATTCATTCTTTATTAAATTATGGAAATGATCTGGTTATGTTAATTATGAAGGAAGTCATAATAAAAGCAATAGATTGATGAAAAACAT
Source organism: Panax ginseng (assembly GCA_020205605.1). Taxonomy (NCBI): domain Eukaryota; kingdom Viridiplantae; phylum Streptophyta; class Magnoliopsida; order Apiales; family Araliaceae; genus Panax; species Panax ginseng. The sequence continues at coordinate 154,797,049 of CM035129.1, forward strand.
GGGTATATGTAGTGTTAGTAAGTGTTATGATAAGTTATGTTGGTTAATATGTGAAAACATGAAAGTTTCTTAGAAATCACAAAGGGTTGAAAATCAAATTTTGGTGAAAACGGAACATGAAATTCAATTGACCATATCTCCTATTATATTTTGAATTTTTGAGTGAGGTTCAGTTCTAGAGTTAGGTCTATGAGTTTTGTAACTTATCCAAGTAGAATCACTGGAAAATGTGTTGTGGATTTTTGTGTGGACTGATTTTAGCAAAGGAGTCCAAAGCTGCAATTTACGAAAATGCTACTGCCCATAAATTTAAAAGGGCTGTTTCGGCCACTTAATTTGTGAGAAAAATTCTGGCCTTTTGGGACATGAAAGTATATGGTATAAAGTACCTCCTGTCCAAAAATGAGCTCATTCCGACTTAAAATGAGCAAGTTATGACTATTTCAATATTTAGGTTTTTTTGACGAAAAACGCTATAACCGGAGTTCTATAACTCCGATGACCATGAAATTTAAACCGGAAGCTCACGTTAACATGTGTAAGATTCTGCCAAGATTTGGGAATTTTTGGAGTTAAACTTGAGGTAGCTAATTTCTTAAGGAATTAATTAGAAATTGATTTTTGAAAAATAGTAAATGAATTTTAAAAATTCTGAGAAAAATATATGTTCATTATGGGACTATATTCTGCTAAATCCCAGAAAAGAAATATTTTTGGAACTGATTTAGTATTTTTCATGAAAATGGTTTAGTTACGAACATATGAGTTAAATATGTTATGTGAAGTAACAAAATTGGAAAATAGGATTTTATGGCTTGAGAATCCTATATAGGGTATATGCATATTTTTGATGAGGGATTTGATCATTGGTGATGATATCTTATGAGTATGGCATTTTTGAATGATTAAATGCATTATGTGGTAAAGTGTAAACAATTGAAATAAATTATTTATAAGTTTAAAAAGTGATTAAAATATTGTTATAATATTAATGATATTAGATTATGAGATTATTAAGTGATTGATAACATTGGGATATTCTTGAACCCTGGATAAATTATATTATAAATGTTTAATATTTATCATTTATCTCATTTGATTGATTCTTTATATCATTGTCATGATCCTCATGCTTATATTGTGTTGAAAGTCATCTCGTGGCTTACGCGATGCGTAGATGGACTTGGTATGATTATGACCGAGGATTATTCGGTATAATCATGACCGTAATGTTACAAATGATGTGGTAAAAGTCATCTTTGGCCCAGTAGTGCATAAATGGACTTGGTATGATTATGACCGAGGATTGTTTCGGTATAATCATAGATCAGTAATTGAAAACACGAATATCATTGGCACAGTAGTGCATGGATAATTCGTGGTCGTGATACTATTAAGTTTGAGTCTCAAAGATTATTAGTTTTATGATTTGTATATCTTTGGCCAGTAGTAGTGCAAAGATGAACTGTTGATTCTTGGTTATATCTGATTGTATATCTTTGGTAGTAGTCAAAAGATGAATTTATTAGTATGATTATGGCGAAAATTGTGATTTGGTATAACCATAATTTTTGATGTTTCAGGTGAAGATAGGTGATAAAAATTATCTTCGTCCTAGGTGCGAAAAGTAATTCAAATCACAATTATGATATTGAGTTATTCATATGATTGTGGACAGGAATTGTTGATTGATGTTACAGGGATAAAACATTATTGGTGGACTTTTAACTTGGAGAAGATAATAGACCTGGTGGTCTGTTTGACTTTTTTAATGGATTGCTCGTTCCGCTGCAACTATAGTTCAAAAATTTTATCATCTACCATATGTTCTAAATCTTTGATTTATTACTGATGAATGTTATTGATAATTTAATGCTAAAAGTTTTATTCATATGATTGTAAATCAAATGGTGTGGATTTGATATAATGTTATAGTTGTGAGTAATATTTATAAATTTTTCAAAGTAAGCAAGTGGTTATATAATATTCGATTGGTGGGGGAATATTCGTTTTAACAGGGGAATATTAAATGACTGCACAATCATTAATGGACCCCACAACCAAGTATTGTCGTAGTTAGAAAATGACATAATTATCTTTTTATAAAAATAACGGCGGAAGTTTTACCGTTAAACCGTTAAACTACCCTAGTAGTAAAAAAACAAGAATACGTGTGTGGTTGCGTAAGTAGCATACACGGTATTGATTATTGATGCTTACATGAGAAGTCACTCGATTATACTCAATTATTGCTCTGATGGTTGTTGCATCATATCTCTATTATTGATTCGATTATTGTCACGAAGATCAATCTGCATTATATGATATATTATTAAATCAATAATTGAGACGACAAAGTTATTCATATTATTAAATTGCAATATTTACAATGTCTAGAAGTTCACGTCGAGGAGAGGCTTGGTCATCTAATTGCGGCAATAAGGAGAAATCCTTATCTGAAAAGCCCCTCTTTCCTGGAACGACACAGTTGTTAAATATTGTGAGTTATAATATTAATGATGAATAAGTTCGTGTTGATTAAAGATGAAATTGATAGTTTCATTGTGTTGGAATTATTAGTGTTAGTGGATATCGACATTTATTTCGATATTAATTGATGTCTGGAAGTTATACTGACCAGTCGGGTAATTAACTAGATAAATGAGTAATTAATTGCTATTAATTCACATGATTATAACTATTTGTTCACATGTGTGTACTATTGATTCACATTCTTGTACTATTAGGGGAGTTGGTGCAAGATTGATAATACTTTCATGACTAAGTTAAAAATGGAGGTATAGATGGAGGTACTATACTGTAATTCGTATTTTCACATGATTATAACTATTAATTCACATGATTGAACTATTGATTCACATTATTACTATTAGGTGAGGTGGTGCAAGTTTGATAATACTTGCAGGACTAAATTAAAAATAAAAGAAAAGTTGAAGGTATTGTACTATAATATTTCGAGCCCCAAAACGTGCAATTATCGAAACTATATTTTCCTATAAATAGAAGCTCATTTTTCCTTCATTTCTCACCAATTCACTAAAGCTTTAGAGCAATTATTATAGAGAGAAAGAATAAGAAAAGTCGGTTACCTCACTATTTCAATATCAAGTTTTTTCTAAGGTAATGGGTATTATTTCTTTCGTATTCATGAAAAGAGCTTCTGTTATTCCATTCTTTATAATTATGTTAGAATAACCTGTCTATGCGAAGTACCGCATACATGGTGAAATTCTTCTGTTATTCCATTTTTTATTATTATGTTAGAATAACATGTCTATTCGAAGTACCGCTGTTGGTTGATTTCACAATCAAAACAAACGTGCAGGTATACACGGTCAACAAGTAATAAAGTGAAAGTAGAGTATCGTTCCCACGAGGAATTATTTAATAAAAATTACCAAGTACTAACTCTTAACCAAATCAATTTTATTTAAACAATTTCAAAGTGTGATTTTTCTAATTAAGAAAACTAAATTAACTAATTAAACCGAATTGCTTTATAAATGAATTCAAATAAATAAAGATTAAGACTTCAATATCCCCAATTATGAACTATAAATCAATTATCCAATTATCTCAATTATTGTGCCTACTGAATTTTTAACATGAATTTTTAAATGCCAAAAGTCCTTTTCCAAGTGATCAAATGACTTCTATTTAATCCAGATTAATCTTGCTATATTCCTATGCAAAACAATTGAATTAAACTCCTTCAATTCCAATTTCTTATGTGTTACATGCGGTGAACAGATATTTCCATTCAATTCACGAACCTAATTATTCGTCATGCAAATAACTAAGTCACATGTTATCATGCCCAGTTCTAACCCTAGATCTCCTCTTTCAATTCCTTCAAGAGTAACAAGGTAATTATTGATCAAATTATTAGTCAATGAGCATAAGGCAAGATAAACAATTCACCTTGACATAAATAATTGGAATATTCATAGACATAAAAGGTTCAATTGGTAGTCTTAATAAAAGAATTAGTTCATAATTAATGAATTAAAACCAAGAATCCACAATTGAATAAACATTAAAAGATAAAAGTAAGATTAGAGAAGAGAATAAATCTGTTGTCAGCAAATCTCCATCTCCCTCAAGCTCCTGCTCTAATCTATGGTCTCCAAGTTGCTTCAATCTCCAAAACTAATAAGAACCAGGGTTTATGTTTTAATCTAATGGAGTGTATCTCTAATCTAATCAATGTATTCTCTCCTTATTTTATACCTTACATCATGTATTTATAGGTTACAAGTCTAATTTTTAGCTTAGGAACAAACCCAATCCAATTTGAAGTCAGAAAAGTGTCAAAATTTGCTCCAAAACGCGTCCAAAATTGACCAAACTCTTCCCCAGCGCCTCGGTGCTGGGCATGGCGCTGGAACACTGCCCCCTAGCGACCCGACGCTAGGCATAGGCCTGAAATGGGCGCCCTGGCGCTGGGGCCTTTTCTGGAAATTTTCTGCTCTGACATCCTTTGGGAAAATAGCCATAACTTCTTCGTCCGAACTCCGATTTCAATGATTAAAGATGTTCCGGAAAGAGGAGACGTAGATCTACAACTTTCATTCTTTGAGTTTTTCGAAATAAGGTCAAGACCAATACTTAAATTGTCTCTAAAGTGACTGTTGTGTAAATGGCAAGCCAATAACGCGAATTTAGCCACCCCGAACGTCGATCCAAGTAACTTTTGTCCTAATTCCCATAAAACAACATAAAACATGCATGAATAGACACAAACACTTAAAATCAACCAAAAGATTAAGCTCAAACACACTCAATTATGAGTATAAAACTCATTCATCAACCGCATACATGGTGAAATTCTTCTGTTATTCCATTCTTTATTATTCTGTTAGAATATCCTATCTGTGCGAATTATGCTAGACCTGGTTCCATTCCTTATTATTCTGTTAGAATAACCTGTCTGTGCGGTCTATCGTATGCATAGTGAATTCTTTGTTATTCTATTCTTTATTATTCTGTTGGAATATCCTGTCTATGCGGATTACGCTAAACCTGATTCCATTCTTTATTATTCTGTTAGAATAACCTGTCTATACGGTCTATCGCATGCATGGTGAATTCTTCTGTTATTCCATTCTTTATTATTCTGTTGGAATATCATGTCTGTGCGGATTATGCATGACCTGGTTCCATTTTTTATTATTTTGTTGGAATAACCTGTTTATGTGGATTATCACATGCATGGTGAATGATCCTTCATATTCATTCCTTATTAAATTATGGAAATGATCTGTCTACGTGGATTACCGCATGGCGGGTGAAAATCTATTTACAGTTTCATATATTCTATGATACTCATTTGGTTAAAGTTTTGGCTTCTATACTCCATGAAATTAGTAGAATATCCTGGATATTTGCGCTTCATCTGGTATCTTTTCATGGAAATATTCTTCTGAGCATTCTTGAATTTTACTCCACAAAGCAGTATCATGTTGACAATTTAGAAGTAATTGATTTCAAAATAAATTAACTTATAAATCTTTAAAATTTATTCTTGTTTTATTGAATTATTATGTCATTGTCATCATCCTCATGCTTATATTGTAATGTAAGTCATCTTTAGCTTACATGCATAGATGGACTTGGTATGATTATGACCAGGAATTATTCGGTATAATCATGACCTGTAATGTTATAAATGATGTGGTAAAAGTCCTCAGTAGCCTGTAGTGTATTGATGGATAGTTTTTGGTATGATTATTACCAGGGATTATTCGGTATAGTCATGACCATTGATGATTTAATGAATATCCTTGGCCCGTAGTGCAGGGATGACTCGATGATGTGGTTTAATTATTAAGCTAAGTCTCATCGATAAAAATTGATGAAAATATTTTAAATCATAGAAGATAGTAAATATCATGCTCTACTTGACTCTTCTAATGGATTGTTTATTCTGCTGCAGTTAAACTTGATGTCTATTGTATTTTATCAGTTTAACATTGTTGAAAACTAATGATAATTTATTCTGCAATATATTAGTCATAATATTTCTTACTGGGCTAGTTGAGCTCACCCTTTCTTTCACTGTTCTCTTCAGGAAATGAGAACGTAGTTGGGACTAGTCGGGAAATGGAGTGATGGTCCAGATGATAGCATTAGTAGTCCTCACTATTCTGTTAAATAGTGTGACAATAAATGTAATGAGGACTCCATTAAGTGTGGATATTGTCTAGATGACAATATTCTTATTAAAACTCTTAGATTATGTTTTGTCGTATTTTATACGACTGTTATATAATTAAGTTATATTTGAATTTTGTACCATGTATTTGGCGACTCAAGATGGGTGATGTATACCTGTTTTGGGGGCGTCACAGTTAACTTTTGGACTCTTAATATTTTGGACTTTAAAGTTTATATTTGGACTATGAACATTTTAACTTGAACTTTATATTTGAATTGTGAACATTTTAGACTGTTAAATATTTCTTGTACTATGAATCTTATCGTTTAGCTTCCTATATATGAATCTTGGACAATACTCTTGGGCTTTAACTCATTTCGATATTCTAAATATCGTATTAATGATTTATTGCAGATGAATGAAGTGATTGTTCAAGTTAGTAGTTGTAGTACATCTCACCCCCAATTGTAAAATATTGTGCCAATAATTATAGTGGCGATTTAGTGTGTACATTCATACTATACAAGATAGTGTAATAATTATGATTATGTGAATTAATATAGCATTTTATATTTGGATGAATTAAATTAAATTGTATAAGTCGGAATTTAGGACGTCACAATCCATTCCATCCTCATCTTCTATTTTTAAATCTGAGATATGAAAAAAATCAAAACACATGCAATATTATTTATATATACAAGGAATGGAACAATGGAAGATATCAATTAGTGATTATTCTGTTTATATATTTATCTTTAAATTGATTGTATTGTTAATGAAAAATTAATGACACAATGACAAATTAATAACACAATAAATATATTCCCTCTGTCCCAAGATAAAAATTTTAGTTGACTTTTTGTGCATATTAAGAAAGATACTCCCTCCGTCCCATGATAAAAGTTCTTATTACTATTTTGGATAGTCCCATGTTAAATATCCATTTTTCTTTAATAACCAAACTTTTATACATATTTTCCTATTATACCCGTAACATTAAATGTAAGACCCCAAATTTTATGAATAAAAATGAATTTTCTATAAATATCATTTTTGAATATTATGGAATAAATTTGATATAATGTTATAGTTGTGGGTAATATTTATAAATTTTGCAAAGTACACAAGTTGTTATATAATATTCGATTGGTCAGGGAATATTCGTACGACGGCACAATCATTGGTGGACCCCATAACAGAATTATTGTCGGATTGAGAAAACGACAAAAATATTTTTATGAAAATAACGGCGGAAGTTTTACCGTTGATCTTTGTTGAACTACTTTCGGTAGTAAAAAGTACAAATGTCTGGCGCGTAGTTGCATAGTAGTAAGCACCACGGTATTGATTATTAATGCTTATGTGAGAAGTCACTCAGTTTGATTCAATTATTGTCGATATTTTATATGTTATTAAATCAATAATTGAGATGACGAAGTTTTTAATATTATTATTTGCATTATTAACGATGTCTAGAAGTTACATCGAGGAGAGGTTTGGTCACCTAATTGCGGCGCCAATAGGAGAAATCCTTATTGAAAGCCCCTCTTTTTCTTTGGGAACGACACAGTCGATTAATAGTGTGAATAATAATAATGATGATGACGTTTTGTTTTATTCAGTATTATTAACGTAATAAAACATAAAAACTTTTATATAAAAATGTAATACTTTTATAAAGTTATTCGCTTTTATTAAAGCAAATAAGTAAAATCTTTTTATATAAAAGCAGTAATATTTTTATAAAGTTATCATTTTATTAGACAATAATTAGAATATATTATATTTTATTATGCATAGTGCTTTGCATAGTATTTTGCATAGTAAAATCTTTTTAAAAGTTAATTCATTTTATTAGATTATAAATAGAATATATTATATTTTATTTAAAAGATTTTGCTTTAAATATGGACTGTCCGATTAAAGTAAATCAATCTGGACCGTTCATGGATTGGTTACTATTCATTTCATTCTTCTATAAATAGAAGCTCATTCCTTCATTACTTCTTACGAATTCACTCAAACTCTAGAGAGAGAAACTATAGAGAGAAAGAAGAAAAGTATTCTGCTACTTCACTACTCCGATATCAAGTTTCTTTTTACGGTAGTGGTATTATTTCTTTTGTATTCATGAAGAGAACTTCTATTATTCCATCTTTATTATTCTCGTTGGAATAACTTTTGTACGCGCCAGCTACCCTATACTTGGTGAAATTCTTACAGATTCCATTTTTTATTATTCTGTTGGAATATCCTGTTCATCTTTTTACGGGACCGGTTCCGCTCTTTTATTATTCCGTTAGAATATCCTGTCAGGCGCTTTTACGTTTACGGGACACCGGTTCCGCTCTTTATTATTCTATTGGAATATTCGTCGGGGTCGTGTATTACCCCGACCGTTCCGTTATTTATTGTTCGTTGGAATAACTTTCTCTGTCTGAAGTATCGCATGCTTGGTGATTTCTTTTGTTATTCTATTCTTTATTATACTCAGTTAGTTAAAGTTTTGACTTCTATACTCCATGAAATTAGTGGAATATCCTTGATAGTTGCGCTTCATCCAGTATCTTTCATGGAAATATTCTTCTAAGCATTCTTAAATTTTACTCTACAAAGAAGTATCATGTTGACAATTTGGACGTTATTAGTTCCTGGATAAATTAATTCTTGAACCTTTTTTTATTGAATTCTTATATCATTGTCATCATCCTCATGTTTATATTTTGTTGAAAGTCATCTGTGGCTGTAGTGCATAGATGGACTTGGTATGATTATGACTGTGGATTATTCGGTGTAATCATGGTAGTAATGTTATAAATGATGTGGTAAAAGTCCTCATTGGCCCGTAGTGCATTGATGGACAGTTGTTGCCATGATCATGACCATTGATGAATACACGAATATCCTTAGCCCGTAGTACATGGATAATTTATGGTTGTGATACTTATGAATATCCTTGGTCGTAGTGCAGGGATGAGGTGGATTATTTATTAAGCTGAGTCCCAGCGATAAAAGTGATGAAAAACTTTTTTAAATCATAAAAGATAGTAGATTTTATTCTCTACTTGACTCTTTTAATGGATTGCATGTTCCGCTGCAATTAAACTTGATGTCTATTGTATTTTATCAGTTTAACACTGTTGAGGACTAATGATAATTTATTTTGCATTATCTTAGTCATAATATTTCTTACTGGGCTAGTTGAGCTCACCCTTTCTTTCATCGTTTTCTTTGAGGAGCGTGGCAGGACTAGTCGGGAAGCGGAGTGATGGTCCGAGATGGTGTCTTAGTAGTCCTCACTATTCTGTTAAATAGTTTGATAATAAATGTAATGAGGACTAAATTAAGTGTGGATATTATCTAGATGACAATATTTGTATTAAAACTCACATCATGTATTTTGTCATATTTTACACGACTGTTGTATAATCAAGTTGTATTTGAATTTAGTACCATGTTTTTGGCTACTCAAGATGGGTGATGTATACCTATTTTGGGGGCGTCACAGTTGGTATCAAAGTTTAGGGATATGATCCCTGGCTGAGATGTGAGATAAGAACTAGGAGGGGAGAGACGGGAAATTCCTTCGCTAGAATGACCTACCTAAGTTTATTTGGTATTTAATTGGTCGGTCAGAATATAGGGATAATATGTGATATGTTAATTAACCCTTGTTTTGTGACAGTATTTGAAAATGGCATCCAAGAATGTTGAGAACATCAATAGAGCACAGGAGACCGTTGAGTCTCCACAGATCAATAATCAGGATAATGTGCATCAGAAAGGCGACAATCCTAATGCAAACAACAACACTGACCAAATGATGAATGATGGAATATTCCGAGGCTTCATGCAATTCATGAAACATCAGGCGAGAGCGGCTCCTGTCCAAAATGCAGGTGGAAACACTGGCAACTCTTGGACGGTCACCGCTAAGCAGTTTAAGGAACTGGGACCACCGGAGTTTTTTGGAGAGCCAAAACCACTTAAAGTGGAGACGTGTATAAAGCAGATCAAGAAGATATTTGATTTCTTGGGTTACTCTGAGGAGCAAAAGGTTCCCTTTGCCACTTTTATGTTGCGGGCAGAGGTAGATTACTAGTGGGAATCTGTAAAGCGTACTCAACCTGCCGCACTGAAGATGTCTTGGGAGAAGTTCCAAGAACTGTTCAATGACAAGTACTTTCCCGAAAGTATTCGTCACATGAAAGAGGTAGAGTTCATTAAACTGGAACAAAACAACATGACCGTGTCACAGTACGAAGCCAAGTTTGCCGAGCTGTCCCGGTTTAAGTCCCATTTGGTTGAAAATGAGGAGAGAATGACGTGAATGTTTCTAAGAGGTTTGAAACCAGAGATACGTCAATATCTTATATCTCATAAATTGTTTTTGTATTCATATGTTGTTAATATGACTCAGTTGTTGGAGCGCGATAATGAGTCAACCCAACCAAAAGAGAGCAGCCGTCAAAATGATAATACCAGTGATAGCAGTCATTGAAGCGGTGACAATAAGCGTGGAGGGAATCAACATGCCAGAAAAGGTAACCACTTCTGTGGTAATCATGGCCAAAACAATAAGAATGGACATTTCAAGAAAAGAAGAATCAACAATGATGGAAAGACGTAGCAGATCAAGACCATCATTAAGGAAGGAGAACGACCACCTATCATATGCTTCAAATGTGGAGGGAGTGACACATCGATCAAACTGCACGATGCCTCCAAAGCATGTTATAATTGTGGAAGAGAGGACACTGGCCGATTTTATCGCAGCAAAAGACAAGTCCAAATTGGATGGAGGCGTGAAAGGCCATCCTGCATAAGACAAAACCTATTGTTCAAGGGAGGCGTTTGTCGTGACCTTCCGAGAAAGCAAGGAACCCGAACGAGGTCATCACGGGTAAGCTTATCATAAATTCTATTGAAGTATATACCTTATTTGATACTGGGTTCTACCCATTCTTTTTATTTCTCCTACTTGCGCTCAACGTTTAAATTTGACTCAGGAGAAATTAGACTTTGACTTATCTCTGTTGAAACTCCGTTGGGAGAAACCTTCATTACATCCAATTGCTTATAAGTCTTGTTTGGTTCAAATCGGTGCTTTCACACATTACATGTAATTTTATTTTATTGAAAATACTTGCATTTGACGTAATTCTAGGATTGATTGGTTAACTACTCATCATGCAAAAATTGATTGTTTTCGTAAGGTTCTTAGCTTTTATATTCCTAATCAACCTATTATGCGAATTTAAGCAACCAAACTATTAAAATCAATCACTGTCATCTCAAGCCATAAAGCTATTCATTTATTGAAAAACGGATGTCAAACTTTCTTAGCTCATGTCACGGATCTAAACAAAAATACATAAGTTTTGAATGATGTTTCTATTGTTAATGAATTTCTTGACGTATTCCCTGAAGAACTTCCTGGCCTACCCCAGAGCGTGAAATTGAATTTTGTATCGACCTTGAACCTGGTACAAAATCTATTTCCAAAGCCCCATATCGAATGGCTCCTATTGAACTTCAGGAGTTAAAGACCCAACTGCAGGAATTGTTAGACATTGGCTTTATTCGTCCTAGTACTTCTCCTTGGGGTGCTCCTGTTCTATTCGTGAAGAAGAAAGATGGGAGTATATGACTTTGTATTGATTAAGGGAGTTGAATCATGTCACCATCAAAATAAGTACCCATTGCCACGTATTGATGACTGTTTGACCCGATTCTTGCGGCGCCAAATTCTTTTCAAAGATTGATCTTCTTTCCAGATATCACCAATTGAAGATTAGAACCGATGACATTCCAAAGACGGCTTTTAGAACTCGGTATGGGCATTATTAATTCCTAGTCATGTCTTTTGGATTGACTAATGCTCATGCTGCCTTCATGGATATGACGAACCGAGTATTCAAGGAATATTTGGATCACTTTGTGGTCGTCTTTATTGATGACATCCTTATTTATTCCAAAAGTCGTGAAAATCATGAGCAACACTTGAGGCTGATACTCCAAAAGCTTCGTGAATATAAGCTTTATGCCAAGTTGAAGAAATGCGAGTTCTGGCTTGAGGAAGTAGCATTCCTTGGGCACGTGGTATCAAGTCATGGAATATCTGTTGACCCGACAAAGATTGAAGCCATTCAAAGTTTGGGAGGAACCTAAATCGATGGCCAGAAGTCGTAGCTTTCTCGAACTTGTTGGTTATTATCGAAGATTCGTAGAAGGGTTTTCTCGAATCGCTACTCCCTTAACTCGGTGACTCGAAAAGATACAAAATTCGGTTGGAACGAGGAATATGAGAAGAGTTTTCAAGACTCGAAAGAAGACTCATTTCAAAGACTGTTACGCTAATACCATCCGCTCGGAGGATTTGTCATCTACAGGTGTGACGCCCCCCCAAATAGGTATACATCACCCATTCGAGTTGTCAATACATGGTACGTAAACAACTACAACTTTATTATTACAACAAGAAAAAATCGTGAGTTTGAATCCAAATATTATCTTCTAGACAATATTTATACTCAAATAAATCCTCATCATATTTATTGATATATTATTTTACAAAATGGTGAGGACTACTAAACAACTCTCTCTAGAACCTTCATTTCATACCCCGACTCACTGCTTCTCGCTTATATTCTCGCCTCCCGAGAAGAAAAATGGAACAAAAAGGAAAAGGGTGAGCTCTCACTAGCCCAAAAAAGAATATTATGACTAACATAATATACAACAAATTATCGTTAGTCTTCAACAGGAAAAATCTAATAGAATACAATAGACAACAAGTTTTAAATCAATATTCGCAATGGAATAATAATTCATTAGAAGAGTTAAGTAGAAATGCAAACTACTATCTTCTATGTATGAATTTTAAAGTACATCGCCTATCTTTTATCCCCAGTAACATCAATCAATATATATCCGGAATCAAATATTCATCTTTGCACTACAGGGCCAAAGATATTCATCGGTTGGTCATGTTCATCTAAACACATGTTCATCTTTGCACTACGGGCCAAAGATATTCATCGAAATCATTCATCTTTTGCACTACAGGCCAAAGATATTCAATAATATCATCATTTAAGACTGAGGATGATGAAAATATTTTTAAAGAAACGAATCCAAAGAAACAAAATGACAAGGATTAAGGATTAAGGATTCGTACTTTGTTTTATCCATGTCCAAAAATACCTCAAAAATAATCATAGTGGTGTAAAATTCAAGAATGATCAAAACATGGATACAATTAAAGCTAGTATCCACAATAGATATTTTAGACGAAAAGGGAAAATTTTCATTTTTCAATGAATAAAGGTCGTATTCTTGAATAAAGTGTCAGATATCGTGAATAGTCTGCCGTATCGTGAATAAGAACTCAAACACCAAAAGTTCCAAATTTGATAAAACTTGGATCAATATTTCAAAGATAATGATATTGAAGAAATAATATCATTACGAAAAATAATATCCCTTACCTCGAAAAGACAAGATTTACAGTTTGAAACACAGTATATAAAGCATGACTTGCAGACCAGTATAGAACACTCAAAAGTATACTCACAAGAATACGCTCAATATATCGAGAGAGAGAGAGAGAAGTTTTCAGTTTAGTGTGATTTTCAATTCTAACCTAAGCACCCTATTTATAGGAAAATGCTTAGAACACCAAAGTAGAAAATTTAATAAAATATTAATATATATTATAAATTTCCTTAGCCCACCTTTGATGATCTGAATTCAAAGACATTGATAACACATGTGAGCCCACTAATTGTACAAAAAAACGCTTTTTCTCAAAATAATTAACTAAAACTCACAAAAATTAATTATTTCAGAACTTCGGAACTTCAATAATTCATAATAAATAGCCCTTTTATCAGAAAATTCGAATCTCGTGATATTTATAGGAAATTCAACTTTGCAGAAGAAAGTTTTTCTAAATTCCAAATGTAAATTGACCAAAGAAATCCATAAATCAAGCGATTTTACGCTATAATCAAATTTCTATTAATAATTGTGTACAAAAAACATGTGTTAAACATTTAATGCCACAAAAATACTCTTCCTCCTCATATACTCATATATCCCACATTCATTGTAAAAATATCATCGTTAATATATTATTAAAATAATATATTTAAATGAATTATTTTATCAGAAAAAGATAAAATATTAATTTTCAACAATTGTCACATTAAAAATTTTCTCCATCTATATCTTCATAAAATCAATATTTTTCTCATCATATAAATCAATACTTAATTATTCACAAATAATATTACGTAATCACATTATTGAAAACCGTGCGGCTTCACAGAAAAGAGGGGCTTTCCAATAAGGATCTCTCCTTCTTGCCCTTGAATTAGATGACCAAACCTCTCCTTGATGTAACTTTCTAGACATTGCCAATAATGTTATCTAATAATATTATTCAGATAATATGAATTATTGCTCCGATAATAGAAAATACTTTGTGCGTTGGATAATTATTAAAACAACAATAATATCAACGTAGCAATTATTGAATTAATAAAATATAATATTGAACAGTAATTACTATAACAATTATTGATTAGTGCCTTCTTACGTAAGAATCAATAATTGGTGCAATCTGCGTATGCCTTCTTGTGTTTTTTAACCACCGGGTATTCCCACGATGATAATTCGTGAAGAACTACCGTTATTTATAACCAACTTATTCTTGTCGTTTTCTTCCTCCAATCGCTTTCCGTTATGGGGCCCACATATATGGATTTGGATTACTTGGCATAAATTTAATATTTCCCAACAAAGACAAATATTCCACGACCAAACGAATATTCCCCGACAATAATGAATATTTTATAACCACTTGCTTATTTTGAAATATTTGCGTATTTTACCCATAACTATCCACATTAATCAAATCAACCCTTACTATTTCAAAATAATAAATAGAGAAAATTAAATTTCATTAATAATAAGTTGGGGTCTTACAACCTCCCCTCCTTATGAAATTTCATCCTCGAAATTGACGTACGTACCTGGTGTTTCGAAAAGGTGAGGATACCTCGCTTTCATTTCCATTTCCAATTCCCAGGTCATTTCCTCTATAGCATGATTCCTCCACAAAACTTTAACTTGTGGTATGACCTTTGTGCGTAGGACATGCTCCTTCCTATCCAAGATCTTGACAGTACCTTTTTCTTACGTTAAGTCTTCTACTATCTCTCGTCCGGCTTCTAACTCTATAACGTGGTTCGGTCTTTCACATATTTACGAAGTGCAGATATGTGAAACACATTATGAACACGAGACATACTCGGAGGTAACAAGAGTCTATAGGCTACATTTCCTACTCGGTCAAGAATTTGAAATGGACCAATAAATCATGGATTGAGCTTTTCTCTCTTCCCGAATCTTGTAACTCCTTTCCATGGTGTAACACGCAACAATACATGATCTCCGATATCAAATTCCACGTCCTTTCGATGAAGATCCGCATAACTCTTTTGTCGGTCCTGTGCCGTTTGTATACGTTGTCGAATCATTTGGATCTTTTCCGTAGTCATACGTACCAAATCGGGTCCCAACAATGTTGTTTCCCCAACCTCATCCCAACATATTGGAGAGCGACACTTTCGTCCATATAATGCTTCGAATGGAGCCACACCTATACTTGCCTGATAACTGTTATTGTAGGAGAATTTCACTAATGGTAAATACTTATCCCAGCTCCCTTTGAAGTCTAGGACACAGAGTCTTAATAGATCTTCAAGAGTTTGGATAGTCCTCTCTGATTGTCCGTCCGTTTGAGGATGGTATGCCGAACTAAATCATAAATCTGTGCCCATAGCTTTTTGCAAGCTAACCCAAAATCTTGAAGTGAATCTCGGGTCATGATCCGAAACTATGGATACTGGCATGCCATGCAACCTCACAATCTCATTCACATACATACTAGCAAGACGTTCAAGGGAATAAGTCTCCCGTATCGGCAAGAAATGAGCAGACTTGGTTAATCTATCAACAATAACCCAAATAACATTTACGCCTTGAGAAACTGTGGGAAGACCCATAACGAAATCCATGGTAATATGTTCCCACTTCCATTTCGGAATCTCAAGTGGTTGCAATGGACCCTTTGGCACTTGATGCTTCGCCTTTACACGTTGACAAGCTAAACACCTCGAGATAAACTCCGCGATCTCTCTTTTCATATTGTTCCACCAAAATGTATGTCGAAGATCACGATACATTTTGGTACTTCCAAGATGGATCGCAAATGGTGTATTGTGTGCTTCCATCATAATCTTGTAATTCAAATCGTAGTCGTTAGGAACACAAAAGTCCAGAGTGGACTCGAAGTATTCTCGCTTTATCGATTCTCGCTTAGGAATAACACCTTCGTACTTTCTTCTTTATCGCGATTTTCCGTTATGGCTTGAGCAACCTTAACTTTTTCTATTAAAGTTAGCTCTGTCGCGATACTTGACATCATCGTACTTTCGTTCCTCGCATATGTTCTTCTTCTTTCAACGCGTCGGCTACCACGCTCGCTTTTCGGGATGGTATTGAATAGTGTGGTCATAATCTTTCAACAACTCGAGCCAACGTCGTTCTTGCGTGTTGAGTTCCTTTTGCGTGAAGAAATATTTAAGGCTTTTATGGTCCGAATATATCTCCACTTTCTCCCCATATAGATAGTGCCTCCAAATCTTTAAGCGAAAAAATGATCTGGCCGCCAACTCTAGATCATGAGTAGGATAATTCCTCTCAAATTCTTTAAGTTGTCGCGAGGCATAGGCTATGACTTTCCCACGTTGCATGAGAACACATCCTAACCCTTTGCCCAAGCATCCCCATGAGATAACAAATCCATCCAACGGATGGTATTATTAGAAGCAGTCTTGAAATAAGTCTTCTCTTAAGCTCTTGGAAACTCTTCTCGCGTTCCTCACTCCAAACGAATTTTGTATCCTTCCGAGTTAGCTGAGTTAATGGAGTAGCGATTCGAGAAAACCCTTCCACGAATCTCCGATAATAACCAGTTAAGCCCAGAAAGCTACGTACTTTGGTCACCAACTTCGGTTGCTCCCAACTTTGTATTGCTTCAATCTTCGCTCTGAATTGACAGATACTCCATGTTTAGACACCACGTGCCCAAGGAATGCTACTTCCTCGCCGAATTGCATTTCTTCAACTTGGCATATAAACTTGTTTTCACGAAGCCTTTAGAGTACCAAATTTCAAATGGTGCTCATGATCTTCACGGCTTTTGGAATATATGAGAATGTGATCAATAAAGACAACAATGAACCGATCTAAATAGTCCTTGAATACTCGGTTCATCATATCCATGAAAGCCGCAGGAGCATTAGTCAATCCAAAAGACATGACTAAAAATTCATAATGCCCATACCGAGGTTATGAAGGCGTTCTTTGGAATATCCTCGTTTCTATTCTTCACCGATGATATCCAGAACGAAGATCGATCTTTGAGAAGAATTGTGCTCCTTGCAACTGGTCAAACAAGTCATCAATATGAGGTAGAGGATACCTATTCTTGATGGTAACATGGTTCAATTCCCGATAGTTGATACAAAGTCGCATACTCCCGTCTTTCTTCTTTACTTAATAAAAACAGAGCACCCCAAGGAGATGTACTAGATCGAATAAAACCAATGTCCAACAATTCCTCGTAGTTGGACCTTTAACTCCCCAAGTTCAATAGAGCCATTCGATATGGGGTTTTAGAAATGGGCTTTGTACTGGTTCAAGATCAATAAAGAATTCAACTTCACGCTACGGGGTGTAGGCCGAGAAGTTCTTCAGAAACACGCCGAAATTTACTAACAACAGAATATTATTCAAATTTGACGTGTCTTTATTCAAATCCATAACATGGGCTAAGAAAGCTTGACATCCGCTTTTCAATAAACGAATAGCTTTATGATTAGATATGATGATGATTGATTTTAATGGTTTAGTTGCTTGAATTGCATAAAGCGGTTTGTTTAGGAATATGAAAGCTAACAACCTTACGAAAACAATCAATTTTGGTATGATGAGTAGTTAACCAATCAATCCCTAAAATCACATCAAAAGCAAGTATCTTTAAAGAGATAAGGTCAACAGGTAAGGTGATGGTGCCAACTCGAATCAAACAAGATTGATAAATAGTGGATGTCATGAAAGTTTCTCCTAACGGAGTTTCCACAGATAGGTCAAAGTCTAATTTCTCCGGAGTCAAGTTTAAACGTTGAGCACAAGCAGGAAAGATAATCTCGAGCGATATGTCATTCCTTTCCATAATTATAACATACCTTGAACTGTTGTGGAAAGTTTGGACTGATATGTCCCTCTTTCACGCATTTGTAGTATATGACCGGTGGTCGTTCCCTCCTTGGAACCGATTACTCTTGGTGTTTGCTGTTTTCACATTGTCGTTGTTGAATCTCCTCTTTTTAAAATCTCCTCCCGATTCGCTTCTTCTATTCTCATGGCCATGACAAATCGTGCGTTGTTATCATTTCCACCTGTAGTTTGTGCACGTGTCTCCCTCGTCTGATTTTGCATGAACTGCAAAAAGCTTCTAAACATCCCATCGTTCATCATCAGCTCAGTGGCGTTGTTCACAGGAGGAACATTGTCGGCCTGCTACACGTTCTCCTCATTGGTGAAAGTCTGAGCGTCTCCACGATCTCATTTACTCCTTTGTTATCATTCTCGATCGACATTCTCAAATCTTGCCATGTAACAAGGATTAATTAAGAAATCAACATATCACATAATATCCCTATATATTGACCAACTAACAAATTAAATAAGCTTAGGTAGGACACACTAAGCGAAGGATTTACTCGTCCTCCCTCCTAGTTCTATTCCCGATCTCCGCCAGAGATCATATCCCTAAGCTCGATACCAAACCGTGACGCCCCCAAAATAGGTATACATCACCCATTCCGAAGTTTTCAATACATGGTATGTAAACAACTACATCTTTATTATTACAACAAGAAAAGCTGTGAGTTTGAATACAAATATTATCTTCTAGACAATATCTATACTCAAATAAATCCTCATCACATTTATTGATACATTATTTTACAAAAATGGTGAAGACTACTAAACAACTCTCTCTGTAACCTTCATTCCATACCCCCTTCGTCATCGCTATATTCTCGCCTCCCCGAGAAGAAAAAAAATGGAACAAAAAGGAAAAGGGTGAGCTCAACTAGCCCAAGAAGAATATTATGACTAAGATAATATACAACAAATTATCGTTAGTCTTGAGGGGAAAATCTAATAGAATACAATAGACAACAAGTTTTAAATCAATATTCGCAGATGAAATAATAATTCATTAGAAGAGTTAAGTAGAGAATGCAAACTACTATCTTCTATGTATGAATTTTAAAGTTCATCGCTCTATCTTTTATCCCCAACTTAACATCAATCAATATATATCCGAATCAAATATTCATCTTTGCACTACAGCCAAAGATATTCATCGATTAGTCATGTTCATCTAAACACATGTTTATCTTTGCACTACGGGCCAAAGATATTCATCAGAAATCATTCATCTTTGTACTACAGGCAAGGGGTTAGGATGTGTTCTCATGCAACATGGGAAAGTCATAGCCTATGCCTCTCGACAACTCAAAGAATATGAGAGGAATTATCCTACTCATGATCTAGAGTTAGCAGCTGTTGTCTTCGTACTTAAAATTTGGAGGCATTACTTGTATGGGGAGAAAGTGGAGATCTTTACGGATCATAAAAGCCTCAAATATTTCTTCACTCAAAAGGAACTCAACATGCGACAGTGACGTTGGCTTGAACTGTTGAAAGATTATGATCATACCATCCAATACCATCTTGGAAAAGCAAACATGGTAGCTGACACATTGAGTAGAAGTGTAGGGGTTCGGCACATAAAACGCAGCGGAAATATAAAAATTCAAAGCAATTTTCGAAACCCAAAAATAGGATCCATGCGAAAAACAATTAACTCAGTTGTTTAGAGATTATATCGAATATGTAAAACGAGAATCTGAAATTGATGCGCTCGAATCCTTAACGCAATTCCTCACGAAACTACGTCTCTATGGTATCTACACGAACGCCGCACGAACCGTCGAACGATTCTACAATAAGAGGGACTTACGGTACTAGCCACCAAAGAAACCTTTATGAAATCTGTATGTTTTCTCTACAGTCTCTCTCTCTAAGAGGCTAGGGTTTTCAAGTTATGAATTAACCCTAAGTAGGCTGCTTTATATATCCTATATATAGTAGTTAAAAGGAATTAATCAAAACCTAATTTCATAAAATCCGAATTTATATATATATAACTTAATTAAGTCTTACTTAATTAATATACATATATACAAATTTTCCTTTTAATTTAAATTAAGTGATTTAAATACTATTAATCATATTAATATATTTAAATCCTTAAAATTTAAATTTATTCCCTTTAAATTACGTTACATGTGTGTGACCCTATAGTTATTATCACGTTGGCAATAATTTTAAAATCATATTATAAAATTATAAATGAATTGGCGGCATCTAAGAATGCATCACTGCTACCCAAGTAATAATAAGAGCGATGATTCGATGCAACCTTTTTGTGACCAATGTTTCAATGTAATTTAATCCTTTTAACCTTAATATCCTAGATTAAACTCGAGTCATGGAATGTGTCATACTCTTCATAATTTAATCTGAGTTTTTCTTGATCAATGAGTGGTATATATGAAACAAATCACTATTTGAGCATGGCCATGCATTTCATAGTCCTACTCAATCAAGAGGCCTATGGATATCATCCCTAATATATAGGAAGGTTAAATTCCATCTAGATCACTCATATTCCTCACACGATTCATGATGTACCCAATAATCACCTTTATAGTCCACCCTATTAAAGGTGACATTTGATGATATCAAAGTACATAAATTCCGTGTAGTAATATATAGTAATTTTAGGTCAGAGGACCATTACATCATTGTCACTATGAGAATTGCTAATGACATTCCGCATAATGCTCCACATAGAATTCTCATGGTGGGTCTATCCAGTACATCGTTCTCTAACATGTACCTATGTATTGACTTAATATCTCATATATGTAAGACCCCAAACATTTTTTAAATAAAAAAGAATTTCCTTTATTTATTATTTTGAAATAGTAATGGTGGATTTGATTAATGTGGTTAGTTATGGGTAAAATGCGCAAATTTTACAAAATAAGCAAATGGTTATAAAATATTCATTGTTGTTTGGGGAATATTCGTTTGGTCGTGGAATATTCGTGCAATGCTTGTCGGAATATTCGAATGCAATGGTAGCGACCATGTGTGGGCCCCATAACTGAAAAGCGATTGGAGGAAGAAAACGACAAATATAAGTTGTTTAAAAATAACTACAGGCGTAGTTATTCACAGATTAATACTATTTGGAATACCCAAAGGTTAAAACACGATGTCTGGCGTTGTTGCCTGAGAAGACACGGTATTGCATCAATTATTGATTCTTACGTGAAAGGCATTCCTCAATAATTGTTACGATAATTACCGTTCAAAGATTTTATTTTATTGATTCAATAATTCTTTGCATTGATATTTTATATTACCGTTGTTTCAATAATTGTCATTACACAAGATTTTTCATTATCGAAGCAATAATTTATATTATCCTAATAATATTATTAGATAACATTATTGGCAATGTCTAGAAAGCTCTGCATCTAAGGAGAGGTTTGGTCACCTAATTTTGGCCAAGAAGAGAGAAATTCTTATTGAAAGCCCTCTTTCCTGAACTACTACCAGTCACAAGATCTTGTGATTCTGTAATATTATTTATGAATAATTAATTATTGATTTATATGATGAGGAAAATATTGATTTTATGTGGATATAGATGGAGAAAATTTTTAATGTGACAATTGTTGAAAATTAATATTTTATCTTTTTCTGATAAAATAATTTATTTAAATATATTATTATATTTTAATAATATAATAATGGTGATATTTTTACAATGAATGTGGGATATATGAGTATACGAGGAGGAAGAGTATTTTTGTTGCAATAAATATTTAAAACATGTTAAACATGTCGGTGGACCCCATTTATTAACTGAAATTTGATTATAGCCAGTAAAATCGCTTGGTTTGTGGATTTGGTCCAATTTTGTTTGGAATTTGGAAAAACTTTCTTACGTAAAGTTGTAGAGAATTTAATTTCCTATAAAAATCGCGCGATTTGAATTTTTACGATAAAAGGGCTATTTATTATGAATTATTGAAGTTCAAGTTCAAAATAATTGATTTTTGGAAGTTTTAATTATGTTTTTAAGAAAACGTTTTTTACATGCTTGGGACTCATTTAACATGTGTGGTTGATGGTGAATTCAGTTGGTTTATGTAGGAAAATTTAGAAAAATATTAATATTAATTTATTAAATTTTCTACTTTTTGGTGTTCTAGCGATTTCCTATAAATAGGGTCTTGGGTTAGAATTGAAAATCACACCGAAAGTTTTTCTCTCTATATTATTATCAAGCGTATTCTTGTGAGTATTTTGAGTATACTTTGAGTATTTCTATACGCGCAAGTTCAAGTCATAGCCTATATCCAAAGTTTCAACTAAAATCTTGTTTTTTTTGGTAAGGAGTGTTATTTTCTTCTCGAATGATATTATTTCTTCAAATATCATTATCTTTGAAATATTGGTTGAAACTTTTTATCAAATTTGAAACTTTTTCATGTCGGGGTTCTTATTCAGCGAGTTCTTATTCATGAGTTACTATTCACGAAGTTCTTATTCACGAGTTCTTATTATTCACAATACTATTCACGAAGCGTGATGATGTTTTTTGTGAAATTTCTATCTTTTGGTTGTTACTATTCTTATACTTTACACGTATTCGACCTTATTCACGACTATCTCACTTATTCACGAATACGACCTTATTCATTGAAAATGAAATTTTTCCTTTTCGTCAAAAATATCTATTATGGATACTTGCTTTGATTATATCCATGTTTTGATCATTCTTGAATTTTACACCACTATGATTATTTTTGAGGTATTTTTGGGCGTGGATAAAACAAAAGTACGAATCCTTAATCCTTAATCCTCGCCATTTTGTTTCACTTTGGATTCGTTTTTTTTAAAATATTTTCATCATCATCCTCGATCTTAAATGATGATATTATGGAATATCTTTGGCACCGTAGTGCAAAGATGAATAATTTCGATGAATATCTTTGGCCGTAGTGCAAAGATGAGCAGTGTTTAGATGAACATGACCAATCGATGAATATCTTTGGCTGTAGTAGTGCAAAGATGAAGATTTGATTCGGATATATATTGATTGATGTTACGGGGATAAAAGATGAGCGATGAACTTTAAAATTCATACATAGAAGATAGTAGTTTGCATTCTCTACTTAACTCTTCTAATGAATTATTATTTCATTGCGAATATTGATTTAAAACTTGTTGTCTATTGTATTACATTAGATTTTTCCTGTTGAAGACTAACGATAATTTTGTTGTATATTATCTTAGTCATAATATTCTTTATTGGGCTAGTTGAGCTCACCCTTTTCCTTTTTGTTCCATTTTTCTTCTCGGGAGGCGAGAATGTAGCGATTCTTAGTCGGGTATGGAATGAAGGTTCTAGAGAGAGTTGTTTAGTAGTCCTCACCATTTTTATAAAATAATGTATCAATAATTATGATGGGGATTTATTTACGTGTGGATATTGTCTAGATGGCAATATCTCAGTATTTAAACTCACGCTTTACTATTGTAATAATAAAGTTGTAGTTGTTTATGTACACTGATCGATTGTGACTCGAATGGGTGATGTATACCTATTTTGGGGGTGTCACGGTTGGTATCGAGCTTAGGGATATGATCTCCTGCAGGAGATCGGGGAATAGAACTAGGAGGGAGAGACGAGTAAATCCTTCGCTAGTGTGTCCTACCTAAGCTTATTTGATAGTTGGTCAAGATATATAGGGATATTATGTGATATATTGATTTCCTTAATTAACCCTTATTTTATGACGGTATTTGAGAATGTCGATCGAGAATATTAACAATGGAAATGAGACCGTGGAGACGCTTTTGTACTCACCAACGAGGAGAAACGTCTGACAGTGGCAATGTTCCTCCCGTGAACAACACCACCGATCGACGATGAACGACGCGATGTTTAGAAGCTTTTTGCGATTCATACAAAAATCGATTTGAGGAGACTCGTGTTCAAAACATAGGAGGAAATGATAGCAATTCACGGGTTGTCACACAACCAAGATTCAAAGAGTTGGGACCACGAGAATTTAAGGGAAAGCGGATCCGATCATGGCGAAACATGGGTCAAGCAAATTACCAAGATATTCGATGTCTTGGGAAGCCAGAGAAGAACGAAGGTTCCATTCGCCACCTTTATGTTCCGCGTGGCGAAAGGATCTTCGGTGGGAGTCTCATGAAGCGTACCCATCCGGCCCTTTTCAAAGCATGTCTTGGGAGACGTTTTTAAAACTATTTAATGACAAATACTTTCACGAAAGTGTTCGTCGTATGAAGGAAGTGGAGTATATTAGGCCGGAGCGAGAACAACATGACGGTGTCTCGATCGAGGCGAAGTTTGCGAGTTATCCGAGTTTGCACCTCATTTGGTGGAGAATGAGGAACGTGTGACGCAGATGTTTACGAGAGGTTTGAAACCCGGCGATACGTCGATATCTCATCTCTCATAAATTTTCTCTTTATTCGGATGTTGTTAATAGGGCTCAATTGTTAGAAATGAGATAACGAGTACGGGCCAACCGAGGTACTACTGATCGAGATCATCTGGGAGATAGCAGTCAACAAAACAACAATAACCAATGGAGAAAGAAAAAGACGGACAAAAATGGTAACCACTCTGGTGGTAATCATGGCCATGAAAATAGAAGAAGCGAGTCAGGAGGAGATTTTAAAAAGAGGAGATTCAACAACGACCATGTGAAGACGACAAAGGTGCCGAAAGAATCGGTTCTAAGGAGGAGAACGACCACCGGTCATATGCTATAAATGCGGGAAAGAGGGACATATCAGTCCAAACTGCCCACAACTGTGACACCCCCAAAATAGGTATACATCACCCATTCTGAGTTGTCAATACACGGTACATAAACAACTACAACTTTATTATTACAATAGTAAAACTGTGAGTTTAAATACAGATATTTCCATCTAGACAATATCCACATACAAATAAATCCTCATCATAATTATTGATACATTATTTTACAACAATGGTGAGGACTACTAAACAACTCTCCCTAGAACCTTCATTCCATACCCCACTAAATGCTCCGCTATATTCTCGCCTCACGAGAAGAAAAATGGAACAAAAAGGAAAAGGTTGAGCTTGACTAGCCCAATAAAAGAATATTATGACTAAGATAATATACAACAAAATTATCGTTAGTCTTCAACGGAAAAATATAATAGAATACAATAGACAACAAGTTTTAAATCAATATTCGCAGCTGAAATAATAATTCATTAGAAGAGTTAAGTAGAGAATGCAAACTACTATCTTCTGCATGTATGAATTTTAAAGTTCATCGCCTATTTTTTTTATGCCTCAGAACATCAATCAATATATATCTAATGATTGTAAACGCCAGATATTACAACAATTATTGAACAACATGAAAAATCTTTGAACAATCAATATATATTACTTCGATAATGAAAAATACTGTGTAATGACAATCAATATATATTATTCGGATAATATGAATTATTGCTTCGATAATGAAAAATCTTTGTATAATGACAATTATTGAAACAACAAAGAATATAAAATATCAACACAACAATTATTGAACCAATAAAATCTTTGAGCGATAATTCTCAGTAACCATTATTGAGTAGTGCCTTCTTACGTAAGAGTCAATAATTGGTGCAATACTGCAGTGTCTTCTTCTTGAACAACGCCAGCGTATTCGTGTTTTAACCACCGGGTATTCTAACGATTAAAAATGGTAATAACTACTACGCCGTTATTTTTAAACAACTTATATTTGTCATTTTCTTCCTCCAATCGCTTTTTAGTTATGGGGCCCACACATGGTCACTACTGGCGTCGTCTTAATATTCCCCGGCAATACGAATATTCCACGACCAAACGAATATTCCCCATAACAATGAATATTTTATAACCACTTGCTTATTTTGAAATATTTGTGTATTTTACCCATAACTATCCACATTAATCACATCAACCCTTACTATTTCAAAATAATAATTAGAGGAAATTAAATTTCATTTATTAATTATTTGGGGTCTTACAACCTCCCTCCTTATGAAATTTCGTCCTCTCGAATTGACATACTGATAGTGTTTGAAAAGATGAGGATACCTCGCTTTCATTTCCGTTTCCAATTCTCGGTCATTTCTTCTATAGCATGGTTCCTCCACAAAACTTTAACTTGTGGTATGACCTTCGTATGTAGGACATGCTCCTTCCTATCCAAGATCTTGACAGTACCTCCTCATACGTTAAGTCTTCTACTATCTCGCATGCGTTTAACTCAATAACGTGGTTCGGGTCTTTCACATATTTACTGAAGTACAAATATGTGAAACACATTATGAACACGAGACATACTTGGAGGTAACGCGAGTCTATAGGCTACATTTCCTACTCGGTCAAGAATTTGAGATGGACCAATAAATCGTGGATTGAGCTTTCCCCTCTTCCCAAATCTTGTAACTCCCTTCCATAGAGCAACTCGCAACAATACATGATCCCCTATACTAAATTTTGTCGATCCTGTGCCGTTTGTATACGTTGTCGAATCATTTGGATCTTTTCGGTAGTCATACGTACTAACTCTCGGGTCCCAACAATGTTCTTCACCCACCTCATCCCAACATATTGGAAGCGACACTTTCGTCCATATAATGCTTCATATGGAGCCACACCTATACTTGCACGATAATTTGTTGTTGTAGGAGATTTCCACCAATGGTAAATACTTATCCCAACCGCCTTTGAAGTCTAGAACACGAGTCTTAATAAATCTTCAAGAGTTTGAATAGTCCTCTCTCGATTGTCCGTCTGCTTGAGGATGGTATCTACCGAATCGAATCAAATCCGTACCCATAGCTTTTTGCAAGCTAACCCAAAATCTTGAAGTGAATCTTGGGTCACGATCTGAAACTATGGATACTGGTATGTCATGCAACCTCACAATCTCATTTACATACATACTAGCAAGACGTTCAAGAGAATAAGTCTCCCGTATCGGCAAGAAATGTGCAGACTTGGTTAATCTATCAACAATAACTCAAATAGCATTTATGCCTTGAGAAACCGTGGGAAGACTCGTAACGAAATCCATGGTAATGTGTTCCCACTTCTATTTTTGAATCTCAAGTGGTTGCAATGGTCCCTTAGGCACTTGATGCTCCGCCTTTACACGTTGACAAGTTAAACATGTTGAGATAAACTTTGCAATCTCTTTCTTCATATTGTTCCACCAAAATGTATGTCGAAGATCACGATACATTTTGGTACTTCCAGGATGAATTGCAAATGGTGTATTATGTGCCTCCATCATGATCTTGTACTTCAAATCAGAATCGTTAGGAACACAAAAATCTGGAGTGGACTCAAGTATTCCTTCTTCATCAATTCTCGCCCTAGGAATAGCACCTTCTTGTACTTTCTTCTTCATACGCATCATTTCGGTCGATGGCTCGAAAGAACCTTAATTTTTTCTATTAAAGTTGGCTCTATCGTTATACTTGACATCATCGCACTTGTTCCTACATATGATCTTCTACTCAACGCGTCACCTACCACGCTCGATTTTCCGGATGGTATTGAATAGTGTGGTCGTAGTAGTCTTCAATAGCTCGAGCCAACGCCACAACGCCGCATGTTGAGTTCTTTTGAGTGAAGAAATATTTAAGGCTTTTATGGTGCGAATATATCTCCACTTTCTCCCCATATAGATAGTGCCTCCATATCTTTAGCGAAATGATCACCGCTAACTCTAGATCATGAGTAGGATAATTCCTCTCATATTCTTTAAGTTGTCATGAGCATATAGGCTATGACTTTCCCACGTTGCATGAGAACACATCCTAACCCTTTGCTTCAAGCATCATTTGTAGATAACAAATCCATCCGCATACAGGATGGTATTATTAGAAACAGTCTTAGAAATAAGTCTCCTCTTAAGCTCTTGGAAACTCTTCTCGCATTCTTCGCTCCCAAACGAATTTTGTATCCTTCCGAAGTTAGGCGGTTAATGGAGTAGCGATTCGAGAAAACCCTTCTACGAATCTCCGATAATAACCAAATAAGCCAAAAAAGCTACGTGACTTGATCCACCGACTTGGTTGCTCCCAACTTTGTATTACTTCAATCTTGGCGTCAACAGATACTCCATGTTTTGACACCATTGCCCAAGAAATGCTACTTCTCGCCGTAACTCGCATTTCTTTAACTTGGCATAAAGCTTGTTTTCACGAAGCCTTTGTAGTACCAAATTTCAAATGGTGCTCATGATCTTCACGACTTTTGGAATATATGAGGATGTCATCAATAAAGACAACAACGAATCGATCCAATTATTCCTTGAATACTCGGTTCATCATATCCATGAAAGCCGCGGAGCATTAGTCAATCCAAAAGACATGACTAGAATTCATAATGCCCGTCTTGAGTTCTAAAGGCGCCTTTGGAATATCCTCGCCTAATCTTCACCGATGATATCCGAATCGAAGATCGATTTTTGAAAAGAATTGTGCTCCTTTGTAATCGGGTCAAACAAGTCATCAATACGAGGTAGAGGATACCTATTCTCGATGGTGACATGGTTCAATTCCCGATAGTCAATACAAAGTCGCATACTCGCGTCTTTCTTCTTTACTGAATAAAATAGGAGCACCCCAAGGAGATGTGTACTAGATTTAATGAAACCGATGTCCAACAACTCCTCGTAGTTGGACCTTTAACTCTGAAGTTCAATAGAGCCATTCGATATGGGGTTTTAGAAATGGGCTTTGTACAGGTTCAAGGTCAATAAAGAATTCAACTTCACGTTAAGGGGTAGGCCGGAAGTTCTTCAGAAACACGTCGGAAATTTACTAACAACGAGAATATTATTCAAATTTGACGTGTCTTTATTCAAATCCATAACATGGGCTAAGAAAGCTTGACATCCATTTTTTAATAAACGAATAACTTTATGATTAGATATGATGGTGATTGATTTTAATGGTTTAGTTGCTTGAATTAAATAACAAAGTTGTTTAGGAATATGAAAGCTAACAACCTTACGAAAACAATCAATTTTGGCATGATGAGTAGTTAACCAATCAATCCCTAAAATCACATCAAAAGCAAGTATCTTTAAAGAGATAAGGTCAATGACGGGTAAGGTGATGGTGCCAACTTGAATCAAACAAGATTTATAAACAAAGTGGATGTGATGAAAGTTTCTCTAACGGAGTTTCCACAGATAGGTCAAAGTCTAATTTCTCCGAGTCAAGTTTAAACGTTGAGCACAAGTAGGAGAGATAAATGAATGGGTAGCACCAAAGATCTAGTAAAGTATAAACTTCACAAGAATTTATAAATAGCTTACCCGTGATCACCTCGTTTGGGTTCCTCGCATTTTGACCATCCACAACAAAACGCTTCTTCCAGAACCGTTGACTTTGACTTTTCTCGACGATCTTTTGAGTCACCGTCCCCATTGAACTAGGTTTCGCTCTGCAAGTGCAATCTCGGCGATATGTCCTTCCTTTCCACAATTATAGCATACACCGAACTGTTGTGGGCGCTTTGACCGATATGTCCCTCTTTTCGCATTTATAGCATATGACCGGTGGTCGCTCTCTCTCCTCTTGGAACCGATTCTTTCTTTGCACTGCTCGCCTTCACATGGTCATTGTTGAATCTCCTCTTTTTAAAATCTCCTCCCGACTCGCTTTCTTCTATTTTCATGGCCATGATTACCACCGAGTGGTTACCATTTTGTCCGCCTTTTTCTTTCTCCATTGGTTATTGTTGTTTTGTTGTTCGCTAGCTCTTGTGATGATCCTGATTGTGGTACCTCGGTTGACCGTACTTTCTCGTTATCTCGCTTCTAACAATTGAGCCCTATTAACAACATCCTGAATAAAGAGAAAATTTATGAGAGATGAGATAATGACGATATCTGGTTTCAAACCTCTCGAAACATCCGCGTCATCGTTCCTCATTCTCCACCAAATGAGGTGCAAAGCACGGATAACTCTGCGCAAACTTCGCCTCGTCTTGAGAGACACCGCGTGTTGTTCTCGCTCCGCCTAATATACTCCACTTCCTTCATATGACGAACACTTTCGGAAAGTATTTGTCATTAAATAGTTTTTAAAACGTCTCCCAAGACATCTTTGAGTCTTGGTACCGGATGGAGTACGCTTCACGAGACTCCCACCAAGTCTATGCGCCTTCGCCACGGAACATAAAGGTGGCGAATGGAACCTTCTTTCTCTGTCTTCCCAAGACATCGAATATCTTGGTAATTTGCTTGACCCATGTTTACCGCCATGATCGGATCGGCTTTCTTTCCCTTAAATTCGTGGTCCCAACTCTTTGAATCGCTTGTCATGATAAACCCGTGAATTCTATCATTTCTCCTATGTTTTGAACACGAGTCTCCTCGTGCGATTTTGCATGAACTCGCAAAAAGCTTCTAAACATCGCGTCGTTCATCGTCCCGATCGGTGGTGTTGTTCACGGGAGGAACATTGCCACTGTTGCACGCTCTCCTCGTTGGTGAGTAGTGCAAAGCGTCTCCACTGTCTCATTTCCATTGTTAATATTCTCGATCGACATTCTCAAATCACCGTAAAACAAGGGTTAATTAAGAAATCAATATATCACATAATATCCCTATATACTGACTAACTATCAAATAAGCTTAGGTAGGACACACTAGCGAAGGATTTACTCGCTCTCCCTCCTAGTTCTATTCCCCGATCTCACCAGCAGATCATATCCCTAAGCTCGATACCAACCGTGACACCCCCAAAATAGGTATACATCACCCATTCTGAGTTGTCAATACACGGTACATAAACAACTACAACTTTATTATTACAATAAGTAAAGCGTGAGTTTAAATACGAGATATTGCCATCTGCATAATATCCACATACAAATAAATTCTCATCATAATTATTGATACATTATTTTACAACAATGGTGAGGACTACTAAACAACTCTCCCTAGAACCTTCATTCCATACCCCAATTCGTACTTTCGCTTATATTCTCGCCTCCGAGAAGAAAAATGGAACAAAAAGGAAAAGGTTGAGCTTGACTAGCCCGAAGAAAGAATATTATGACTAAGATAATATACAACAAAATTATCGTTAGTCTTCAACAGGAAAAATATAATAGAATACAATAGACAACAAGTTTTAAATCAATATTCGCAATGAAATAATAATTCATTAGAAGAGTTAAGTAGAGAATGCAAACTACTATCTTCTATGTATAAATTTTAAAGTTCATCGCTCTATTTTTTTTATCCCTCAGAACATCAATCAATATATATCTCGAATCATATATTCATCCTTGCACTTTATGAGCCAAGGACATTCACCATTAGTCATGTTCATCTAAACACTGCTTCATCTTTTGCACTACGGGCAAAGATATTCATCGAAATCATTCATCTTTTGCTACTAAAAGCCAAAGATATTCATCGAAAATCATTCATCTTTGCACTACGAGGCCAAAGATATTCAATAATATCATAATTTAAGACCGAGGATGATGAAAAATATTTTTAAAGAAACGAATCCAAAGTGAAACAAAATGACAAGGATTAAGGATTAAGGATTCGTACTTTGTTTTATCCACGTCCAAAAATACCTCAAAAAATAATCATAGTGGTGTAAAATTCAAGAATGATCAAAACATGGATACAATCGTAGCTAGTAACCACAATAGATATTTTGGACGAAAAGAAAAATTTTCATTTTTCGATGAATAAAGGTCGTATTCGTGAATAAGATCAGATATCGTGAATAAAGTCTTAGTATCGTGAATAGTAACTCCAGAGCCAAAAGTTCCAAATTTGATAAAAACTTCAGATCAATATTTCAAAGATAATGATATTGAAGAAATAATATCATTACGGAAAAAAATATCCCTTACCTCGGAAAGCAAAGATTTAACCTGAATAATGGATATAAAGCTATAACTTGAACTTTCACCGTATATAGCAATACTCAAAGTATACTCAAAATACTCACAAGAATACGCTCGATAATATAGAGAGAGAAAACTTCAGTTTCTAGTGTGATTTTCAATTCTAACCTAAGCACCCTATTTATAGGAAAATGCTTAGAACACCAAAGCAGAAAATTTAATAAAATATTAATTTATATTAAAAATTTCATACGCCCACTTAGACTTCTGATTTTAGCAACTTAACATGTGATTCATGAGGCTTACAAATGTAAAAAACGTTTTTGTTAATATAAATATTTAAAACTTCCAAAAATTAATTATTTCGAAACTCTAGAACTTCAATAATTCATAATAAATAGCCCTTTTATCAGAAAATTCGAATCTCGCGTGTTTTTATAGGAAATTCAATTCTCTACAACTTTACGTAAGAAAGTTTTTCCAAATTTCCAATGTAAATTGACCGAAATCCACAAACGGGTGATTTTAGAGTATAATCAAATTTCATCGAATAAATGGGGTCCAATTTAGCATGTTTAACATGTTTTAAAACATTTATTGCAAAAATACTCTTCCTCCTCAGTATACTCATATATCCCACATTCGTTGTAAAAATATCACCATTATTATATTATTAAAATATAATAATATATATATTTAAATGAATTATTTTATCGAAAAAAGATAAAATTTCAATTTTCAACAATTGTCGCATTAAAAATTTTCTCCATCTATATCCACATAAAATCAATATTTTTCTCATCATATGAATCAATAATTAATTATTCACAAATAATATTACGAATCACAATATCGACAACCAGTGCGTTCAGGAAAGTTCCCAGAAAGAGGGGCTTTCCAATAAGAATTCTCCTTCTTGGCGCCTTGATTAGGTGACCAAACCTCTCCTTAGACAAAACTTTCTAGACATTGCCAATAATGTTATCTAATAATATTATTCAGATAATATGAATTATTGCTTCGATAATGAAAAATACCGTAAATGACAATTATCAAAACAACAAAGAATATAAAATATCAACACAACAATTATTGAACCAATAAAATAATCGAATAAAGAATTATCGTAACCATTATTGAGTAAAGGCCTTCACGTAAGAGTTAATAATTGGTGCAATACCGTATGCTATCTTCTTGCAACAACGCCAGACATCGTGTTTTAACCACCGGTATTCTAACAAAGTGTAAATCCAGTAATAACTACGCCATTATTTTTAAACAACTTATATTTGTCGCTTTCTTCCTCCAATCGCTTTTTAGTTATGGGGCCCACATATGGTCATACTTGCATTAAATATTTTAATATTCCCCACACAGCATTTAATATTCCACGACCAAACGAATATTCCCAAATAACAATGAATATTTTATAACCACTTGCTTATTTTGAAATATTTGTGTATTTTACCCATAACTATCCACATTAATCACATCAACCCTTACTATTTCAAAATAATAATTAGAGGAAATTAAATTTCATTTATTAATTATTTGGGGTCTTACAACAACAGTTTTAAGGTATCTTATAATTGTGGAAAAGAAGGACATATCGCTTCGAGATTGTACGCAGAATAAACCAAGTCCAATGAGGATGGTGACTCAAAAGGATGTCCCGAAAAGTCAAAAGTCAATCGGTTCTCGGAAGAAGCGTTTGTCGTCATGACCATCAAAATGCAAGGAACCCGAACGAAGTTAAGACGTTAGTTAATTATAAATTCTTGCGAAGTTTATACCTTATTAGATAACTCTGCTCTACCCATCCTTTTATCTCTTTTTTGCTTGCGCAACGTTTGAACTTGACTACGGAGAAATTAGACTTTGACTGTATCTGTGGAGACTCAAGTTAGAGAAATTTTCATTACATCGATCGCTTAGAAATCTTTCTTGATTCAGTTGGCACCCTTATCTTTACCTGTTGACCTTATCTCTTTAAAGATACTTGCTTTTGATGTGATTTTAGGGATTGATTGGTTAACTACTCATCATGCCAAAATTGATTGTTTTCGTAAGGTTGTTAGTTTTCATATTCTTAATCAACCTGTTGTTCGAATTCAGGCAACTAAACCATTAAAATCAATCACTGTCATATCTAATCATAAAGCGATTCGTTTATTGAAAAACGGATGTCAAGCTTTCTTAGTCCATGTTATGGATTTGAATAAAGACATGTCAGATTTGAATAATATTCCTGTTGTTAGTAATTTCCTGACGTATTTCTTGAAGAATTTCTTGGCCTACTCCCAGAGCGTGATATTGAATTTGTATCGACTCATTTCTAAGATCTCATATCGAATGGCTCCGATTGAACTTCAAGAGTTAAAAACCCAACTGTAGAAGTTGATACCCGAGCCTCTATCTGGTGACTTCCTTTGTGGAATGCACCGAAGCCAGATTCTCCGTAGGGGACGCCATATTCGTGCGGTAGTAAATCGATAGGTGTCATTGTGACGTCTTATCCAAGATTGGGATATGAGTCACAGTTGAGAGAACCCTAAATTCGGTAATCAAAATACGTAGCTTTCTAGACTTAATTGGTTATTATCGGAGATTCATTGAAGGATATTCTCGAATCGCTATTCCATTAACGCAAATTGACTTCGTAGAGATACAAAATTCGAATGGAGCAAGGAATGTGGGAAGAGCTTCGAAGAACTCAAGAGGAGACTCATTTCAGCACATGTTCTGACCATGCCATCCTGGAAAAACGAACGTGGTAGCTGACGTGTTGAGTAGAAGATCGTATACAAGTACGAGTACGATATTTTCAAAGACTCATTTCGTATAATTTACAAATAATAGAGATGGACATGAAAACTTTAGGTACCCACGTGATGATATACATGTATAATCGACTTTAATCGATAAAGTTAAAGCTGTTCAAGCTACACACCGGAGCTGATGAATTTGAAGAAGGAGGTGCAAAAAGTTATTATTTCAAAAGCGAGAATCGGTGAGGTGAGGAAAGCTCAAACCTTCGATTTATTAATCCATTTAAAATTCTCGATCGAATAGAAACTGTGGCCTATAGACTCGTTTTATCGCCAAGTATGACGCGTGTTCATAACGTTTTTCATGTATCAATGTTACGTAAATATGTGGACAACCCGAACCACGTCATTGAGTTAGAACCGGACGAGATCGCCGAAGACTTAACGTACGAGGAGGTACCTATCAGGATCTTGGATAGGAAAGAACATGGCCTATGTACCGAGGTTATACCACAAGTTAAAGTTTTGTGGAGAAACCATGCTATTGAGGAAATGACCTGAGAGTTGGAAACGAAAATGAAAGCGAGGTATTCTCATCTTTTCGAAACACCAGGTACATACGTCAATTTCGAGGACGAAATTTCATAAGGAGGGGAGGTTGTAAGACCCCGAAATTTTTTTAAATAAAAAGGAATTTCCTTTATCTATTATTTTGAAATAGTAAGGGTGGATTTGATTAATGTGGTTAGTTATGGGTAAAATGCGCAAATTTTACAAAATAAGCAAGTGGTTATAAAATATTCATTGTTGTCGGGAATATTCGTTTGGTCGTGGAATATTCGCATCGCTTCGGGAATATTCGTATGCGGCGACTAAGGACCATGTGTGGGCCCCATAACTGAAAGCGATTGGAGGAAGAAAACGACAAATATAAGTTGTTTAAAAATAACTACAGTAGTTATTACAGAAGTATTATCTTGTTGGAATACCCAAAGGTTAAAACACAAGAATACTGCCGTTGTTGCATGATGAAGACACCTGTATTGCATCAATTATTGATTCTTACGTAAGAAGGCATTCCTCAATAATTGTTACAATAATTACTTGCTCAAAGATTTTATTTTATTGATTCAATAATCACGCATTGATATTTTATATTACTTGTTGTTTCAATAATTGTCATTACACAAGATTTTTCATTATCGAAGCAATAATTCATATTATCCGAATAATATTATTAGATAACATTATTGGAAATGTCTAGAAAGTTCTCATCTAAGGAGAGGTTTTGTCACCTAATTGCGCGCCAAGAAGGAGAAATTTTATCGAAAGCCCTCTTCCTGGTGAATCTACCGATTATCAAGATTGTGATTTTTAATATTATTTGTGAATAATTAATTATTGATTTATATGATGAGGAAAATATTGATTTTATGTGGATATAGATGGAGAAAATTTTTAATGTGACAATTGTTGAAAATTAATATTTTATCTTTTTCTCGATAAAATAATTCATTTAAATATATTATTATATTTTAATAATATAATAATGGTGATATTTTTACAATGAATGTGGGATATATGAGTATACAAGGAGGAAGAGTATTTTTGTTGCAATAAATATTTAAAACATGTTAAACATGTTTGGACCCCATTTATTAACCGAAATTTGATTATAAATAAAAATCGCCTGCTTGTGGATTTCTTTACCAATTTTGTTGGGAATTTGGAAAACTTTCTTCTTCAAAGTTGTAGAGAATTGAATTTCCTATAAAACTCGCGAGATTCAATTTTCCGATAAAAGGGCTATTTATTATGAATTATCAAGTTTCAAGTTCAAATAATTGATTTTTGGAAGTTTTAATTATATTTTTAAGAAAAACATTTTTACATGCTTGGGACTCATTTAACATGTGTGGTTGATGGTCTGAATTCAGTTGTTATGCGTAGGAAAATTTAGAAAATATTAATATTAATTTATTAAATTTTCTACTTTGGTGTTCTAAGCAATTTCCTATAAATAGGTGCTTGGGTTAGAATTGAAAATCACACCGTAAATCAAGTTTTCTCTCTATATTATCGAGCGTATTCTTGTGAGTATTTTGAGTATACTTTGAGTATTGCTATACTGAGCAAGTTCAAGTCATAGCCTATATCTAGTGTTTCAACTAAAGTCTTGCCTTCGAGGTAAGGAGTGTTATTTTCTTCTCAAATGATATTATTTCTTCAAATATCATTATCTTTGAAATATTGGTTGAAACTTTTATCAAATTTGGAACTTTTTCATGCCTGGGTTACTATTCATGAGTTACTATTTATGAGTTATTATTCACGAGTTCTTATTCACAAAGACTTATTCACGAAGCGTGATGATGTTTTTTTGTGAAATTTCTATCTTTTGGTGTCTGAGTTACTTATTCACGTGATAATGACACTATTCACGAATCGACACTATTCATCGGCTAAATTTTTCCTTTTCGTCTCAAAATATCTATTATGGATACTTGCTTTTGATTGTATCCATGTTTTGATCATTCTTGAATTTTACACCACTATGATTATTTTTGAGGTATTTTTGGACGTGGATAAAACAAAGTATAAATCCTTAATCCTTGTCATTTTGTTTCCCTGGATTCGTTTCTTTAAAAATATTTTTCATCATCCTCAGTCTTAAATGATGATATTATGGAATATCTTTGGCCCAGTAATGCAAAGATGAATGATTTATGATGAATATCTTTGGCCAGTGTGCAAAGATGAATGATTTCGATGAATATCTTTGGCCCGTAGTGCAAAGATGAACAGGTGTTTAGATGAACATGACCAACTGATGAATATCTTTGGCCTGTAGTGCAAAGATGAATATTTGATTCCAGATATATATGATTGATGTTACAGGGATAAAAGATAGATGATGAACTTTAAAATTCATACATAGAAGATAGTAGTTTTCATTCTCTACTTAACTCTTCTAATGAATTATTATTTCATTGCTAATATTGATTTAAAACTTGTTGTCTATTGTATTCTATTAGATTTTTCCTGTTGAAGACTAACGATAATTTTGTTGTATATTATCTTAGTCATAATATTCTTTATCGGCTAGCTTGAGCTCACCCTTTTCCTTTTTGTTCCATTTTTCTTCTCGTGAGGCGAGAATGTAGCAATACTTAGTCTGGGGTATGGAATGAAGGTTCTAGAGAGTTGTTTAGTAGTCCTCACCATTTTGTAAAATAATATATCAATAATTATGATGGGGATTTATTTATGCGTGTGGATATTGTCTAGATGACAATATCTCGTATTTAAACTCACAGCTTTATATGTTGTAATAATAAAGTTGTAGTTATTTCTGTACCATGTATTTGGCGACTCAGAATGGGTTGGATGGAATGGACGTATTTTGGGGGCATCACAATATATTTATGACCAATGAGATTTGGTCATCAGTCAATCCACATACTAGTCTCAATGCATCATTGTTGTCCCATCAACAATGATACTCGACTAGGGACATTTAAGAACAATGATACTAATTATAATTATATAATCTCATGTTCAAGTCACATACTTGAAACTATATAATTTGTATCACTATTCTAAGAATTTTTTATTATATTAACATTTATATAACGCAGTAAATAAAACCATAATAAAATCATTCATTTATTCAATCAAATATAATATCAAAACGTTAAGCAATTATATCAAATAATTGGCCTCTAAGTCATAAACTCTAACAAGAAGATCATATGCGGGTACAAGTGCGATATTGTCAATGCAAAGGCCCATCTTGTATGACTTGCAAAGGATGAAGATAGAATTAAAGACTCCAGGGACCCATGTGATGATGGTGAATATACGAGTAGAACCGACTTTAATCGATAAAGTTAAAGCTGCTCAAGCTACAGACCTAGAGCTGATGCATATGAAGAAGAAAGTACAAGAAGGTGCTATGCCGAAAGCAAGAATCGATAAAAAAGAAATACTTCGAGTCAACTCCAGACTTTGTGTTCCTAACGATCCTGATTTAAAGTATAAAATCATGATGGAGGCACACAACAACCGCTTCTAATCCATCGTGGGAGTACCAAAATGTATCGTGATCTTCGCCATACATTTTGGTGGAAGCAATATGAAAGAGAGAAATAAATACTGTTTATCTCAAGGTGTCTAACTTGTCAACGAGTCAAAAGCGGAGCATCAAGTACCAAAAGGTCCATTGCAACCACTTGAAATTCCGTAATGAAAGTGGGAGCACATTACTATGGATTTTCATCGGTCTTCCCAAGGTTTCTCAAGGCATAGATGCAATTTGGGTCATTGTTGATAGATTAACCAAGTCCGCTCATTTCTTACCAATACTGAAAAACTTATACACTTGAACGCCTTGCTCAGTATGTACATAAAACGAGATTGTAAGATCGCATGGTATGCCAGTATCCATAGTTTCTGATCGAGACCCAAGATTCACTTCACGATTTTGGGTTAATTTGCAAAAAGCTATGGGCACAGATTTACGATTTAGTTCGGCTTATCATCCTCAGACGGAAGGATAATCAGAGAGGACTATTCAAACTCTTGAAGATTTATTAAGACTCTGTGTCCTTGACTTCAAGGGAAGTTGGGACAAGTTCTTACCATTGGTGGAGTTTTTCTACAACAACAGTTATCAAACAAGTATTGGCATGGCTCCATTCGAGGCGTTGTATGGAAGAAAGTGTCATTCTCCAGTATGCTGGGATGAGGTGGGTGAAGCAACGTTGTTGGGACCGGAGTTGGTACGTATGACTACAAAAAAGATTTAAACGATCCGACAACGTATAAAAACCTCATAAGACCGACAAAAGAGTTATGCTGATCTTCATCGAAAGGACGTGGAATTCGATATTGGAGATCATGTGTTGTTACGTGTTGCTCCGTGGAAAGGAGTTACGAGATTTGAAAAGAGAAGAAAGCTCAATCCTCGATTCATTGGCCCATTTTTAATCCTCGATCGAGTAGGGATTGTAGCTTTGTAGACTTTTTTTTCTGACCAAGTATGTCTCGTGTTTATAACGTTTTTCATATATCCATGTTACGTAAATATGTGAAAGACTCGAACCATATTATTGAGTTAGAACCGGACGAAATAGCGGAAGATTTAACGTATGAAGATGTTCCTGTTCAAATCTTGGATAAGAAGGAACATATTCAACGCTCCAAAGTTATACCTCAAGTCAAAGTGTTATGGAGGAACCACGATGTTGAGGAAATGACCTGGGAGTTAGAATCTGAAATGAAATCAAGGTATCCTTACCTCTTCGACATACCAGGAACGTACTCTAATTTCGAGGGCTAAATTTCATAAGAAGGGGAGATTGTAAGATCCCAACTTTTATGAATAAAAATGAATTTTCTATAAATATCATTTTTGAATATTATGGAATAAATTTGATATAATGTTATAGTTGTGGGTAATATTTATAAATTTTGTAAAGTATGCAAGTTGTTATATAATATTTGATTGGTCAGGGAATATTCGTACGACGGCATAATCATTGGTGGACCCACAGCAGAATTATTGTCGGATTGAGAAAATGACAAAAATATTTTTTTGAAAATAACGACGGAAGTTTTACCGTTGATACTGTTGAACTACTCGGTAGTAAAAGTACAGTAATACGTGTGGTTGCATAGTAGCATACGGTATTGATTATTAATGCTTATGTGCGAAGTCACTCAGTTTGATTTAATTATTGTCGATATTTTATATGTTATTAAATCAATAATTGAGATGACGAAGTTGTTAATATTATTATTTGCATTATTAACAATGTCTGAAGTTCGCCAAGGAGAGGTTTGGTCACCTAATTAATGGCGCCAATAGGAGAAATCCTTATTGAAAGCCCCTCTTTTACGGGAACGACTTGGTCGATTAATAATAGTGTGAATAATAATAATGATGATGACGTTTTGTTTTATTCGTATTATTAACGTAATAAAACATAAAACTTTTTATATAAAAAATGTAATACTTTTATAAAGTTATTCGTTTTATTAGGCTAATAAGAAAAATCTTTTTATATAAAAAATGTAATATTTTATAAAGTTATCTATTTTATTAGACAATAAATAGAATATATTATATTTTATTATGCATAGTATTTGCATAGTAAAATCTTTTTAAAAGTTATTCGTTTTATTAGATTATAAATAAATTTATTATATTTTATTTAAAAGATTTTGCTTTTAAATATGGACCGTCCGATTAAAAGTAAATCAATCTGGACCGCTCATGGATTGGTTACTATTCATTCCATTCTTTTATAAATAGAAGCTCATTCCTTCATTATTTCTTACGAATTCACTAAAACTCTAGAGAGAGAAACTATAGAGAAAGAAGAAAAGTATTACTCGCTACTTCGCCATCTATATCAAGTTTCTTTTACGGTAAGGGTATTATTTCTTTTGTATTCATGAAGAGAACTTCTATTATTCCATCTTTATTATTCTGTTGAAATAACTTTGATATCTGCTGCTACCCTATACTTGGTGAAATTCTTCCATATTCCATTCTTTATTATTACATTGGAATATCACTGTCATGCGTCTTTCTGTGGGACTGGTTCCATCTTTATTATTCTTAGAATATCCATGCTCATACGTTTTACTGCCGAACTCCGTTCCGTCTTTATTATTCTGTTGGAATATCATGTTGGGTCGTGCGTATTACGCTGACACGGTTCCGTTATTTATTGTTCGTTGGAATAACTTTTGTATATCACAATCTGCGTGCATTGTGATTTCTTTTGTTATTCCATTCTTTATTATACTCAAATTGGTTAAAGTTTTGACTTATATACTCCATGAAATTAGTGGAATATCCTTGATATTTGCGCTTCATCCAAAGATCTTTCATGAAAATATTCTTCCGAGCATTCTTAAATTTTACTCTACAAAGAAGTATCATGTCGACAATTTGGACGTTATTAGTTCCTGGATAAATTAATTCTTGAACTTGTTTTATTGAATTCTTATATCATTGTCATCATCCTCATGTTTATATTTTGTTGAAAGTCATCTGTGGCCTGTAGTGCATAGATGGACTTGGTATGATTATGACCAGGGATTATTCGGTGTAATCATGACCGTAATGTTATAAATGATGTGGTAAAAGTCCTCATTGACCCGTAGTGCATTGATGGACAGTTGTTGGCATGATCATGACCATTGATGAATACACGAATATTCTTGGCCCGTAGTGCATGAATAATTTGTGGTTGTGATACTTATGAATATCCTTGGCCGTAGTGCAGGGATGAGGTGGATTATTTATTAAGCTGAATCCCAGCGATAAAAGTGATGAAAAACCTTTTTAAATCATAAAAGATAGTAGATTTTATTCTCTACTTGACTCTTTTAATGGATTGCATGTTTCGCTGCAGTTAAACTTGATGTCTATTGTATTTTATCAGTTTAACACTGTTGAGG
This sequence comes from Panax ginseng, assembly GCA_020205605.1. NCBI lineage: Eukaryota > Viridiplantae > Streptophyta > Magnoliopsida > Apiales > Araliaceae > Panax > Panax ginseng. The sequence goes on from CM035129.1 coordinate 154,839,710, forward strand.
ACTATTGATAATTTATTCTGCATTATCTTAGTCATAATATTTCTTACTAGGCTAGTTGAGCTCACCTTTCTTTTCACCGTTTCTTTGTAAAAATGAGAACGTGGCAAGGAGACTAGTCGAGGAACTGGAGTGATGGTCCGAGATGGTGTTTTAGTAGTCCTCACTATTCTGTTAAATAGTGTGATAATAAATGTAATGAGGACTAAATTGAGTGTGGATATTGTCTAAATGATAATATTTGTATTAAAACTCACAGCATGTATTTTGTCGTATTTTACACGACTGTTGTATAATCAAGTTGTATTTGAATTTAGTACCATATTTTTGGCGACTCAAGATGGGTGATGTACACCTATTTTGGGAGCGTCACATTAAATATTTCATACTTTTTTTATTCTAATTCTCTCTCCATATTTAATGATATTATTATGGGCAATTTTATCATTTCATTCATCTTCTAAATATGCGTGAAAAGTTCACCAGAACTTTTATCCTGGGACGGAGGGAGTAATAAAATGACAAAATTATTCATATTTAAATTCTCATTTAATTGCATAGTTTTTTGCACATGACTACTGATATTCCATAAATATGCATAAAGAATGTAAATATGACAATTAATACTAAGGATATTATAGGCAAATTATTAAAAAAATTAGAATATTTAAGGTAAGTAGACATTTAACTTGGGACTACTTAAAATAGTAATAAAAACGTTTATCCTGGAACGGAGGGAGTAGTAATATTTAAATTTGAGTTTGAAAATGTATTGATTTGATTAAAAAAAGATCTTATATTTTAGAACTAAAGGATTATTATAAATATTATTGAGAACTAATATTTTTACATAAAAAATAATATTTCACATATCTCTTTTTATATGAATAGTGATCGAGTTTCAGATAAGGACCCGTGTGAAAATATAATATTTTAATGTGAAAATATTAATTTTCATATTATTAATTTTTTCAATTTGTAAAGTTTAGCTCCGGTCATTGTTTTATTAAAAACCTTCTGGTCCACAAACTGTTTCTGCAAAGTTTTAAATTTATACTTTGTACTTAATTACCAAAAGCACTTATGGTGATTTTTTCATTATTTATTGAAACAATTATCTTTGAAGTTGATATTTAATGTTTAGTTCAAAAGTTTTTATTTCAATAATATATATATATATATATATATATATATATATATATATATATATATATATATATATATATATATTAGTGCCTATAGTTTGGAATGACAATTTACTCCCTACTTATGGTGATTCCCACCCCCACACCCCGAATGGGGACTGTAATTTTGACACTGACCCAAGATAGGGCCGGAGATGAAGAATCACTTAATGTTATTTATGAAGATGGGAAAGAGTTGATACATGCCCAATTCTCGTCTTGTATATTATATATTAATTAAATTAATATTTATATTATTATAGATTACATAATTAAAATATACGATCTTTGTGCGTGTATATATATTATTATTATTTAATTTTTTTTAATTTTATCATTTATGCATTAAAATATGATTAATTATTGTAAATATAACTAAAATTGAATTTGTATTATTTTAAAATACACAAAATATTAATCCCCACTTTAATATAAATTCTCCGTGGGAGTTTAAATTTCTCATAATGTGGATAGCTATTAAAATTGAATTCCCGTGAAAAATAGGGTGGATATGAGAAATTTTTATAAGGTTGGAGACGGAGAGGAATGTGTAATTCCCTGCACCATTATCATCTTTAGCTAACGTACACGCACACGCGTTACATATGTAAGTTATGTGAGATAAAATTAAAATTTTATAAATTTTAGAAGATTAAATAAAAAATTTTAAAAAATTAAATTAAAAAAAAACAGTATAGTAATATGTCTAAAGACAAAAGAGGAAAAAAGCAGGTCGAGCAGTTGTGACCAAAATCATCATGCCACATCAGTCTGGTCGCTGAGATTTTATAAAATAAATATAATATTAATATTTTTACATGACTTTTTGATATTTTTATATAAAAAATATCGATATAAATGTATAACGATGATAAAAATTATCGTTATAGAATCAATAACAACGATTTTTATGTAAAAATATTAAAAAATCATGTAAAAATTAATACTCTAAATCATCTCTTTTTTATTTTATGTATAACTTAATAATTTTCCGTTTTTGTAAAATTATTGTTGATTTTAAATGTTTGAAAAATTTAAAATTTAAATTGAATAGTTCATTAAAATTATATCTACTAGTACTTTTTAAAATAATCTATAATATTTATTATTGTATTACTTAAAATTAAAAAAATTAATATTAATTTTAAATTTAAAAAGTTAATAATAATTTTATATTTTGAAACAAAAATAGAAGAAAAAAAGAAAAAGAAAGAAAAAAGGAAGAGTAGAGGGGCAGTGTTGTAAATGCAAGTGGTAAGATCAAACAACTTCCTACTACTTACTATACAATAGAATCTCACAGCGTGTCCCTGTCTATTCTCTTTCATGACAACAAAAAGAGTCAAATTCACGAGAAGGATCACACCACACGCGCCACGTCGCGACTGTAGTTCGTTATATATCTGGCATAAGATCTACTACCACTACTTCTTTTTGGACACCACCGATGTACTTTTCGTTAGGCCCTCTGCGCTAAATACGCGCGTGGATAATAGTCACATTCATCAAGTCAGTTCAATAATTCTTTATGAAATCTGTTTTGAGTTGTTCCTTCCATTTATTTCTTCCGAGAAAATTTCAAGAAAGTTAAGAATGACTTTATCTATAATACTATATTATTATTATTATTATATCTATGTACCCAAAAAGCATGGAAGGTTGGAAATAATCTAAAATTATACTAGTACAACAACAACAACAACAACAAAAACAAAAAACACATATTTTTTTAGTACTACTATTAGTATAATTCTATTGTCATAGGAAAGAAATGATTGAATCAAAGCCATTGGTGGAGAGAGAAAAGTATAGAGATAATAGCAAGAGACAACATATGTTGAGAAACCTCAAGTCATTGCTCCTTGGTGTTCATTTCCTTTTTCTTGTGTTTGTATTTTTAGAGAGAGAGAGAGAGAGGGAGGAGATATCCGCAGCTGATCAGAAAGTGACCCACCCAGATCTTAATTTTTTTTTCTTTATGATTTTTACTTGTGAATTGTGATGGTGATCATCTGAGCTTCTTCAATGGCAGTACAAAGCCATAAACTTTGTTGTTTGGGCTATTTCAGGTCGTCTTTTCATGGGGTTCTTGTGATCCCCCCCCCCCTCCCTCCCTCCCTCCCTCCCTCTTTAGTGCTTGACATATAGGTTCTGAATTTTCGTAGAGGTTTTTGGGTTTCTGCTTTTACTTCTAATTCTGAAAATTTTCATGGTAGAGCTTTGAAAAGGGTTCGTAGATTGGATGCTTTTTAGGTAAATTTCCTTTTTTTTTTCTCTTTATAGTCGTATCTTTTTTGAGTTATGGATTTAATTGTATAATTTATTTCAATTTTACCTTTTTTTTTTAAATTCTTCAGTTGGGTAATTTGTTGAAAAATTCAGTCTCTTTTTTTCTCTTCAATTTTCTCCATTGTTCGTTAACGGCAAAGTTTCTAAATATACTGAGATTCGGTGGTTGTTGTGGCTGTTTTTGAAGTGACATTATTATATGCACTTTGTGGGCATTCTCTTCAGCTCATTATGCTTGATTTAAGATAAAGTATTGCCTAAATTAGTTCCAAATCACCTCTTGATTACATTTCCTTAATTTGCAGTCAATTGTTGATAGGGAAAGAATTAGGTTCTCCTTGATTGTGACAATTTAATTGTGAATCTCATCAGCTTCATTTGTCTATCAACATAACAATTAAATGCTTCTACCAGCTTTAGACTTTAGTAGCTTCTGCTTTATTTTACGTTGATTACTTCACTTTTTTTTGCAGGAATGGGAACTAAAATACAATCCAAGACATACCTTCTGGGATGTTATTCCAAGATGGATCTAAATAATGCAGGCAATGGGATGTGGGCACTATATGATAAAGATAAAACCTTGAACAACGGCCCGCTCAGTGACTCGTTCTCGGCAAGTTCATCCATGAACAGATACATAAGTGACTCGTTCTTGGCAAGTTCATCCATGAACAGATACATAGGATATGAAAAAGAAAGAGTGAGGCAAACTATACTGAAGCATGAATCAGAATTCAGAAATCAGGTATGGCTGTTTCAACTTTATCTTTTGATTAATGAAGTTTGGTTTTTAAGCAGTCTAAACTGATTTTGAGAAAGACAGTAGAGGCATCTTTTTCTTTAATAGATAATAAATTTATGAACTGATTCGTTTTGAGCATTGGTGTGCGTTTTACTGTTAATTAAAATGAAGGTATCTTCTTCACAGGAAGGGAATTAAACTGATGTGACTGATTATTTTTACACTGCTTATTTACATTTAATCTTTTTGAATGTGTTTTGGTCATCCAGCTTCAAGAACTCCACCGCCTTTATAGAAGGCAGAGGGACCTGATGAATGAACTTGAAAGTAGAGAATTTCACAAACATTCATCGCTGGCTGAAAAATCAAAATCTAGTCTATTTTTATCTCAGACCCCTGAGGATGCAAATAATACATCACATGTCTCTGATTTTCCATTGATGCGTTCAACTTTTGGTAGATCGCCTGCATCAGGTGCTGGTATCCTCCAACCTCCCCTCAGTTTTATAAAAGGTGAGAGCATCTGCAGTCTTTTATCCTCCAATGACAGGGTACACTTAGAAAATTACGAGTCTCTCAAGCTTAAATGGAATAAGTTTCCGAGAAAAATGTTTGACCTAGAATTGCCAGCTGAAGTATACACGAATGATGAAGGGAAACAGCAGGGAGAAATTTTTTGTAAAGTGGAAGGGATTGAAAGTTGCCCCCTGGAGAAGAATAACAAGGTTGTGTCTAGTAGAGATGTGAATCTGTCTACTGGCAGTGGTTTGAACAGTGCCAGTAATGGTGATGCTTTGAGGTCTAAATCGTATTTAAAGAGAACCTATAGTTTGGCTGACTTGAATGAACCAATCTGGGTGGAGGAAACATCTATTACAGACTCTGTTAATAATGTGGTTAGTTCCGCCTGTCTTGGAAAGGACGTAGAAACGTGGGATGTATCTGCAAGTTCAAACTCAGGGTCCCGGTTTTGGCCCAAGGAATTATCTCAGAGTCAGAGCTGCCTTGATGGAAAGAATGGAAGGATTGTCCCTAACAATATATATTCGGAGAGTGACAGGAATGGAAATGGGCAGTTAACTTACAACTCTAAAGCTGGTAAGGATGTTTTAGTTGTTTTATTTATTTGTTTGTTTCTTTTATAATGAGGATTTTGCTGTTTGATCAACATAATGTCAGCTTGAGTTCAACAATTTCTGCTTCCATCAGCTGTGCTGTTCCATTTGTCTTTAGTGATTTGTAGATAGGATTTATGTGTTTTCCATCCCGTTTTGACTATATTTACCAGGTTTGGATAAAGTAGCAGAACAGGGATGACAAATACAAAGCTCAAACCTGTATTTGCTCCTAATATATCCAGCAACATAGGAAAAGGATTTGTTTGAAGTTGAATATTTACTTTACAAAATCTGATGGCATGCATATACCTTGTAAAGAGATGTCCTTTTTTAAACTATATTCGAACATGACTTCTACTAATAGCCTTTGCCCTACTTTGATTTAACCATGAGGAATTATGGAAATAGGAGAAAATTAATGCTAGGGTATGGCATTGTACAACCTAAAATTTAAATTATAATATTTCCTTTAATCTACTTTTAAGATGACTTTACTAGACAGGTAGATATTATCAATTTTGGTTGCTTAACGATAGCACAACTATGACTTGTGATTGATTTTGGTGCCACTGTTTTTTTGGCCCCTTTTTGTTTTTTTTCACCCCACTGGAGATTTTGATTGCTGCAAAAAAAACTTATGGAGAAAGGACATCTTAATTTGTTCAACTGTAGAAAGTTTCTTCAGCATTTAGATAGTAAATTGTCAGTTTGATATTTGATAATGCTTTTCTTTTCAGGGAAAAGATGTGATGACTATGCTTCTTTCGGTGGTATCAGTGGCAACCATCCATCTACACTCTTTAGATCATTGCAAGTGGAGCCGAGGAAAGCCCACGAGACTTTGAAATTTACCCTCTCTGAACACAGTAATGCAGCACCTAAGAGGAAAAGGATAATATTTGGTGTTGAAATTTCTGAAGGGAACCATAATCGATTTGTTGATACTTCCTACAGACCTAGTTTGCATCCCCTAAATCAACAATCTGATGTTATGAATTCCGAACCAACCTGTATTGCACCTTGGGGAAAGACATCCACTGCCCAGAATGTGGTATCATTTGAAGATAATCCTGGCCTTCACACCTTAGCTCCATTCACTGGGAACCCTCCTAATTCACAGATGCGATTGCCAGAGTTTTCTGGGGACAAGATGCATATTAGTAACAACTTGAGATCAATAACAAGTTCAAGATCTGAAGGATCCCATCAGAATGCACTTTTTTTTGGTTCGCAGTCAGGTGTAAAACAGTTAAAGTGTTGTTTGGATTTGAATAGCTATGTTGCAACTCCCCATGGGCATCAGAGTGAGTTGGTTCCGCTAAAAAATTCGGCATCTTCAGATATAGAGCAGCATTGTAGTAGTGAACAGATCAAAGTGAAAGAAATTATTTATCAGATGAATTTGGATTCATTGCAGAATCACTCTCAACATTTCTTCAGTAAACCTAAAGTGACAAAGGGTTCCTTTAAGGATTTCGCCTCACCGATATGTACCATTGAGTCCGCAAGCAGAAGAACTGATGATCATGACTCTCAAAATAGCACAAAAATTATGGGGTTTCCTATTGTCAATGTGCCTAACATCTCGAAGTATTTAATTCATGCATCTACAATTAATGGTGATGGAACATCGAGAGGTTTAGCTCATGATACAGAATCTGTAACCGAACATGAAGTGAAGGATTCAGTTGCAGAGAATGGACTAAAGAACTACTTTTCTGGTTTAAGACATCAAATTGATTTGAACCTGTCTCTAAATGAAGAAGCGGCCCCATCAGCACCCTCTCTTCCAGTAGCCATCGTGAAGATAGCTACAACAGAGATAGATCTGGAGGCTCCTGCAGTTCTTGAATCTGACAAGGATGCATCGGCTGAAGCAGAGCATCTAGACAAGAAAAATGAGACGTGTTCGAAAGTGTCGGTAGATGGTTCTAAGGATCAGTATGAAGAACATGTCAGGATTGCTGTTGAGGCAATAATTGACATATCATTGTCTCAGTTTGATGTGGTTGATCCCCCTTGTCAGTTGCCGGAAACTTCTCCTACTGATCGCCTCCTGTTGTTAGCGGATGTAATCACTTCTTACGAGGGTGACTCGCATGAGAGCAGGGTTACCAAAGGTTTAATAACTGGAAATGATGCATTTGACGAGGAAACTGTTCCGGAAGGTATGGATTACTTTGAGTTTATGACGTTAAAGTTGCAAGATAGCAAGGAAGAAGAGTACTGCTATAAGCCATGTATTTCAGAGAATTGGAATGATGAAGAAAATGTAGCCAATTCAGAGCCAAAACGGCCTCGGAAAGGGCAAGCAAGGAGGCGAAAGGACTTTCAAAGGGATATATTACCCAGTCTTGTTTCTCTGTCAAGGCGCGAGGTCACTGAGGATCTTCAGACAATTGAAGAGATATTTAAGGCTAGCGGTCACTCTTGGCAGTCAAGTCTTTCGCGGAGGAGAGCTGCTAATGTTAGGGGGAGGAGGCGTTCGGGGGGTTTGGCTCCCTTGCAGACAGCAACTGCTGTTTGCCCGCCCCCAGTACAGCAGCCTACTTACAGAGAACTGGAACTTGAGGATAGGAATCTAACCGGTTGGGGGAAGAGGACAAGGCGTCTGCCGAGACAGAGATGTTCAATAACTAATAATTTTACTCCTGCCTTGAAATGTTGATTTGCAATTTGAGAATTTTCTATAGAGAAAATGGCTAGTAGGACATCGCTGAAGTTTGGAGCAAGGGATTGTCATGGCTTCTTAGTTAGTTTATTAGGCCATGCAGTCATTGTTGTACATGTCTAATATTATGTTCCTTGAGGATGTATCTTGGGTGAAGTTGAAAAACTGGTCAATAATAATGTTGCGTTCTTCATCAGCAAGATAACAACAGATGTTCAGTTCTGAGAGTAATATAAATGAAATTTGCGGTTTAAAATTTTTGGGGCAATTTAATCACTCATTTCTAGTTTAAAGATTTCCATGCCTTTCTATTACTCTCCCCGTCTCATAAAAACTGGTTTAGCTTGATTTTTTTTAGTCAATTTTAAAATTAAGAATTAAGCATATTTATTTATATTTTAAATTTACTAAAATTAAGTTGGTAGTAAATTCATCATAGTTGGTACCTATATTTATTATAAAATAGTATAAATTTTAATTATAAAAATGTTCAATTTAACCGAAAAAATAAAATTAAGCCAATTTTTGGAGTACTATCTTCTTGATTCTGACTTTTAAGTGAACAATGCCGTTTATGGACAACTCTGTTGCAAGACGAAATTAAGCCAATTTCACAAAGCTGCAAATTTTAAGACAGGAGAAAGAAAACCTTTTGAATCGACAGCCACTCTCATTAGAGTGTGCAGTAAGTAATATAATCAGTGGTTACACAATATTCCACCGATCACTCACACCACCGAGCATTCCATACCATAATAAACCACCCAAGAAGATCACGTTACTAAACTACACCCACCCCATATGTCATTTATTTAGGCAATCCGTCCCTAGTATGGCCAGGCAGTCCATGGGTATGCCATTAGAAGAGGGATTGGTTTTTCTGAAGAAGTTTTTGAAACAAGTCTGGTGGACATTATGTATATTAAGTTTTTGGTAGAAGAGGTCTTCAGGTCCACGAAAGAAGAATATTCAATAATACCATGTAAAGAGCACTATGGCTGTATGGTGAATTATCTAGTTGCATTGCTTGCTGCTTGTTGCGTTCACGGAAGTAGGGAGTGCCGGAGTAGTTAGGATGAAATTAACTTTGGTGAAGTTAGCATGAAATTAACTTTGGTGAATTGACTTTGACGCATGCTGGAGATCTAATCTCTCTGTCAATAATGTATTGATCAATTCCATGAAATTGGTAACCGAATCCACGGAAGTGCTATATCTATATTGGGAGAGGTTATAGGAAGGCAGCTCTTGGAAATAGAGTCTCAAAACTCAAGGTTGGTGTCAAATTTTCATGATTTCCTTTTTTCCTTATTTTAGGCTCAACTATTCATTATTTTGATCATGATGGAATTCCGGTATGTAAAATTTGAAAGATAGCAATTGTGTCAATATATGATCACAGATTTTTCTGCAATCCAGATCCAGGTACCCGGGAAAAGATGAGAAAAGAAGAGAAAGAAATGAAATAAAATAAAATGGATAGGCAATAAGAATCCGTGATACACATAACAAAATGTATTTTCTATAGTAAAGGCCCTACCGGGAGTCGAACCCAGGACGCTGGAATCAAAGTCCAGAGTGCTAACCACTACTAATTGTTGCACATACTGACAAACTCCATGAACAAGGACAAAAACCAATGGCATCAGCAAAAGTATCACTCCGTAACTGTAAGTTGCCAGTTTTCAATTTCCCACTGAAACTAGTGAAAACCCCATGAACAAGGCCAAGAACCAATGGCATCAGCAAAAGCATCACATTCCTAAGTTTTCAACTGTAAATACTAGCACCAGAGTAACACTTTCTTCAGAGTTGTTACAAATTGCTTAACGATGGAAACCATTCAAACCCCCAATTCCCCCATCTATGACATCGTAATCTTGGGTGCTTCAGGTTTCACAGGCAAGTATGTAATCAGAGAAGCCCTCAAATTTCTCAACACCCCATCCTCTCCACTCAAAACCCTTGCTTTAGCCGGCCGGAACCCATCCAAATTGTCCAGAGCCCTCACATGGGCGGCCCACCCGAACCCACCACCTTCCATTCCCATCCTCACCGCCGACACCACCGACACACCTTCCCTCCGCTGCCTCGCCCACCAAACCAAGCTCATCCTCAACTGCGCCGGTCCGTTTCGCCTCTATGGAGAGCCCGTTGTGGACGCCTGCACCGACTCCGGCGCCGACTACCTGGACATATGCGGTGAGCCGGAATTCATGGAGAGAATGGAAGCATCTTACCATGAAAAAGCCGTCAAAAATGGTTCTTTAGTGGTTTCAGCTTGTGGGTTCGATTCGGTTCCGGCTGAATTGGGCTTAATGTTTAATTCGAGGCAGTGGGTTTTGCCAGCGGTGCTGAATAGGGTGGAAGCCTATGTGAGCTTGGAGTCGGGGAAGAAGGTTGTTGGGAATTTGGGGACATTTGAATCGGCGGTTTTGGGGGTTGCTAATGCTGATAAGTTGCAGGAGCTAAGGCGGTCCAGACCCAGAAGAGCTCGGCCTAATGTAAGCCTCTTTCTTTGTTTTATTGGCCCAAATTACACTTGAGGATCATGTTAATGGCCCAATAATTTTGTCATTTCTTTTCACCAATTTCATTAATATCAAATTTTCATTTTAATAAACAAAAGTAGGTTGTTTTGGGTCGTTGTCATCCATCTAAATGTGGCAATCACAACCACATTCCTACCATATTTACACACCATGCATAGCTTTGTTGGTTAAGTTGAAATGTAAATTGTTATTGTTTTAATGTTTGGAAAATAATATGTTGTCTACAATAGTTTTGGTTGTGGTAGTTATGGATGTCTTAAAAGAAAATTTTGGACTATATAATTTTTCTAATTAATAATTCATAAATCAATTTCAGACCACCTTTGAGGGCTGTTTCTTTTTCTAGCTGGTAGACATCAGTGATAACCTGTAAATTTCAGACCACCTTTGAGGGCTGTTTCTTGATTTTGAAGTATTTGGTCTATATCCATACATGATCATCTATACTTGTACATGTCTAATTTTTTATTTGCAGATTCCTGGTTCTGCTCCTCCCAAGGGATCTACTATAGAACACCAGAAGAAGATTGGCCTTTGGGCTGTAAGGCTACCATCAGCAGATGCTATTGTTGTACGAAGGACACTGGCAACTCTTACAGAAAATCCCCACGGTCTTCCTGGCGCCAATGAGAGTGCTAAACAGACTGAAAGAAGGGAGAATTTCTGGCCCACAGTGAAGCCAGCATACTTTGGAGTTAAATTAGGGTCTAAATCTTTCTTAGGTGTCCTACGATTCATCACTGTTGGAATCTTTATTGGGCTATTGGGTAGAAGTTCTTTTGGGCAATGGCTTCTCTTAAAATTTCCATCGTTCTTTAGCCTTGGTTGGTTCAGGAAGAAGGGTCCAACAGAGGAGGAGGTGGCAAGTGCTTCCTTTAAGATGTGGTTTGTTGGACAGGGATTCAGTGACAGCAGTCTCGTTTCTCAGGGAAACACAACACCTGATATGGAAATCATAACAAGGGTAATGGGACCAGAAATTGGCTATTTGACCACTCCAATTATACTAGTTCAGTGTGCTCTTATTCTGCTTAGCCATCGTGACGACCTGCCCAAAGGAGGGGTTTTCACCCCTGGGATCTTATTTGGCCCAACGGATCTCCAAGAAAGACTCCAGGAGAATGGTATAGCTTTTGACGTCATTTCAAAGAGTTCTCTATCTGCTTAAATTTTGTAGTCTCTCTCAAAAAAACATATAGTGGCATATATAATAATATTAAAGCTGCGAGGATTATTGGTTTCTTTATGCATTTGTTTCTCTGGTTCGAGTATGCAATTAGTGAGAGATTTAATTTGCGTCATCTAGTTTTGGGGTTTGCCAGGGAGCTTTTTTGCATGTTGAAGTAATATGAATATGTTTAGATGAAAAGGGGTAATTTTATCATTTATGACTATGTATGGACTTGAGAAATTATTATTCCCTGCACCTTTATTAAAAATTACATCATGACCAGTTCAACATGCTTAAGTGCTCAAGTGACCCGGGTATTCTTCCACATTTGAATGAGTTCGACTACTCTTTTGTTGGAACTCCCACCATCTGCAACTGCTGCCCGAGCTCTTTCTCTGATTTGTGCCACTTGTACTCTTAACAATTCATTATCCATCACCTCTCTAACCTTTTTACTGATCTCCTCCCCTTTAACCACCATTTCACCTCCTCCCCACCCCCAATTCTCCACCCAAATACCCAACCCAGCTCTGCTCACGACATATGCATTCATCTTCTGGTCCCCATGTTGGGGCCAAGCTAGCATCGGGACACCATGCCACATGGCTTCAGTAACCGAATTCCATCCACAGTGACTTAAAAACCCACCAATGGCAGGATGTCTTAATATTTGCCCTTGGTTCACCCAATGGTTCACCACTAAATCCTTTATCCTTAGCCTTCGCCAAAAAATCTTTCCCAATTAGCTCACCCAACTCCTTGTCGTTCTCTCTATCAACTTTATTTTCCTTCACAACCCAAACAAACCTACACTCACTCCTCAGCAATCCATCACCCAATTCTCTGATTTGCTCCCTTGAAATAGCAGTCCTACTCCCAAAGCTTACAAACACAACTGAACCCATCGGTTGACCCTCAAGCCACTCCAATGGCTGGCCCCTCTCAAAATCACATGGTGCAAATGGCCCTATGGGTGTCACCGGTGGTAACCCAGTTACTACTTTGCCATCATTTAGTGCTGTCAATGGTTCTTGCTCAAAACTTTCAAATGTGTTGATCAGTATTCCATCTGCTTGTAACATTTTCTTTCCATTATCCATTAATTGGGTCCTAAAAAGACTATCCTCGTCTGAAAGTAGTGGTGGAGGAATCCATGATTTGGGTAGAGGCTGCAAACCAGGAATCGCAAAAAGATTGTTTTCCTCACTATCCCTTGATCCAAAAATGGTGTGGTAGGATAGAAATAACGTCGACATTTGGGCAGATGACGTGAATAGGACATAATTAGGAAGGCTAAGAGCTTTGGTCACGGGGATAACAGTAGAGGCTAAGCTCATGTCTGTGATGAGAGCAGAGAGGTGTGGCAATATAGAAGATAGTATAGGTAAGAGAAGATGAGAGGAGCGACGAATGGCTTCGTATTGGATATAGAAAGGGTCTTCAGAGGGGTCGTCGAAATGGATTAGAGGAAGTTGTGCTGGAGTAATTTTGGGATAAGTGGAGAAGAATCGAGAGAGAGTTTGTGATTCAGCTAATGAGACAGTCGAGTGAGCAGTTATGAAAGTGACTCGGACATCATGGGACATGAGTGAAACAGCGAGTCGAAGAAAGGGTGTTAGATGTCCCATGCCGGAACTGGGAATGAGGGCTACATGAGCAATACAATTTGGGTCACCGGAATCTGACATTTTACTGGGAATTAAAATTGTTTGCTGAGATAATGTAAATGATTTTTTTGCAACTACTGAAAACATAGAACAAGTAATGCAAGTATAGACAGATTGCGGATAGTCAAGTCTGGCAACTACCTTTATTGACATATTTGCATGCTTTTTTACTTTTTTACTTACGGGCGAGTAGATGAAAGCTATTTGAGGAAAACAATAAAGATGTCTAGTTTTCAATTTTCTTGCACGGCAAGCTAGTATAGTTTTTGATTGGACCAAATAAGGCCTCCATGGTATAGTGCTTTCGGACAAAGAAAGCCGGTCTCAATCGTACCTACCCTTTTTGGATTGTTTGTTGATGCCTAGGGCTATAGCCCGAGCCGGGTTGGGCTTGACTTGCGAACTCGAATTCGTCTAAAAATTAAATGAGCCAAGCTACGTGGGACTTTAATTGAATTTAAAATCTTGTGTACTCGATTCGTTTATAAATAAGTTGGGTTGAGTTCGAGTCGGACTTAAGCGAAGTGAGGCAAGCCGGACCTAAACCTAACCCCTTTTTTTTAATTTTTAATTTTTCACTTCTTTTGAAAAAGATAAATATTATGTATCATATATTTTATATAATTAAAATAAATTTTAATTAAATAATTATTAAATGAATCAGGCTTAAAGGAGACTAGCTTGAGTTAAGATGGAGTTTAGTCGGACTCGAGTCGAATATTACAGTGTTTGAACTCGGCTTGTTTAATTAAACGATTAAAAGTCTTGTTAAACTAAACTCGTTAACAAGTTTGAGTTAAACTCGAGTTGGGCAGTCGAGCCGAGCTAGGCAACCTAATTTATTTATAGTCCTAAAACTCACTAAATTTTACACAATTTTAGGTTCCCTTTAAGCAAATCTATAACTTATTTTGTTCATTCATGCATTTACCCAACATGCAAGGGGTCTAAGTTAGTATTTAACAAAATTCAAATAGAGTAACAACTATCAAGAAGCCATCACTCTAATCTGGTAACAACTTGTATATTTGCATTTTCATTTTTCACCAAGAGCTCAGTGTACTGTTAACCCCAACAGGGAATAAGAAAGATGGGTAATACTACCTCCGATTAATATTATTTTTAAAAGTCGATTTTAAACATTGTTAAATTCAAAATCAACATAAATTCATTTAATTTATATCAATACAATTATGAATATTATAAACGGCATAAAAAGTACTATTAATTATAAGATTTACTTAAATGAATTGTGTCAATTTTAAATTTAAAAATATCATAAAAATGACTATCTCTTATAATTTAAAACCGAGATAATACAATTTAACAATGCTACCCTGGTTAGTGGTTAGGTCTAAAAAAAACAGCCCTTGACTGGACAGACACAATGTTAACAGTGGAATCAGCCAGCTCCAACCCTTGACGGGAAAAAGGTTGACGGTAATACAATTTAACAATCACTACAAAAAATTCAAATATTCGGTGTATCCAACAAATAGGAAATTTTTATTATTTCTGTACAAAGCCCCCCCTTCCTTTGAATGTGCAAGAAGATATTGATAGAATTGTTTGTTTGTTTGTTTGTAACACTAATAAGTAAGTTATAGATGGAATGGACAAACTTGTGGTAAAGAAAATGAAATAATTACCTGGAACTGGACCTGAACTATTCCTCCAAACTAAGGATTCAAACCATCACTAAACTCACTAACATCACATGGAGCAGCTGGAAGCACCCCAACGGCATTAGGTGGACCAAAGAGCAACTCTACGCAGAAGGCAGAGCCACATATTGATCTACCCTTTTTTCCAATTTTATCCAAATCTTGCACACTAAACTGCAAGTTTCCAAAAAAAAGTCCATATCAATAACAAATTTCTACGCAATGTATAGCATAGCCATATGATATGATGATGTAAAAGAAGAAGCTCCGTGTTTAAAGTCATTAAATAAAATACCTGTAGCAAGCTGTTATTGATGAAAGATGTATTGAAGCAAGCATAAAAGAGACGCCCTCCGATCATCTTTTCATAGAATACTAAACGCACATCTCCACTAACCTGTCCAAAACCAATTTCACACCAAGTTTCTTATGTATTTTTAATTGTTCAAAAGTATTCAAAGATAATGGCATTATAAATTTATTTCATACTTCTTGTTAGAAGAAGATTTTTACAAAATTCTATCGTCAATCGACTCTGTTTTGATCGTCAATGTACTTGAAAATATTTTTGGAAAATGTTTTCAAGGATGCATCCAAAAACTGAAAAATGATGAAGAAACATGTTATTATTATTATAAAACCATTTCTGATGTAAATCTTTTTTATAAATTTAAGAGGGAAAAGAAAAAAGTAACTTCGGTCGAACAAGTGTCAATTCAAGAAATTTCACTAGCTTATCCTGATACGTTAACTAATTTCTGATTTCTTTATGGTTGCAATGAGTCATAACAGATATATTTATCTATACTACTTAACCTTACTTGTATTGGCTTTTTGTAATTGTAGTCAAGACAGGTTTTCTGGTAGATTACAGGACTCTCTGTGTCCATTTGTGCTACCAAATGAGGTTCCTCCGATTCTGGCTTCTTCCCTTCTTCATCACTCTCAATGATCGAGTAATAACAGCGATCATATTCTGTTGTTTGCCAACCTTTCTTAATTCGTCTACAGCAATTCCTGGAAACTTCTGCTTGGGGCTGGTACCTCTGCGCAGGAACCTGTTTATAGAAAGTATGAGAAGACCATGTTGTACAGTAAAGGAATGTAAATGAACTACCAGAATATTCTTTTTTGTTTACCATGCTTTCTAAATCAACTCGACACTAATTTGAACTAGTTGGGAATGGTTTGGTACTATATCCAATTCAAACTATAGATACTAAAGATAAACAAGAAACTGAGACCAAAAAAAATGGAGATCATGCTGCTTACAAACAAAGGAACTTGCAATAGTGCATTCTGAACATCTTAAATAGGCAGAAAAGAAATGACTACTGGAGACACTAAAGCATCAGACTATGCCTCACAACCACATACATGAATGATGAATCTTTTTTGGATAACCATATATATTAATCTATAAATTCTCAAAACATAAAATTCTGATACTTACACGGATAGAAAACAGTTAAGAAGGAATTCAATACAGCAAAAATCAAATGAGTGATTGTGTTTCCTTGTTTGAATACCTAATAAACATGACAAATTTTCAATTTAGGCATATAAATTAAAAACAGCCCCCAAGTGTCAGGTCTTTTACCATGTTAGATGTGTGCGATGACTTACCTCTTCCAATTGAGAGACCACAAAGAAGACAGATTCTATGTTAACTGCATCGTAAAGTTGAATACGTCGCAATTCTCTGCTGCATGGTTTAGGTAAATTTACAAACTGAAGGCCACGATTAACTCCCTTTGAATAAGAAAGCAGTTTCTCCCAGTAGCCCACGTAACGACGTTGGCTTGGTATGGAGACCTGTTCAGCACATTCAAATTATGCACTTAATAATTTAAACTTCAACAAACACACAAATTAAGTCTTGCAATGATGAAATCTGCACCCACCTTCAACAAGTTCAGATAGTCTTATATAATATAATATGCACTTTGCACTTACTATGAAACTATTACTTATGTAAGGATGATTTTTTTTAGTTTTCAATGTTCTATTAGCAGCTTGCATAGCTTGTGCTTAATTTGCTATCACCTACTCAAGCTAATTTTCTCCAATTAATTTTACCGCTCCTTTTAATAAAATATCTATTATATCATTTCATGATTTCATCAAATCGTCAATTGATTTAATAAAATATGTACATCACACATATTTATATATGGTAAATCTATGCTAGGAAATTTTGATATAAATTGTTACCTACTTTCTATCAAGCTACTTCACATAAATAAATTGTGAACCGTTTGCAAATGTCACAAAAAAGGATGTCAATACAATCAATTTTAAACAACCACCATGAATTTGTCAACGTAAAACCTTCTTTTATTATTAGCAAACACAGAGGCATGATGATCAAGGTAAGCACGGCATTTTGCAAATTATGATGGAATAGATTTCATTCTTTTTTCCCCTTTTTCTTTATCTTTTCCTGAAATAAGTCAGAAAAGTTAAAATTAAATTCGCAAGCTCTTCAATTTGCATCAAATTGTGATCTAAGTTCACAGATCATGATAATTTTATTATATCTAAGGTGATTTACTCCTTCATTATTGGTGGTCCGTTTATCAGCATACATCTGAAGAGCATCCTCCGCTAGCATGCCAGTGTAAACTAGGTAGGAAGATACCATCAAGCCCGTCCGGCCTTTCCCTGCCTGCAAATTCAGACAAGAATATCAGCAAACGAAATTTTAAGAATATAGGATAAGAGTATCTTAATGCAACAACATTTGTCACATGTCAATTGTCAAGGGTGCGGTAGAAATTAACATCCATATACTTTTCAGTTCTCAAGTCAAAGAAGATCTGAGTGGAAACAAGACAAAGAAAGATTGCATTGATAACAATTTATATGATTTTGCTTTATCATAAATGATAGCAAGATAGCAAGCTATTAAATTGTAATAATTTCGTTAAAAGTGATGATAGACTGACAGTAAAATATATGATTATACCCCATTGAAAAGAAAATAAAAGGCATAGAAAAAAGTTAGCACTAGATGAAAACTATATACGTGCTAGCTAAAGAAAACTATGTAAAAAAGAATTTTTAACAAAAATATACTATATTTGAAGCTTGCAAGTATACCATGCAGTGTACAACTGCAATATTCTTTGGGTTGCTTGAGAGCCATGACTCTACACTCTCACATAATTCTTTTATCATATAGAGAGGCGGGACATGATTGTCATCAAATGGAAATCTCTCCACGCGGCCATGGAAATGTGATGGATCATAAGTTTGTTCTATACATAAGTTGAAGACCTACAAGGTACCACAAAAAATAAACAAAATAAACAAATGAACCAAGAGAGTATATAGCAAAATAAACTTCAAGTGATCATTATTCCGAAACCTAATGAATGGGCTATTTTCTAAGGCAATTCTCAGGAAAAACTTCTAGACTAAAATAGTATAATGTATATGGTGAAAAACATGTTTAGGAAAATCTTATGATTGCAGAACTTGATAAATAATGTCAACAAAAGCTTGCCATAGGAAAAAAAATTGTACACAAGGAAAACAGGTTTTAAAACTTAACCATGATATAAACAATTCAAGAGGTAGAATAAAGGGAAATGCTACAAAATTAATTAGCAATGGCTCAGAAAAATAATTAAGCACAAAATGATCCATTCATCCAGTGTCCTTAAAGCACACCTTATAATGCCCTGGATGTCTCATGTCCAGTACAGACTTGACCTGCCACATAGGATTACGATACATGGCCCTCATTCGTTCGGCAGGAAAGGACATTGCCAGTACACGATCTGTTATATAACTCATATCAAGATCATATCCACCAACTAGCATTCGCCTCCGCTTCTTGGATACCAAGTTACGTATATACAAACTTCTGGATAAATAATTAATCAGTTGATGTTCGATATGGAATGAACTGATGTTTCCTACAATCCCTGGCCCCTGTTTTGAAAAGTTAAAACCCATTGTGTTCAGTGGTCACCTGCATATGGAAAGGTACATGTAAAGATTGAAACGATATATTCAAACCAGCAACAGAAGAATAAAAAAGAAGCTTTAATGGATCAAAACTGAAGAAAAATATGCAATCTGTCACAAACTTATTTAAATCAGGAGTAAAGATATCTCTTTACATAATTTTCTTGAAGGAACAAGGGAATAGTAAGTATGGCACAATTGCACACATTGTAACAAGCCAAAATATGTGACTTAATAGGGTTTCACTAATGCTTGGCAAGTTGGCATGCTTCAAGTTTTATTGATTGAGTGCGTTTCTTTTCGCTTCTCTATTACATAAAAATTAGAAGGAAAAAATGAGTACAAATTCATGTTCAAACTAGAGTACCATATTCTGCTTGAGCAGTTGAAACTTCGTTTATAAATTCTGGACTGGTACAAGAACTTCGCATGTCTGTAAATTGTTTCCATAAAGAACTTTAACAACAGTTATGTAACATGTAAGCTTCCCAGAAAAAAATAAATTAAGAAAAAGCATGCCACCAGCTCTTCCTAGATTATTATAAATTTAACTCGTCAAATAACTAACCAGAATATTATCTAAAACTGAAAATTCTAAAATATGAGTGACATTGCATAATTAGATCACATAAGGATTGAAAATCAAGACGCAAGAAAATGACAAGGAAATAATAAAAGGACGAACGATATAACTACTTCTCTTTTTTTTTTGACAAATAAGATAACCCTTTTTTCTATCCATCGTTGTAAAATCAAGTATCTGGTACTTCGTATGTAACTTGAATGAGTTCACTGTTATTATATTAGTGTTCATTAGAAGGAAGGAATCAGTCTCCACTAACCTCATTCAAAGAATAAACAAGAAAAGGATGACTTTTAAGGTATGATAGATGGATGTGGTTCAAGGCTAAAACTCTGCCAGCTTCTTGTAGACCGACTTCTCTTTTGGCTCTGAGTTATTTTTGGGTGGGATGGTCAAAAACATTAGTTCATAATATATCAAATACTTGTAAAACTTTGTTAAAGTTTTCAGCTCCATAATTGTAAAGGGTTAGAGTTTATGTATTAGTTATATCAAGAAGATTTGGAAACTAATGTATATAACACGAGTAATTCTCAAACTATGGATGATATCTAGCAAAAATAGGCTCTACATGCATCTAAATGAAAATTCTGAACATAGCAAATCTCATTCATAATAAAAAAACAGTTTGCTTTAAGAACTCTCGCATGAACATGAAGGTGAGACACACCTTGTTCTCATGTGAGAAGGGCACCTCCCCAAATTAAATATGACCCAATTCAAATCAATAATTCCATGTGTTTTGCTTATATGCCTATATTTCTATATTGAAGTTGCTAGATAGTGTAAAAATATGAACTTTCGATTTCTTATTCTTTTTTAAAAAAATATATGAAAATCAAAGCTCGAACCTCATAAATTCTAAAGGATAAATCTATTTATGTAACCAAGCAAATATCCAACAAATTTTTAAAAATTAAATAATGCACAGTTCTAAACGCCAAAATTAATTTATAGTACAGCAGTAAAAATAAAAATAAAAATAAAAGAAGAGGAATTTACTTAAGCAGGGCATAGAGTTGGAGAATTGAGTTGCATTAAACCCCTGCAAATCATAAGAATTCAAAACCCTAATGCGTTTTTTCTGGTTCCTTCACAATTCATATGATTATGGTACCCAAATTGGTCCAAGAATCAAAAAACGCATGGATTCTTGGACCAGTAAAGAAGCGGGTTCACCGAAAGAGACCCGGCAGTACCGATTCTATAGAAGTCTGGTTTTCAAAGAGTCCAGGGGAAAGAGGAGGTGACGGTGGTATCCATTTTTTGATTAGGAGAGGAGACTCAATTACGGATTGAAAATGCTTGCTATATTTGGGGTAAGCTTTTAGCCACATTTTAGAAATCCCAAATTTGGAGGGAAGGGGGCCGAAATTCAAGGAATATGTTTTATTGTGTGTGTGGGTGGACTTGGGAGGGAAATTCATTCCTAGATGTCTTATTATAAAGCGGGTGGATGAAATTGTTTTTTTTTCTCTCTCTCTATTACTTTAATTATATTTATTATTTTGTTCTTTTTATATTAAAGTTTTTAATCTTTTTATTTAGTCGTTTAAATTATGAAATTCTCATTTTATCTTATTTAATTTACACTCATACCGTGTGTGTTTTCGAGTGCTAGTTTAACTATAAAATGCCTAATACTAATATTATACATATTATATTTTATATTATTACTTTTAACTACATTTGGCATAAAATTAATGATAAAAATTGTTTCTTTTAATCAAAAAATATTTTCTATTCGATTATGGTTATCACAGCTGTTGGTTGTGACAATTATCGAAATAACGTAGTTTTGAATAATTTATTAATGATAAATTTGTTATTTTTATATTATAAAATTATGTCCACAACTAGCTTGGATTATCTATAATAATAAATTTTTTTCCGGGCTCTTAGAGCATCTTCAGCAGTTAGACTATTTAATAGACTATATTTAGTTCATATGACATCAGCAAATGTCGTTTAGTCTTCTATCTTTCTTGCAAATGGACTATCCCGTGGACTATAATATAAAAAGATTAAAATAATCTATGAATTCAAAAAAACTCCAATCTCCTTCCACTTTTTCATTTAAATATAATTAAAATTATAGTCCATGGACTATCAAGTTCCTAGATTTAGTCTTATTTGTGCTTCAAATATAATCACAGATTATATTTAATCTACCTACTGGAGCTGGAAGATAAATTTTAGACTAACTATAATCTAGGATTGTGCTACTGCATTATTACACTCGACTCTAGTTGTGGTAACACAGCGACATATACATTTCTCTATGACCTCATTTGGTCCTTACATTACTTAATATATGCAGGAGTTTAAAATGTTTGGCTCCCAAATTGCAAATGAGGTCTTAGCTTAATAATTAATATTAAAATCTTGTAATTTTTTTAGTTATTAAATTTTATTTATTATTGATATGATAATAATGATGATGTATTTGATTACAAGATTATTTTGTTGTACTTTTCAGGATCAAATTTCAAGAAACTAATAATCAAAAATTTGTTCGACCCTTCTTAAATGTCCATTAATCAATTAGAAGAAATTAAGATCAATTACAAGTGTTAGAATTGCTTTAATCATATCAAACTAAACCACTTTTTGTTGGTTAGAATTGATTTAATTGGTTTTACAATATATATGTACCTTCAATTCTATACATTTTATTTTAACATATAATAATAATAGTATAATAGTATTTCATATCTGTGCACTTACCCCAAAATCAACATCCCAATATTTATTTATTTATTCTATATATATAATCGCCTTTTTGTTGTATCAAAAATATAATCCACCACCAATTGCAACGAATAGAGAAAACAACTAAACTCTCCATGCAATTATGCTCTTTATTTGATCAGTTGAATTTAACTTTTCATCAAAAGAACAAAGGGTATTTCAACTTCAACACCATTATAGCTTTAAGGCATGCACGTACGTTTGGGATATATAATCACACATAACTAGTGGTGACAAATTAATTACTCATAAAAATTGATCAATTGAACTAGATTGTTTTTATTCAAGGTGGTCATGTGGCCTGAGAGACATGAACATTGCAGCATACTGGCGGAGTTTCCGATGGCTGCCGCCATTCTCAGTTTCATGATTCACCGGAGGCCTAGTCCTTGTCATGTAACGCCGCCAAGCCAACTGTATATTCACAGCTGCCCAGGTTCTCCAGTTAGATGAATAATATCTAGCTGTTCTCTTAAGCCTCTCATTAGCAAATTTGTAACGGAAGTGATCAGTGATGTATCGAAGATTGTTTGCATCTAGCCCAAATGCTTCTGTTGATCCAAGGCAAGTAAATGTTGCTGAAGAGGCTGGAAGTCTGTCCGTAAATGGGCGCCTAAGGCACCATGAGAGCAGTTCATCCCCCAAAAAGCCTCCTGGTTCTAGTATGCTTGTGGCTACCATGCCTTTACTGAGGTTTTGGCTACTTTTTACGCGTCCGCGGACAATGAACACAATTCGTGGTACAGGGTCACCTTCTCTAATGATCTGTTCCATGAAAAATTTTTATGAAATTTTATTTGTTTTAACGTGGCACTACAGTGTTGTTCTTGTGACTGCTTTTTGTACCTTTTCGTCTTTGGAGAAGACGAGGGGCTTGGCACGGTCACATATGTTGTCAAGAATAAGATCATCCAAACTTTGGAACAGAGGTACCTAAAATATAGATTTGGAATTAGAATAATTATGACCAAGATTTCTACTACATTTGAATGAAATAAGCCATTTGGCTGATCAAATTTGTTACCTTCTTAATCAGGTCTAGACAGAGAAATCTTTTGATGTCACGTCTAAGCCCTTCTGGCAAGTCCTTGACCAACTCCATCTCATCATCACCTCCCATGGCTGCCCATCTTTGGTGTTCAAAATGACGAACTCTTTGTCTCAATCGAGAGGGTAATTGTCTCCTCTTCATCCACCATTCCATGTCTCGGATTCTCAGTTGCATTTTTCTCTTCTTCGCCATAACCGCATGCAAGAATACCTTAAAATTCAAATCCAAAATTTTTAAAGAGAGCCTTTCAGATCCAAGATTCTAACATAAAATGGTACATTAAATATTAAATAAAAAAAGAATAATATAATTTTACCTGAATATTTCCGATCAACAGAGTGAAGAGCATTAGACCACTGAGTACTATTACTATACTGAAAACCACTTCTAACCAGTTACTTGTGGGTTCCAGGCCATTGCCAAAAGTACTGTAACCAAACATAACATATTAAGGGATTTAAATAGTCAAAGAATGGTTTAATTTAAGTCAAAAACCATTGTTAATTTCATGCAAGTAATCAGCCTAACAGTGTCACTGAGTTTGAAGATATATATTTAAAATTTAGTATGTGTTTCTACCCTATCTCAAGAATTTAGGAGTGCTGATTTTGTTGTTATATATTTACCTGAGGGTCATTAGACCCCAAAAAATTGGATAAAGAATCTTGACAGCAATGGAGTTGGAAGAAATCACTGGGAGAGCGCCTGTGTAGATGCCATGGTGAAATGGTCCATTAACATCTAAACATAGCGGCTTCCTAACCACCGTCGCTGAGTTCCCACCACAGGGATTTCCTATCGTGCCTGCAGGCAACAAAAATTGGTAACAGACCTCGTCTGAGCAAGAGAGGGAGAGGTTACATGAAGCTTTGCTTTCACACTGCTGTCTGAGGCATGAAGCTACACGCTGTATTGCTAGAACATACCAGCATCCTCCAGCAACCTGTTAGGGAATTAAAGACAAAATTGAACACCCAACGAAGTATGTTATTTATTGGCATTAATTTTCAGGTAAATTTTAGAAGAATGGACAAAAACTTACATGAGATGCAATAAAGTATGCAATGAGATTCAGGCCGAAACCCCACCAAATGGTGCCAAAGAGATAACCTGTAACCTTCTGCATTCTTCTCATTAAGCAAATGCAGTGGTAGACCTTAGGGAGGAACTGGAATAAGAACATAAGTAGAAGAATTGTCATGATCAACTGTATCTGGTCTTCTCTGATCAGTTTTGGAACCACTAACCAAAATACAGCCTGAGAAAATAAAAGAGAAGGAAGGCAAAGAATTTAGGGGAAAAAGTGATCATATTAACATGTCACTTTTATATTTTGCAACTTAATTAGTTGTAGAAAAATGAAAGAATTATTTAATTAGAAATTGGGGATATTAAATTATCCATTAATAATAATTAAATAAATTTGCATTTTCACATATATATTTCTAATATATATAGTCCCCCTCCCCCCTATTCTTTTCACAAAATACACTATTCTTTTAAAGAAGAAGACAATTAAGGGGAAATAAGATTGGTATCCAATGAAGGGAATATATATTCTGCAGCCGAGCCCTAAAGATGCAGTTATATAAGTCCATATGTACTTCTAAAACTACTTTGTGGGTTACGTACGCAAGGGGCATGTTCTCCGCTTAACAACAAATAATCTCTGCTTGTGATGACAGTACTTACGAGCTGTGCACACACTCACGACCAGACCACAGTACATGCTTTCTTATGCAATCCAACAACTATTCTTTCGTTCCGTCTCATAACATATAACGTTTCATGAAAAATAATTTTGAAAAAATTATAATTAATTCACTTAAATTATATCGGCATATATTAAAGGATGGACATGATATGCTTTACCAATTTTGCAAACCATAACAAAAAAAAAAAAGAGTGTATTATAGCTAGCAACAAAATTTAAAGTCAACATTTATTGCACATTTTCGACCTTGTCATCCTTTTTTTTTATTTTTACTGTTCGGGAGCGTTTTACCAACCCTCTTTTAGGCCGAAGACTCAACACCAGAAGGGCTGGAGAGACTGATGGGCCGAAACCCATGAAAGTGTTGGAGGTGTTCGGGTCGGCATTTGAGCCCTCCGGGACTATAGCTGAACCCATGCGTGATGCTCTGGCCTGGGTCTCTTTGAGTTCTTTGGGCCGAAGCCTGATTAGATTATAGGACCGCTTGGGCTCGCATACAAAGGCTCTCTCCTCTGCGTGCAAAGTCCGGACTTATTCAGATGATATAAGGCAACTCCAAAGGTGGTAATGAGATTGAACTCTACTGCACCTTTTAAGAGATTGTGTTGGACCCAAGTTATGGTAACTACCATACACTAGGAGTCCTAATCCGACTGGGAGAATGATTCTAAGGTGATGAGTACTATAAATATGAGGCCTAGGTTATCATTATGAGGTAATACCTATTTTAAGCACTAAATACTTATCCTCCATTGTTAAACCTTCTAACTACCAGACTTTCATTCTCACACCGGAAGTTATCTCTCGGCAAGACAAGCCGCCAAGCTTCGTGATCGATCGCCATCGCGGCAGTTCTAAAGCTGGATTCTCAGATTGACGCGCGCCAAATAAATCTTGCGTAACATCATGCCTAGAAGGATGGTCGCTTAAATAACAATCACAATCGAACACTTTTCGTGGAAGAAACTATGGCGAGTGTGGAGTATGCGCTCCGACCGTGAAAAGGCTAAAACACACCGCACCACCTCGTGAGAGGGTTTGCGAAAGATGACCGGCTCCGTAACCCAGATTTATCGATGGGGTTTACCGGTCCCCTCGACGCAGACTCTTCCACGAGAGCCAAAGATACTCGCAACCAAAGCCCACCGGTGGATGAAGCCAATTCATGAAAGCACCGGAGGCGCGGGAAAAGAGTCATAGCCAGGCTAGTCGAGATCAAAGAGAATTCATCCTGCAAAAAGATACAAAGAAACAAAGATGCCATAATGACCTTACGTCTGCAGCAGAAGAACTCGAATCGCAGATGGCCAACGCGCTTTCGGTGAGAAGAGGCGCCCCTAAAAGGCGCTTCGCCGCCATAGCCGATCCCGGCCACCCCAAAGGGAAGGGGTCAAAGGAGAGAAGTAGAGTATCAAGTCGCTCAAGGATCGCCGGGCCGGAGAAGAAGCCTTGGCCAACCAGGACGACGCCCACGCCCCCGGCCTGGCCCGGGCAAAGGAGGAAAGACGAGATTCTCGAACGTGAGAGGGATGCACCCCATTCGGCCCCTCACGGCGAGAATCCACCCCTCGCCAAGAGTCACTGAATTCGAGAAGCTATTGTTGGCTGGCGGTCTGACGGAAAGCGCCATCGACCTATATAGGTCACCTTCTCTCCGAATATTAATCGAGAGATAGCAGACCCCAAAAAGAAGATGCCCCATGGAGACTTATGACGGTCAGGGACCCTTACGACCATTCTGGCGATGGGTACGACAGTTAATGACGACACGGCCACTCCGATGATGCAAAATGCAAGTGCCACATGTTTGCTACTACCAAGAAGAAAAGTGCCCGGAATGGATGGGAACCTTGGCGACGGATCGATAAATTCATGGAAAGACCTTCGGAAAAATTTCACGCACGGTTTGGGAGTAATAAGAGACGGGAAAGATCACAAGATCCCCATGCAGTCGTGCAGAGATCAAATGAGAGCTTGGGGCGATGTTAAGAGATTTCGGAGGTCAGGATCGGTGGTGGAGTCAATTTCCCACAAGCTCGGGATTCTTCACAACGGGCTCGACATCTAAAATCAAGAAGTTCGATGAAGGACTCAGTGATCAATCCCCTACCGACCGACAGAGGCCTTCCATAGAAATCAAGATCACATAGCAATCGAGGAAGCGATGGGCAATTTTAAACCTCAATCCCACGAGAAGATCGAGATCGGGACAAACAGAGCTATCGTAAATCGACAATCGTGGGAGGCCTGATAGTTACAAGAAAAACTACAACTGGGGCGCGGAAGGCCACCTTCCCAAATAAAGGGGTCAACAAGGTGTACACCGCACTCAATACAGATCGGGCCAAGATATCGGAAGAGATGCGAAGCAAGCCCTTTTTCAACCATGTCAAACGATCCCGGCCGTGGAAGAGGGTCGCAACAAGTATCAGGCGTATCACCGTAGCCGGGGTCACACGACGTAAGATTGCACCCACTGAAAGACTTAATAGAGAAGAATGTCCGAAATGAGAAGTTGGTACAAGACGTAGTCGTCGAGAAGGGGCCTAAGCCCTGTGGGAGGATAACACCGAGCCCACCCGACAAACACACCGCAACCGAACCCACAAGCTCGAGGAGTTATCGATGTGATATCAAAGCGGTCTGTAGGGCGCGCGACCGCGTGAAAAGGAATGGACATCTCGGCCGTCATATCATCATCGTCGTCCTCGCCCGTAAAGGGCAAAGAGCATACTCAGTGCACGACCATCTCCTTCTCGCATTTACTTACTACCCTACGTATCAGATCGAACCGCACGCTTGCATTAGTAATAATGACTCAGCCCGCCAAAGGACACGAAGAGGATGATGATCGACAACGGGTCTTCTATTGATATACTCTACACACATGCATACCAACAATGATGAATCTGGGAGGAAAGAAGATAGAATTAGAGGAGAGGGTCTGCTATACTTCGGCCTCAAATATGACCCTTCATGCCTCACGCGACGCGCACAATCACGCTATCAAATAAGTTCTAGACGGCTTCAAAGCAGCATAAAAAATCATGGTAAAAATTTTCGTCAGACAAGTGATTCTTGCCATAACGCCATCTTCGAAGGCCCACCTTATCCAAGACCGCAAGCTTGTGAACATCTATACCCCACTTCAAAATCAAGTTTCCGACAATCGAATCTGGATAGGGAAGTAAATGGAGATCTCAACATCGCCTCAAGATGTTATCTAATACATTGATTTCCTCAGAGCTCAAGTTAAGTTGGTAAATGTAGATGATGACCATCGAGATCGAGCTGCTCACTAAGGCAAGATCGAACCCATGGCTCTACCAAAGAGTAAGAAACAGAGGATGTTGAGTCGATACCGCAATCCCGACAAATTAGT
The DNA here is from genome assembly GCA_020205605.1 of Panax ginseng. Classification (NCBI taxonomy): domain Eukaryota; kingdom Viridiplantae; phylum Streptophyta; class Magnoliopsida; order Apiales; family Araliaceae; genus Panax; species Panax ginseng. The sequence goes on from CM035129.1 coordinate 154,868,224, forward strand.
CAAGATCGGGCGGATTATCCGAACAAATGCGAATCTGCCCGGTGGAATTACTCCGTGTATGCCGATATCTTCGCCGAATCTAGTGACATGCCCTACAAATGAATCGATTGCAGATTACACAAACTTCATACCGACCCAAAAAGGAAGCCAGTGATACAGAAAAGAAGGATCTTTGCCCCTTGAAAGACGTAAGATCATAGACGAAAGAGGTTACCAAATTGTTAGAAAGGGGTTCATCTTTGAAATCGACTATCTCGAATGGTCAAGCTAACGTGGTATTGGTACGTATAAAATAGGAAGTGGAGGATGTGTATCGACTACACAGCACTAAACAAGGCCTCGCCTAAAAGACTTCTACCCTTACCCAACATGACCAAATTTAATCGATGCCACTTCGGTACCTGGAATGTCGAGTTTTATGGACGCTTTCTCGTGATATCACCAAATCTCGATGCACAAGGAGGATACCCTCAAGACTAGCTTCATCACCATCGGGCCATATATATGATATCGTAAGATGACCTTCTGACTACTAAACGCAGGAGCAACCTACCAACGAATGATGAACTTCGTGTTCCGCAAAGAATCGGGCGGCATGGAAGTGTATGTGGACGATATGATCGCAAGAGTATGTCACCGGATCATCTGGAGGACTTAAAGACCGCTCAAACGGTGAGGTAACACAAAACCGAGGCTAAACCCAACCAAATGCACCTTCTGACCGGGTTCGTGAAAATTCCTAGAATATCCGGTCAAGAACGGGGAATCGAGGCCAATCCGTAAAAAATCTCTCATGATCTTAGACATGAAATCTTCAAAGACATATAAAGATGTCCAACGGATGACGGTCAATTGCCGCCTCTTCTGAGATTCATGTCAAGGTCACCGAGATGTCTCACCTTCTTCGACACCCTCAAAGGCCCGAAAACGACAAGAATTTCCAATGGACTTCGTAATGTGAAGACGCTGCCCAGTGATATCAAAAGATACTTGGGTTCTGCACCATTATTAATGAAACCGATCCCCACGTAACCTTTATACTTATACTGGTCATGAGCCCAATGGCGTAGGGGCGACTAGTAAGTGGATGAGGGAGATAAGCAATTCCTCGTGTACTATGTCGCCCATGTTCTCCGAGACGCAGTAAACGAGGTACCCAAACTCGAAAAAATTTGCTTACGCCTCATAATTGCTAGCAGAAACTCAGCACTATTTCCGTGGTTTGCTGATAAAGGGTCTACACCGACCAACCTTTCAAGAAGATTTTGCACAAGCCCAAGTATCGTGCCATAGCCGCCGTCAATGGAATCGACACAATTTGTTATAAAATATCGCCTCAACCTGCAATCAAAGCGGCGTATATCGGCGACTTCGTGGTCGAGTACTCTTTCACCGAACCGTAGGCTAATATAAGAGTGAGTCACACACAACCAATCCGCACCTCATGGACTATATACGTGACGGATCGTCAACTATGGATGTCAAGTGAGCAGGGTCATCCTAACTAGCCCAAGGGTTCAAGGTGCAACAAGCTATTTCGGTTTGGGGTTCAAGGCCACAAATAACGGCAGTAGTACGAGGCCATCTTAAATAGGATACGACCGTCTGGAAGCTTCAGAGGTCCAGCCGGCCGATCATCTACAAGATGATTCACAAATGGTGGTCAAGCAGCTTATCTAAGCGAATACGGGCCCGGGGCAAGGATGACCAAATATTTGGTCGAGCTAAAGGATAAGCTTATGTACTTCACTTCATACAATTGTTGTGGGTGGACCGGCCGTAGAATACGCAGAAGCAGATGCCTCGCAAGGTCGGCAACAATCAAGCAAGTTCTTTCAATGGATCAAAGTACTTGGAAATTTCGAAAACCGAAAGTGTCCCAAAAGCGTAAATCTTCGCTTTGACCGACTCAACCACCGCTCACACCTTATATCTCCTATCTGGCCGATGGGACCTCTCTTCTGACCAATCCTAGCTGCATAAGTCAAACAATCAAGTTCTAACTTCACCCTCATAGATGGAGATCTATACCGGCGGCCTTTTTAGCTTTCTCCATCGCTTCAAATGCTCAATTCTTCAGAGGGCGTATTACACGCCGAGAGATGCACGGGGCATCCGTGGGGATCACACGGGAGCAAAAGTCACCGGGCGATAAGATTTTGAGGCGGTGGGTACCATCGCCAACTATCTACATCAAGCAAAAGAATACGCTAAGAGGTGTCCTAAGTGCCACCGAATAAAGAATATCCCGCACCAAATTTCGAGTAACTATATTCCGCCTTGTCCCCGATCCTTTCACGTGTGGGGAATCGACATTCGGGGCCTCTCGCCAAAGGCTAAGGGACAAGTTAGCTTTGTGATCGTGGCTATTGATTATACGACGGCGTGGGTCGAGGCCAAACCAATCGCAAAAGATCACCGAACACGAGTGTTTGAAGTTTTTAAAGAAGGGGTAGTCTACCGGCTTGGTATCCCGATGGCAAAGGGTCTCTTACAATGGCGCATATACCAGGGATCTAAGTTTGAAGGCTTTTTGAAAGAATTGGGATCCAAAGATCGCAAGACTTCTGCTGCCCATCCTCACCAAACGCGCCAAGTGAAAGTGACCAATCGAACCCTACTCAATGGGATTAAATGCAGATTAGATGCATTAAAGGGTGATGGCCCAAGAATCATATCTGCTTTTGTGGGCGACGAATCCCCAAGGACTACAACCAGAGACTCCCATTCAGTCAGTATACGGACCGATGCACTCATTCCTCGCTGAGATCGGATTCCAACTCTCCGAGTCACCAATACAAAGAGCTATATAATGACGACGAGGGTTCGAGAGCAAATTTAGATTTGTTAGACGGTTCGGATTCCGCCATGATGAGGTTGGCATGATCTATCGCCAACGAACTACCGACACTATAATCGGGCGGTGAAGACAAGGAGGTTTGCAGTAGAGATCCGTCCTCCGGAGTCTCGAGGCATCAACCCCCAAAACACCGGCAAGTTAATGCCTAACCGGAGGGGCCTTATGAGGTGATAGAGTGTCAAGTCTTAACCTCACCGGCCGAGCAAGCAATGGATTCGCTTCGGAGGTAAAGAATACATGGCATCGCCGGAAGACTTAGAAAATTTTACCAAGAATTGTTATGTCGCTCCTATTTTTATCCATGTAATCGCTTTCAATTCAAATGATATAAATGAAAGTTCTCATTCTCGCCAATGTTTAACTTCATCTATTTCACATTACTTGAACAGACATGCTTCGCACTATCCGATCAAGAGCTTTAAAAACTCCATGATCGAGATAAGTCCCGAGCATAATCGATCAAGAGATTAATAAATGCTTAAAGTATGATTTCGAAAGCACTATCCGATCAAGAGGTTCTAAAGCATACACCACCGACGAGATAAGTCTCGTATATAACTCATCAACCTCTACAATCGATAAACCCTACACGATTTATCCGACTAGGTTCGTTCAAGGGCATAATCGATCGAGATCACCATAAGTGAAACCGATAATAAACATTCATGGGCAAAGAGTATATCTTATTTATACTTAGAAAATTTCTACTTTACAAACCCCTCGGCCGCTACGATTCTTGCCATGTACAAAAAAAAAAAAAGAAGAAAGAAAATTTTTCTTTATTACAAAATCCTACATATTTACTTCTAAGCAGAGGGTCATCTTCAAAGATCGACTCGCCATCCAAGAGTCAAGGATGGAGACATCGAGCCCAAGAGAGCCCATCAACTTTTCCTTAGCCTTTTCCCCGACGCGGCCTCATACCCTTCACCAAACTGGGCTATGACCTTATCGCTCAAGGCTTCCGATTCCTCATACTTTCTATGGCTTGTCATTGACCGGCTTCACTACCTTCTCTGAAAAGGCATCGACAAGAAGAAGCCAAGTTGTTGTTCTCCCCGATCAAATACATCATCTTGTCATACGATCTCGAGAACTCGAGTGTGATATCGCTAATAGCGCTTCTCCGATCCTCGACATCTTGGAGCAAACGATCCTCTCTCGCTGTAAGAGCGCCCGCTTGCCCCCCAGCTTTTGACCGACCTCCGCCGGACGCCAAGGCCGGTCTCAAGATGAGAATCTGCTCTTCTTCAGTCCGCTTACAGACCTCAGATTTCACCTCCAAAGAACTCCACCTCCGCCCCAAGTCAATTTCTTTCTTTGTGGATCTAAGTAGGGAGGATGGTTTTGCAAGAGAAAGGCAGCGTTGGCCAAAAGAAACACATACATCAAGATAAGAAGGAAAGATCAAAGTTAAGAGAAGCAATCGATTGACAAAGGGGATTACCTGGTCTCGAGCTCGAACATAGGCTACCACCAAGAACTCGGTTTTGAGAATACCTTTAAACCGGCCATCGCCACCGCGCTTTGAAGTGATCAAGAGGGTAAAGGGAAGACCTCCGACGGCTCTTGGGCCAACAGTGGTTCATGATCCCCGAGTAAGAACTAGGACTAAGAAGGAGCCAAGTGAATCTGGCCCGTGCCGGGGACCACCATCTCACCGCTTACCGATCGGAACCTTCCGACAACCGAGGTCTCTTTGATGGAGGTTCCTAAGAACCTCTTCTGTCTTCCGAGTCCTCTATCGCCTCTATTGACGGAAGGGCGGCGGAAGAGTTTCGGCTTTAAGAATAAGGCGCGAAATGACTTTGGTAGCGCTTTAATGATCGGGTTTCGAGGGCTTTTAGACTTTTTAGAAAGCCGCTTTCTCCGCTACGGGCCATCTTCAAACCACTTTTGTGTGTTCGGGGGTCGCCTCGAGTGGACCCCAAATGACAGTCACGACGGGACTATCCTCCTCAGAACATCGCTTGGCCACCGGGGTCTGATGAACCTGTGGGTGACGGCAAGGTGGATGATATGCCAACAACGCCTCTAAGCTTGAAAATAGTCAACGCACAAAGAATAAATGGGTTAAGGCATGGAAAGCTTCGTAAAATAGAGGAGAAATAATGAAAATGTAAAGATACTCACGCCATGTTTGTAAACCAAATTTTCGTTCATCGAAGCCCCAAATTCCATCGGGTCCTTTGCCATCGCTTGTAAACGCTTTTGAAGGCATCGGTTCCTACTTCTTCAGAACTTCGAATCTTAGCCACCGGTCACCGCCAGATGGGCCTGTGGGGGAAGGAGTTGAGGTCTGCCCCCGGCAAAAGAACCACCGCTCATGCCACCCTCGTTGTTGAAGGGTCTTGACGGACGGATTGCATGGCTGGGGCGTTTGTTGAGTCACCAAGACCGGTTCTTTCGAATCACCACGGTGAAATGTGGCAAAGAATAGATCGAGCCCGGATCGAGGCCCACCTCCGACAGCATTTGGCCATGAAAGAGACTAAGTGGATGTACGCTGTTTCGCATTTGAACAAGAACTGACTCCCACAATGCTCAAGAAAGAGGAAATAAAATCGTGAAGGGGAACCGAACCCCGTGACTTTTAAACGCATAAAGGACGACCACCCACTCGCCTCAAGACGCCGTAACATCTTCTCATCGCCTAGCAACCAAGTCGGTATTCTTCAGGATCTCAAAAAGGGTACTGATGTCGAAAATTTGTGAGGGGTGATGGTGGAAGGAGTATGAAGGTGAGAAACCTCCTCCGAGGAACCAGATGATTTCAATCCTAGCCTGCTGGCTCACCTGACTAGGCAAGATAGAAGGAGTTGTCGCCAGGGGGCATTCTCAAAGACGACCTTCAGAGGTCGCCATGCATGACTACGGAGGTAGTGGTGGTAGGCTCAAAGGGCCTAATAAGACTCGACTCGGCCATTTAGAAAGAATGTGATGCAAATAAGAAGTTATGGAAGGAGTTACAAAAATAAGACTCAAAGTGACAAAGACAGAGGAGGAAAATGGTGCAGATTGGTAAGAGATAAGTCACACGGAATCGCCACGAGAATTTGAAAGCAAAGAGTCAAGAAAAGTGATAATGAGGGAGGAAGGGAGTTTTATAAGGAGAATCGACACTTTTAACCCCAAGACGGCTATTAAATACCGGAGGTGGGCCCAGCGTGAAAAGGCACGCAACGCTTCAAATACCTGTAAGTGATCAGACGGCCCACGCATAGCTTCATCATTAGTCGCTGCTCAAGTCTCGACGCCAAGTCTCCAATCATAAATATGTTATGATTGAGACCTGGGGCAATGTTCGGAGCGCTTTTACCAACCCTCCTTTGGGTCAAGACTCAACACCGTATGGGCTTGAGAGACCGATGGGCCAAGCCCACGAAGTGTCGGAGGTGTTCTGCCCAGATTCGAATTCTCCGGACCATAAATTAACCCTTGGCCCGTGATGTTCGGCCTGGGTTTTTGAGTTCTTTGGGTCAAGCCTCAGACAGATTATAGGACCGCTTGGGCCTCACACAAGGCTCTCCTCAAGGCAGAGTCCCGGCACCTATTCAGATGATATAAGGCAACTCCAAAGGTGGTAATGAGATTGACTCTACTCAGACCTTTTAAGGAGATTGTGTTGACCCAAGTTATGGTAACTACCATACACTGTAAGTCCTAATCCGACCGGGAGAAGGATTCTAAGGTGGTGAGTACTATAAATATGAGGCATAGGTTATCATTATGAGGTAATACCTATTTTAAGTACTAAATACTTATCCTCCATCATTAAACCTCAGAATTACCAGATTTTTTCTCACACCGAGCTATCCTCCTACGCAAGACAAGTCGCCAAGCTTCGCGTGATCTCACATCGCTATGTGCTCTAAATACGCGAATTCGCGACGGACGCTACCAAAAAAACTCGCTAACATTTACCATATTGATATACGTATAGCATAGCTGGTAGGGCTAATAAGGATGTATTTTAGTTGTTTTTTTTGTGTGTGGAAAAATATAGCACTTTTGACGTTTCAATAACAAGAAGAACCAATATTAACTCAAGTCCTAACCTGTGGAACTGGGAGTATGACGAACGCATCGAACCAGAAGCCCTTGAGAGAACGCGCGTAATGCGCGGAGATCGCACGAGCGTCCCACACGAGTTTTCCACACCCGACCACCAAAGATTCCCTTGACACGTACGCCAACCGAAACTGCAGCCACAAATGGAACAGGTGCACTGCGTCCAGGAACGTGCGAAGAACCGTCACGATTGCCGCCAAGCCCCCGTCCATGTACAAGCACGGCGAGCCACCACGGCCGATAGACAGAGCGTAGAAAAATAGAGGATCAACGGCCAAGGCCATGCCACGTGCCAGTAAGAACACCCGGTTCCACTTCTGCACCCGCTTGCTCCGCGGGTCAAGCACACGGCCGAACGGTCCTGAATCCCGCCGGTACCCACCGGAGCGGTCTTTAGGGGTGGTGATAGCTTGATGGACGGACCGGGCTTGAATGGGGACTAGTGAAGAACCGGCAGAGGCCTCCCACCCGGCTGGTGAGCTTGGTCGCAGCTGGTGGAGTGAAAACCGGGAGGCCTACCTGAGTACAGGCATAACACTCGACGGAGTTGGATATTGATTACAATCGTCATCGACGCTATCGATGTTGCCGGATTGAGTAGTCCGGCACCGGAATAATCCAATCCACCTGGGGAATAAAAATTGGTGTCAAAAAGATTGATGAATTAATGAATATATAGTATATCAATTGAGCAAATGAATCATATATAAAATTAACTAAAAAGAGATCGGTGAGAGCTATATATATATATATATATATATATATATATATATATATATATATATATATATAGTAAGTTATAAAATAATGGTTCTGAAAGAAAGAAATAAAGAAAGGCGGAGGTCATGATCAGGGTGACCTTGAATGAAGTAAAGGGTGGAGTTCTGGAATGGAGATGGGCATGATTGGAAGAGAGTAACCATGGGATAGAATTCTGATTCTGATTCTGAAGGCCAAGGGTATATTATAAATATGAGGAAGAAAGAATGAGGAAGGAAAGTTGGTTTTGGAAGACAGATTGTTGGGATAGAGAAGCTAGGGAATTTAAATCAGTGAGGTACTTAACTATTAATATTATTTTTAATCTTATTTTTTAGATGAGATTGTCGTATAAGTGATTTAAAAATATTATGAAAATAATAAATTGAGTATTGATATATTGCGATTTCATATAAATTTAATATTTGATCCGAATTACTCCATGTTAACTATATATAATATCCTCTTGTTATTGTGTCTGTTCCACAAAAAAATAATACAAATGTTAAATATCTTATGACCATACATTTATTTTTGTTTATTTTAATTTTATTAAGTAGTTAGTTAAATACTTCATATGTTTTACAAAAATACTTTATTTTAAAAAAAATTTAAGTTAATTTTAAAATTGACAGATTCACAAGCTTTAAAAATAACAAATCATATATAGTACTTTTATTTAATTTTGTGAATTGGCAGCTGTAATAATTAAATTAAATGTATTTTTATTAATTTACAAATTAATTTTAAAAAATAAAAATAAAACCCTTTTTAAAAATGAATTATAGTAGTTAAATGTATGTACAGTCTGCACAGACTGTACAAATATGTTTTGTTATATGTATCCAAATCATACCCAAAGCACTGTATTATGAAAAAATTCAAGTTCCATAATTTATTTATTTTTTTAGTTGTTTTAAAAAAAAAAAAAAAAAAAGGTTCGTGATTTTTTAAGAAAATATACGGAGTACGGATAGATCCTGACTATATATATATATATAGCATGTTTCAGTTTTATTATATGGATATATGTATGCATTTCCAAATTAAACTTGGGTCGTAGTAATTTATATTTTCATGAATTACTTATCTATCCTTTCAAGTTGTCATTTTGGTTCATTTATGTTCCTTAAAGTGATTTTTATTCAAATTTTAAGTCGTGTGGGATATATGTGTTTTTGAATGAGGCTTTACTTGTATTTTAACATTAAAATATAGAAAATTGATATTTTCATATGAGCTTTTTTTACATTAAGGCCATGACTCACTCACTATTCATGTAAGATAAATCATCTAAAAATATTAATTTTTATATAAAATATCATCATAAAATATATCCAGAAGACACATAAAATTCACTTGACTCCAAATTCACATGAGTTTAAAAAATATATATTTAAATGACAAAAGACACAATCTCATTAATAAGTTAATTCTCGACTTAATAGGCTTACTTTCAACCAAATATTACGTAAGAATTAATGTTTCTTTCTCGTAATAATCTTGAGTTATGATCATGATTTAATATATATTTTTATATAGATTTAGTTTATTTGGCATAGTGATTTTGAGTTATGTTCATGAGTTATGAGATATTGCATAAGAATTAATGTTTATGTAGTCTAGTTAAGGCTCAGTATAAGTTTTGTAAATCATATTGTATATAATTATGTAACATTAGTTTATATTTGTAATTGTTGATGAGTTAGTAGATCATTTGTCATTATTAGCTTATATATGCATTTGTTAGCTTAGTTATGTTGATGATGAGATAATATAGTCTTTTAGTGCTATGTTGAATGTGAAATATATTATTGTCTATCCGTGTTGGGATAAAGCAAAGTTACAGTACAAACAATGGGTAAACTTGAAATTGTAATTTTAAAAATGAATATTTTTGACTTTTAATAAGCTATTTTCAACCGATATATATTTCACTCCAGATTAATATTTACATAATTTGCCAAAAATAATATTTTTTGTCGTAAATAACTTATTTTTGAGAGAATTTCCGCTTTCAGATTATCGCTTAAGCAGACTTTTTCAATTTATATTTTTCGTTTAAAGTAGCTTATTTCCGAGGGAACTTCCGCTTAAAATAACCCCAAAGTATATTCGACAAATTAATTACGTTGTAAATATTCCGTCATTAATAACTTATTTTCATTTAAATTCAATGAGATATAATTCAATTAAAATATGTGTTTTTCACCTAAATTTTTGACGGATGTTATTTTCGATTTGTCTATATACGATCGATCGATTTTTCGATGTAATATTTCCTAGAAAATAAGCTAATTTCGCTTAATAGGCTTATTTCCAATCTAAATATCATGTAAAGAATTAATGTTTTTTCTTGTAGTGATTTTTAGTTATGATCATGATTTAATATATTTCTTTTATATATATTTAGTATTTATTAGAATCGTATAAAGTAAACATTGTACAAATAAGTTTACTCTTTTTTTTGTAGATAAATTGATCATTACTTTTACATATTTACTAAATATTATATATAATATATAATAATAATTAATATATTTAATTATTTATTATTTATTACATATTAATGACGCTATCGAGTCAATAATTGCTCAATTAATCGATTGGATCAATGACCCATCCATCCGATAGTTTTTTCGATTTGATGACCGGCCTCAGTTTGAAAACATCTGGCCTATACTATATATATAATATTATTTCTTTAGGGACTAAAATATCAAAATGTAATTAATTAAAATTATTGTATTCATAGCTAAAATTATTGTATTTTATCCAGATAAGTATTTTAGATAAAATACAGTCATTTAAAGATATAAAAATTTTGAATTACTTTTTGAGTTAATTTAATCCCTACAAATATCTCAAAATAGAATGTTTTTCTATAAAAGATAAATAACTGTAGGAAAAAAAAATCAATAATAGTTATAACCCACCCGTGATATTTCCCTAGTCAAAGAAGTGCTCATGACATTATTGGACATGCACGTTATATATATGATCTACATGTAGCCTGGAGCCACCAAAATAATTGGCCGGTCGGGCCACAAATTTCCTTTGTCTGCCTTACATGATCAATGATATTATTTTAACATAGAAAAATATTATTTTAATATACAAAAATATTGTTTTTCAAAACTGAACACTCAGAAATCAGATTATATAATTATTCTGCCAATTGATTTACCATACTTGGTATTGCTTGAAATTTACAAAAAAAAATAATTAAAAAAAACGGTTTAAAATGGTCAAAATTTATTAAGATTTTCATAATAATCAAGTAGGTGCATTACATTTTAACATGAAAATTTATATTTCTATATGATTTTTTAATATTTTCATTATTTAAAAGTCATCGCTATATATATAAATAGATAAGAATAAGAAAACCGTCGCTATAATGATTTATTTTTATATGATAATATCAGTTTCTTCCTTTTTAACATTATTTTTGATACTAAATTAGATAATGAGACATGCATTTAAATTGAGATGCTTTTTAATGTGCTTTTTATCAGTAATTTCAAACTTGAATTATTGAACTCCCAATAATTAAGTTATTATCTTAACAAATTAGGAATATAGGATGAGACAAAATGACAATATATGCTGCTATCATTCTGGACTCTGTCTGGGTGTAATACATCTGTCAGACTGTCAAGTGGAAGTAACCGAAAAGGATCCCGTTTTGGTGAAGCACTGTAGTCAATTCTTATAGTTTTTATTGTATTCATTAAAAAATATTGTATTAATTAATATAGTAAAAAGTTATAAAAAATTTCAACGTAATATTTTTTATAACCAATTAATGTAATACATAAAAAGATATAGAATTGACGCGATGAAGGCCCTAGGCATACTTATATGTCATATATTTCTTAAATTTTAAATTCAAAATTAAATATTCAAGTGTAGAGACGAGTTATAACTTGTTTGGTAAAATTTTATTTATCTTTTATCGCCTCTTAATTCCAGTAGCATTTAATATATAAATCTAAATCATTATGAGCCCCACTTAATGAAGATTTTAAATTTATGGAACTTTTATAAATATTGTACACCTTCCTCCCAAGTTTAATTTTTGAAAACTAAATTTGAAATATTTTTAATTAAATTTAAAAGTTATTCAGATATTTTATACTTTTTAGTTGCCAAACAAAATTTTAAGTTCGAATATTATTTCATTTAAATTAAATGACCTAATTTATTAAGATATACTAATTATTTAAATTTATCAAACACCACTTAATTATAATTTATTTCTTATTTAATAAACAACTGCATGGAATTTGGAGACAATCTGACTGTCCTATACATCTCGAAGTTCAATCAGACTTTCAAAAAAAAATATCATAAAATTGGGCTACTGTTCACTTGTTGAGCACCATGGAGCATCTCAATTAAATAAACCTGCAAAGTATAAAATTTATACACCTTTTATTTTCTAAACTTCCAAATAGCACCCTCATGTATAGAATTTTTTTTTCAAACATCCCTAGGGGTGTGGCCTGACCCCAACTGCCCCCGGTGTGGGTCCGCCCTGTTCTCAAAACATATATATGTAAATATTCAAGAATATTAAATATAAAAAATAAACGTTCCAAAAAAATATAAGAGCCGAAAAAGTACGTAGAAGTACTAATTACACTTATATTTAATTTTCATATTTATTTAAAGTTTTTAATAAATTAAAGTCGATTTTTGAAAAGTGCTAATTTCACAAGTAAAATTGATATGTCTACAACCTTTTTTTTTATAAGCGAGTGAAATAAAATTAATTAATTAATTTATTTAATCGAAGATTAATTTGTACTAGCTTATTTATTATATATGTGTTTGAAAAGTGAACACGTAAATCATTGCATTGCATTTCAGTTTATAATGGAAAGGAATATTGAGTCAGTCGGAATATTGAGTCGGTCAAGAGCCAAAAAAATCTAGGTAAGTTGAGCCACTTGACATTCCCCGGCCATGGCCATACATGATGAGTAGGAGTAGGACCTTCTTGCATGGCTTGAGAGGAAATTTAATTAATATTGAAAATTTGGAATCCATATGTTCTTCCCCACACGATTGAATTGATTAAAGTTGTGTGGTTTCTTTCTTTTTTGTCCTAATTATTTCTCGACAAAAGAGAGTCAGTGATTCTCCTCCGAATACTACTTTGAAAATGATTTTTCATTTGAATGGAAATATATATATATTACGCATATCAAAATAAATATAATAACAATTTAACTCTGTGTAATTGGTTAAAACGTACAGTTCATTTAACGTCTTTTTTGTTCATCTTATGAATACGAACGACGTTTGTTTACCACGATATTTCTTTATTCGTACTTTGATAAATTTACCACTTATTAATTTAATTCATCGGGCTTTTATAATTAAGTCATGACTCACGGCCTAACACCGTGTTAACTTTATTTAATCCTCGTAAGACCGGCCTGCTCATTGGATTAAGACATCGATCATTTAATATCTATCACTTTGACTCAGAATGATGATATAAGATGACAATGACCGAGATATCCGCCACGATTAATGTGGATGGGATTATAAATTTACGACGGTAAAATAAACAAAAGCAAGCGGATAAGCTCCATACAATGCAGAAACCCATCGATCGTGGGATATGTCGATAAGAAGGGTGGCACAAGAATCCAAAGTGCTAAAATATTATATCCTAAATGAGTAGTTTTCACAAGGAGGTACGCTTTTGATATATACACATATACACAACTAAGAAATCTAATCTCTCTCATTACACTAGATTTTATCATCCTCGAAGCTAACCTCATGAATGTATATACTTACTCTCACGCCTCGAAATATCCTCTCTACCATCCTACCACCAAGCTCAGGTGTTTGTTGTCGTTTATCGCTAAGGCGATCGTGACGCCTTTCGTGATTGGGACGCGAGAAAGATCCTGCAAGTAATAATATATATATATATTATTTTTAATTAATAAATAATTATTATTTGTAAATACTAAAATAATTCTAATTTTAAAATATTATTTATTTTAAAATATTATTTTTTTAAAAAATAATTATTTGATTTTAAAATTATATTATATTAAAATATTAAAATAAATATTGTTTAATAAAATATATATTATTTTAAAATTTTAAAATAATAATTTTTTATTTTTTCAAAATGAATTGACAAAATTGAGTCGGGTCAAACTCGATCGAGTTGGGTAAATATTTAGTCAAAATGAGTTGAGTTTGGGTCGATCGATAAAAGAAATAAAAATACTAAAAAATATTACTTTAAGAACTTAATTGTTGATAAATAAATTTTAAGGATAATTTTAAAAATAAATAATAATTGAAAAGTACAGAAGTGTTATTCATCGGCTTAAAATAGAGGGAGTTATGTGAAGTCCTAAAAGGACACGAAACCGTTATCAATTAATTTATTTATATGATATCTAGATGGGAATGATTATCATATTTGATGAAGGAGAAATGGGGTACGGAACATGGGTGTACGATTAAAGAAAATGACCCGAGTCGAGTGTACCCTTCTTTTCAAACACCAGAACACTTAAAATTAAAAGTTAAAGACCTAGTATATAAATAAAATTCTAGTTTTCTTTCTCAATAATTATTGAATCAAACCAATACTAGCTGTTCTTTTGGCATTTATTTGTAAATAAAGAAGGCAAACATCCCACATGAAAGTATGAATATTTAATTTGTTATATATATATATATATATATATATATATATATATATATATATATATAGTTCGGATCTTAAGCTCACCCCTTATTCAACTCATCCGAGCTCACCTTTTTTAGCTTATCGACACTACGATTTGCTCACCATACATACAACTGTCAAGTTATACTTTAAAATTTTGTATATACTCTTGTCCTTTTGGACCTCAAAATTTGTAAATATGTTTGTTTGTTTATTTATTTAAGTTATAAATGAAATGAAAATGCAATTTCACACCCAAGAAATTAAAAATATTTAAATGGAAAAAGTGAATTTTATCATTAACATTGTTAACGCCAGATCTTTCTCCACGCCCCAATCACGAAAAGACGCCCCGATCCTCGCACAAAGAAACACGACAAACACCACAAGTTTCGACGCGGACCACGGGGATAAATTTCAAAGCGAGAGTAGTAAGTGATGTCTGCTTCACAAGGTTAACTCAAGAGGATGATAAAATCTAGTGTAATGAGAGAGATTAGATTTCTTAGTCAGGTGTATGTGTATATATCAAAAGCGCACTCTCCTCAGGAAGACTTACTCGCCAGATATAATATCTTCGCCGATTATCGTACACCACCCACTACTATCCGACATATCCCCGATCCGATGGGTTCTACCGATCGCACGGAGCTTATCCACCGCTTTTGCCATCAAGTTACACCGCTTTACACGGCTATAATCCCATCCACATTAATGCATGGCAGATATCTCTTTAAACTCATCATACTATATCATCATTACAAGTCAAAGTGATAGATATTAAATGATCCAATGTGCTAATCCAACGAACCTAATCTTGGCCTTACAGATTAAATAAAGTTAACACAAATGATTAGCTCAACGAGCCCCATGGCTTAATTATAAAAGCCCAATGGATTAAATTAATAAGTGAGCCCAATTTACCCTACTAATAGAGAAATATCACGACCCAACATTACCCCCAGTTTTTTGTCAATGTAATGGTTAATGGAAAACTACAAATGGTCCATGATATTAGAATTTAATGAAAGCCCAAAACAGAAATAATTGAGACATACCCACTTTGGTGCATAAATGGGACGGGAATGGCTAGATGCCCAGAGTAATAGCCCAATCAATAAATGATCAAATTTGAACAGATGAACCAATAATCGTAAATTCAACCGCGAGGCCCAATCGATAAGATATCCAAAGGTCGACCTAAACACGCCCCATTCAATTCTCATCATTATCGACATTTAATGCGCCTACCAGAACCCGTGGTAACCACAAGATAAAAGGTAAACTTCACCAATTCGACTTGCTTTACCTCGCTAATTTGAATCTTGTAGACCTTCTTCTCCTTCCCGTAACTTCTCTCTCTAGCTTACTTAATCTCAACAATGGTGAATCCTAGCCGCATTTCTCCGCCCCCAATCCACACCCTAACCCGTAGGGTTCGAAAGTTCAAACCCTACATCTCCCGCCGATTTCTTCAAGGTCAGGGAACAATTTCCTCATGCCAACATCAGATCTACCGTCACGTAATCCGAGATACGCAGCACCCTGGATTCGCTTATCGATTCCTGGATAACTATGCTATAGGGCTCTCGCTCCCGAGAGAGTCGAATGTACCAAATGACCAGATGGCCGGGTCGCCATGCCCGCTACCTTTCCGAAAAAGGGATTCGCCTACCCCGCACACGCCTTCAAGTTGTTACCTCCTAGGTTTATAGAGTGGGTTTCGCCACCAAAGGCCCAACTCCTACATCCACATACCGGCATTCATTGCCTTTTGCCACGAGCTAGGGATTACTCCCTGCTGACATTTTCTTCACCCTCTTCTCAAATTTCAGATCCCGAGAACGAGGGTTTAAGATGTCGAGCAAACAATCTCCTCGCCTCAACTCCAAATTCGAGAAGAGGTCCTCGATGAGACCCCTTCGAGCAACAAGGGTTGGCACGGTAAGTGGTTCTTCGTCACAGACCGTAGATCTCTTCTTCCGTAATGGACCATCCTAGACCGGATCTCACCGACTTCGAGACATTCCCAAGAAAGCGCAAAGGAGATGGGAGACTTTCAAGAAGATTCCTCCAAAAGAATGGAGTTTCACACTTCGATCAAACAAGCCCGGCCAGATGATCACAAATGTAAGTTTCAAACAACTCAGAATATAGTTTTTTGAGGTATTTAAGGGCACGGATTTTAATATATGGTTATTTGCAGTTGTCTCCGATCAAACCAACTTCTTTCGAAGTGAAAGAATTGGGAGACTTTCTAGCAGGAAGACTACGGAGGCGAAGTGAAGAGCTTCCTACCAAGAGTCTTCCCAACCGACCCCCCCCGCCCGATCCACCAACCATTTCCTTCGTAATGATGAACCTAAAGTCGATAAGCCTCTCATTCCCAAGAAACCCTCGCACTCGCCAAGGAAGAAAAACTGCTAAAAAGCCGTAACTATCCATCGCGATATAGATCCCGAAAGTGACGGTGAGATCCTTCCCAAGCAATCCCACAATCAACCCTCCAATCGACCTCATATCGCACCTTCCGAATCAAATTTCCGCTAAGAGGAGTCTACTTGACATACCTCTACACGATCGGGCGAAAGTCCTTCGTGCTAAAAAATTAAGATCAAAGATAATCCCACTCACCGTCGAAGAACTTCGCGCCCCTCCAACTTCAACACCCAATCCCCCAATAGTGCCAACCGAAACCCAAACACCTGATGCTGGGCTTGTTGAATCTGTCCCCCTCTTATCCCGAAAACGAAAACAACCTTCAGACAGCCAGCCGGGTGCAACCTCGGCTCCTTCTTCGACCCCCGAGCCTACTCCTGCCCGATCTCCTTCTCTAGAAATCCAGACACGCGATCCTCACGGCTCATAATCAATCTATGCCTCTCCTCCAAGACAAACGACCACCGAATTTCAAAGATGATGCTATGGCCTCTCCAACCACGTGGCCCTCGATTTAATGCCAACTTCCTTTTTCAACTCGCTCGAGGCCTTCGCTCAGGAGACCGATGACCATCGATTTGGGAACAAATCGAATGGGATTTGCTTAACGGCGGCATAAGTTACTTCAAGGAAGGTAAAGGATGCTCTCCTTATTTCCGTATTTATCTTCATACTTATACATCCGAAACCGATCAAACAATACCGGCTACGAAGAAGCGAATGTCAGATTCAAGGCTCAAGGCCCGAGATCCCTCGAGGTCAATCCGCAAGAGGCGCCGAGAAAGGAGAACGCCATCCTCAAGTCTCGCTTGCTCGAAAGGACCTAACGCGAAGGCATCCTTCATACAAACGAAGGACTTCGTAAAGAGTCAGCCCAAGACAAGTGGAGATGTGAAGACCTCCAAGGAAGAATCAAGTCGAGTAAAGCACACCACGAGAGATCGCCAAGATGAATGTCGACTGGTTCGCAGGAGTTGAAATAAGGATGGATAAGATCAAGGAGCTAAAGGCTAATTTTAAGCTCCTAACCAAGACGATTCTGTTTGGAGTGGAAGAACTCGCCGATGAATATACTACAGAAGTTCAAGAAGAAACCGAGAACTCAAGGTTTTTCGACCTCGGGCCTCCTTTAACCGATGCCCTTCAGAAACAAATCTGTGAAAAGTATCTAACTCTGATGAAATCAATGGAGAGATCATTAAGATACATACCGAAAGCTACGAGCTCTCACCAAGTCGTGGCAAAGAGAAGTTTCGATCAAAGCCAACATAGATCCATCCTTACTCGACTCTTCAGATGACGAGGTGTCACCAAGCGACGCCTTTTTGTTTTTCCTCGGTTTTATTTAAAAATACTTGTAAATTTTTTTGTTATTTTCCAATATTGTGTGAGGTTAGATATTAATGAAAAGTGATCTTCCCTTACGACTTCAAAGGCATTTTTACTTCCCCGTCAATACTTCAATATTAATTTATCTCGAAAATGTACAAAACCCCTTCAAGGATTCAATTCAAATTGTTAATTAACAATTAAGATGCCATATAATGTATAAGTGTGAGGTTAAAGAATGAGGCATTCTAACTCAACACTTAGAAAAAATTTAGGTAATAAAGTAAAGAGATACTTATTCGCCATCAAGTGTAAGATGATCCGCTTCATCGAGAGTTTGTTTACCCCGAAAGGCCTAATGTAACCAAAAGGTGACAATCATCTACCACGGCGGGCCCCGACGAAGTCTAAGTGGCGCATAATCGCTTACCCCCGTAGGCTTCGACAATGCCTTTAGCATGGCGATAATTGCCTACCCCGGCGGCCTCGACAATGCCTTAGGGATGACACTCATACCACGAAAGGCCCGACAAGGTTCAAGGATGACACTTGCCTACCATGAAGGGCGGCCCGACAAGGTCTAAGTTGATTTACAATTGCCTACCACGGGCGGCCCGACAATGCCTTAAATGACCACCGCCAAGAGGTTACCATCGAATGGTTAATGAGTCCTCCCGACCTCCTAACACCAATGACGCTTGCCTACCATGGCGGGCCCGACAAACTCATAAGGACCACTCACCAAGAGGGTCGCCATCGAATGGTCACGAGTCCTCCCGAACCTCCTAACACCGAGGTGGCATTTGTCATTGCACTGCACGACTATGGATGAGCCATGTAAGTCCCTCGTGAATGTTTTAAACTTCGATCCCACGAGTCAAGGCTCGCTAACCTCGATCCCTAGGCAATGGACCCAAAGACGACTACCCCCTGCATGCAAAGAAGAGGTATAGAGATAAAATCGAATATAGCCTTTTGTGGTCAATGGGATCAAACCATTTAGCTAACACAAATATCCACGTGAACCCTCCGAATAACATCTACACCTTTCGGCACACCCAAAATTCCTCAAGAAGTAGGAGATGAGTCCAAAGTAGAATACCCAAGTCTTTCTCGCAGGTCAATCCCCGCTTTTTCAAGAATATCGTCAAGTACTTTTGTAGTCAACAACTTCGCCAAATAATTGCCACAAATGTCTTTGTGAACTTCCCAAGAACACACTCGCCTTTGATGGAACCAAATGTTTAAGCAATGATGACGAAAAAGGTCCTTCGATAAAGATTCTCATCAATGAGAACAAAATCGACACTTTTGTATTTGGTCTTCTTTGCCAAAGATCTCGATCCGGCGAAAGACGCCATCCGCCATCAAAGTTATAAAGATCTCAGAAGGGCTACTTCGATAATGCACCTACGGTGGAATTGTTATTGTGATCGACTCGATAGCCCGCTATACCGATGTCCGAAATAATATCCATCTCAGATGCAATACCCACGAACTCGTCATCAAGAAATCAGAACGGCTTTTTTTGACTCTCACCTTCTCTTTAACTATTATCACTTTCGACTACAATGTCAACCGACCTTGGAAATATTTACCAAGTGTTTGATTTCCGTGAGCATGCTTTATAGATCCGCTTGGTGACGAGTCCTTCATTGTCATGAGAACACTCAAGGCAGAGTGCCTTTTTTGTGTTCTCGTGAATATATTCTCAATTACTTCCCTCGTCATTATGCGCCATAGTCCCGAGAACCCCTGGATGAGGTACCTTCTTCGATGCTTAGAATACGGGTGCATTTTGTGTGTCAATCAACCTCGATGTTTTTTGATGGGCATCTCCAAGACAAGTGTCTCATGTATGCTGCAGCCTCGGATTCTCGTGAGTGGCGACATCTACTGCTTTCACCATAATCCCAAGACCAATAGTATGGAATACCCTTCTCTACCAATCAATCAGAAAATGGTCATTGGTCTTCATCTACTCGCTTCACCATAATCCCAAGACTAATAGGCTAATACCCTTCTCATCAATCAATTAGAAATGGTCATTGGGTCTTCATCTACTCGCTTTCAATTATAATCCCAAGACCAATAAGTGCTAATACCCTTCTTGGCCAATCAATCAGAAAATGGGTGTCAGTCTTCATCTACTTTGTTCACCATAATCCCAAAACTAATAGTATAATACCCTTCTCTACCAATCAATCGAAAATGGTCATTGGTCTTCATCTACTCGCTTCGATCCCGGTGAAGGCCTCGAGACATGTCTTTAAAGTGTGTATTTCTTTTCTAACTTGATTGTTCTGTCACCCCACCACTTCAGATAGATTCTAAGCAAGATGCCTTCTATCCTTTTCCCACCATGGTCGTCTTCTTCGCAAAGAAAAATCAATCTTCTTCCAAAGATCATCTTGGGCTCTCGAACGAGAACCCTCGTAAACCCGCTGAAGCAGCAGCATCAGCACGAGCATTCTTTCAAGGACCTAATCAATCCTCGACAGATACTCATCAGGTAGACAAAGTCATATCCATCGTGTATCCTTTAGAGGTAATCGCTTCTACTCTTCTTCACCATGAATTCGACGTAGAGCAGCCTACAATTTGTGATTGAAAACTTCAAGAACACTAGAACACGTACCCTCCTTCTAACGCCAATGTTAACGCCAGATCTTTCTCCACGCCCCAATCACGAAAAGACGCCCCGATCCTCGCACAAGAACACGATAAACACCACAAGCTTCGACTACGGACCACGGGGATAAATTTCAAAAAAAGTAGTAGTAGTGTGTCTGCTCACAAGGTTAACTCAAGAGGATGATAAAATCTAGTGGCAAATGAGAGAGATTAGATTTTTAGTCAGGTATGTGTATATATCAAAAACGCATTCTCCTCGCGGAAGACTTACTCGCCAGATATAATATCTTCGCCGATTATCGTGGTCACCCACTACTATCCGACATATCCCCTCGATCCGATGGGTTCTCACCGATCGCATTTGAGCTTATCCACCGCTTTTTATCAAGCATACACCGCCAAAAATTTCGGCCTTATAATCCCATTCACATTAATGCACGGCAGATATCTCACAACAATCGTTATACTATATCATCATTACAAGTCAAAGTGATAGATATTAAATGATCCAATGGGTTAATCCAACGAACCAATCTTTATTCCCTACATGATTAAATAAAGTTAACATGTTGGATTAGGCCCAACGAGCCCCATGGCTTAATTATAAAAGCCCAATGAATTAAATTAATAAGTGAGCCCAATTTATCCTACCAAATAAGAGAAATATCACGACCAACATATATATATATATATATATATATATATATATATAAGAAAAATTAAAATAATAATTATATTTACATTTTTAAAAAATATTATTATTAAAATAATATTTTTTATATTTTAAAATAAATATTATTTTTAAAAATTTTAAAAATAATTATTACTTTCAAGAAAATTATTAGAAAATTTTATTTGTTCAAAAATGAGCAATATTTAATAAAATATAAATTCAAAAAATATAATATTTTTAATTATTTATTATTTTTATAAAATTTACACATCTTTTAAAAAAAGATAAAAAATTTCTATTTTTTTATGAAAACAATTTTTTTATTTACTTTTTTTGAATCTATATTTTCTCGAATTTTACTCATTTTTAAAAAATAGTTTTCTATTTTTTGAAAAATAAAGTTTTATTTTTTTTGAATCTATATTTCATAAACTTTACTAGTTTTTTTAAAAAAAAATTTTGAAAATAATAATTATTTTTAAACTTTTAAATTTCTTTTTTTTTAAAAAAATTGAATCAATTTTTTTATTTATTCTTTTACTTTTTTTCGTATTTTAATTTCTATTTTTAGTTTTGTTTTTAAAAATTCTAATATTAAGAATACATATAATAATGGTAAAGATATAAATTTTTTTCTTCTAAAAATAAAGTTTTACATAAAAATAAAAAAATATACTTGTTTTTTTGAAAACAAAATTTTAATTTTTTGAATTTATATTTTATGAAACTTTACTTATTTTTATGAAAAAATAAAGTTTTTGATATTTTTCTAGAAATAATATTATTTTTAAAAATATTTAAAATAATAATTGTTTTTAATATTTTAAAATAATTTAAAACTTTTAGTTTTTTTAAAAAGTTTTAATTGGTGAAATTGGGGCTCAGTCAAACTAGGTCGATCAGGTCAAAATGGGCCTGATTGGGGTCAAATCGATAAAGTAACGAAAACGTAAGAAAATGTCACTGAAAGATCTAATCGACGAAAAAATGAACTTTATGGATTTATAATTTATTATGCATTATCTTAGTCATAATATTATTTATTCGGCTAATTGAGTTCACCTTTCGCTTTCACTGTTTTCTTCAAGAAATGAGAATATAAATTTTAACTCATTTGGGAAATGTAGTGATTATCCGATATGGTGGCTATAGAATCCTCACTATTTTATAAAATTTTACAAAATAAGATTATCATAATAATTATAATGAGGACTACATTTGAGTTTGATATCGTCTCATGTAGACAATATTCATGTTTGAACTTTCACCTTTATGTATTGTCAGATTTTATACGACAAATAGATTATTAAATTTGTATTTAAAAATTTTGTACCATATATTTAAATACTCGTAATGAATTGTGTATATCTATTTTAGACGCCACAAAGGACAATATAATTCGATTAAACCAGTAGTCACTAAAACTTTCTTAAAATAAGAGATATTTTTTTTGGGTATATAAAAAGACCGCTCATAAATATAAAGACTAATTTATATGTACCAAAAAAAATTGGCTATATAGAAAGACAATAATGAGCACAATCATAAAGAGTAATTTTATAAACAAACTATTGTGGTATAAACAAAGAAAAAAAATAGTTTATGAGCTTCACTATTTTAAATTATCGCACGCGAAAGTGCATAAACTTTATATTAGCTTTTATTTAATGTATCTTTTGGAGGTGGGGCTGTTACTAGATTAGTCGAGGTCTTACGTTTGGTATCAAGATTTTGAGCCATCGGCCCATGCCTATATATGTACTTGAAATATAAGTAATTATACTTCAAGGGTGAGAATTTAATGCGTATGTTAAAATCATATCCAAACCTATCGATATATATATATATATATATATATATATATATATATATATATATATATATATATATATATATATATATATATATATATATATTATTCATCTTATCTTTTTTTCTTTTTTTGAATCTTAATTCAAGAATTTATTTGATTATACAATCGTCGCTCATACTTTTAAATGACGACACAACATATATATATCGCTAAAAGTATGTATTTACTTATTGTATTTACCTAATCGTCGTTGGGTCCGTCCGCTAAAAAGCGGGTGAGCATGTGAATAAGATAAAGGGTATGTATTGATCCTAATCATGTGTATATATATATATATATATATATATATATATATATATATATATATATATATATATATAATGTTTAATGTCAGATTTGGTAATTTTTTAAATAAATTTCTTTTTTGGTCGATAAATATATATGTAAATAATATCATGCGCTTTGTCAGACATTCCGAATGTACCGTTAAGAGAGGTAAGTGGTGTTTGCTTGTGTCCTAATGCCTCTTAATTTATGTGCTTTTGATTCAATCGTAGACAAATTTTGTTTGGTAATTTTTTTTTGACTCTCGATGCCCCTTAATCAGAAAGACATGTAAACTCAAATCTTAACTATTAAGAGTCAGCCTCTTAATAATTTATTTAAAATTTTTGAACAAAAATAAATTTCAATAAATATCAGACTTCTTCAATTTGAAATTTTAAGATCATCAAAATAAAATTTTTAAATAAATGAGAAAGTTGAAATGGTAAAATAAAGGTCATTCAGATGTTTTACACTTTTTAATTATTCATATATTGTTTTATTCAGATGATCTAATTTATTAAGATGTATTAATAATTCTGGATCTTAATTATTCAAATTTATCAAACATCAAGTCTATCAATGGTCGATCACGATCTTAATTTGCTCGCTCAACTTATTTTCTCGGATCGTAGTTCCATAATTTGTGTTCTTCATTTATCGGATCAAAATTACAAATGGATCGTAATATATCATTGGATCGTAATTAATTATATATTTTTTGAAAACTATGAGACGAAATACATACCACCGAAGTCAAATACTACGCGTTAGATCAAATTTAATTTGACCATCGATCTAAAATAATTTTTTTAAATTGTAGAAAATGTAATTCATTCATATTCTTTTCTTCTTCTTTTTTTGATAAATGATATATACGGAGATAAGCTTGCATAATAAAGTTTGTTTCCCTACTTAGTTCCTAACTATTTTTATGTATCCACGTACATCAATATTTTTTATAGATATAAATTAATGATCATATATGTATGATGTCAATTACTTGTTCACAATGACGAACTCTTTCTCTCAATCGGTAGGTAATTGTCTCCTCTTCATCCACCATTCCATGTCTCTTGATTCTCAACAGATTTTTCTCTTCTTCGCCATAACCGCATTTAAGAATACCTTAAAATTCAAATCCAAAATTTTTAAAGAGAGCCTTTCGCATCCAAGATTCTAACATAAAATGGTACATTAAATATTAAATAAAAAAGAATAATATAATTTTACCCGAATATTTCCGATCAACAGAGTGAAGAGCATTAGACCAATCGAAAGTACTATTACTATAATCGAAACCACTTCTAACCAGCTATCAGGGGTTCCGTGCCATCGCTAAAAGTATCAGAACCAAACATAACATATTAAGGATTTAAATAACAAAGAATGGTTTAATTTAAGTCAAAACCATTGTTAATTTCATGCAAGAATCACCCTAATAAAGGTCACCGAAGTTTGAAGATATATATTTAAAATTTAGTATGTGTTTCTACCCTATCTCAAGAATTTAGGAGTGCCGATTTTGTTGTTATATATTTACCGAGGGTCATTAGACCCCAAAAAATTGGATAAAGAATCTCGACAAAGAATGGAGTCGAAGAAATCATCGGAGAGCGCCTGTAGAGATGCCATGGTGAAATGGTCCATTAACATCTAAACATACGGCTTCCTAACCACCGTCACCGAAGTTCCCACCATGTGGATTTCCTATCGTGTCTCGCAGCAACAAAATTGGTAATGCACTCGCCCCGAGCAAGAGAGGGAGAGGTTACACGAAGCTTTGCTTTCACACCGCCGTTCGAGGTACGGTTACACATCAGATCATAGAACATACCAAAGATCCTCCAAAGAACTCGTTAGGGAATTAAAGACAAAATCAACACCCAACGGTATGTTATTTATCGGCATTAATTTTCGTAAATTTTGTAAGAATGGACAAAACTTACATGAGATGCAATAAAGTACGCAATGAGATTCAGCCAAACCCCACCAAATGGTGCCAAAGAGATAACTCAGAATCTTCTCAGATTCTTCTCATTAAGCAAATGCAAAGGGTAATCTTAGGAGGAACCGAATAAGAACATAAGTAGAAGAATTGTCACGATCAATCAGATTCCGTCTTCTCCGATCGCTTTGGAACCACTAACCAAAATACAAACTTTCGAGAAAATAAAAAAGAGAAGCTGAAGGCAAAGAATTTAGGGAAAAAGTGATCATATTAATATGTCACTTTTATATTTTGCAACTTAATTAGTTGTAGAAAAATGAAAGAATTATTTAATTAGAAATCGGGGATATTAAATTATCCATTAATAATAATTAAATAAATTTGCATTTTCACATATATATTTCTAATATATATAGTCCCCTCCCCTATTCTTTTCACAAAATACACTATTCTTTTTAGAAGAAGACAATTAAGGGAAATAAGATTGGTATCCAATGAAGGGAATATATATTCTGCAAATGAAGCCCTAAAGATGCAAAGCTTATATAAGTCCATATGCATTTCTAAAACTACTTTGTGGGTTACGACGCAAGGGGGCATGTTCTCCGCTTAACAACAAATAATCTCTGCTTGATGATGACAAGATTTACGAAATGCAGTACACACTCACGCACTGCACTACACAGACATGCTTTCTTATGCAATCCAACAACTATTCTTTCGCTCCGTCTCATAACATATAACGTTTCATGAAAAATAATTTTGAAAAATTATAATTAATTCACTTAAATTATATCTAGATATATTAAAGGATGGACATGATATGCTTTACCAATTTTGCAAACCATAACAAAAAAAAAAAAAGAGTATTATAAATAAAGAACAAAATTTAAAGTCAACATTTATCGCACATTTTCGACCTTGTCATCCTTTTTTTTTTTTTTACTGTCGGGAGCGCTTACCAACCCTCTTTAGTCAAGACTCAACACCGTATGGGTTGAGAGACTGATGGGTCAAACCCATGAAAGTGTCGGAGGTGTTCGGCCCAGATTCGAGCCCTCCCGACTATAAATGAACCCTTGCCCCGCATGCTCTGGCCTGGTCTGAGTTCTTTGGGTCAAGCTCAGACAGATTATAGGACCGTTTGGGCTCGCACAAGGGGCTCTCCCAAGGCAGAGTCCGCACCTATTCAGATGATATAAGGCAACCCAAAGGTGGTAATGAGATCAACTCTACTGCACCTTTTAAGAGATTGTGTTGACCCAAGTTATGGTAACTACCATACACTCAGAGTCCTAATCCGACCGGGAGAATGATTCTAAGGTGACGAGTACTATAAATATGAGGCCTAGGTTATCATTATGAGGTAATACCTATTTTAAGCACTAAATACTTATCCTCCATCATTAAACCTTCTAACTACCAGACTTCATTCTCACACCGAGTTATCCTCCGCCAAGACAAGCCGCCAAGCTTCAGCAGATCGCCATCGCAAGGTGTTCTAGCGCTGATTCAGGATCGACGCGCCAAATAAATCATGCGCAACATCATGCGCCAAGGATGGTCGCTAAATAACAATCACAATCGAACACTTTTCGTGGAAGAAACTACATGCGAGTGGGAGTATGCGCTCCGACCGTGAAAAGGTTAAACACACCGCACCACCAGTGAGAGGGTTTGAAAGATGATCGGGCTCCGTAACCTGTGATTTATCGATGGGGCTTACCGGTTTCTCTCGACGCAGACTCTTCCACGAGAGCCAAAGATACTCAACCTGTGCCAATGGGTGGATGAAGCTAATTCATGAAAGACCGGAGGCGCGAAAAGAGTCATAGCCAAAGCTAGTGAGATCAAAGAGAATTCATCCCGCAGAAAAAGATACAAAGAAAACAAAGATGCCATAATGACCTTTACGCCTGCAGCAGGAAGAACTCGAATCGCAGATGGCCAACGCGCTTTCGGTGAGGAAGAAAGGCCCTCTAAAAGGCGCTTACACTTACATACCGATCCCGGCCACCCCAAAGGGAAGGGGCCGAAAGTGAGCAGAAGTAGGTATCGTCGTCGTCAAGGATCGCCGCCGAGAAGAAGCCGGCGGCCAACAGGACGACGCCCACGCCCCCGGCCTGGCTCGGGCAAAGGAGGAAAGACGAGATTCCCGAACGCGAGGGATGCACTCCCATTCGTCCCTCACGGCGGAGAATCCACCCTCGTCAAGAGTCAGCTGAATCGAGAAGCTTATTGTTGCTGCGGTCTGATCGAAATATTATCGACCTATATAGGTCACCCTTCTCCCTAATATTAATCAGAGATAGCAGACCCCAAAAAGAAGATGCCCTGATGGAGACTTACGACGGGTCAGGGACCCTTTACGACCATTCCGATGGGTATGACAAAGTTAATGACGACATTTACCACTCGATGCAAAACAAGGCTACATGTTTGCTACATTACCTCAAGAAAAGTGCCCGGAAATGGATGGGAACCTCATGACGGATCGATAAATTCATGGAAAGACCTTCGGAAAAATTTCACGCACGGCTTTGGGAGTAATAAGAGACGGAAAGATCACAAAGATCCCCACGCAGTCGCAGAGATCAAACGAGAGCTTGGGGCAGATGTTAAGAGATTTCGAGGTCAGGGATCGGTGGTGGAGTCAATTCCCCACAAGCTCGGGATTCTTCACAACGGGGCTCGACATCTAAAATCGAAGAAGTTCGATGAAGGACCTCGTGATCAATCCCTACCGACCGACAGAGGCCTTCCATAGAAATAAGATCACATAGCAATCGAGGAAGCGATGGGCAATTTTAAACCTCAATCCCACGAGAAGTATCGAGATCGGACAAACAGAGCTATCGTAAATCGACAATCGGGGGAGGCCTGATAGTTACAAGAAAAACTACAACTGGGGCGCGGAAGGCCACCTTCCCAAATAAAGGGGTCAACAAGGTGTACACCGCACTCAATACAGATCGGGCCAAGATACTGGAAGAGATGCGAAGCAAGCCCTTTTTCGAACCATGTCAAACGATCCTGGCTGTGGAAGAGGGTCGCAACAAGTATCAGGCGTATTCACCGTAGCTTCCGGGGTCACACGACGTAAGATCGCACCCACTGAAAGACTTAATAGAGAAGAATGTCCGTAATGAGAAGTTGGTACAAAGACGTAGTCGGTCGGTATGGCCTAAGCCCTGTGGAGGACAACACCGAGCCCACCCGACAAACACAACCGCAACCGAACCCACAAGCTCGAGGAGTTATTGATGTGATATCAAAGCGGTCCGTAGGGCGCGACCGCGTGAAAAGGAATGGACATCTCGGGCCGCATTATCATCGTCGTCGTCCTCGCCGTAGCGGCGGCAAAGCATACTCGTGCACGACCATCTCCTTCTCGCATTTACGATCACCCTACGTATCAGATCGAACCGCACGCCGGCAGCATTAGTAATAATGACTCAGCCCGCCAAGGACACGAAGAGGATGATGATCGACAACGGGTCTTCTATTGATATACTCTACACACACGCATACCAACAGATGAATCGGGAGAGAAGAAGATAGAATTAGAGGAGAGGGTCTGTTATACGGCTTCAAATGGCGACTTGCCTCATGCGACGCACAATCACGCTGCAAATAAGTTCTAAGATTTACCCCACAAAGCAGATAAAAAATCATGGTAAAAATTTCGTCAGACAAGTGGATTCTTGGCCATAACGCCATCTCGGGAAGGCCCACCTTATCTAAGACTGCAAGCAGAATATCTATACCCCACTTCAAAATCAAGTTTCCGACAATCGAATCTGGATAGGAAGTAAATGGAGATCTCAACATCGCTCAAGATGTTATCTAATACATTGATTTCCTCAGAGCTCAAGGTTAAGTTGTAAAATGACGATGACCATCGAGATCGAGCTGCTCACTTCGGAAGGCAAGATCGAACCCATGGCTCTACCAAAGAGAAGAAACAGAGGATGTTGAGTCGATACCGCAATCCCGACAAATTAGTCAAGATCGGGCGGATTATCCGAACAAATGCGAATCTGCCCTGGTGGAATTACTCCGTGTACGCCGATATCTTCGCCGGGAATCTAGTGACACGCCCACAGAATGAATCGATCATTACACAAAAACATACCGACCCAAAAAGGAAGCCAAATATACAGTAAAAGAAGGATCTTTGCCCTGAAAGACAGTAAGATCATAGACGAAGAGGTTACCAAATTGTTAGAAAGTGGTTCATCTTTGAAATCGACTATCTCGAATGGTCATGAACGTGGTATTGGGTACGTATAAAATAGAAGTGGAGGATGTGTATTGACCACACAGACTCTAAACAAGGCTCGCCTAAAAGACTTCTACCCCTTACCCAACATGTACCAAATTTAATCGATGCCACTT
The DNA here is from genome assembly GCA_020205605.1 of Panax ginseng. Lineage (NCBI taxonomy): Eukaryota > Viridiplantae > Streptophyta > Magnoliopsida > Apiales > Araliaceae > Panax > Panax ginseng. Next base: position 154,898,187 of record CM035129.1, read on the forward strand.
TGGTACCTAATGTCGAGTTTTATGGACGCTTTCTCGATATCACCAAATCTCGATGCACAAGGAGGATACCCTCAAGACTAGCTTCATCACCATCTAGCATATATGATATCGTAAGATGACCTTCTGACTACTAAACGCAGGAGCAACCTACCAACGAATGATGAACTTCGTTCCGCAAAGAATCGGGGCGGCGGAAGTATGGAAGTGTATGTGACGACACGATCGCCAAGAGATGTCATCCGGATCATCTCGAGGACTTGTAAGACCGCTCAAACGGTGAGGCAACATTAAACCGAGGCTAAACCCAACCAAATGCACCTTCTGACCGGGTTCGTGAAAATTCCTAGAATATCCGGGTCAAGAACGGGAATCGAGGCCAATCCGTAAAAAATCTCGCGATCTTAGACATGAAATCTTCAAAGACATATAAAGATGTCCAACGGATGACGGTCGAATTGCGCCTCTTCTGAGATTCACGCCAAGGTCACCGAGAGATGTCTACCCTTCTTCGACACCCTCAAAGGCCCGAAAAACGACAAGAATTTCCAATGGACTTCGTAATGTGAAGACGCTGCCTGTGATATCAAAAGATACTGGTTCTACACCATTATTAATGAAACCGATCCCCACGTAACCTTTATACTTATACTGGTCATGAGCCCAATGGCGTAGGGCGCACTAGTAAGTGGATGAGGAGAGATAAGCAATTCTCGTGTACTATGTCGCCCATGTTCTCCGAGACGCAAACGAGGTACCCAAACTCGAAAAATTTGCTTACGCCTCATAATTGCTAAAGCAGAAAACTCGTGCACTATTTCCGTGGTTTGGTTGATAAGTGGTCTACACCGACCAACCTTTGAAGAAGATTTTGCACAAGCCCGGCAAAGTATCGTGTCTAATTACCGTCAATGGAACTCGACACAATTTGTTATAAAATATCGCCTCGAAACCAAGAATCAAAGGGCGTATATCGTCCGACTTCGTGGTCGAGTACTCTTTCACCGAACCGTAGGCGAATATAAGAGCCGGCACACAACCAATCCGCACCTCATGGACTATATACGTGACGGATCGTCAACTATGGATGTCGCGGAGCAGAGGGTCATCCTAACTAGCCCCGGCGGGTTCAAGGTGCAATAAGCTATTCGGTTTGGGTTCAAGGCCACAAATAACGGGTTATAGTACGAGGCCATCTTAGCAGGGATACGATCGTCTGAAGTTTCAGAGGTCCAAATGCATGATCATCTACAAAGATTCACAAATGGTGGTCAAGCGCTTATCGGCGAATACGGCCGGGGCAAGGATGACCAAATATTTGGTCGAGCTAAAGGATAAGCTTATGACTTCACTTCATACAATTGTCGTGGGTGGACCGGACCCAGAGAATACTGAAGCAGATGCCTTGCAAGGTCAAAAACAATCAAGCAAGTTCTTTCAATGGATCGTTGTACTTGGAAATTTCGAAAACCGAGTGTCCCAAAAGCGTAAATCTTCGCTTGACCGACTCAATCACGCTCTCACACCTTATATCTCCTACTCGGCCGATGGGACCCTCTCTCTGACCGAATCCTAGCCAGATAAGTCAAACAATCAAGTTCTAACTTCACCCTCATAGATGGAGATCTATACCGGCGGCCTTTAGCTCTCCATCGCTTTCAAATGCTTGACTCCTTCAGAGGCGCATTACACGCTTCGAGAGATGCGTGAGGGCATCTGTGGGGATCATACGGGAGCAAAGTCACCGCGCGATAAGATTTTGAGGCAGGGTACCATCGCCAACTATCTACACCGGAAGCAAAAGAATACGCTAAGAGGTGTCCCAAGTGCACCAATAAAGAATATCCCGCACAAACCTCGAGTAACTATATATATTCTTGTCCGTCCCCTGGCCCCTCACGTGGGGAATCGACATTCGGGGCCTCTCGCCAAAGGCTGGTGGACAAGTTAGCTTTGTGATCGTGGCTATTGATTATACGACGAAGTGGGTCGAGGCCAAACCAACGCAAAAGATCACCGAACACGAGTGTTTGAAGTTTTTAAAGAAGGGTAGTCTACCGGCTTGGTATCCCGATGGCGGTGGTCTCGACAAATGGCGCATACCAGGGATCTAAGTTTGAAGGCTTTTTGAAAGAATTGGGGATCCAAAGATCGCAAGACTTCTTGCCCATCCTCACCAAACCGGCCAAGTTGAAAGTGACCAATCGAACCCTACTAATGGGATTAAATGCAGACAGATGCATTAAAGGGTGATGGCCCAAGAATCGCTATCTGCTTTTGTGGGCGATCGAACTACCCCAAGGACTACAACTAGAGACTCCCATTCAGTCAGCATACGGACCGATGCACTCATTCCTGCTGAGATCGGATCTCCAACTCTCCGAGTCACCCAATACAAAGAGCTATATAATGACGAGGGTTCGAGAGCAAATTTAGATTTGTTAGACGAAGTTCGGATTCCGCCACGATGAGGTCAAGATCTATCGCCAACGAACTACCGACACTATAATCGGGCGGTGAAGACAAGGAGGTTTGCAGTAGAGATCCGTCCTCCCGGAGTCTGAGGCATCAACCCCCAAAACACCGGCAAGTTAATGCCTAACCTGGAGGGGCCTTATGAGGTGATAGAGTGCCGAAGTCTTAACCCACCGGCCGAGCAATGGACTGCGCTTGGAGGTAAAGAATACACGGCACGCCGGAAGACTTAGAAAATTTTACCAAAGAATTGTTATGTCGCTCCTATTTTTATCCATGTAATCGCTTTCAATTCAAATGATATAAATGAAAGTTCTCATTCCCGCCAATGTTTAACTTCATCTATTTCACATTATTACTTGAATAGACATGCTTCGCACTATCCGATCAAGAGCTTTAAAACTCCATGATCGAGATAAGTCCCGAAAGATAATCCACTAAGAGATTAATAAATGCTTAAGTATGATTTCGAGCACTATCCGATCAAGAGGTTCGCAGACACCATCGATCGAGATAAGTCTCGTGTATAACTCGCTGACCCTCTACAATCGATAAACCCTACGCATTTATCCGACTAGAAGGTTCGGTAAGGCATAATCGATCGAGATCACCATAAGTGAAACCGACAATAAACATTCATGGGCAAAGAGTATATCTTATTTATACTTAGAAAATTTCTACTTTACAAACCCTACGCCACGATTCTAAGCATGTATAAAAAAAACGAAGAAAGAAAATTTTTCTTTATTACAAAATCCTACATATTTACTCTCTAAGCAGAGGGTCATCTTTCAGATCGCACTCGCCATCCGAAGAGTCAAGGATGGAGACATCGAGCCCAAAGAGCCCATCAACTTTTCCTTAGCCTTTTCCCGACGCTGCCTCATACCCTTCACCAAATGGCTATGACCTTATCGCTCAAGGCTTCCGATTCCTCATACTCGGCGATGGCTTGGTCACGTGACCGGCTTCACTACCTTCTCTGAAAAGCATCGACAAAAGATAGCAGCTCGTTTGTTGTTCTCCCCGATCAAATACATCATCTTGTCATGATCTCGGAGAACTTGAGTGTGATATTCGTCGATAGCGTTCTCTCGATCCTCTTCGACATCTTGGAGCAAACGATCCTCTCTCGCTGTAAGAAGCGCCCGCTTCAAGCCCCAGCTCTTTGACCGACCTCCGCCGGACGCCTCAAGGCGTCGGGTCTCAAAGATGAGAATCTCGCTCCTTCTTCAGTCCGCTTACGAGACCCGTGACTTGACCTCCAAAGAACTCCACCTCCGTCCCAAGTCAATTTCTTTCTTTGTGGATCTAAGGCGAGGGAGGATGGTTTCGCAAAGATATAAGCGTTGGCTGCAAAGAAACACATACATCAGTACAAGAAGGAAAGATCAAAGTTAAGAGAAGCAATCAGATTGACAAAGGGGATTACCTGGGTCTGAGCTCGAACATAGGCCACCAAGAACTGGTCGGGAGAATACCCTTTAAACCGGTCATCGCCACCGGCAAATAGAAGTGATCAAGAGGTAAAGGGAAGACCTCCGAGCGGGCTCTTGGGCAACAGTGGTCGGTGATCCCCGGAAGAACTAGGACTAGAAAGGAGTGGCGCGATCTGTCCGGTGCCGGGACCACCATCTCACCCGCTTACCGATCGGAACCTTCCGACAACCGAGGTCTCTTTGATGGAGGTTCCAAGAACCTCTTGTGTCTTCCGAGTCCTCTATCGCCTCGGTTGACTGGAAGATGCGAAGAGTCGGCTTTGCGTGGCGCGAAAATGACTTTTGGTAGCGCTTTAATGATCGGCTTTGAGGGCTTTCAGACTTTTTAGTAAAGTCCTTTCTCCGCTACTCCATCTTGGCGCCCACCTTTGTGTGTTCGGGGGCTCGGGCCCCGAAGTGGACCCCAGCGACAGTTCGCTGATCGGGACTATATCCTCCTCAGGAACATCGTCGATCAATGGGGTCCTGATGAACCTGGGGGTGACGGTGGCGTGGATGAATATGTCAACAACGCCCTCGCTTGAAAATAGTCAACGCACAAAGAATAAATGGGTTAAGGCATGGAAAGCTTCGTAAAATAGGAGGAGAAATAATGAAAAAGTAAAGATACTCACAAACCATGTTTGTACAACCAGCCTTCGTTCATCAGAAGCCCCAAATTCCATTGGGTCCTTTGCCATTGCTTGTAGAACGTTTTGAAGGCATCGGTTCGGCCCTTCAGGAACTTCGAAATCTTAAGCACTGGCCTCGGCCAGATGGGCCTGTGGGGGGGAAGGAGTCGAGGTTCGGTCCCCTGCAAAAAAACCACTGCTCATGCCACCCCTCGTTTGTTGAAGGGGTCTTGATCGGACGGTCAAGGTTGGGCGTTTGTTGAGTTCAGCCAAGACCGGTTCTTTCAATCACTCACGGTGAATGTGGCAAAGAATAGATCGAGCCCGGATCGAGGCCCACCTCCCGACAGAGCGGCCATGAAAGAGACTAAGTGGATGTACGCGTTCAAGACGAGCTGCGTGAACTGACTCCCACAATGCTCAAGAAAGAGGAAATAAAATCGTGAAGGGGAACCGAACCCGTGCATTTTTGAACGTCTGAAGGGACGACCACCCCACTCGCCTCAAGACGCTGAACATCTTCTCATCTAGCCTGCACCCCAAGTTGGTATTCTTCGTGGATCTTGAAAAGGGGTACGGATGTCGAAAATTTGTGAGGGGTGATGGTGGAAGGAGTATGAAGGTGAGAAAACTCTCCGAGGAACCAGATGATTTCAATCCTAGCCTCTGCGGCTCACCTGACTAGGCAAGATAGAAGGAGTGTCGCCATAGGGCATTCTGCAAAGACGACCTCTGGGAGGTCGCCGGTGGTGACCATGGAGGTAGTGGTGGTAGGCTCGATTAAGTAGGAATAATAAGACTTGACTCCATTTAGAAAGAATGTGATGCAAATAAGAAGTTATGGAAGGAGTTAAGCAAAATAAAGACTCAAAGCGATCAAAGACAGAGGAAAAAACGTGCAGATTGGTAAGAGATAAGTTCACGGAAATCGCCACGGAGAATTTGAAAGCAAAGAGTCAGTAAAAGTGATAATGAGGGAGGAAGGGGAGTTTTTATAAGGAGAACGACACGGAACCCCAAGACGGCTATTAAATACTGGAGGTGGGCCCAGGCGTGAAAAGGCATGCAACGTTTCAAATACCTGTAAGTTGATCATACGGCTTCCATGCATACGCCCATCATTAGTCATCGCTCAAGTCTCGACCTTTCAAGTCTCCAATCATAAATATGTTATGATTAGAGACTGGGGGGCAATGTTCGGGAGCGTTTTACCAACCCTCCTTTGGGCCGAAGACTCAACACCGTAAGGGCTTTGGAGATCCAGATGATGGTGAAGCCCATGAAAGTGTTGGAGGTGTTCTGCCCAGATTTGAGCCCTCGGGACCATAAATGAACCCGGTCAGTGATGTTCGGCCTGGTCTTTGAGTTCTTTGGTAAAGCCAGTTAGATTAGATTATAGGACCGTTTGGGCTGCAGACAAGGCTCTCCTGCGTGCAGTCCGGCACTGATTCAGATATGATATAAGGCAACTCAAAGGTGGTAATGAGATTGGACTCTACTTTGCACCTTTTAAGGAGATTGTGTTGGACCCAAGTTATAGTAATTCACCATACACTGTAAGTCCTAATCCGACCGGGAGAAGGATTCTAAGGTGGTGAAATCTTATAAATATGAGGCATAGGTTATCATTATGAGGTAATACCTATTTTAAGTACTAAATACTTATCCTCCATCATTAAACCTCAGAACTACCAGATTTCATTCTCACACCGGAGCTATCCCCTACGCACAAGTTCGTCAAGCTTCATGTGATCTGTTCTTTCGCTGAGTTAAATAGCGTGAATTCTGTGATTGGACGCTACTTTAAAATCTTTGCGTTAACATTTACCATATTGGATATACGTATAGCATAGCTGGTAGGGGCTAATAAGGATGTATTTTAGTTGTTTTTTTTTGTGTGTGTGGAAAATATAGCACTTTTGACGTTTCAATAACAAGAAGAACCAATATTAACTCAAGTCCTAACCTGTGGAACTGGGAGTATGACGAACGCATCGAACCAGAAGCCCTTGAGAGAACGCGCGTAATGCGCGGAGATCGCACGAGCGTCCCACACGAGTTTTCCACACCCGACCACCAAAGATTCCCTTGACACGTACGCCAACCGAAACTGCAGCCACAAATGGAACAGGTGCACTGCGTCCAGGAACGTGCGAAGAACCGTCACGATTGCCGCCAAGCCCCCGTCCATGTACAAGCACGGCGAGCCACCACGGCCGATAGACAGAGCGTAGAAAAATAGAGGATCAACGGCCAAGGCCATGCCACGTGCCAGTAAGAACACCCGGTTCCACTTCTGCACCCGCTTGCTCCGCGGGTCAAGCACACGGCCGAACGGTCCCGAATCCCGCCGGTACCCACCGGAGCGGTCTTTAGGGGTGGTGATAGCTTGATGGACGGACCGGGCTTGAATGGGGACTAGTGAAGAACCGGCAGAGGCCTCCCACTCCGGCTGGTGAGCTTGGTCGCAGCTGGTGGAGTGAAAAACCGGGAGGCCTACCTGAGTACAGGCATAACACTCGACGGAGTTGGATATTGGATTACAATCGTCATCGACGCCATCGATGTTGCCGGATTGAGTAGTCCGGCACCGGAATAATCCAATCCACCTGGGGAATAAAAATTGGTGTCAGTGCGATTGATGAATTAATGAATATATAGTATATCAATTGAGCAAATGAATCATATATAAAATTAACTAAAAAGAGATCGGTGAGAGCTATATATATATATATATATATATATATATATATATATATATATATATATATATATATATAGTAAGTTATAAAATAATGGTTCTGAAAGAAAGAAATAAAGAAAGGCGGAGGTCATGATCAGGGTGACCTTGAATGAAGTAAAGGGTGGAGTTCTGGAATGGAGATGGGCATGATTGGAAGAGAGTAACCATGGGATAGAATTCTGATTCTGATTCTGAAGGCCAAGGGTATATTATAAATATGAGGAAGAAAGAATGAGGAAGGAAAGTTGGTTTTGGAAGACAGATTGTTGGGATAGAGAAGCTAGGAATTTAAATCAGTGAGGTACTTAACTATTAATATTATTTTTAATCTTATTTTTTAGATGAGATTGTCGTATAAGTGATTTAAAAAATATTATGAAAATAATAAATTGAGTATTGATATATTGCGATTTCATATAAATTTAATATTTGATCCGAATTACTCCATGTTAACTATATATAATATCCTCTTGTTATTGTGTCTGTTCCACAAAAATAATACAAATGTTAAATATCTTATGACCATACATTTATTTTTGTTTATTTTAATTTTATTAAGTAGTTAGTTAAATACTTCATATGTTTTACAAAATACTCTTATTTTAAAAAAAATTTAAGTTAATTTTAAAATTGACAGATTCACAAGCTTTAAAAATAACAAATCATATATAGTACTTTTATTTAATTTTGTGAATTGGCAGCTGTAATAATTAAATTAAATGTATTTTATTAATTTACAAATTAATTTTAAAAATAAAAATAAAACCCTTTTTAAAAATGAATTATAGTAGTTAAATGTATGTACAGTCTGCACAGACTGTACAAATATGTTTTGTTATATGTATCCAAATCATACCCAAAGCACTGTATTATGAAAAAATTCAAGTTCCATAATTTATTTATTTTTTTAGTTGTTTTAAAAAAAAAAGCAAAAAAAAAAAAGGTTCGCATTTTAAGAAAATACGGGAGTACGGATAGGATCCGGACTATATATATATATATAGCATGTTTCAGTTTTATTATATGGATATATGTATGCATTTCCAAATTAAACTTGGGTCGTAGTAATTTATATTTTCATGAATTACTTATCTATCCTTTCAAGTTGTCATTTTGGTTCATTTATGTTCCTTAAAGTGATTTTTTATTCAAATTTTAAGTCGTGTGGGATATATGTGTTTTTGAATGAGGCTTTACTTGTATTTTAACATTAAAATATAGAAAATTGATATTTTCATATGAGTTTCTTTTACATTAAGGTTGTGACTCACTCACTATTCATGTAAGATAAATCATCTAAAAATATTAATTTTTTATATAAAAATATCAGTTCGCAAAATATATCCGTAAGACACATAAAATTCACTTGACTCCAAATTCACATGAGTTTAAAAAATATATATTTAAATGACAAAAGACACAATCTCATTAATAAGTTAATTCTGACTTAATAGGCTTACTTTCAACCAAATATTACGTAAGAATTAATGTTTCTTTCTGTAATAATCTTGAGTTATGATCATGATTTAATATATATTTTTTATATAGATTTAGTTTATTTGGCATAGTGATTTTGAGTTATGTTCATGAGTTATGAGATATTGCATAAGAATTAATGTTTATGTAGTCTAGTTGCGTCTGTACAAGTTTTGTAAATCATATTGTATATAATTATAGAACATTAGTTTATATTTGTAATTGTTGATGAGTTAGTAGATCATTTGTCATTATTAGCTTATATATGCATTTGTTAGCTTAGTTATGTTGATGATGAGATAATATAGTCTTTTAGTGCTATGTTGAATGTGAAATATATTATTGTCTATCCGTGTTGGGATAAAGCAGGTTACAGGTACAACAATGGGTAAACTTGGAAATTGTAATTTTAAAAAATGAATATTTTTGACGGAATAAGCTATTTTCAACTGATATATATTTCATCGGTATTAATATTTACATAATTTGCCAAAAATAATATTTTTTGTCAGAAATAACTTATTTTTGAGAGAATTTCCGTCGGTATTATCGTTTAAGCAGACTTTTTCAATTTATATTTTTCGTCGGAAGTAGCTTATTTCCGAGGGAACTTCCGTCGGAAATAACCCCAGTGTATATTCGACAAATTAATTACGTTGTAAATATTCCGTCGTCAATAACTTATTTTCGACGAAATTCAGTCAGATATAATTCAGTCGAAAATATGTGTTTTTCGACGAAATTTTTGACGGATGTTATTTTCGACTTGTCTATATACGACTGACTTTTCGACAGAATATTTCCTAGAAAATAAGCTAATTCTGGCTTAATAGGCTTATTTCCAACGAAATATTGCGTAAAGAATTAATGTTTTTTCTTGTAGTGATTTTTAGTTATGATCATGATTTAATATATTTCTTTTTATATATATTTAGTATTTATTAGAATCGTATAAAGTAAACATTGTACAAATAAGTTTACTCTTTTTTTTGTAGATAAATTGATCATTACTTTTACATATTTACTAAATATTATATATAATATATAATAATAATTAATATATTTAATTATTTATTATTTATTACATATTAATGACGTCATTGAGTCAATAACGGTTCGACCACTGATTGGATCAATGACCCATCCATCCGATAGTTTTTTCGATTTGATGACCGGTTCAGGTTTGAAAACATCGGTCTATACTATATATATAATATTATTTCTTTAGGGACTAAAATATCAAAAATGTAATTAATTAAAATTATTGTATTCATAGCTAAAAATTATTGTATTTTATCCAGATAAGTATTTTAGATAAAATACAGTCATTTAAAGATATAAAAATTTTGAATTACTTTTTGAGTTAATTTAATCCCTACAAATATCTCAAAATAGAATGTTTTTCTATAAAAGATAAATAACTGTAGGAAAAAAAAATCAATAATAGTTATAACCCACCCGTGATATTTCCCTAGTCAAAGAAGTGCTCATGACATTATTGGACATGCACGTTATATATATGATCTACATGTAGCCTGGAGCCACCAAAATAATTGGCCGGTCGGGCCACAAATTTCCTTTGTCTGCCTTACATGATCAATGATATTATTTTAACATAGAAAAATATTATTTTAATATACAAAAATATTGTTTTTCAAAACTGAACACTCAGAAATCAGATTATATAATTATTCTGCCAATTGATTTACCATACTTGGTATTGCTTGAAATTTACAAAAAAAAATAATTAAAAAAAACGGTTTAAAATGGTCAAAATTTATTAAGATTTTCATAATAATCAAGTAGGTGCATTACATTTTAACATGAAAATTTATATTTCTATATGATTTTTTAATATTTTATTTTGAAAAGTGTCATATATATATAAATAGATATGAATAAGAAAAAACCGTCGCTATAGCGACGATTTTTATATGATAATATCAGTTTCCTTCCTTTTAACATTATTTTTGATACTAAATTAGATAATGAGACATGCATTTAAATTGAGATGCTTTTTAATGTGCTTTTTATCAGTAATTTCAAACTTGAATTATTGAACTCCCAATAATTAAGTTATTATCTTAACAAATTAGGAATATAGGATGAGACAAAATGACAATATATGCTGCTATCATTCTGGACTCTGTCTGGGTGTAATACATCTGTCAGACTGTCAAGTGGAAGTAACCGAAAAGGATCCCGTTTTGGTGAAGCACTGTAGTCAATTCTTATAGTTTTTATTGTATTCATTAAAAAATATTGTATTAATTAATATAGTAAAAAGTTATAAAAATTTCAACGTAATATTTTTATAACCAATTAATGTAATACATAAAAGATATAGAATTGACGCGATGAAGGCCCTAGGCATACTTATATGTCATATATTTCTTAAATTTTAAATTCAAAATTAAATATTCAAGTGTAGAGACGAGTTATAACTTGTTTGGTAAAATTTTATTTATCTTTTATCGTCTCTTAATCGGTAAGATGAATATATAAATCTAAATCATTATGAGCCCCCACTTAATGAAGATTTTAAATTTATGGAACTTTTATAAATATTGTACACCTTCCTCCCAAGTTTAATTTTTGAAAACTAAATTTGAAATATTTTTAATTAAATTTAAAAGTTATTCAGATATTTTATACTTTTTAGTTGCCAAACAAAATTTTAAGTTCGAATATTATTTCATTTAAATTAAATGACCTAATTTATTAAGATATACTAATTATTTAAATTTATCAAACACCACTTAATTATAATTTATTTCTTATTTAATAAACAACTGCATGGAATTTGGAGACAATCTGACTGTCCTATACATCTCGAAGTTCAATCAGACTTTCAAAAAAAAATATCATAAAATTGGGCTACTGTTCACTTGTTGAGCACCATGGAGCATCTCAATTAAATAAACCTGCAAAGTATAAAATTTATACACCTTTTATTTTCTAAACTTCCAAATAGCACCCTCATGTATAGAATTTTTTTTCAAACATCCCTAGGGGTGTGGCCTGACCCCAACTGCCCCCCCAGTGTGGGTCCGCCCTGTTCTCAAAACATATATATAAATATTCAAGAATATTAAATATAAAAAATAAACGTTCCAAAAAAATATAAGAGCCGAAAAAGTACGTAGAAGTACTAATTACACTTATATTTAATTTTCATATTTATTTAAAGTTTTTAATAAATTAAAGTCGATTTTTGAAAAGTGCTAATTTCACAAGTAAAATTGATATGTCTACAACCTTTTTTTTTATAAGCGAGTGAAATAAAATTAATTAATTAATTTATTTAATCGAAGATTAATTTGTACTAGCTTATTTATTATATATGTGTTTGAAAAGTGAACACGTAAATCATTGCATTGCATTTCAGTTTATAATGGAAAGGAATATTGAGTCAGTCGGAATATTGAGTCGGTCAAGAGCCAAAAAAATCTAGGTAAGTTGAGCCACTTGACATTCCCCGGCCATGGCCATACATGATGAGTAGGAGTAGGACCTTCTTGCATGGCTTGAGAGGAAATTTAATTAATATTGAAAATTTGGAATCCATATGTTCTTCCCCACACGATTGAATTGATTAAAGTTGTGTGGTTTCTTTCTCTTTTTTTGTCCTAATTATTTCCTCGACAAAAAGAGAGTCAGTGATTCTCCCTCCGAATACTACTTTGAAAATGATTTTTCATTTGAATGGAAATATATATATATTACGCATATCAAAATAAATATAATAACAATTTAACTCTGTGTAATTGGTTAAAAACGTACAGTTCATTTAACGTCTTTTTTGTTCATCTTATGAATATGAATGATGTTTGTTGGGTGCGTGATATTTACTTTTTTATTTGGTAGGATAAATTGAAATTTCACTTATTAATTTAATTCATTGGAACTTTATAATTAAGTCATGGGACTTTCGTTGGGCTAATCATTTGTGTTAACTTTATTTAATCACATAAAAGGCCAAGATTAGGTTCGTTGGATTAGCACATTGGATCATTTAATATCTATCACTTTGACTTGTAATGATGATATAGTATGACAGTTGACCGAGATATCTGCCATGCATTAATGTGGATGGGATTATAAGCCAAGTGAAGCGGTTATAAGCGATGGCCAAAAGCGATGGATAAGCTCCATACGATTCAGCGAGAACCCATCGGATCGAGGATATATCGGGATAGTAGTGGGTGTACGATAATCCAGGCGAAAATATTATATCCTAGCGAGTAAGTCTTCACAAGGAGGTACGTTTTTGATATATACACATATACACAACTAAGAAATCTAATCTCTCTCATTACACTAGATTTTATCATCCTCTTGAGTTAACCTTGTGAACAGACATACTTACTCTCACTTTGAGCTATCCCGTGATCCGTGAAAAATAAGCTTGTGGTGTTTGTCGTGTTTACTGTGCAGGATCAGGACGTCTTTCGTGATTGGGACGTGGAGAAAGATCCTGGCGTTAACAATATATATATATTATTTTTAATTAATAAATAATTATTATTTGTAAATACTAAAAATAATTCTAATTTTAAAAATATTATTTATTTTAAAATATTATTTTTTTTAAAAAATAATTATTTGATTTTAAAAATTATATTATATTAAAATATTAAAATAAATATTGTTTAATAAAATATATATTATTTTAAAATTTTAAAAATAATAATTTTTTATTTTTCAAAAATGAATTGACAAAATTGGAGTCGGGTCAAACTTCGATCGAGTTGGGTAAATATTTAGTCAAAATGAGTTGAGTTTGGGTCGAGATCGGATAAAAGAAATAAAAATACTAAAAAATATTACTTTAAGAACTTAATTGTTGATAAATAAATTTTAAGGATAATTTTAAAATAAATAATAATTGAAAAGTACAGAAGTGTTATTCATCGGCTTAAAATAGAGGGAGTTATGTGAAGTCCTAAAAGGACACGAAACCGTTATCAATTAATTTATTTATATGATATCTAGATGGGAATGATTATCATATTTGATGAAGGAGAAATGGGGTACGGAACATGGGTGTACGATTAAAGAAAATGACCCGAGTCGAGTGTACCCTTCTCTTTCAAACACCAGAACACTTAAAATTAAAAGTTAAAGACCTAGCATATAAATAAAATTCTAGTTTTCTTTCTCAATAATTATTGAATCAAACCAATACTAGCTGTTCTTTTGGCATTTATTTGTAAATAAAGAAGGCAAACATCCCACATGAAAGTATGAATATTTAATTTGTTATATATATATATATATATATATATATATATATATATATATATATATAGTTAGGATCTTAAAATTTCATTTTATTAAACTCATCCAGAAATCACCTTTTTTAGCGGCCAAACAATGACGGTTCGGTCATCTGACCGTCGTTTATACTTTAAAATTTTGTATATACTCTTGTCCTTTTGGACCTCAAAATTTGTAAATATGTTTGTTTGTTTATTTATTTAAGTTATAAATGAAATGAAAATGCAATTTCACACCCAAGAAATTAAAAATATTTAAATGGAAAAAAGTGAATTTTATCATTAACATTATTAGCATGAGATCTTTCTCCACGTCCCAATCACGAAAGGCGTCACGATCTGCCTTACGATAAACCACGACAAACACCCTGAAAGCTTGGCGGTAGGACGATGGCCAGAGATATAGCTTCGAGCGTGAGTAAGTATATATACATTCCTGAGGTTAACTTCGAGAGGATGATAAAATCTAGTGTAATGAGAGAGATTAGATTTCTTAGTTGTGTGTATGTGTATATATCAAAAGCGTACCTCCTCTTGTGAAGACTTACTTTCATTTGGGATATAATATCTTACACTGGATTCTTGTGCCACCTTCTTCTTGTCGACATATCCCCGATCGATGGGTTCTGCCAAATTGCATGGAGCTTATCCTTTGCTTTTGGCCCTTTATTTTGCAAATCGGTAAATTATAATCCCATCCACGTTAATGCGTGGCGAGATATCTCGGTCATTTGTCATCTTATATCATCATTCTGAAGTCAAGTGATAGATATTAAATGATCGATGTCTTTAATCAACGAGCCAGGCCGGTCTTACGAGATTAAATAAAGTTAACACGATGGTAGGCCCAACGAGCCCGTTGGCTTAATTATAAAAAAGCCCGATGGATTAAATTAATAAGTGAGCCCAATTTACGGCCCAAATAGGAGAAATATCATGACCCGACATTACCCCTAGTTTTTTGTTGAGCAAAATGGTTAATGGAAAACTACTGAATGGTCCGTGATATTAGAATTTAATGAAAGCCAAAAGCGAAATAATTGAGACATACCCACTTTGGTGCGTAAAATGGGGCGTGGAATGGCTAGATGCCCGAGTAATAGGCCCGATCAATAAATGATTGAATTTGAGCAGGATGAACCAATAATCGAAAATTCAAGTGTGAGGCCCAATCGATAAGATATCGAAAATTAAACTAAAACCGTCCCATTCAATTCTCATCATTCTTTCGACATTTAATGCATAGGCCTCGTAACTTGATGTGGCAAATCGATATAAAAGTAAACTTCACCATTACGGCGGTTTTACTGCTAATTTGAATCTTGTACCTTCTTACTCCTTCCCGAACTTCTCTCTGCAAACTTTGGAATCTCATGATGGTGAATCTGGCGGACTTCTCCGGTTTCTCCCGATCCACACCCCAACCCGGAGGGTTCGAGTTCAAACCCTACATCTCTGCCGATTTCTTGAGGTTGGGGAACAATTTCCTCGTACCAACATTGCATCTGCAAATCACGAGAATCTGAGATCGTGCAACCGGATTATTTGTCGATTCCGGGATAACTATCTTATAAGGGCTCCTGCTCAGGAGGAAGCGATGTGTACCAATGACCGGATGGTTTGGTCGCCGTCATGCTACTACCTTTACGGAAAAGGGGATTAAATGCACCCTAGCGCCTTTCGTTGTTACCCTCACCAGGGTTTATAGGAGTGGGTTTATTTCGGTGGTGCCCACTCCTACATCCACATCTTGGCATTCATTGCCTTTTGCCGTGAGCTAGGATTACTCCTCGGTTGACATTTTCTTCACCTCTTCTCAATTGGGTAGATCCGAGAAACGAGGGTTTAAGATCTTGAGCAAACAATCTCCTGCTTAGAACTCCAAATTCGAGAAGAGGTCACGATGAAACACCCTTGACAGCAAGGTTGGCACGAAAGTGGTTCTTCGTCGCGGACCGAGATCTCTTCTCTTCCGAGAATGGACCATCTGAAGCCGGATCTCTGTGACTTGGAGACATTCCAGAAGCGTGTGAAGGAGATGGGAGACTTTACGAAGAAGATTCCTCGAAAGAATGGAGTTTCACACTTACGATCAAACAAACTGGTACATGTATGATCCTGAAATGTAGTTTCGAACAACTCTGTAATATAGTTTTTGAGGTATTTAAGTGGCATGGATTTTAATATATGGTTATTTGCAGTGTCTCTGATCAAACCAACTTCTTTGGAAGTGAAAGAATTGGGAGACTTTCTAGCGAGGGAAGACTACGGAGGCGAGTGAAGAGCTTCTACAAGAGTCTTCCCGAGGCAAACCCCCCTTTCAGATCCACCACCATTTCCTTGAGATGATGAACCTAAAGGCGACAAGCCTCTCTCATTCCAGAAGAAACCCTCGGACCTCGTAGAAGGAAGAAAACTGCTAAAAAAGCCAGAACTATCCATCGCGATATAGATCACAGAAAGCGACGAGGAGATCCTTCCGAAGCAATCCCACAATCAACCCCTCAGTGACCAGTTTCTCTGCACCTACAACCGGCCCGATTAAAGAGAGTCTACTTGACATACCTCTGCGATCGGGCGAAAGTCCTTCGTCTTCAAAAATTAAGATCAAAGATAATCCCACTCACCGTCGAAGAACTTGGCGCCCTCGACTTGACACTGATCCCCCAATAGTGCCAGCAAAACCCAAACACACGATCTTTGGGCTTGTTGAATCTGTCCCCTCTTATCCGGCGAAAACAACCTTGAGACGACCCGGTAGGGTGCAACCTCGGCTCCTTCTTCGACCCAGAACTCTCTCTTGCCGATCTCGCTTCTCTAAAGCGATGCATGCGGATCCTCATGGGTTCATGATCAATCTATCCCTCTCTCTCCAGAATAAGCGACCACCGAATTTGACATGATCTTATGGCCTCTCCACCCGTGTGGCCCCAGATTTAATGCTGACTTCCTTTTTCAATTATTAGAGGCCTTCGTTAAGTGAGGCCAGATGACCATCGATTTGGGAGCGATTCGAATGGGGATTTACTATGAAGGCATAAGCTACTTGGCGAAGGTAAAGGATCTTTCTCCACTTATTTCGTATTTATCTTCATACTTATACATCTGGCCCGATCAAACAATCTTGAATATGAGTAGGCGAATCTTTGTATTGAGCGTCTGCGTCAAAGAGATCCTCGGTTTGAATCCAAGAAGAAGTGGCGAGGAAGGAGAAAACGCCATCTGAAATCTGCTTTGGCTCGGGGAAAGGACCCAACGTGAAGGCATCCTTAATACAAATGAAGGACTTGAGAAAGAGTTGGCCCAAGACAAGGGAGATGTGAAGACCTCGAGGAAGAAGCGAAGTCGAGTAAAAGCACACCACGAGGAGATCGTCGAGATGAATGTCGACTTGGTTCGGAGGTGAAATAAGGATGGATAAGATCGAGGAGCTAAAGGCTAATTTTAAGCTCTAAACGAGGGCGATTCTTAAGGTTTGGAGTGGGAAGAAACTTCGTCGAGATGAATATCTGGCGAAGTTCGAAGAAGAAATCAGAGAACTCGAGGCTCTTGGGGACCTTGGGCCTCCTTTAAGCTGATGCCTTAAATAAACAAATCTGTGAAAATGTCGAACTTCGGATGAAATCAATGGAGAGATCATGAAGATACATCTTTGAAAACTCTGAGCTCTCTAGAAAAGTCGTGGCAAAGAAGTTGATCAAAAGCCACATAGATCCATCCTTACTTCGATTCTTGGGATAGCGAGGTCTTTTTGAAGCGACGACTTTTGTTTTTCCTTGGTTTTATTTAAAAATACTTGTAAATTTTTTTTTATTTTCGAATATTGTAAGTAGGTTAGATATTAATGAAAAGTGATCTTCTCCTTATGACTTGATTGCATTTTTACTTCTGTCGATACTTGATATTAATTTATACGGAAAAATGTACAAAACCCCTTGAGGATTGATTCAAATTGTTAATTAACAATTAAGCATGCCATATAACGAGATAAGGTGAGGTTAAAGAATGAGGCATTACAGACTCGACACTTAGAAAAAATTTAGGTAATAAAGTAAAGAGATCTTTATTCGATTCTGAAGTGTAAAAACGGATCTGCTTCATCGAGAGTTTGTTTACCGAAAGGCTATGAGAACCAAAGGTGACAATCATCTACCACGAAGGGCTGTGAAAGTCTAAGTGGCGACAATTGCCTACCGTAAGTCTCAATGATGCCTGCCTAGTGGCGACAATTGCCTACCACCGAGAACTTGACAATGCCTTAGGGATGACAACACCTACCACGAAAGGCTGACAAGGTCTAAGGATGACAACTTGCCTACCATGAAGGGCACGACAAGGTCTAAGTGGCGACAATTGCCTACCACGAAGGGGCTGACAATGCCTTAGTGACCACTGCTAGAAGAGGCTACCATCGAATGGTTAGCGAGTCCTCCGAACCTCCCAACACCAATGGCGTTTGCCTACCATGAAGGGCACGACAAACTCATGGGACCACCACTGCTAGAAGAGAATTTGCCATCGAATGGTCGGTGAGTCCTCCGAACCTCCTAACAAAGGGTGGCATTTCTTTGTACACAATCGGACTATGGATGAGCTCTGAAGTCCTAAGTGAATGTTTTAAACTTGATCCCATGAAATTTGGCGTCTGTAACTTTGATCCTGAAGCAATGGACCCGATCGACTACCCCAGGGCAATGAGAGGTATAGGAGATAAAATCGAATATAGCCTTTTGGTGGGCGATGTGAGATCGAAACCATTTAATTAACACAAATATCCACGTGAACCCTCAGAATAACATCTACGACTTGGTGGCACCCAAAATTCCTCGATAGTAGGAGATGAGTCAAAGTAGAATACAAAGTCTTTACATCTTTGAATCCCGATTCTTTCAAGAATATCATTTGTAGAAGTACTTTGTAGGTCAACAACTTGGGCCAAATAATTGCCACAAATGTCTTTGTGAACTTCCCGAAGAACACTCTCTGCTTGGATGGAACCAAATGTTTAAGCAATGATGACGAAAAAGGTCCTTGATAAAGATTCTCATCAATGAGAACAAAATTGACACTCTTGTACTTGGTCTTCTTTGCGACATCGATCCGAAGGAAAGGCGCCATCTGCCATCAAAGTTATAAGCATCTGTAGTGGCCGACCGATAATGCCGTGGTGGAATTGTTATTGTGATCGACTCCTTGATAGCTTTCTTTATCTTGATGTCCGAAAATAGAATATCCATCTGTATGCAATACCCACGAACTCTAACCTCTTTGAAGAGGCTGCAGCGGCTTTATCGGACTCCTCGACTTCTCTTTAACTATTATCGACTTTGGACCACAATGTCAATGAGCCTTGGAAATATTCTGCAAAGTGTTTGGATTTCGAGTCGAACTTATAGATCTGCTTTGGTGGCGAGTCCTTGACATTTGGCGAGCGAGAACACTCAATGAGTGCCTTTTTGTGTTCTCGGGTGAATATATTCTTGAATTACTCCTCGTGCCTTGCGCCCGTAGTCCGAGAACCCACTAGGATGAGGTACCTTCTTGGATGCTTAGGAATATGGGTGCATTTTGTGTCTTTGAATCTGAACTGTGACCTTAGATGGGCATCTCAGAGAAGACAAGTGTCTACGGTGATTGTGCCTCGGTGGATTCTCGAGTCGACATCTCTGTTTTGACCATAATCCAGAAGACCAATAGGGTGGAATACCCTTCTCGGTCGATCGATCGGAAAAAAATGGTACATTGGGTCTTCATCTACTACTGCTTGACCATAATCCAGAAGACTAATAGGCGGAATACCCTTCCGATCGATCGATTAGGAAAATGGGCTGTTGGGTCTTCATCTACTCTGTTTACGACCATAATCCAAAGACCCGATAAGGCGGAATACCCTTCTCGGTCGATCAATCGGGAAAATGGGTGTTGGGTCTTCATCTACTTTATCAGACCATAATCCAGAAAACTAATAGGCGGAATACCCTTCTCGGTCGATCAATCGGAAAAATGGTACATTGGGTCTTCATCTACTACTGCTTGATCCAGGAAGGCCTCGAGACATGTCTTTAAAGTGTAGACTTCTTTACAACTTGATTGATGCATCGATCGACCACTTGGTATAGGATTCTAGCGGTATGCCTTATCCTCCTTTTAGAGCCATGGTCGAGTCTTCTATTGGCGACAAAATCAATCTTCTTCGGCATCATCTTGGGCTCTCGAGCGAGAACCCTCGAAACCTGCTTGGAGGCGATGCCGGCGTGAGCATTCTTTGAAGGACCCAATCGATCCTTGCGGATACTCGTTGTGTAGACAAAGTCATATCCATCGGTATCCTTTAGAGTAAGCTTTTTCTCTTCTTCACCGTGAATTAGGCGTGAAGCGATTCTGATTTGTGATTGAAAACTTCAAGAACACTAGAACCACGACCCTCCTTACTTGCATGATGTTAGCGCCGGGATCTTTCTCCGTCCCGATCACGAAAGGCGTCACGATCACCGCGATAAACACGACAAACACCACAAGCTTGGCGGTAGGACCCGTAGGGGATAGCTTCGGTGTGAGAGTAAATATATACATTCACAAGGTTAACTTCGAGAGGATGATAAAATCTAGTGCGATGAGAGAGATTAGATTTTTTAGTTGTGTGTATGTGTATATATCAAAAGCGTACCTCCTTGTGAAGACTTACTTCATTTGGGATATAATATCTTCGCTTTGGATTCTTTGTGTCACCCTTCTTATCGACATATCCCCACGATCGATGGGTTACTAAAATTGCGTGGAGCTTATCCACTTGCTTTTGGCCCTTTATTTACCGCCTTGTAATTATAATCCCATTCACGTTAATGCGTGGCGGATATCTCGGTCATTGTTATCTTATATCATCATTCTGAAGTCAAAGTGATAGATATTAAATGATCGATGGGCTAATCCAATGAAGCAGGCAGGTCTACATGATTAAATAAAGTTAACACGGTGGTAGGCCCAACGAGCCCATTGGCAATTATAAAAGCCCGATGAATTAAATTAATAAGTGAGCCCAATTTATCCAAGCCCAAATAAGAGAAATATCATGACCCATACATATATATATATATATATATATATATATATAAAAAAAATTAAAAATAATAATTATATTTACATTTTTAAAAAATATTATTATTAAAATAATATTTTTTATATTTTAAAATAAATATTATTTTAAAAATTTTAAAAAATAATTATTACTTTCGGAAAAATTATTAGAAAATTTTATTTGTTCAAAAATGAGCAATATTTAATAAAATATAAATTCAAAAAATATAATATTTTTAATTATTTATTATTTTATAAAAATTTACACATCTTTTAAAAGATAAAAAAATTTCTATTTTTTATGAAAACAATTTTTTATTTACTTTTTTTGAATCTATATTTTACGAAATTTTACTCATTTTTTAAAAAAATAGTTTTCTATTTTTGAAAAATAAAGTTTTATTTTTGAATCTATATTTCATAAACTTTACTAGTTTTTTTAAAAAAATTCTTGAAAATAATAATTATTTTAAACTTTTAAATTTCTTTTTTTTAAAAATTGAATCAATTTTTTATTTATTCTTTTACTTTTTTTAATATTTTAATTTCTATTTTTAGTTTTGTTTTAAAATTCTAATATTAAGAATACATATAATAATGGTAAAGATATAAATTTTTTTTTCTTCAAAAATAAAGTTTTACATAAAAATAAAAAAATATACTTGTTTTTTTGAAAACAAAATTTTAATTTTTTGAATTTATATTTTATGAAACTTTACTTATTTTATGAAAAAATAAAGTTTTGATATTTTTTCTAGGAAATAATATTATTTTTAAAAATATTTAAAATAATAATTGTTTTAATATTTTAAAATAATTTAAAACTTTTAGTTTTTTAAAAAGTTTTAATTGGTGAAATTGAGGTTAAGGTCGAACTAGGTTGGATTGTGTCAAAATGGGTGGGTGGGATTAGGGTCGAATCGGATAAAATGTAGCAACGTAAGAAAATGTCACTTGAAAGATCTAATTGTGAAAAATGAACTTTATGGACGATAATTTATTATGCATTATCTTAGTCATAATATTATTTATTTTTGTACAGAGTTGAGTTCACCACTTTCTTTCATTATTATAACTTGAGAAATGAGAATATAAATTTGGAACTTGTCGAGAGACAGTGATTATCCAGATATAATGGCTATAGTAATCCTCATATTTTATAAAATTTTACAAAATAGTATCATAATAATTATAATGAGGACTACATTTGAGTTTGGATATT
Organism: Panax ginseng; assembly: GCA_020205605.1. Lineage (NCBI taxonomy): Eukaryota > Viridiplantae > Streptophyta > Magnoliopsida > Apiales > Araliaceae > Panax > Panax ginseng. Next base: position 154,920,563 of record CM035129.1, read on the forward strand.
GTCTGCGAGACAATATTCATGTTTGAACTTTCAGCTTATGTATTGTCGTATTTTACATGACAGTTGTATTATTAAATTTGTATTTAAAAATTTTGTACCATATATTTAAATACTCAGAATGAATTGTGTATATCTATTTTAGACGTCACAGTGACAATATAATTCGATTAGAAACTGTAGTCACTAAAACTTTCTTAAAATAGTAGATATTTTTTTGGGTATATAAAAAATGGAGTTCATAAATATAAAAGACTAATTCTATATAGACCAAAAAAAAATTGGCTATATAGAAAGACAATAATAAAACACAATCATAAAGAGTAATTTTATAAACAAGCGGTTGTGTATAAACAAAGAAAAAAAATAGTTTATGAGCTTCATTTATTTTAAATTATTAAATGCGAAAGTCATAAACTTTATATTAGCTTTTATTTAACGAGATCTTTTTGGAGGTGGAAGTAGGTGTTACGGTATTAGTTGAGGTCTTACGTTTGGTATCGAAGATTTTGAGCCATCGGCCCATTACTATATATATGTCTTGAAATATAAGTAATTATACTTACATTGGTGAGAATTCTAATCTGAGATGTTAAAATCATATCGAAACTATTGGATATATATATATATATATATATATATATATATATATATATATATATATATATATATATATCATATATATATATATCTTATTATCATCATCAGTCTTATCTTTTTTAGCAGCTTTTAGGACCCCGATGACGATTTTGATCATCAATAGTAAATACATACTTTTAGCGACGGACAACATCTCGCGCGTCATAAAAGTATAGGCAGACGGTTGTATGAATAAATCGTCGTTGAATCCGTCATTAAAAGGGTGGCTTCTGATGAAAAAAAGATAAAGGTATATCTTGATCCGAACCAAATAATATATATATATATATATATATATATATATATATATATATATATATATATATATATATATATGATGATGTTTAATGTTGTATTTGGTAATTTTTTAAATAAATTTCTTTTTTTCTTTGATAAATATATATATAAATAATATTAAGCTTTTGTTGTACATTACAGATGTCTTTGTTAGTAGAGAGTAAGTGGTGTTTGCTTGTATACGAATGCCTCTTAATTTATGTCTTTTGATTGATCGAGACAAATTTTGTTTGGTAATTTTTTGACTCTTGATGCCCTTAATTGTAAAAGCGAAACTCGAATCTTAACTATTAAGAAATTTGTCTCTTAATAATTTATTTAAAATTTTGAACAAAAATAGCCTCGATAAATATTGTCTCCTTGATTTGAAATTTTAAGATCATTGAAATAAAATTTTTAAATAAATGAGAAAGTTGAAATGGTAAAATAGTGTCATTCGGATGTTTTACACTTTTTAATTATTAATATATTGTTTTATTAGGATGATCTAATTTATTAAGATGTATTAATAATTCGGATCTTAATTATTCAAATTTATCAAACATCAAGTCTATCGATGGTGGATCATGATCTTAATTTATCTTCTCGACTTATTTTCTTGGATCGAGTTCCATAATTTGTGTTCTTCGTTTATTGGATCAAAATTACAAATGGATCAGAATATATTGCTTGGATCAGAATTAATTATATATTTTTTTGAAAACTATGAGACGAGTCATACCGCTGAGTCAAATACCATGCGTTAGGATCAAATTTAATTTGACCATCGATCTAAAATAATTTTTTTTTAAATTGTAGAAAATGTACTCCGTCATATTCTTTTCTTCTTCTTTTTGATAAATGATATATATGGAGATAAGCTAGACAATAGTGTTTGTTTCCCTACTTAGTTCCTAACTATTTTTATGTATCCACGTACATCAATATTTTTTATAGATATAAATTAATGATCATATATGTATGATGTCAATTACTTGTTCACAATGACGAACTCTTTGTCTCAATCGAGAGGGTAATTGTCTCCTCTTCATCCACCATTCCATGTCTCGGATTCTCAGTTGCATTTTTCTCTTCTTACCATAATGTAGCATGCAAGAATACCTTAAAATTCAAATCAAAATTTTTAAAGAGAGCCTTTTCGGATCGAAGATTCTAACATAAAATGGTACATTAAATATTAAATAAAAAAGAATAATATAATTTTACGAATATTTCCGATCAGCGAGTGAAGAGCATTAGACCACTTTGAGTCTCTTATTCTTATCTGAAAACCACTTACAACGATTCTTGTGGGTTCGGGGCCATTGCCAAAAATCACGTAACCAAACATAACATATTAAAGGGATTTAAATAGTCGAAGAATGGTTTAATTTAAGTCAAAAACCATTGTTAATTTCATCTGATAATCGACTAACGATGTCATTTGAGTTTGAAGATATATATTTAAAATTTAGTATGTGTTTACCTATATCTCAAGAATTTAGGAGTCTTGATTTTGTTGTTATATATTTACACGAGGGTCATTAGACCCCAAAAATTGGATAAAGAATCTTGGCACAATGGAGTTGGAAGAAATCAGCTGGGAGGCGCTTTGTGTAGATGCCGTGGTGAAATGGTCCATTAACATCTAAACATAATGACTTCTAACCACCGTCATTGAGTTCCCACCACGAGGATTTCTATCGTGCTGCGAGCAACAAAAATTAATAACAGACCTCGTCAAAGCGAGAGAGGAGAGGTTACATGAAGCTTTGCTTTCACTGCTTTCTTTGTCTGAGGCATGAAGCTACCTTTTTGTATTGCTAGAACATACCGACATCCTCCAATGACTGTTAGGGAATTAAAGACAAAATTGAACACCCAATGAAGTATGTTATTTATTGGCATTAATTTTGAGTAAATTTTAGAAGAATGGACAAAAACTTACATGAGATCTGATAAAGTATCTGCAATGAGATTGATAGAAACCCCACGAATGGTGCGAAGAGATAACACATAACATACGCATTCTTCTCATTAAGCAAATCGTTGGTAGACCTTAGGGAGGAAGCTGGAATAAGAACATAAGTAGAAGAATTGTCATGATCAAGCTGTATATCTGGTCTTCTACGATCGGTTTTGGAACCATAACAAAATCTGACTGAGAAAATAAAAAAGAAGGAAGGCAAAAGAATTTAGGGAAAAAGTGATCATATTAACATATCACTTTTATATTTTGCAACAATTAGTTGTAGAAAAATGAAAAGAATTATTTAATTAGAAATTGGGGATATTAAATTATCCATTAATAATAATTAAATAAATTTGCATTTTCACATATATATTTCTAATATATATAGTCCCCTCCCCTATTCTTTTCACAAAATACCTTTATTCTTTTAAAGAAGAAGATTAAGGGAAATAAGATTGGTATCGAATGAAGGAATATATATTACTACGGTAGAGCCCTAAAGATGCGATTATATAAAGTCCATATGTATACAAAACTACTTTGTGGAGTTACGTGCATGAGGGCATGTTCTCCGACAACAACAAATAATCTCTGCTTGTGATGGCCAGTCTTTACGAGTACATGCACTGCTCACGACCGACCCACGATACATGCTTTCTTATGCGATCCAACAACTATTCTTTCGTTCAAATCTCATAACATATAACGTTTCATGAAAAATAATTTTGAAAAAATTATAATTAATTCATTAAATTATATCGGCATATATTAAAGGATGGACATGATATCTTTACCAATTTTGCAAACCATAACAAAAAAAAAAAAAGTGTGTATTATAGTAGCAACAAAATTTAAAATCGACATTTATTGCATTTTTAGACCTTGTCATCCTTTTTTTTTTTTTTTTTTTTGTTAGGGAGCGTTTTACCAACCCTCTTTTAGTAGAAGACTCGACACGGAAGAAATTTGGAGGGCGATGGGCGAAACCCGTGAAAGTGTTGGAGGTGTTGAATTGACATTTGAGCCCTCGGGACTATCAAATGAACGATCTGGTGATGCTTTCGGGGTCGGGTCTTTTGAGTTCTTTGGTAGAAGCCAGTTAGATTATAGGACCGTTTGGGCTGCCACGATTGAAGCTCTCTCTGCGTCGTGCGAGTCAAGATTACTGATAAATATGCGTATAAAGCGACTCGAAAGGTGGTAATGAGATTGAACTCTCTTGCACCTTTTAAGGAGATTGTGTTGGACCCAAGTTATAGTAACTACCATACACTTTAGGAGTCTAATCCATTGGGAGAATGATTACAGGTGATGAGTCTTATAAATATGAGGCTGAGGTTATCATTATGAGGTAATACCTATTTTAAGCACTAAATACTTATCCTCCATTTATTAAACCTTAACGGCTGTACTCGTTCTCACTCCGGGCTATCCCCGTGGCCTGGCCGTCAACTTCTGTGTGATCGATTCTTTGTCTTGCGAGTTCTAGTAGCGTGGATTACGTGATTGAATTGCCTTGGTAAAACTTAAGCGTTAACATTGGTATTTAGAAGGATGGGCTGCTTAAATAACAATCCTGATCGAACACTTTTAGGGGAAGAAACTATGGCGAGTGTGGAGTATCGATTTCAAATAGTGAAAAATGGCAAAACACACCAGACCACTCGGTGAGAGGGTCGGTGAAAAAACGGACCCAGGCTCGAGAACCGGAGCGATCGGATGGGGTAAATTGGGCTCCCAATGCCTTGACTCTTCCACGAGCAGCAGCATCTCTGCATGACCGAGCCGGTCGGGTGGATGAAGCGATTCGCGAAACTTTGGAGGTGCGGGAAAAAAGTCATGCTTGAATTGTCGAGATCGAAAATTCATCCTGCGAGAAAAATCTGACAAAACAAAGATGCCATAATGACCTTACGTCTGCGGCGGGAAGAACTTCGAGCTACGGATGGCAATGTATTTCGGTGAGGAAGAAGCGTCCTCTAAAAGGCGTCGGCGCCATGTAGCGATCCGGTCACCCCAAAGGAAGAAATTTGAAAGGGAGAAAGTAGGTATCGAAGTCGTTCGAAGGATTCTTAAAAGCGGGAGAAAAGCCGGTCGGCCGGAGACGACTCAGCTCTCCGGGTCGGTCTGAGGCAAAGGAGGAAAAGGCGAGATTCCCGACGTGAGAGGGGACGGACCCCCATTCGTCCCTCACGAAGGAGAATCAAACCCCTACGCTCGAAGAGTTCTTAGAATTGGAGAAAATTATTGTTGGCGAGGCGTCGGAAGCGCCATCGACTATATAGGGTCACCCTTCTCTCCGAATATTAATCGGGAGATAGCGGACCCCAAAAAAGAAGATGCCGATGGAGACTTATGGCGAAATGGGGACCACTACGACCATTCGATGGGTATGACGAGGTTAATGGCGTATTACACGGCCACTCTGATGCGACCAAGTGCCACATGTTTTACTTCTTACCACGAAGAAAAGTGCGGGAATGGATGGGAACCTTGGCGGCAGGATCGATAAATTCATGGAAAGACCTTGGGGAAAAATTTCACGCCGCGGTTTGGGAGTAATAAGAGGCGGGGAAAGATCACGGCATCCTAATGCAGTCGAGTGAGAGATCGAATGAGAGCTTGGGCGGCGATGTGTTAAGAGATTTGGAGAGTATGTGGGATCGGTGGTGGGTGAATTCCCCTGACTCACAGATTCTTCCTGCGGGGGCTTGACATCGGAAAATCGAAGAAGGCGATGAAGGACACAGGTGATCGATCCGGTAGAGCTGACGGAGGCCTTCCATAGATTTGAAGATCACATGCTTGATCGAGGCGATGGGCAATTTTAAACCTCGATCCACGAGAAGTGTCGAGATCGGGACAAGCAGAGCTATCAATCGACAATCGGGGAGGTCGGATGAATTCTGAGAAAAACTTCTGAGGGGCGGTGGAAGGCCACCTTCCCGAATAAAGGGTCGACAAAATGTACACGCTTTCAATCTGGTCGGGCCAAGATCTTTGGAAGAGATCTGAAGCAAGCCCTTTTGAACCATGTCGAAGCGATCCACGAAGCCGGGGAAGAGGGTCATGACAAGTATTGTCGTACCACGAGTCGGTCAGTCACACGACGAAGATTACCCAACGAAAGACTTAATAGAGAAGAATGTCGAATGAATGAAGTTGAGTGCGATCGTGGTTGGTAGAAGAATTCGGAAGCCCGGGGGAGGACAACACAAGCCCACCCGAACAAACCACAGTATGGCCAAGAACCTGACTCGAGGAGTTATTGATGTGATATCGGTAGATGCGTAGGGGCGTGTGTTGGCGGGAAAAGGAATGGACATCTCGAAGCGTCTTATCATTGGTAGGGTCCTCGCCCGAAAAAGCGGGGCCATACTCGAACACGACCATCTCCTTACCGAGGCGGCGACTACCTACGAGCGGATCGAGCCTTGCGTCGGTGCATTAAGTAATAATATTTCGGTCGGGCGGTGGACATGAAGAGGATGATGATGATCGACAAGCGGGTCTTGGTTGATATACTCTACCACATGTCGTACCAGCGGATGAATCGGGAGGAAAGAAGATAGAATTAGGAGGAGAGGGCCGTTATCACGGCCGATGGCGACCGGTTCATGTGGCCAGAACGCAATCACGTTGCCGGTCGAGTTTGATGCATTTTGACAATGAGACAAAAATCATGGTAAAAATTTTACGTAAATCTGAGTGGATTAAACTGGCGCCATCTTGGGAAGGCCCACCTTATCGGCCTTTATGACGGTAACATCTATACCCAACTTCAAAATCAAGTTTAGAACCTTAGCGGGATAGGGAAGTAAATGGAGATCTCGACATGCCAGAAGATGTTATCGGAATACATTGATTTCCTCGAGTCGGGGTTAGCAATGACAAGCAGACGATGACCATTGAGATCGGCCGTTCACGGAAGGCGATCTTGAACCCGTGGCTCTGCAATGAAGAAAGCGAGAGGATGTTGAGTTGATCTGGGCAATCGACAAATTAGTCGAAGATCGGTAGGATTATCCGAGCAGTTGCGAGCGAACTGGTGGTGGAATTACTCGGGGTGTATCTTGATATCTTAGCTGAGGAATCTGGTGACATGCGGCGTAAATGAATCGATTGCATTACCTGAACTTCATCTGGAGGCCAAAAGGAAGCGGTGATCTGAAAAAGAAGGATCTTTGCCGGAAAAGCGAGAAGATCATAGAAGCGAAGAGGTTACCAAATTGTTAGAAGCGGGTTCATCTTTGAAATTGACTATCTCGAATGGTGGCGATGTGACGTGGTATTGATGCGAAGTAAAATAGGAAGTGGAGGATGTGCATTGACTACAGAGACCTAAACAAGGCACCCCAAAAGACTTACCCTTACCCAACATAGACCCGGTAATTGATGCCACTTGAGTGCGGAATCTTTGAGTTTTATGGATGACTTTCTCGGGATATCACCAAATCTCGATGCCTGAGGAGGATACCCAAGACTAAACTTCATCACTCATCCAGGCCATATATATGCATATCGAAGATGACCTTGGACTACTAAGCAGGAGCAACTACCAGACGAATGATGAACTTACGTGTTCATGAAACAAGCTGAAGGTGAAGTATGGAAGTGTATGTGGGCGACATGATCGTCGAGTATGTCGATCAGGGATCATCTGGAGGACTTAGAAGCTAACTTGAAAGCGGTGAGGCAACCTGGCGAGGCTAAACCCGACGAATGCACCTTGATTTGGGTTCGGAAAATTCCTAGAATATCTGGTCGATGGCGGGAATCGAGGCCAATCGAGAAAAAAATCTCGGCGATCTTGAACATGAAATCTTGAACATATAAAGATGTCCAGCGGATGGCGGTAGAATTCTTTGCCGCCGGAGATTCGTATGAAGGTCGGTGAGAGATGTCTACCCTTCTTTGACACCTCGAAGGCGGCGACAAAATTTCCAATGGACTTGAGAATGTGAAGGCGCGTTCGGGATATCAAAAGATACTTGGGTTCGGCACCATTATTAATGAAACCGATCCCCACGAACCTTTATACTTATACTTGGGCTGAGCCCAATGGCGATGAAGGCGACTTTAGTAAGGGATGAGGGAGATAAGCAATTCACAGTGTCTATATCGGCCATATTCTCAAGGAGCCTTGAAGCGAGGTACCCGAACACAGGAAAAATTCTTTACATACCATAATTCTAGCGAAACTTCGAGGCACTATTTCGAGGTTCGGTTGATAGTGGTCTGCAAACCAACCTTTGAAGAAGATTTTGCACAAGCACGAAGTGTCGTCGGTCGGTTAATGCATTTGTCGATGGGCCGACACAATTTGTTATAAAATACTCGCCCCGAGCAGCAATCGATCGAAAAGGCGGACATTGGCGACTTACGTGGTCGAGTACTCTTTCACCGAACGAGGCGAATATAATGGCCAGAAACACTGACCAATCCGGACCTCATGGACTATATCGTGGACGGATCGTCATTATGGATGTCGATGGGCGAGGTCATCTAACTAGCCGAAGGGTTCGAGTCTGACAATTTATTCGGTTTGGGTTCAAGGCCACAAATAACGAAGCGAGTATGAGGCCATCTTAGCGAGGATCTGGCCCGGCGAAGCCTAGAGGTCAGTGATTTGATCATCTGATGATTCACGGTGGTGGTCAAGCGATTATCGGGCGAATCTGAAGCTTGAAGCGAGATGACCAAATATTTGGTTGAGCTAAAGGATAAGCTTATATACTTCACTTCATACGGTTGTCGAGGGTGGGCCAGGTCGAGAGAATCTGATGGCAGATGCCTTGGCAAATTGGCAACAATGAAGCAAGTTCTTTCGATGGATCGTGTACTTGGAAGTGCAAAAAAGCAAGTGTCCCAAAGCGAAATCTTAACTTTGGAATGAGAAGCTATTCTTGGCTCACACTTATATCTCTACTTGGCCAGGTGGGACCCTCTCTTGGATAGAATCCTAGCCAGACAAGTCGAACAAAGTTAACTTCACCCTCGTAGATGGAGATCTATCTGAAAGGCCTTTAGCTCTCCATTTTGCTCGAATCTTGACTCCTTGAGAGGCGGACTACAGCTTGAGAGATCGTGAGGGCATCTGTGGGGATCACATGGGAACAAAGTCATTTGGCGCGTAAGATTTTGAGGCGAGAAGTCTCTTGTGCCAACTCTCTACTGCTGAAGCAAAAGAATCGTTAAGAGGTGTCCCAGTGCGGTGAGCAATGATATCCACTTTTGACCCCAAGTAACTATATTAAAATCTTGTCCCCGGTCCCTTTCTTTGTGTGGGGAATCGACATTACAGGGCCTCTCTGCGAAAGCTAAGGGACAAGTTAGCTTTGTGATCGTGGCTATTGATTACATGTGAAGTGGGTGAGGCGAAAACCACTGCACCAAAGATCACCGAACACGAGTGTTTGAAGTTTTTTAAAGAAGGGTGAGTCTGGGTTTGGTATCCGATGGCGATGGTCTCGGACGATGGCGAGGCGGTTTGTGGGATCTAAGTTTGAAGGCTTTTTGAAAGAATTGGGGATCCGACGCATCATGAGACTTGATTTGCCCATCCTCGATCAAGCGGCCCAGAGTGAAAGTGACCCGATCGAACCCTACTTCGATGGGGATTAAATGCAGATTAGATGCATTAAAGGGTGATGGCAGAAGAAGCTATATCTGTTTGTGGGCGTGTCAACTACCCCAAGGACTACTGACTAGAGACTCCCCATTCGAGGTTGGCATCTGGGGCCGTCTGCTCATTCTGTTGAGATCGGATCTCCAGCTCTCAAAAGTCGACCAATCTGAAAGTATATATAATGGCGAGGTTTGAGAACAAATTTAGATTTGTTAGGCGAAGTTAAGGATTAAAATCGTGATGAGGTTAGCGATCTGCTCGACAGCGAGCGGCTGACACTATAATCGGAAGGTGAAAACGAGGAGGTTTGCGATGGGAGATCTGGTCCTCCGGAGTCTGCGAGGCATCGACCCCCAAAACAAGAAGTTAATGCTAAGCGGGAGGGGCCTTATGAGGTGATAGGAGTCTTGAAGCCGGAACCCTCTGAGAACTGACGATGGACGGTTCGGAGGTAAAGAATACATGGCATCTTTGGAAGACTTAGAAAATTTTACGATGGTTGTTATGTGGTTCTATTTTTATCCATGTAATCGTTTGATTCAAATGATATAAATGAAAGTTCTCATTCTGTCGATGTTTAACTTCATCTATTTATTTCTTCTACTTGAGCAGGACATGCTTGAACCTTATCCGTCGAGCTTGGAAAAACTCCATGATCGAGATAAGTCCGAAACATAATGACAACGAGATTAATAAATGCTTAAAATCTGATTTGAGCACTATCCGTCGAGAGGTTGAGGCGGACACCAGCGATCGAGATAAGTCTCGAATATAATATTGACCTCTGAATCGGATAAACCCTACAGACGATCCATTAGAAGGTTGGTTGGGCATAAGCGATCGAGATCGGTCGTAAGTGAAAGCCGACAATAAACATTCATGGGCAAAGAGTATATCTTATTTATACTTAGAAAATTTCTACTTTCTGAAACCGATTAAACACGATTGGTATGTATGTACAAAAAAAGCGAAGAAAGAAAATTTTTCTTTATTACAAAATCCTACATATTTACTCGGCGGGAGGTCGTCTTGACATCGGACTAAATCATCCAAAAGTCGAGGATGGAGACATCGAGCCCAATGACCATCATCGACTTTTCCTTAGCCTTTTCCGTCGTCTCATACCGCCCCTGGCCCAGGCTATGACCTTGCTCGTTCGAGCTTAGATTCCTCGTACTCGGCGATGGCTTCTTGGTAACCCATTACCTTCTCGGGAAAAGCATTGTGATGGTTGATCGAGTTGTTGTTCTCCACGATCAAATACATCATCTTGTCATGCATCTCGGAGAACTTGGTGTGATCTTGTCGATAGCGTTCTCTCGATCCTTGACATCTTGGAGCAACGATCCTCTCTGCGGAAAAAGCTCTCTTTCAAGCCCGACTCTTTGACTGACCCTCACTTTCGGGGCGCTTTGGCGTCGGGTCTCGGCGTGAGAATCTCGTTCCTTCTTGAGTCACTTTCTGAGACCCGTGCTTGACCTCCAATGACTCCACCTCCGTCCCAGTGAATTTCTTTCTTTGTGGATCGGGCGAGGGAGGGATGGCTCGAGCAAAATATAAGCGTTAGCTGCAACAAACCACATACATCGATCTGAAGGAAAGATCAAAGTTAAGAGAAGCAATCAGTTGACAAAGGGATTACACAGGTGCGAGCTCGAACATAGGCCACCAGAAGCTGGTCGGGAGAATACCACTTTAAGCCGGTCATCGTCAAAGGGCGGTTTGAAGTGATCGAAGAGGGTAAAGGGAAGACCTCCAAGCGGGCTCTTGGGCCAGCCAGTGGTCGGTGATCCCAAGAAGAACTAGGACTAGAAGAAGGAGTGGCCGAGCAGTCCGGTAGGGACCACCATCTCTCACTGTCGGTGATCGGAACCTTGACAATGAGGAGTCTCTTTGATGGAGGTTCGGAAGAACCTCTTGATGTCTTAGGAGTCCTCTATCGCCTCGGTTAGCCGGAAGAAGCGGCGGAAGAAATCGGCCCAGCGTGAATGAGGCGACTTTGGTAAGTGCGCTTTAATGATTAGCTTGGAGGGCTTAGACTTTTTAGTAAAAGCCGCCTTCTCATGCGGCTCATCTTGGCCTTCCCGCCTTTGTGTGTTAGGGGCTCGGGCCCAAAGTGGACCCATGACAGTTGATTCGTGATCGGGACTATATCCTCCTCGGGAACATCGTCGATCATGGGAGTCGGATGAACCCGAGGGTGTGATGGCGGCGATGATGAAAGCGTCAACAACGCCCTCGGGCTTGAAAATAGTCAACTGCTGCCGGATAACAAATGGGTTAAGGCATGAAAGCTTGAGAAAATAGGAGGAAAATAATGAAAAGCGAAAGATACTCACGGCCGTATTTTATCTGACCGACCTTCGTTCATGAAGCCCCAAATTCCATTGGGTCCTTTACCATTGCTTGTAGAGCGTTTTGAAGGCATCGGTTGACCCTTGAGAACTTGAAATCTTAAGCGCTGATGTGGCTAGATGGGCCAGGGGAAGGAGTTGGAGGTCGGTCCCACTTGAAAAGAACCATTATTATTCATACCCCACTTGTATTCTTGAAGGGTCTTGATCGGAACGGTCTTGGTTAGGCGTTTGTTGAGTTCTTAGAAGGCCAGGTTCTTTGAATCACTCACGGTGAGCGCAGGCGAAAGAATAGATCGAGCCAGGGTGAGGCCCTCTCTGACGAGACGGCTATGAAAGAGACTAAGTGGATGTCTGCGTTAAGCGCGCAGCTGCGTGAATCAAACTCCCAATGCTTTCGAAAGAGGAAATAAAATCGTGAAAGGGGCCAAGACCCGTGCTTTAAACGTCTGAAAGGACGACCACCCACTCGCCCTCAAGAGCGCGAACATCTTCTCATCCAGACTGGGCACTTGAAGTTGGTATTCTTGAGGATCTTGAAAAGAATGCGGATGTCGAGAAATTTGTGAGGGGTGATGGTGGAAGGAGTATGAAGGTGAAAAACTCCTCAGGAGCGGTATGCATTTGAATCCTAGCCTCGGCGTCTCTGGGACTAAGCAAGATAGAAGAATTAATCGCGTGGGGCATTACTGCGATCTGACCTCTGGGGAGGTCATGCCGGGTGGTGACCAGAGCGGAGGTAGTGGTGGTAGGCTCGATTAAATAGGAATAATCTTGGACTTGGCCATTTAGAAAGAATGTGATCTGAAATAAGAAGTTATGGAAGGAGTTAAGCAAAAATAGCACTTTCGGTGTGATCTGAGAGGAGGAAAATGGTGCAGTTGGGTAAGAGATAAGCTTTCATGGAAATCGCCTTGCGGAGAATTTGAAAGCAAAGAGTCGATAAAAGTGATAATGAGGGAGGAAGGGGAGTTTTATAAGGAGAGCGACCACGGAACCCCAAGACGGCTATTAAATCTTTGAGGTGGGCCCGAGCGTGAAAAGGCATCTGACGTTTGAAATACCCGAAGTGGTATCTGGCTTCCACAGACGAGTTCATCATTAAATTTGTCGTTGAGTCGACCTTTCAGTCTCGATCATAAATATGTTATGATTAGAGGCGAGAAGCAATATTAGGGGCGTTTTACCAACCCTCGCTTTGGTAGAAGACTTCGACACGGAAGAAATTTGGAGAGGCGATGGTAAAAGCCCGTGAAAGTGTTGGAGGTGTTGAATTGACATTTGAGCCCTCGGGACCATAAATTGAACCCGATCTGGTGATGTTAAGGGTGGTCTTTGAGTTCTTTGGTAAAGCCAGTTAGATTATAGGACCGTTTGGGCTGCTGATGATTGGGCTCTCCTGCGTGCTTGAGTCAAGATACTGATAAATATGCATATAAAGCGACTCAAAAGGTGGTAATGAGATTGGACTCTCTTGCACCTTTTAAGGAGATTGTGTTGGACCGAGTTATAGTAACTACCATACACACTAGAAGTCTAATCCATTGGGGAGAAGGATTACAGGTGGTGAAATCTTATAAATATGAGGCATAGGTTATCATTATGAGGTAATACCTATTTTAAGTACTAAATACTTATCCTCCAATTTATTAAACCTTATAACTAGCTTTCTTTCGTTCTCTGCGAGCTATCCCGTGGCACAAAATGGTATCAAACTTCTGTGTGATCTGTTCTTGTCTGCGGAGTTACAGCGTGAATGAATTACGTGATTGGGCCTTGGCGTGAAACTTGGCGTTAACATTTACCATATTGGATATACGTATAGCATAGCTGGTAGGGGCTAATAAGGATGTATTTTAGTTGTTTTTTTTTGTGTGTGTGGAAAATATAGCACTTTTGACGTTTCAATAACAAGAAGAACCAATATTAACTCAAGTCCTAACCTGTGGAACTGGGAGTATGACGAACGCATCGAACCAGAAGCCCTTGAGAGAACGCGCGTAATGCGCGGAGATCACCTGAGCGTCCCACACGAGTTTTCCACACCCGACCACCAAAGATTCCCTTGACACGTACGCCAACCGAAACTGCAGCCACAAATGGAACAGGTGCACTGCGTCCAGGAACGTGCGAAGAACCGTCACGATTGCCGCCAAGCCCCCGTCCATGTACAAGCACGGCGAGCCACCACGGCCGATAGACAGAGCGTAGAAAAATAGAGGATCAACGGCCAAGGCCATGCCACGTGCCAGTAAGAACACCCGGTTCCACTTCTGCACCCGCTTGCTCCGCGGGTCAAGCACACGGCCGAACGGTCCCGAATCCCGCCGGTACCCACCGGAGCGGTCTTTAGGGGTGGTGATAGCTTGATGGACGGACCGGGCTTGAATGGGGACTAGTGAAGAACCGGCAGAGGCCTCCCACTCCGGCTGGTGAGCTTGGTCGCAGCTGGTGGAGTGAAAAACCGGGAGGCCTACCTGAGTACAGGCATAACACTCGACGGAGTTGGATATTGGATTACAATCGTCATCGACGCCATCGATGTTGCCGGATTGAGTAGTCCGGCACCGGAATAATCAAATCACCTGGGGAATAAAAATTGGTGTCAGTGCGATTGATGAATTAATGAATATATAGTATATCAATTGAGCAAATGAATCATATATAAAATTAACTAAAAAGAGATCGGTGAGAGCTATATATATATATATATATATATATATATATATATATATATATATATATATATATATAAGTTATAAAATAATGGTTCTGAAAGAAAGAAATAAAAAAAAGAAAGGCGGAGGTCATGATCAGGGTGACCTTGAATGAAGTAAAGGGTGGAGTTCTGGAATGGAGATGGGCATGATTGGAAGAGAGTAACCATGGGATAGAATTCTGATTCTGATTCTGAAGGCCAAGGGTATATTATAAATATGAGGAAGAAAGAATGAGGAAGGAAAGTTGGTTTTGGAAGACAGATTGTTGGGATAGAGAAGCTAGGGAATTTAAATCAGTGAGGTACTTAACTATTAATATTATTTTTAATCTTATTTTTTAGATGAGATTGTCGTATAAGTGATTTAAAAAATATTATGAAAATAATAAATTGAGTATTGATATATTGCGATTTCATATAAATTTAATATTTGATCCGAATTACTCCATGTTAACTATATATAATATCCTCTTGTTATTGTGTCTGTTCCACAAAAATAATACAAATGTTAAATATCTTATGACCATACATTTATTTTTGTTTATTTTAATTTTATTAAGTAGTTAGTTAAATACTTCATATGTTTTACAAAATACTCTTATTTTAAAAAAAATTTAAGTTAATTTTAAAATTGACAGATTCACAAGCTTTAAAAATAACAAATCATATATAGTACTTTTATTTAATTTTGTGAATTGGCAGCTGTAATAATTAAATTAAATGTATTTTTATTAATTTACAAATTAATTTTAAAAATAAAAATAAAACCCTTTTAAAAATGAATTATAGTAGTTAAATGTATATACGATGCATGATTATTTGTACAAATATATTTTTGTTATATGTATCCAAATAATATAAAATGACATATTATGAAAAATTCAAGTTCCATAATTTATTTATTTTTTAGTTGTTTTAAAAAAAAAAGCAAAAAAAAAAAAGGTTCGCATTTTAAGAAAATACGGGAGTACGGATAGGATCCGGACTATATATATATATATAGCATGTTTCAGTTTTATTATATGGATATATGTATGCATTTCCAAATTAAACTTGGGTCGTAGTAATTTATATTTTCATGAATTACTTATCTATCCTTTCAAGTTGTCATTTTGGTTCATTTATGTTCCTTAAAGTGATTTTTTATTCAAATTTTAAGTCGTGTGGGATATATGTGTTTTTTGAATGAGGCTTTACTTGTATTTTAACATTAAAATATAGAAAATTGATATTTTCATATGAGTTTCTTTTACATTAAGGTTGTGGCTACATTCATTATTAAGTATAAGATAAATCATCTAAAAATATTAATTTTTATATAAAAATATCGATTCATAAAATATATCAAGTAAGACACATAAAATTCACTTGACTCCAAATTCACATGAGTTTAAAAATATATATTTAAATGACAAAAGACACAATCTCATTAATAAGTTAATTACGACTTAATGAACTTACTTTCAACCAAATATTACGTAAAATTAATGTTTCTTTCTGTAATAATCTTGAGTTATGATCATGATTTAATATATATTTTTATATAGATTTAGTTTATTTGGCATAGTGATTTTGAGTTATGTTCATGAGTTATGAGATATTGCATAAGAATTAATGTTTATGTAGTCTAGTTAAATGTACAAGTTTTGTAAATCATATTGTATATAATTATAGAACATTAGTTTATATTTGTAATTGTTGATGAGTTAGTAGATCATTTGTCATTATTAGCTTATATATGCATTTGTTAGCTTAGTTATGTTGATGATGAGATAATATAGTCTTTTAGTCTTATGTTGAATGTGAAATATATTATTATTCTATCCATGTTTGGGGATAAAAGCGAGTTCTGAATACAATGATGGGTAAACTTGGAAATTGTAATTTTAAAAATGAATATTTTGTGAATAAGCTATTTTCAAGTGATATATATTTCATCGGTATTAATATTTACATAATTTGCCAAAAATAATATTTTTTATCGAAATAACTTATTTTGAGAGAATTTCCGTCGGTATTATCGTTTAAGCGAGACTTTTTCAATTTATATTTTTAAATCGAAGTAGCTTATTTAGGGAACTTAGTCGGAAATAACCCGATGTATATTAAACAAATTAATTCGTTGTAAATATTCCGTAAATCGATAACTTATTTTCGACGAAATTGATCGAGATATAATTAGATCGAAAATATGTGTTTTTAAACGAAATTTTTGACGGATGTTATTTTAACTTGTCTATATCTCGGTGACTTTTAAACGAGAATATTTCTGAAAATAAGCTAATTACGGCAAATAAACTTATTTCCAACGAAATATTGCGTAAAAATTAATGTTTTTTCTTGTAGTGATTTTTAGTTATGATCATGATTTAATATATTTCTTTTTATATATATTTAGTATTTATTAGAATCGTATAAAGTAAACATTGTACAAATAAGTTTACTCTTTTTTTGTAGATAAATTGATCATTACTTTTACATATTTACTAAATATTATATATAATATATAATAATAATTAATATATTTAATTATTTATTATTTATTACATATTAATAGCGTCGTTAGTCGATAGCAGTTCGACCATTTGATTGGATCAATGACCCATCCATCAAATAGTTTTTTCGATTTGATGGCCAGTTCGAGTTTTGAAAACATCGGTCTATACTATATATATAATATTATTTCTTTAGGGACTAAAATATCAAAAATGTAATTAATTAAAATTATTGTATTCATAGCTAAAAATTATTGTATTTTATCCAGATAAGTATTTTAGATAAAATACAGTCATTTAAAGATATAAAAATTTTGAATTACTTTTTGAGTTAATTTAATCCTACAAATATCTCAAAATAGAATGTTTTTCTATAAAAGATAAATAACTGTAGGAAAAAAAATCAATAATAGTTATAACCCACCGTGATATTTCCCTAGTCAAAGAAGTGCTCATGACATTATTGGACATGCACGTTATATATATGATCTACATGTAGCCTGGAGCCACCAAAATAATTGGCCGGTCGGGCCACAAATTTCCTTTGTCTGCCTTACATGATCAATGATATTATTTTAACATAGAAAAATATTATTTTAATATACAAAAATATTGTTTTTCAAAACTGAACACTCAGAAATCAGATTATATAATTATTCTGCCAATTGATTTACCATACTTGGTATTGCTTGAAATTTACAAAAAAAAATAATTAAAAAAAACGGTTTAAAATGGTCAAAATTTATTAAGATTTTCATAATAATCAAGTAGGTGCATTACATTTTAACATGAAAATTTATATTTCTATATGATTTTTTAATATTTTCACACGAAAAGTGTCGCTATATATAAATAGATAGCAACAGTAAAAACCGTCGCTATAGCGACGATTTTTATATGATAATATCAGTTTCCTTCCTTTTAACATTATTTTTGATACTAAATTAGATAATGAGACATGCATTTAAATTGAGATGCTTTTTAATGTGCTTTTTATCAGTAATTTCAAACTTGAATTATTGAACTCCCAATAATTAAGTTATTATCTTAACAAATTAGGAATATAGGATGAGACAAAATGACAATATATGCTGCTATCATTCTGGACTCTGTCTGGGTGTAATACATCTGTCAGACTGTCAAGTGGAAGTAACCGAAAAGGATCCCGTTTTGGTGAAGCACTGTAGTCAATTCTTATAGTTTTTATTGTATTCATTAAAAAATATTGTATTAATTAATATAGTAAAAAGTTATAAAAAATTTCAACGTAATATTTTTTATAACCAATTAATGTAATACATAAAAAGATATAGAATTGACGCGATGAAGGCCCTAGGCATACTTATATGTCATATATTTCTTAAATTTTAAATTCAAAATTAAATATTCAAGTGTAGAGACGAGTTATAACTTGTTTGGTAAAATTTTATTTATCTTTTATCGTCTCTTAATCGGTAAGATGAATATATAAATCTAAATCATTATGAGCCCCCACTTAATGAAGATTTTAAATTTATGGAACTTTTATAAATATTGTACACCTTCCTCCCAAGTTTAATTTTTGAAAACTAAATTTGAAATATTTTAATTAAATTTAAAAGTTATTCAGATATTTTATCTTTTTAGTTCTTAGAAAACAAAATTTTAAGTTAGAATATTATTTCATTTAAATTAAATGACCTAATTTATTAAGATATACTAATTATTTAAATTTATCAAACACCACTTAATTATAATTTATTTCTTATTTAATAAACAACTGCATGGAATTTGGAGACAATCTGACTGTCCTATACATCTCGAAGTTCAATCAGACTTTCAAAAAAAAATATCATAAAATTGGGCTACTGTTCACTTGTTGAGCACCATGGAGCATCTCAATTAAATAAACCTGCAAAGTATAAAATTTATACACCTTTTATTTTCTAAACTTCCAAATAGCACCCTCATGTATAGAATTTTTTTCAAAACATCCCTAGGGGTGTGGCCTGACCCCAACTGCCCCCCGGTGTGGGTCCGCCCTGTTCTCAAAACATATATATGTAAATATTCAAGAATATTAAATATAAAAATAAACGTTCCAAAAAAATATAAGAGCCGAAAAAGTACGTAGAAGTACTAATTACACTTATATTTAATTTTCATATTTATTTAAAGTTTTTAATAAATTAAAGTCGATTTTTGAAAAGTGCTAATTTCACAAGTAAAATTGATATGTCTACAACCTTTTTTTTTTTTTATAAGCGAGTGAAATAAAATTAATTAATTAATTTATTTAATCGAAGATTAATTTGTACTAGCTTATTTATTATATATGTGTTTGAAAAGTGAACACGTAAATCATTGCATTGCATTTCAGTTTATAATGGAAAGGAATATTGAGTCAGTCGGAATATTGAGTCGGTCAAGAGCCAAAAAAATCTAGGTAAGTTGAGCCACTTGACATTCCCCGGCCATGGCCATACATGATGAGTAGGAGTAGGACCTTCTTGCATGGCTTGAGAGGAAATTTAATTAATATTGAAAATTTGGAATCCATATGTTCTTCCCCACACGATTGAATTGATTAAAGTTGTGTGGTTTCTTTCTCTTTTTTTGTCCTAATTATTTCCTCGACAAAAAGAGAGTCAGTGATTCTCCCTCCGAATACTACTTTGAAAATGATTTTTCATTTGAATGGAAATATATATATATTACGCATATCAAAATAAATATAATAACAATTTAACTCTGTGTAATTGGTTAAAAACGTACAGTTCATTTAACGTCTTTTTTGTTCATCTTATGAATATGAATGATGTTTGTTGGGTCATGATATTTCTCTTATTTGGGCCGGATAAATTGGGCTCACTTATTAATTTAATTCATTGGGCTTTTATAATTAAGTCATGGGACTCGTTGGGCCTAGTCACTGTGTTAACTTTATTTAATCATCAGCAAGGCCAAGATTGGTTCGTTGGATTAGCACATTGGATCATTTAATATCTATCACTTTGACTTGTAATGATGATATAGTATGACGATTAATGAGATATATCTGCCATGCATTAATGTGGATGGGATTATAAGCCAGTAAATGCCAATGTATGCGATGGCCAAAAGCGATGGATAAACTCATACGATCAATGAGAACCCATCGGATCGAGGGGATATATCGGATAGTAGTGGGTGGCCTGATAATCCGGTGAAAATATTATATCTGGCGAGTAAGTCTTCACAAGGAGAATGCGTTTTTGATATATACATATACACAACTAAGAAAAATCTAATCTCTCTCATTCTGTTAGATTTTATCATCCTCTTGAGTTAACCTTGTGAACAGACATACTTACTCTCACTTTTTGAGTATCCCCGTGATCCGTAAAATCGAAACTTGTGGTGTTTATGCGTGTTTCTTGTCTCTTGAGGATCGGGGCGTCTTTTCGTGATTGGGACGTGGAGAAAGATCACAGCGTTAACAATATATATATATTATTTTTAATTAATAAATAATTATTATTTGTAAATACTAAAAATAATTCTAATTTTAAAAATATTATTTATTTTAAAATATTATTTTTTTTAAAAAATAATTATTTGATTTTAAAAATTATATTATATTAAAATATTAAAATAAATATTGTTTAATAAAATATATATTATTTTAAAATTTTAAAAATAATAATTTTTTTATTTTTTCAAAAATGAATTGACAAAATTGGAGTCGGGTCAAACTCGATCGAGTTGGGTAAATATTTAGTCAAAATGAGTTGAGTTTGGGTCAGATCGGATAAAAGAAATAAAAATACTAAAAAAATATTACTTTAAGAACTTAATTGTTGATAAATAAATTTTAAGGATAATTTTAAAAATAAATAATAATTGAAAAGTACAGAAGTGTTATTCATCGGCTTAAAATAGAGGGAGTTATGTGAAGTCCTAAAAGGACACGAAACCGTTATCAATTAATTTATTTATATGATATCTAGATGGGAATGATTATCATATTTGATGAAGGAGAAATGGGGTACGGAACATGGGTGTACGATTAAAGAAAATGACCCGAGTCGAGTGTACCCTTCTCTTTCAAACACCAGAACACTTAAAATTAAAAGTTAAAGACCTAGCATATAAATAAAATTCTAGTTTTCTTTCTCAATAATTATTGAATCAAACCAATACTAGCTGTTCTTTTGGCATTTATTTGTAAATAAAGAAGGCAAACATCCCACATGAAAGTATGAATATTTAATTTGTTATATATATATATATATATATATATATATATATATATATATATATATATTAGGATCTTAAATTTTCACCTTTATTAACTTTCATCCGAAATCACCTTTTTAGCGGCCAAACACGTGACAGTTCGGTCATCTGAATGAAATCGTTTATACTTTTTAAATTTTGTATATACTCTTGTCCTTTTGGACCTCAAAATTTGTAAATATGTTTGTTTGTTTATTTATTTAAGTTATAAATGAAATGAAAATGCAATTTCACACCCAAGAAATTAAAAATATTTAAATGGAAAAAAGTGAATTTTATCATTAACATTGTTAACGCCAGGATCTTTCTCCACGTCCCAATCACGAAAAGCGTCCCGATCCTCCTTACGATAAACACGACAAACACCCTGACTTGGCGGTAGGGATCAGAGGGATAGCTTCGGTGTGAGAGTAAGTATATACATTCATGAGGTTAACTCAAGAGGATGATAAAATCTAGTGTAATGAGAGAGATTAGATTTCTTAGTTGTGTGTATGTGTATATATCAAAAGCGTACCTCCTTGTGAAGACTTACTCGCTAGGATATAATATCTTCGCTTTGGATTCTTGTGCCTTACCACTCTTATCGACATATCCCCGATCCGATGGGTTCTACCGAAAACGCATGGAGCTTATCCACTTGCTTTTGGCCCTTTATTTACAAATCGGTAAAATTTATAATCCCATCCACGTTAATGCATGGCGATATATCTCGGTCATTGTCATACTTATATCATCATTCTGAAGTCAAAGTGATAGATATTAAATGATCGATGTCTTCTAATCCAACGAGCAGGCCGGGTCTTACGAGGATTAAATAAAGTTAACACGGTTGATTGGGCCCAACGAGCCCCACGGCTTAATTATAAAAGCCCGATGGATTAAATTAATAAGTGAGCCCAATTTACACCTACCAAATAGGAGAAATATCATGACGACATTACCATTACCCCTAGTTTTTGTTGAACAAAATGGTTAATGGAAAACTACTGAATGGCCATGATATTAGAATTTTAATGAAAGCCCAAAACAGGAAATAATTGAGACATACCCACTTTGGTGCATAAAATGGGACGTGGAATGGCTAGATGCCCAGAGTAATAGGCCCAATCAATAAATGATTGAATTTGAACAGGATGAACCAATAATCAGAAATTCAACTGTGAGGCCCAATCTGATAAGATATCCAAAGGTCGACCTAAACACGTCCCATTCGAATTCTCATCATTCTCGACATTTAATCTTGGCCTCGTAACTTGTGTAGCAAATCGGTATAAAAGGTAAACTTCACCAATTCTGACGGTTTTACCTGCTAATTTGAATCTTGTACCTTCTTCTCCTTCCCAGAACTTCTCTCTCTAGCTTACGGAATCTCAACAATGGTGAATCCTAGCCAGACTTCTCCAGTTTCTCCCAATCCACACCCTAACCCAGAGGGTTCGAGTTCAAACCCTACATCTCCTGCCGATTTCTTCAAGGTTGGGGAACAATTTCCTCATGCCAACATTGCATCTCTAGTCACGAATCGAGATACGTGCACTCCGGATTATTGCTCGATTCCGGGATAACTATCTTATAAGGGCTCTGCTCCGGAGGAAGCGAATGTACCAATGACCGGATGGTTTGGGTCGCCATGCCTGCTACCTTTACGGAAAGGGGATTAAATGCACCCCGCGCCTTACGTTGTTACCCTCACCAGGGTTTATAGGAGTGGGTTTATTTCATTAGTGCCCAACTCCTACATCCACATCTTGGCATTCATTGCCTTTTGCCATGAGCTAGGGATTACTCCCTCGGTTGACATTTTCTTCACCTCTTCTCAAATAGGTAGATCCAGAAACGAGGGTTTAAGATCTTGAGCAAACAATCTCCTGCTTGAACTCCAAATTCGAGAAGAGGTCCACGATGAAACACCCTTGACGACAAGAGGTTGGCACGAAAGTGGTTCTTCGTCACGGACCGAGATCTCTTCTCTTCCGTAATGGACCATCTGAAATAGGATCTCTGCGACTTGGAGACATTCCAGAAGAAGTGTGAAAGGAGATGGGAGACTTTACGAAGAAGATTCCTCCAAAAGAATGGAGTTTCACACTTACGATCAAACAAGCTTTGGTACAGTATGATCACAAATGTAAGTTTCAAACAACTCTGTAATATAGTTTTTTGAGGTATTTAAGTGGCATGGATTTTAATATATGGTTATTTGCAGTGTCTCTGATCAAACCAACTTCTTTGGAAGTGAAAGAATTGGGAGACTTTCTAGCAGGGAAGACTACGGAGGCGAGTGAAGAGCTTCCTACCGAAGAGTCTTCCCGAACCGACCCCCCCGCCTCCGATCCACCAACCATTTCCCTTCAGAATGATGAACCTAAAGCTGACAAGCCTCTCATTCCCGAAGAAACCCTCAGACCTCGCCGAAGGAAGAAAACTGCTAAAAAAGCCAGAACTATCCATCGCGATATAGATCCTGAAAGCGACGAGGAGATCCTTCCCGAAGCAATCCCACAATCAACCCCTCAATGACCCGTTCTTGCGCGCTTGAACCATTGATTAAGAGGAGTCTACTTGACATACCTCTACGATCGACGTGAAAGTCCTTCGTCTTCAAAAATTAAGATCAAAGATAATCCCACTCACCGTCGAAGAACTTCGCGCCCCTCCAACTTCAACACCCAATCCCCCAATAGTGCCAACCGAAACCCAAACACCTGATGCTGGGCTTGTTGAATCTGTCCCCCTCTTATCCAGCGAAAAACAACCTTGAGACAACCCGGTAGGGTGCAACCTCGGCTCTTCTTCGACCCCGAGCCTCTCTCCTTGCGATCTCCTTCTCTAGAAGCGATGCATGCGGATCCTCATGGGTTCGCAATCAATCTATGCCCTCTCCTCCAAGACAAACGACCACCGAATTTCAGCATGATGCTATGGCCTCTCCAACCATGTGGCCCCGATTTAATGCCAACTTCCCTTTTCAACTGTTCGAGGCCTTCGTTCGTGAGACCGATGACCATCGATTTGGGAACAGTTCGAATGGGGATTTGCTTAACGAAGGCATAAGCTACTTGGCGAAGGTAAAGGATCTTTCTCCTTATTTCCGTGTTATCTTCATACTTATACATCTGGCCCGATCAAACAATCTTGAATATGAGTAAGCGAATCTCAGTATTCGAGGCGTCTGCGTCAAAGAGATCCTCGGTGAATCCAAGAAGAGGCGCTGAGGAAGGAGAACGCCATCCTGAAGTCTGCTTTGGCTCGGGAAAGGACCCAACGTGAAGGCATCCTTCATACAAATGAAGGACTTCAGAAAGAGTTGGCCCAAGACAAGGGAGATGTGAAGACCTCCAAGGAAGAACTGAAGTCGAGTAAAGCACACCACGAGGAGATCGTCAAGATGAATGTCGACTTGGTTCAGAGGAGTGAAATAAGGATGGATAAGATCAAGGAGCTAAAGGCTAATTTTAAGCTCCTAACCAAGACGATTCTTAAGCTGGAGTGGGAAGAAACTCGTCAGATGAATATACGGCAGAAGTTCGAAGAAGAAATCCGAGAACTCAAGGCTCTTCGGGACCTTGGGCCTCCTTTAACTGATGCCCTTCGTAAACAAATCTGTGAAAAGTATCGGAACTCGGATGAAATCAATGGAGAGATCATGAAGATACATACTGAAAGCTACGAGCTCTACCGAAGTCGTGGCAAAGAGAAGTTGATCAAAGCCAACATAGATCCATCCTTACTCGACTCTTCAGATGACGAGGGTGCTGCCTGAAGCGACAGCTTTTTGTTTTTCCTTGGTTTTATTTAAAAAATACTTGTAAATTTTTTTGTTATTTTCCAATATTGTAAGTAGGTTAGATATTAATGAAAAGTGATCTTCTCCCTTATGACTTCAGTGCATTTTTACTTCCTGTCAATACTTCAATATTAATTTATCTGGAAAAATGTACAAAACCCCTTCAAGGATTCAATTCAAATTGTTAATTAACAATTAAGCATGCCATATAACAGATAAGGTGAGGTTAAAGAATGAGGCATTCTGAACTCAACACTTAGAAAAAATTTAGGTAATAAAGTAAAGAGATACTTATTCGATTCATAGAAGTGTAAAGACGGATCTAACTTCATCGAGAGTTTGTTTACCCCGAAAGGCCTAACAGAACCAAAAGGTGACAATCATCTACCACGAAGGGCCTGACGAAGTCTAAGTGGCGACAATTGCCTACCCCGTAGGGCCTGACAATGCCTTAGTGGCGACAATTGCCTACCCCGAAGGGCCTGACAATGCCTTAGGGATGACACTTGCCTACCACGAAAGGCCTGACAAGGTCTAAGGATGACACTTGCCTACCATGAAGGGCCTGACAAGGTCTAAGTGACGACAATTGCCTACCACGAAGGGCCTGACAATGCCTTAGTGACCACCTGCCGAAGAGGCTACCATCGAATGGTTAGCGAGTCCTCCCGAACCTCCTAACACCAATGACGTTTGCCTACCATGAAGGGCCTGACAAACTCATAAGGACCACCTGCCGAAGAGGGCTGCCATCGAATGGTCAGCGAGTCCTCCCGAACCTCCTAACACCGAGGTGGCATTTCTGTACCTGTCAGACTATGGATGAGCTACAGAAGTCCCTCGTGAATGTTTTAAACTTCGATCCCATGAGCTGGCGTCTGCTAACCTGATCCCTAGGCAATGGACCCAGTACGACTACCCCCCAGACAGCAAGAGGTATAGGAGATAAAATCGAATATAGCCTTTTGGTGGCTGATGTGGGATCAAACCATTTAGCTAACACAAATATCCACGTGAACCCTCCGAATAACATCTACAGCTTCGGGTGGCACCCAAAATTCCTCAGTAGTAGGAGATGAGTCCAAAGTAGAATACAAAAGTCTTTCCATCTTTGAATCCCCAGTTCTTTCAAGAATATCGTTGCCGAAGTACTTTGTAGGTCAACAACTTCGGGCCAAATAATTGCCACAAATGTCTTTGTGAACTTCCCGAAGAACACACTCTGCTTCGGATGGAACCAAATGTTTAAGCAATGATGACGAAAAAGGTCCTTCGATAAAGATTCTCATCAATGAGAACAAAATTGACACTCTTGTACTTGGTCTTCTTTGCCAGCATCTGATCCGAAGGAAAGACGCCATCTGCCATCAAAGTTATAAGCATCTCAGAGTGGCCTACCGATAATGCACGTGGTGGAATTGTTATTGTGATCGACTCCTTGATAGCTTCGCTTATATTGATGTCCGAAATAGAATATCCATCTCGTATGCAATACCCACGAACTCGCTTCATTGAAGAAATTTAATGGCTTTATCGGGACTCCTCGACTTCTCTTTAACTATTATCGACTTTGGACCACAATGTCAACCGACCTTGGAAATATTTACCGAAGTGTTTGGATTTCCGGAGTCACGGCTTATAGATCTGCTTTGGTGACGAGTCCTTGACATTGGCGAGAACACTCAAGGCAGTGCCTTTTTTTTTGTTCTCGGGTGAATATATTCTTGAATTACTCCTCGTCTGCTTGCGCCCGTAGTCCCGAAACCCCTAGGATGAGGTACCTTCTTCGATGCTTAGGAATATGGGTGCATTTTGTGTCTTTGAATCTGAACTCGACATGACCTTAGATGGGCATCTCCAAGACAAGTGTCTGCATGTGGTGTGCCTCCTCGGTGGATTCTCGAGTCGACATCTACTCTGTTTAACCATAATCCAAAGACCAATAGGCGGAATACCTTTTCTCGGTCAATCAATCAGGAAAATGGCTGTTGGGTCTTCATCTACTCTGCTTCGACCATAATCCCGAAGACTAATAGGGCGGAATACCCTTCTCGGTCAATCAATTAGGAAAATGGCTGTTGGGTCTTCATCTACTCTGTTTCGACCATAATCCCGAAGACCAATAAGGCGGAATACCCTTCTCGGTCAATCAATCAGGAAAATGGGTGTTGGGTCTTCATCTACTTTGCTCCGACCATAATCCCGAAAACTAATAGGGCGGAATACCCTTCTCAAATTCAATCAATCGGGAAAATGGTCATTGGGTCTTCATCTACTCGCTTGATCCCGGGAAGGCCTCGAGACATGTCTTTAAAGTGTGACTTCTTTCTAACTTGATTGATGCGTCGATCCGACCACTTGATATAGGATTCTAAGCAGTATGCCTTCTATCCTTTTCCGACCATGGTCAGGTCTTCTCTTGGCAGCAAAAATCAATCTTCTTCCAGCATCATCTTGGGCTCTCGAACGAGAACCCTCAGAAACCTGCTTGGAAGCAGTACCAGCATGAGCATTCTTTGAAGGACCCAATCAATCCTTGACAGATACTCATTGTGTAGACAAAGTCATATCCATCAGGTATCCTTTAGAGTAATCGCTACTACTCTTCTTCACCATGAATTCGGCGTAGAAGCGGCCTAATTTGTGATTGAAAACTTCAAGAACACTAGAACACAGCCCTCCTTCTAACGCCAATGTTAACGCCAGGATCTTTCTCCACGTCCCAATCACGAAAGACGTCCTGATCCTGCACAGTAAACACGACAAACACCACAAGCTTGACGGCCGGACCGCCGGGGGATAGCTCAGGTGTGAGAGTAAGTATGTCTGTTCACAAGGTTAACTCAAGAGGATGATAAAATCTAGTGCAATGAGAGAGATTAGATTTTTTAGTTGTGTGTATGTGTATATATCAAAAACGTACCTCCTTGTGAAGACTTACTCGCTAGGATATAATATCTTCGCCTGGATTACTGTGTCACCCACTACTATCTGACATATCCCCCTGATCTGATGGGTTCTGCCGACTGCATGGAGCTTATCCACTGCTTTTGGCCCTTTATTTACCGTTGATGGGCTATAATCCCATTCACATTAATGCATGGCAGATATCTCGGTCAACTGTTATACTATATCATCATTACAAGTCAAAGTGATAGATATTAAATGATCCAATGGGCTAATCCAACGAACCGACCCGGTCCTACATGATTAAATAAAGTTAACACAGTGACTAGGCCCAACGAGCCCCATGGCTTAATTATAAAAGCCCAATGAATTAAATTAATAAGTGAGCCCAATTTATCCGGCCCAAATAAGAGAAATATCATGACCCAACATATATATATATATATATATATATATATATAAGAAAAATTAAAAATAATAATTATATTTACATTTTTTAAAAAAATATTATTATTAAAATAATATTTTTTTATATTTTAAAATAAATATTATTTTTAAAAATTTTAAAAAATAATTATTACTTTCAGGAAAATTATTAGAAAATTTTATTTGTTCAAAAATGAGCAATATTTAATAAAATATAAATTCAAAAAAATATAATATTTTTAATTATTTATTATTTTTATATAAAATTTACACATCTTTTAAAAGATAAAAAATTTCTATTTTTTATGAAAACAATTTTTTATTTACTTTTTTTGAATCTATATTTTACGAATTTTACTCATTTTTTAAAAAATAGTTTTCTATTTTTTGAAAAATAAAGTTTTATTTTTTGAATCTATATTTCATAAACTTTACTAGTTTTTTTTAAAAAAAATTCTTGAAAATAATAATTATTTTAAACTTTTAAATTTCTTTTTTTTTTAAAAAATTGAATCAATTTTTTTATTTATTCTTTTACTTTTTTCGTATTTTAATTTCTATTTTTAGTTTTGTTTTTAAAAATTCTAATATTAAGAATACATATAATAATGGTAAAGATATAAATTTTTTCTTCTAAAAATAAAGTTTTACATAAAAATAAAAAAATATACTTGTTTTTTTGAAAACAAAATTTTAATTTTTTGAATTTATATTTTATGAAACTTTACTTATTTTTATGAAAAAAATAAAGTTTTTGATATTTTTTCTAGGAAATAATATTATTTTTTAAAAATATTTAAAATAATAATTGTTTTTAATATTTTAAAATAATTTAAAACTTTTAGTTTTTTTAAAAAGTTTTAATTGGTGAAATTGGGGTCGGGTCAAACTAGGTTGGATTGTGTCAAAATGGGTCGGATTGGGGTCAAATCGGATAAAGTAACGAAAACGTAAGAAAATGTCACTTGAAAGATCTAATTGACGAAAAATGAACTTTATGGACGATAATTTATTATGCATTATCTTAGTCATAATATTATTTATTTGGCTAGTTGAGTTCACCCTTTGCTTTCATTGTTCTCTTCAAGAAATGAGAATATAGCTGGAACTTGTCGGGGAACAGAGTGATTATCCGATATGGTGGCTATAGTAATCCTCACTATTTTATAAAATTTTACAAAATAGTATCATAATAATTATAATGAGGACTACATTTGAGTTTGGATATTGTCTGCGAGACAATATTCATGTTTGAACTTTCAGCTTATGTATTGTCGTATTTTACATGACAGTTGTATTATTAAATTTGTATTTAAAAATTTTGTACCATATATTTAAATACTCAGAATGAATTGTGTATATCTATTTTAGACGTCACAGTGACAATATAATTCGATTAGAAACTGTAGTCACTAAAACTTTCTTAAAATAGTAGATATTTTTTTGGGTATATAAAAAAGACCGTTCATAAATATAAAAGACTAATTCTATATAGACCAAAAAAAAATTGGCTATATAGAAAGACAATAATGAGCACAATCATAAAGAGTAATTTTATAAACAAACGGTTGTGTATAAACAAAGAAAAAAAATAGTTTATGAGCTTCACTATTTTAAATTATTGCATGCGAAAGTGCATAAACTTTATATTAGCTTTTATTTAACAGATCTTTTGGAGGTGGGGCCGGTGTTACGGTATTAGTTGAGGTCTTACGTTTGGTATCGAAGATTTTGAGCCATCGGCCCATGCCTATATATGTACTTGAAATATAAGTAATTATACTTCTGTTGGTGAGAATTCTAATGCAGATGTTAAAATCATATCCAAACCTATTGGATATATATATATATATATATATATATATAGGATCAAGTGCATACCCCTTATCTTATTCATCCGTGCTCACCCCTTTTAGCAACGGACCCAGCAACGATTTTGGTCATACAACCGTCGTCTATACTTTTAGCGACGGACAACATATATAAGCGTCATTAAAAGTATGATTTACGGTTGTATGGCCTAATCGTCGTTGGGTCCGTCGTCATTAAAGGGGGGTATTGATAAGTGAAATAAGATAAAGGGTATATTTGATCCGACCGTCAATATATATATATATATATATATATATATATATATATATATATATGATGAATGTTTAATGTTGTATTTGGTAATTTTTTTAAATAAATTTCTTTTTTTGCTGATAAATATATATGTAAATAATATTGCGCTTTGTTGTACATTCTGAATGTACTGTTAGTAGAGGTAAGTGGTGTTTGCTTGTGTCTGAATGCCTCTTAATTTATGTGCTTTTGATTCAATCAGAGACAAATTTTGTTTGGTAATTTTTTTTGACTCTTGATGCCCCTTAATTGTAAAGACAGAAACTCAAATCTTAACTATTAAGAGCTGTCTCTTAATAATTTATTTAAAATTTTTGAACAAAAATAGCCTCAATAAATATTGTACTCCTTCAATTTGAAATTTTAAGATCATTGAAATAAAATTTTTAAATAAATGAGAAAGTTGAAATGGTAAAATAGTGTCATTCAGATGTTTTACACTTTTTAATTATTCATATATTGTTTTATTCAGATGATCTAATTTATTAAGATGTATTAATAATTCGGATCTTAATTATTCAAATTTATCAAACATCAAGTCTATCAATGGTCAGATCATGATCTTAATTTGCTCTGGCTCAACTTATTTTCTTGGATCAGAGTTCCATAATTTGTGTTCTTCATTTATTGGATCAAAATTACAAATGGATCAGAATATATTGCTTGGATCAGAATTAATTATATATTTTTTTGAAAACTATGAGACGAGTCATACCGCTGAGTCAAATACCATGCGTTAGGATCAAATTTAATTTGACCATCGATCTAAAATAATTTTTTTTTAAATTGTAGAAAATGTACTCCGTCATATTCTTTTCTTCTTCTTTTTGATAAATGATATATATGGAGATAAGCTAGACAATAGTGTTTGTTTCCCTACTTAGTTCCTAACTATTTTTATGTATCCACGTACATCAATATTTTTTATAGATATAAATTAATGATCATATATGTATGATGTCAATTACTTGTTCACAAGCTCCTTCTTGTCCCTCCTAGTGTATATTATGTTTGCTCCATTATTGAAGCTCCTGAACCTTCTTTGCAGTTTCGTTTTACAGCTTCAGGAAAATTACGTTTGAAACGATATGTTGTCCCTGGATGAAGAAACCAAATATGTTTTACGAATCTGCAAAATAATTAGCAAACCCAAAATTACTTTACTGTGCATGTATGTATGTATGTATGGTAAAGGTTTCTCCAAATGAACAATAGAGAGTGAATAAAAATGAATGAGTTATAAGGCGGCAGCTATGTCGTCGCTTATAAAAACAATCATTATATATTTATACACATTTGTATATTACATAGTCAAGCTATGGTGGTTGGTTTTTTGAGCTATAGCGACGGTTCATCCGCCGCCGTAATCCAGAATAGCTATGGCGATAGTTTCACCCGTCATCATAGCCTAAAAAACCGTTGTCATAGCTGACTGTGTACTACGCAACTGTGTACATATATTTTTCCGTATATATATATATATATATATATATATATATATATATATATATATGTATCTGTATATGTGTTTGTTTTAGGAAATAAAATCATTGATAATCATTAATCACATATATGATCAAAATGTAATATTAAATGATTAATTAATACTAGGAGGAAACCGTATGTATTAATTTATCATGCATGCAGTATTCGGTGTGAGGAGGAAAAGGAAGAGATTAACATGAGAGAATGCATACCAAATTAAAAAAAAAATTGTATTGGTAAGCAGTGGCGGAATCAAAACAAAATTTGAGGGCGGTTACCGGAGGTCCGGAGCAACGACGTTCATGCAACACACAGATTCAGAAAACGAAAAACTCATAAATTCAATAGATCCATGAGAATTAATCAAAACCCAAATTATATACACACAAAAACAGTATATTTATCATTAGTTAGAAATGACTCAAGAAACATGAAAAAATTGGTATATTTTTGTTATTTCACTTGAATCTACTAACACCAACCAAATGGACCACATGCATGTTCAATCTTGACGGTTTTTTCCCCACGAAGCAAAAAAATTAAGAAAGCATAACTTGTTTAACAAAGTATAGTAAAGTACACTAAAAGGAGAAAACCGTAAAAATAAAGATATCTACTTTATAGAGAAAAATTATCGAACCCAGTAGGTGATCATCACAAAGACACGATTTCCCTCTCTTGAAACGTAAAAATGCACTGCACCACATGGCTCTATGTTTTCTTCTGTTATTCATCAATAATTAGTTGGGTGTAAATGTAATATTTAGCAATATGCACTCCCAAGTTCAAATATTTTGAATGTAGTTTTCTAAATTTCAAAATTTGGGTATTTGCACACAAACAGTAAATCTGGATATTTGCACACAAACAGTAAAATTTGCAAATTCAAATTCATCACCAACCAAAAATAGTAAAGTTTCTTAACCGGATCAATTAAAATTAGACAACAAAACAACTGCGTATTTGCTAAATCCACATAGATGTAATCACCACACCAAAAGAAATGAAAATTTTCTTCCAAAAGATGAGTATACTGAGATATCCTAAATTACACGACGGAGTGAAGAAAGAAGAACCGGAGCAAAATTATAGAAGCTCAGTGGTTGGTATTGGCGCTCGGTTGGTCGCCCCCGCCTACTAGCCCTAGCCCTAACCCTACCCCTACCTCTACCCCTATTTCCGCTTGAACCGTCGATCTACCGGGGTCAGATGCCCCTCTCCGTCCCCCTAGTTCCGTCTCTGTTGGTAAGATATACACTCAAAATTTGAGATACATTTTCTTTTTTATTGTGTTTTAATTTTTGAGATATATTTTTATTAGGATTATAAAGTAATATAATGTTCTTAATTTGTCATTATTTTTTTACTCTCATTTCTAATATCACACACCACAATTGAATTTCTAGATAATATCAATATTATATTTGAGAACATAAAATTATTTATAAAAATCATCGTTTTATAAATATATGTCTAATTTTGGATCAAATGGAGTGATAAGTAATTTTTTAGAGAGAGAGAGCAAATGGCTTTAGAGAGAGAGAAATGAGTCTTAATATAAATAGTAAGTTCTTATAGAGAGAAATTTTTAAAAATATCGAAGAGAAGTAAAAAGTTTTAGAGAGAATGAATCTTTGAATTATAAATAGTAAGAAGTATTTATAGAGAGAAAATTTAAAATATATCAAAGACAAGTAAACAGTTTTACAGAGACAAATTGAAAATTGAATTGTTGAATAACATTTTACAAAAAATAATACTAATTTTTTTGAAATGGGTCGATTTGGGCTTTTTTAGATTAGGTGAATTGTAATGTAAACCTTATTACATAATAAATTAGATCATTGATTCATGATTGTAATTAGTGGATCACAACAAGTTTTGCTTTAAATTTGGCCCATTGACAGATTAACTGGAAATATTGGGCCAGTTATTTTCAAATAATGGACTTTTTGTCTAAAGAGTGAGCCTGTTGGATGTCACATTTAAAATTGCCTTTAGAATGTAATCCAACCCAATAATGGCGGCTGTCGCATTTACAATTTCCATTAGGATGTAGTACAACCCAACCCTATAAAGCAGTGTATTGTAATTCTTTAATGCGTGTTGGGCAAATGTTACCAATGGCCCATTTTACAAGTATTAAGGATACCCATTTCACATTGAGTTTCTGTCACATATTCTTGATTATCCCATAAATAAGGTATTTTCCATCCGTTGTTCACTCTTTATGGAGGAGAGCAAGTAGATGCCCAAATTTATCAATAGGGAATTGGGGATTTTGTGGGTACCAATCTAATTGCAATCGGGTACTCTGTAACACCAACCAAATAGTTCGATTTGTATTTGATCGATTAAAAGTTCGATTCGAGTTTGACTTAAAATATAAATAATTTATATATGAGTAAATTTTAAAATTCGATAAATTATTCGAATTTCTTCAAATTATAATTTTATATTAATATTCGGATCATATTTACTCAAAAAATTCAATTGTTTGGACTAAATTCGAGATCGTATTCGACTTGTTAGCTAAATGAGTCTCAATCAAATTTTATTTCATACTCGATAAATTTCATGAATCAAATTTGAACAACTCAATACTTGGTTTCTTGACAATCTCTTGAAATAAAATCTCACTTTTTCTTAAACATTGTGATTGCAAAAACTGATTGTATAATTATGCAAAAAAAATTAAGTTTGCCTTGATAGTACGTGGTGCGTGACATTGTGTCGTCGTGTTCATGGAAAAGTTTATATGGATAAATTTAGGGAATTGTTAAATTCACAATATTTTTTATTATTTTTACAATAAAAGTATCGTTGTAGATGTATAGCGACGGTGAAAACCGTAACTATAGAATTTATAGTGACACTTTTATTGTGAAAATAATATTTTTTGTTGTAGATTTAACAGTTCCCTAAATTTATAGTCAATCTATGGATTAGGAAGTCAGTATGCTAAAAAGTTTATTTCTAATCGCAATGCATGTAGTGCAAGATCACAATATATATATATATATATATATATATATATATATATATATATATATATATATATGAAAATGATCAAGTAAAGGATTCCTTATTTTTTTTAAATGAGGGACTTTTTTTTTTTTTTTTTTTGCTTTTTTTAAAACAACTAAAAAAAAAGTTTAATATTTTATGGAACTGAAATTTTCCATAATACAATGTTTTTGGACGTGTTTTGAATACCTATACTAAAAAGTGGTGGTACAGTACATTTCAGACTGCATATACATGTTTTGTTATAATGTACTCCAAATCACACCCAAAACATCAGATTATGAAAAATTTCAGTTCCATAAATATTAAACTTTTTTTTAGTTGTTTTAAAAAAAAAAAAAAAAAAGTCCTCATTTTAAGAAAGTAAGAATCCTTTACTGATCTCGACTATATATATATATATATATATATATATATATATATATATATATATATATATATATATATATATATATATATAATGTAAATTTATCAATCTAAAATGGTAGATAAAATTTAACTAATTTTAAGGAGAATAAATGGTAAAAAAAAATAAAAAAAATTAGGCGCCTAATCCTTGGGCGCCAAGGCTGACAATAGGTAACAAATAGTAGTTAGCATGAAATTAATTTTAGTCAATTAATTAATATAATATTAATATACAAACCGGGAGGTGATCTCTTTTTTACGATGATAGATCAGATTGATTGATCGATTGGCCAAACTACCGTAGTAAAGTTAACTTTTGAATTCACAAATAAGAGAGCATTACCAAAAGGAAATTAAACTACAAAGAGATCGTCACGACGTCGTTTGTTCCTTCCACATCCCGACAAATAATAATAAAAGACAAAATACAGACAAACCGCAGTTCGTTTTCTCAAGAGCATGCTAGCACCGGGAAACCAACCTAGAGAGAGAAAAAGGGTTTTGTTCGTCTTTCCGATCATCACTTCATCGACTTTCTTAGGAAATCTGCCTGCAGCAATATTGGTAATAGATCGCGCCTCCAATTTCATGTAATTGTACTTAATTTTTGCGTGTTTTTCTTATTATTGCCCGATTGGAATGATTAGTTCTATTATAAATTTGTATGGATGGTCTGTCATTCTTTTTAGTGGTTGATCATGACTTAGAATTAACTTATAGGGTTTAATCTGAATATTTTGATTTTACATATGAAATGTTCTTTAAGTAATTGTATGAAATATTCTTGTGAACTTGTTCAGTATATGTTATGCCC
The DNA here is from genome assembly GCA_020205605.1 of Panax ginseng. NCBI lineage: Eukaryota > Viridiplantae > Streptophyta > Magnoliopsida > Apiales > Araliaceae > Panax > Panax ginseng. Next base: position 154,956,881 of record CM035129.1, read on the forward strand.
TCCAATTTACAGTTTTTCTTGCTATTGTTGACAATTATTTTGTCATAGGATTTTTGTAATGGTTCTATTAATATATTACTGGGTTTGTGGTGCCAAATTTTCGGAGGTATAAAAAATGTAATTTTTCATCAGAGGAAAGGGGAATTCAAATTCATGCTAGAAAAGTTAAGGAGTGGTGAAACTTTTGGTATATGTTTGCAAAAACTTGTTTGTATTTTTCAAGGATTAAAGCATTGATAAACTGTGAAATTTGCGGGGATTTTTTCTCACTCCGTAGTTTTAGGAGGCAATGTGTTCTTCGTGGTTGGTTTAATTTAGTTAATTAATATTACCATTTGATTCAACTGAACTGAAAATTCATAGTATGAATTTTTACTTGCTAACTGATGAGCTTGCTTGATTTTAGTTGAATAATCACACTTGGCTGAAAATTCAATCTTTGCAGATTGAATATGAAATCAATTCGGCTGTGGTTCGTATTAGTCTACCTACAGTGTATGTGTTGATTTTTTTTCCATTCTGACTAGGACGGAGCTTATATTCTTTGCAGTATTTTCATGCATTGTGTCAGTGGGCTAATTACTTGGTGCTAGTCCGTGTACTTTTTGAAAATATTTTAGATTTATTTACGAATGAGGCCAAAAACATTTATTAACTTTGTTTGTTATGGTAGAGGTTATATTTATACCAAATGTAAGCAGTGTACTTGATGGTAAAATTTATTTGCAATTGTTGCTTTGATGTATTTAGTTGAAACTCTTAATTTATTGATAATGTACCTAGGACGGAACCTTATATTTAGATCACAATTTTAGAATTTATCCAGTTAGAGTGGACGTGTATATTAGATATAAGCTTATTATTTATTCAAACACAAGTCCTTTCTTCCCTGATGCTCACTCATCTAACTTCTGAAAGAATAGAATAGAAAAAGTCAAAAGGCTACTTTACTAAAAGCTCGTACATATCAAGACAACGAAAGTCTAAAATAGTAGTTATATTCTCACTTAGAATGCGAATGATTTAATTGCACGAGTTTCTAGCTGTATTTAAGCATATTGGTGAGTATATTGATGATTACAACTCCCCCTTCCTCATACCATTACGTGTTTGTTTGGAGCTTATTTTTAGGCTCTAATCACAAACTTTCTGTAGTGTATAGGTAAACAAGTTTCAAACAAAGGAGTCTAGGGAAATAAAATGCTTTACTCTTTAAAAGACAAAGAATGAGAGAATAGAGATTGGTTAACCTAGAATACCTAGGGTTTATGATTGCAGTATTTCAATGTAACTCAAGCTTTGCACCCCATTTTTGTTATTAAAACTAAAAAGCTCCTAATTGTAGTGGTTTATATATTCATTAATCACGGTTGTATCATTTCATCTCTTCCACCCTAGTTTATTTTACTACACTATTCATTTTTAATTTTTTAATTAAAATAATGAATTATCATTTAAATGAGTATTGTTTTTTAATTGAGGAAATAAGCTAAATAATAGATTTCTATTAATCCAGTAATATCAGGTGTATATACTTCATATTTTGTTTTTATGATAAGTTTTATAATTCAACATATCATATACTAATGTTTTGATGTATTTTATTTGAAGAACGTAAATCCCGTGGTTAATAACCTGAGTACAACTTTGAAATGGCGTGATTTTTGTAACTTTTATTCCTTTTGGTTTTCGTAACCCTTTTAACTTTCTATTCCGGTGTGCCTTAACAGGAGCAGGTGTTCTTGGTTGTTGTAGTATGAAAGACTTCTGGGTCATGGATTAGTAGCGTACAACTGCCAGTTGAGTAGTTCACTTTTATAGAGGTAGCAATTGATTTTCTTTACATGATCCCACCCAGCTATCACAATGTGGAACTTTGCATCCAATTGTGTAGCTGGAAACAGTGGTTTGAAGAATGACTTTCATAAGCACACACTAGATTGTTCAGATGATGAAGTGTCCTCCAGCACCAGCAGAGAAGAGGGATTAGAGTGTCCTATATGCTGGGAGTCCTTTAACATTGTGGAAAATGTGCCCTATGTTTTATGGTGCGGACATACCCTTTGTAAAAACTGCATCTTAGGATTGCAGTGGGCTGTCGTGAAATTTCCTACTTTACCAGTTCAGCTTCCACTTTTTATCTCCTGCCCATGGTGCAACCACTTGTCCCTCCGTCTGGTCTACAGGGGTAACCTCAAGTTCCCTCGTAAGAATTATTTTCTTCTTTGGATGGTTGAGAGTTTGAATGGTGATAGAGGGAAATCTCATCCTGTCTATTCTGGAGATCCTAATGCAGGCTGGCCATCAAACACCAAATTAGCATTGGAAAGTCAGGAAAGCCAGTCTAGCATATGGAGGGGCCATCAGTCAGAATCATCAGGATCAAATCATGGTCATGTTGATGTGGATAATTACATCGGTGCGGAGAGCTTACATTCTTCCCTGCGGAAGTCCCTGGTTTTCTTTGTTAATTTGACAACCAAATTTCCGCTGGTACTCATATCTCTTCTGATTGTGTTGTATGCCATTCCTGCCAGTGCAGCCATCTTAGCAGCGTACGTACTCATCACTGTTCTGTTTGCGGTCCCATCGTTTCTCATTTTGTACTTTTCATATCCTAGTTTGGATTGGTTGATCAAGGAGATAATCACTTGAGATGCAGTACTTTACCATCTGTAAGCTCTGGGAATATAATGTTGTCCTGATAATATCTACTTCTCTCGATTCAAAGCTCGTTGATGTATAATTTGTCGAATCTACTGTTTTCTACGCCCTCCGGTATTTCTGTTCCTTGTCCTAAGGGTTAGTCTTGTTGGATCTTTTCCCTCCGATAAATATTCTTTTTGGATCTTCATTTGTATTATGTTTTCTTTGGTAGTATATAGTTGGTTGGGGCGGTTGTGATGCTAGTTTTTGTTATTCCAGTTTTACAACCATTGTCTAAGAAGTGAATGCCTTTGCCACCAGCATTCTGTATAAGAAAATGCTCTTGCAAGACTGCTGTCGAAAGTGATGGGAGCCCATTTATATTTGAGAAGCATATGTTTTATGTATGAACAAATATAATCTAAATTATATGAAGGTCTTCTCTTTTCTTGTGTATATGACAAATAGATGTTTTTCTTTTTTCTGTTGCATGGATTTATAATGGAGCTATCAAAAAGTTTCTGGCAATTGGATTATAATTTCACAGGCTATGCATGCCCCCCTATGTAGCCCCTTTTACCCATTTGGCACCCCTTTTAGTGGATGAAGCAAAGAGAAGAAATTCATGGTCTAGTGGCCAAGTAAATTAACTAATACTTGGCTCAGTTCTGAAAAGTAATTGATACTCCAAACTTGTCTTCAATGAGATATTAAATTAAACACCAATTTTTAATTCAACTCAGAGAAGGGGGGGCATGTTATAATTCTGGTTACAAAAAAATCAGCACACAAGCAATCTGGGTAAGTTCTACTAAAAGTTGCATTAATAATGGTCTTAAAAAGTTATTTTTTGGGGGACTGTTTAATCAATATGATGCTATAATTGTACCAAAATTTGGTAGAGGAGATTTCATTTCATGATCTTTTATTCTTTTTATTTTATACCATCCACAATATAATTCTTCAAAGCCAAGCAGGACAATCCATCTTGGGGTTTCCACGTGGCACAATTGTAACCTCCAAATTGAAAACTTTTGCGTACAAAATCTATAAACCCAAAGAATCATCCATCATCCAGCGTTCTGATTCATAATCTTGCCCCCGAGAAACTTCTAACTCAAAAATGGTGGCAGCAATAGCTGTCCACTCTCCAAAATCTACTGTATTGAAGAACCCAGTTCCATCAAAAGTACTGAACTCAATTTTTCTTGGCGCGTCCCATTTGAAGAGTCTCTGTTTACAGTTAAAACCCAGTCGAAAGAATAATACTAGACTGGTGGTTGCTTCTTCAGGCACCACCACAACCGCCGCCGCTGATGGCGGTGGAAGGTTTTATATAAACATCACTGGATTTCCTTTCCCTCTTGGCCCTTTTCTCAATAGGCGCACTATCAGAACTGAGGTTAGCTTCTCTCATGTGTATCTGTATGTTTATATTACTTAAAAATTAAGTTGGTCTATTAGGTTTCAAATAATTTATTTCCTTTATTGGTTACCTGAAGCTATGTAGGGGATGCTTCAGATGGAAATTGTAAATGTTTCCATCGTAAATGTCACATTCGGCATCCTGAACTATGTAACAAGTATGGTATATTTAATTTTAACTATATAATAAGTATGGTATAATAACTATACTGAAACTGGATAGTAGAGCACCACTGTGCAGAGTATGTTAGGAAAAAATGATATAATATACCTCTTCCAGGATATATGTCAAGTCTACAAGGTTTTAGATATCTTGTCATAGCAAATTCACAAATAATCCCACAAATACTACTTTGCTAGAGTTCTAGTTTTCTAAGAACAAAAAAGTGAACAAGATAAGATAACATAGACTGTGGACCATATTCTTATATCATTTTTCAACAAACTAAAACTGATATAATATTAATTATGCATTCATAAAGTTTAGTTCTTTTTAATTATCTTCAACAACTGAAAGAAATTCAAACAGTCTTATTTGAATTTTAAGTGCACTCAATTTGACTCATCCTACAAAGATAAGCTCATTGATCGATACTCCTAGCGACGATGCGCACGTGCGCCACCAATGCGACTTTGCGAACCCGACCCCGTCCGTGGGTGGGTGGTGTGTTGCGCCACGTCGTTGGAAGTCTTTCCTTTAGTACCATAAGTAAATAATACTATTACTCATATACTAATTAGTAATAAAGAATATTATTTCTCTCCTATGCGAGACTAAAGGAAATGAGTTTTTTCAAACATCATAGCACCTTTTCAAATTCCCAATTTTATGCTTAATTAAATAACATTATATAATTCCTACTTGAATCAAATAACATTGTCTCTTGTTCTTCACATGAAAGACTATAAGATTACACTATTAACTCACTTAAATTGTGTACACTATTAACTCACTTAAATTGTGTACACTATTGGATTTAAAATAAGTCCAAAAGTAACAAAATTAATTGTTAAAAGGGCTCTATTTCTAACAGAGTGTTGATATAATAAGTATGGTATATTTAATTTTAACTTGCCATCATGTTTAGGTAGTAGGCAGAAAAAATTATAAAGCCTACTAAGATACCCATCTTAGGTACAGTCCTGAAATTCATCTTATGGTAATAGGTTTAATGTAAAATGAAGTTTTGATTAGAATTTCTAATTTTTCTTGCTAACTCTTGGTGTCAATTAAATTTCAGGCTTTAAAAAATTCCATATGGCTATTCGAACAAGAGCAGGCATTGGGATTCAGTAGTGTATCAACAAACATTCGCATGACTGTCATCAAGCTAAAATCTGGAGGATTATGGGTTCATGCACCCATTGCACCAACCAAGGAGTGCATTCAGGTTTTTACATGTTTTGTTCTCAAGTTATATTCATTTATCTACATTCAAAGTAAATACATTTAAGATACTGTAGTGGCCCTTTATATGCAGTTCAAGACGATTTGTAGTGTAAATTCATTCATCGCTACTACATTTTTTAATAGGCTTGAGCACCCTCGCTCTTCTCTTTTGGCTGGTACAGGTGGCCTGTATTTGTCATGCCATTCTCCTAAGAAAAGTGGTTACATGCTTTCTGTACAAAACTTATCCCTTCATCAGTTTGATAAACATCTTATGTTGAAAAACACGTACCACATTTGTAAATGCTTGTCAATAATCCCAATTATGTCAAATAAAGAGAGTGCAACATCTGATTTGTACACCTACTCCCTAGCACGATATGATCAACCATCATCAAGTTAACCAACATAACACAATATAATCAAAATGTGCATAACTCGGTAATTTGTGGCAGTATGTTTGTTAAGTAATTAGACTTGCCATATCGTAATGTTTTGTGTGCAACTCTATCTTATGGTCTCTCGTAAAATATCTTAGTGTAGAAAAAAGATCTATTCTTTTTGGGAAAAGGTAGAAACTTATACTAATAAATAAATTTATCTCAGGGCATTTCTTGCGAATCTCATATTTCTATGCTAATCAACATGTAGAACCTTATGTTTATTGTGATTTCTTTACCTTTCCAGCTAGTGAAGGAGTTAGGAGCTCCAGTAGAGTACATCGTTCTGCCTACATTTGCTTACGAGCATAAAATATTTGTTGGTCCATTTTCCAGAGAGTTCCCTCGAGCTCAGATATGGGTGGCCCCAAGGCAATGGAGCTGGCCTTTGAATTTGCCGCTTGAGTTTTTCGGAATTTTTGGTGCCAAAACATTAAAAGATGAGGACTTTTCGACTCCATGGGTTGATGAGATTGAACAAAAAGTTTTGAGCTCACCTGAAGTTGGTAATTATGATCTCTACTGGATTGACTTCTCAAACCTTATATTCATGAATTATTAGTTTGAACTTTGTCGTTGTGGACTATCTCAGGAATTGGACCATATGTGGAGGTGGCTTTCTATCATAAGCGGTCCAGAACGCTATTAGTGACAGATGCTGTAATCTTTGTCCCAAGGCAGCCACCTGATTGTATTAGCAACAAATCTCTATTAGCATCTGCAAAGAATGGTTTGGCTGTTAAAATTCTTAGTAAAGGAAAAAAAGTTCCTGAAGAACCAGTTGTTGATAACAAAATGAACCGGCAAAAAGGTTAGTCCCATGATGTAAAAGCATCTTGTATATTGTTTGTTGGGAATACAACGTAAAATCGACACCGATCAACATGAGGGTGATACAGTAGAAGCATATCTGTGATCTGTGCTATAATAATTTTTTGGGTGCAGGGTGGGAAAGAATGGTTCTCCAAATCTTGTTTCTTGGCCCATCAAATCTTCTGGAGCCCAAAGCCAGCTTTGCTAAGATGTCGCAGAAGCTAATTGTTTCACCCATTGTTAAGACATTGGTTTTTAGCAAAGTTCCTGAAAAGGCAAGTAATCCAAATTTTTATAGGATTCAACTCGTATGCAATATTCATGATTTTTATTTTATTGTTTTGGTTTTTCGGTGATAAGTTGCTTTACACATTTTTGGGAGGGTGCTAATAAAAGCACATCCTGGCAATAACCCTATCATAATGTGATTAAAGCACCATGTACTGAGTGCTAGACAATTTATTTTAGTTGCATTCTTGGTTAGATTATCAATAAGCCTTGTTTTTAACATTGTTCTGTGATTAGTCAAGCTATTGTAACAAATCAAAAAAAACTTGTACAGATAAATTAAACTTTCAGGGAATTGAAGCTTTGTTGAGATGTTTCTGACGTTGGATATTCCTGCATCTATCAAAATATCAGGTCAAAGATTGGATCGACAGCATTGCAAGGGACTGGAGGTTCAAAAGAATAATCCCTGCTCATTTTTCCGCTCCAATAAACGCTAGCAGGTCAGACTTTTTGGCGGCATTTACATTTCTTGATGAATTTTTGGATGATTGTTATGTTACCCGCCCTTCACTCTCCCTTCTCTTTGCATCTCTAATGGGAAAGGCTTCCAGTTACTTTCCTCCAGATGACATGAAAACATTATCATCCCTTGATCAGTTTTTAGTCTCAGTTGGGGCAGTGAAGAAGACTGTCTCAGGTCAGAAGCAATGACTAAATTATAAACTTGTAAATTTTTCTGGCGACCTGTTAAATTTGAAACTACCAATACATATAATGCACTTAATAGTGGAATCTTGTAAACAAGCTTAATATTTCTAATCCTTTTCTCAAATGTAAAGAAAACCTAGGAAGTGTGGTGTTATATGTTTGTTGGGAGTTGTTAAGTGAAAATGCAGCAAGGAGTTGTTTGGAAGCTCAGCAATGTCAATTCCTACTATTTTTATTCCTCAGTTGGACCTTTTCGGTAAAGGGAGTCAATCTTGATCTGTTGGTATATTACTTAACAACCAAGCTAATATAAATATAAAAAAAAGGAAAAGTTGTTGCGCGGCAGAGTAAGCAAATAGGAAATGTTCAGTGCATCTGGATGCTTGGTTTCAACTTTCAATCGAATTTGAATAATTTATGAATGCATTTTACATCTTATATATATATATATATATATATATTGCAAATGTATAATGATTAGTGGTTGAAATCATTTTTATTCTCTTCATACCCAATCTTGTGCTTTGAGTTTAATGTCCACTGGTTAATCCGGCTCCTATGGTCTCTGTTATACATCATTATGGGCCATTTCATTAGCCACTTCTTGTTCAGTTGAGGAAATTTTGTACTAATTTGCTAGGGATTATGTTGTTGCTATAAACTTGATAATATTTGGTTGGAGGTCACCTTCTTGAACAAATCTCATCTACCAATATTGAACAGTTAAGAAAGGGGGAGGAGGGGGGTGGGTGTTAATTGGCTTTGTGGACCACCACCAGAACTGAACATGAAAATGAAAGTAGTCATCTTTTCTTACTCAGTTGGAGCTGCAAAATGAGTTTTTTGTGGTGTAGAAAGAGAGAATCCAAGGTGTGGACACTCAATTGTACTAGACCTACCATCATTTGCAATTATCAATTATGCATTTTAGTAAAATTGTCCAAAACTAGTTGTTTCTTTTTTCTTTTCTATTTTTGCTGTAGATGTTTCACTTGTTTCCCCCATATAATCTCACTATGCTTTAATCCCTAAAAGCTTGCTTAATAGGATAAATAAATAAAAGAGTTGTTATATGTTGTAAAAAAAAATTGTCCAGTTACAATATATGGAAATAAGTAATTATAAGGTCGGTCAATATTATCAAATATAATTATTCACTTAATTCACAATAAATAAGTCGACATATTGTAAGATATATCAATTTTCATAAATAAGTAAAAGGAAGTCATATTTTTCAACTTATTTAAATAAAGAGTTGTCACAAAAATAAATGAACTTATCAAATAGAGAGGTAACTGGAATTAGGATTATCTTAAAACTAGCTGTTCAGAAAGACAGACCTAATAAAAAATAAAAATAAAAGTCATAAGAATAAAAATAAAGTCATAAAAATATTAATATCGTATATATATAAGAGAGAAACTTAGGATTAAATTATTTTAATAAAAAAACATATATAATAATTAATAAAAATAGTATATTAAGATTGTGTGAAACATATCAGCCGCTCATCAACCTCTCAAGTCTCAACAAACATGAATCATGGAGTCGGTATAATAATATTTGAGTTTGGTACGCCGTTTCTATATATTACAACTTTTATAAGAAAACATTAATTTTTTGTTTCATTTCAAAATACACAAGTAAAATGACTTATGAAAATATAAATTATACTTTTTTTTCAAAAATAAATAAATCTCCTTTAATTCTATTTTTAATTTTTAATTTTTAATTTTTTAATAGGTTCATCGAATAATTTAAAACGGATGGAGTATAATTGAAATCACTTACCAACTAAGGTATTAACTTAGTGGTAAAATCTCTCTGCCTATTCTGCATGTTTATGGATTTGAGTTTACTCCTGACTTTATCCGGACCCTCACCAAAATTTCTCATCTAAGCCCCTAAGATTAAAAATGTATCTCTAAAATTAAAATATAAATAATATAGATTTCTCAGAAATAAATAAATTCACAACAAAATCTCACATAAACAGAAAACAAACTTTATGTAAGAAAGAAATAAACTCATTTGAAATGAAAGTCGAACATAAAACTTAAAAGATTTCAGTGCTATTAGGTTAAAGTGGTGTTTGATAAAAATTGAATGAATCTGAATATGAATGAGTTGAATCTGAATCTGAATAAAAAAAGTTGTTTGATAATTGACATGTCTGAAACATTTGAATGACAAAATTTTATTATTTACCCCTCTGAAAAAATTTAAAATTGTTGTAAATTTATTTAATATTACTTAATATAATAGTTAATATTTTTTTTTTACTTCATTCAGCTGCTCATTCAGTTAAAAAAATCTGACTTAACCATTCAGCCATTCAAACCAAAACAAATGTACTAACCGATTCAGTTATTCAGATTCAGTTCCATTCAATTCTAAACAAACACCCTCCGCGAATGATGTTTTTTAAGGGACATTAAAGTCAATATCAAAAGTCAATTGAGTCGCTTGAAGAAATCAATTGATCAATTGAGATTTTTGTCATTTAAATGGTCAAATTGAAATTTAATGCAACTTGGAGAGACACTTTTGTAATTCAATTAAAAAAGAAGAGTTAATATTTTCATAAAAAAAAATCCATTATATGAAAAGTAAATAAAACTGCGAGTAATATTTTGTGAAAATATTAATATTCTTTTGTGAAAGTATTAACTTTTTTTTAAAAAAAAGGTTTATAAAATTAATTAAAAAACTAAAGACCGAAGAATGGAACAATAAGCAATAAACCAAACAGAGCATAACCGCTTTATAGTCTGCTCTTGTCACGCAAACACGCGATACATTGAGGAGAATATAATAATAATAATAATTTGGTCGGTCCCGAAGTTTTCAGTAATTATATTCCCCGCCCTTTCTCTCTCCCCAAAGATTCTGAACCCAAAGCAATACGCAGTCTCATAAGAAAAGAAAAACCCCTCAGAAACCCAAAAGCGAACACATATTAAAAAAGGGTTGCTTGCACGATCTCTGAAGCAAAAGATAGTAAGAGAGAAAAGGTGGGGTTCTTCCTCGACCTGCCCTCATTCATTTCTGTTAGCTTTTCTTCCTTACGCGTTGTGGTTAAGCTGTGAGAGGAAAGGAGAGAGAAACAAAGGAGGAAGAAGAAGGTACGCGTTTCTTTCGGTTTCGGTTTTAGCTTCAATTTCTTCCCCCAATTATTTTTTTCAGTATTTAAAACATGGGTTCTTTACATTTCTCTCTATTACTCTATTCGAAAACGGGTTTTCCAAAATTTGGATATTGCATAGCTCCGCTCCGCATGAGTTTGCTTGGGTTTTGATTGATTTGCATTATGTAGTGTCCTCTTATTAAGAAGGATTTCCAGTCGAGATTTCACAGATAAGGTGTGATTTTGATGCGGATTTCTGTGAGGTTTTAAATTAATATAGTATATATAATTGTGTGTGCATGAATCGTATTTTTGTTTGGTGTATTGATTATGGTTTGTAATGTGTTATTTATTTGATGTGCGTTTATAATAGGGTCATTTGTTTGAGTAGAGATTAAGATATTTCAATTTTCTAGGTCTTGAAGACTTCAGTTTTACCTGAAGTGAAGCTAAATCACGAAAGTATATGCTTTTCTGAAGTTCTTCTTTTCCTAGTCTCCTTTTAAATTTTGCCAAAAGTAAATTCTGGACAGAAAAATCTTGCATTTTGATTGTGTTTCTTTTACCTTACTATTGTCTGTTTTCATATGTAAAAACCTTATAATTGTTTTCTTATTACCTAACCAGTCACTTTGTTCAAACATCATATATAAAAAAGATCTTTACATATGAAATGTTGGTAAAATACATGGTTTTTTTCCGGTCCTGAACTGGCGAACAACTATGATTGTTCACATAATCATTTTTGCCACTCTAGATATTGGGGTAATGTAGTAATGCCTGTTTTTTATTCATGGCTTTCGCTATGCCTGCGGTTGTTTTTTATGTCCTTTTGGTTGATAGAAACTTTTGTTATTGATTGTTGTCTGACGGAAAATGGTGTTCTTTAGATAAAACTGCAAAGAAAATAAAACATTGACTGAATGGAAACCAAAGTTCAGAAACAAAAGTGCCATGGTACATGAGCATTTTTTTTATATAACATAAAAGCTATTATTAGGTTTATCAGTTTATGTTTTTGATCAAATAGGCTTACCAGTTTCTAATTATGTATGTCGAGTCTTCCCCGACCCCCTCCTTTTTTGAGTGCAAGTGCTATATGTAACTATGACTTTGCAAGATGGAAAAGAGGGGAAAATTTATCATCTTTACTTAATATCTGAAAATCTTAGCTTGCCAAAACCAACAAGTGTTGGTGTAATTGCCTTTTTTCTTAAATATTAAATTTAAATAAATATAAATTCTAGTTGTCAGAGTGGGTGAAGTATATCAAGGTATCACTTTTTTCTTGTGTGTTCTGGTTCACTTTTATTTGTTAGTTGTCATTGCCTGTAAGAAAATATTCTTTTGTTTAATTTTCAGTGTTTTGGATTTCCAACATTGTTGCATTTTCCCTCTTCCCTTTTCATGGCTGAGGAGAATATCAAGATACTGTTCACCCCAGAAATAACTAAGGATAAAGGAAATCCAAGAAGAAACTCAACAGGTATACCAAGTCTTTTTATATAGGGGACCGGATACTCTTCCTAATTATCATAGCACTTCAGTTGCTTCATGCCGTCATGCAGGTATTGTCAGAAAAGATTCTACAGGAAAATCAAGTTCTCCAAACTATCTCAGAGCTTCAACCGGTTCTTGCCATGATTTCTGTAAATATGGCAGGGAACATTCTTTTGCAGTCAAGGAAAGGAATCCTATACCAAAAAGAGCGATACCCCCTTCTGACAAGAAAAGGAATATAGGATCTGAAGTTCTAGCAGAGAAAAAGAAAATATCGGCTGTCAAGCCCATGCCTTCTATTGATTCAAAAATTCATTCGCCTGAGCAGAATATAATACATATAGTTCCATCCGAGAGGAAAAAAACATTGGCAGTAAAGCTCAAGCCTTTCCCTGATTTAATTCATCATTCAACAGAGCCCTCTGAAATCATCAAGCGAGAAATTTTGTTGCCGAAGCAAAATCCATCAAATACTAAGATAATGAAAGACAAGGAGATGAAGATGACTTCCTCTTCAAATCGTTTTCCAGCTCCAAAATTCAAACCTGTGACGGTGAGGCCATCTTCTTCCTCTACTGCTTCAGTAGGGTCAAATGGCCCCAGAAAAACTGTCATCGAGCCTGGAAAAATAACTGGAACTTCCAGAACAGCGGTAAAGAAACTACTGGCACCCCCAACTGCTTCGTTCTCCCCCAGTCCTTCTGGCAGTGGTGTTGTGAGCTTGTATACTAGAAAATATAGCAGCCTGAAACTGGTATCTCCAGTAAAAAAGTATCAGTACAGAACATGGAAAGCTGAATCCAAGAAACCCGAGAATGACAAGGCACGGAAAGCTGAATCCAAGAAACCGGACAATGACAAGGTTCAGGAGAAAATCTTGCATGTTGTTGGGGCAGAAACCGAGGACAAAATTTTGGAATTTGTTAAAGGTGATGGTATTATTCAAATTTCTCCATCTTCGTCTCCATTGTTGCAATCACCCAAGTTGTTAACCGACCCTGATTCTCGGTTTTTGTCATCTAATGGAGATGATGTGAAGTCTGAATATACTGATAGAGAAGATTTAGAGCAGTCTGAGTGTACCGATAGAGAAGATTTAGAGGATTCTGAATATACTGATAGAGAAGATCTAGAGGAGCCTGAATACACTGAAAGCGAAGCAGATGAATTTATTTCTGAAAATGCTGAAGTTGTAAACATCAATGAAGTTGACACGTTGAAAGGAAATCACAACCAAACTACAAGAAAGGGCAGAGTAATTCCTTCTGAAGAAAAAGATAATGCACTGGCAAAGTCACAGTTCAGGAGGGGCAAAATAGTCGACCTTCAGAGTGAGAATAATGTTCCTAGGAGGCTCAGGTTTAGGAAGGGAAGGGTGGTGGACAGCAATGACAGCAAGAGTTATGCTAGAAGGAGAAGTTTTAAGAAGAGAGAAGTTGGTGATGAGAGAAATGGTGATAATCCTAGGTCTGAAAAAATTGTTTTGAGGCATCAAGATATGCAGCAGGGAAAGAAGGATGGTCAGGGTTTGTTTAATAATGTAATTGAGGAGACGGCCAGCAAACTCGTTGAAAGTAGGAAGAGTAAGGTCAAGGCTTTGGTGGGTGCTTTCGAGACGGTGATTTCCCTCCAAGATAGTAAACCTTATACACAAACAGGCACTTGAACACCCAAGGCTTTGGTTTGGTTTGGTTTGTAAACAAATTAACCAAAGCTTGTTACAACCTTGAATAATTGTGATTTTATACATGTAGTACACTGCTGCTTCGGTTGAGGTTAGAAAGTGTGGATTGAGTGCGGCTGATGTTTTCTTGATGGTATGTAGCCTTGAGTTTTCTAATAAAGGGAAGGGTCTTTTTGATGATGTTGGTGTTGTTTAAGAATATCCCTTTATAATGGGGGTGGGGGGGGGGTGGGGGGGGGGTGGGTGGGTGCATTTTCAGTATTTTTGGCTAGTCTCCTATTAAATGGTAAAATGGTAATTTCCAGATTTCATAAATGGCTTTTTCATTTTCACAGTTTTTGGATAAACTTTTCTGTCAAATAAGATTTACATCCCTGCCAAATAATTTGAGAAATGGTGAATAAAATTGTTGCTCTTATTATTAGTTCTACAATTCCAACTATTTTTTTTTTCATTTTTTATAACACAACAATTTTAATACATTTGAAAACTATTTTTTAAAAAATGTGGTGAAAGTCAGAAAAAAAGAAAAATCACAAAAATGCCATAATACAAGCCCATGCCAAACTCTTTCGAATATCAAAAGGTTATTAATGGAGACAAAATTCGGAGCCAACTTGATGTCTGCAATTTTGCACACATACGCAGTATCCTGGCCGTCTTTATAAAACAAAATGACAGCCACTCGTTGAAAGACACACGTATAAATAGTTAGTCCCACACGCATGCTTGCACAATTCACTGACTAATTTGTCTACTTGTCCGTGATTTAATAAAAGTAACCTTACGGTATATCTATTCTTTTTATAAATAATTTTTAATTTCCTCCTCCTAGATATGGAACCTGGAACCCCTCAATCTTCTTCACTCTCTCTTTCTGTCATTTCTGCAATAGCTTACACTGCATATATGATTCCATATTTTTTCAGTGGACGAAAGTAACCCTGTGGAATTCAAGATTCTTGAAAGCAATTCTTTCATGTTTCTTGGTAAATTCGCAGCTTCCTGGGTCAATAATTTGCTCTTTTCAGTGCATGCAAAACCCTAATCTTTGTTTGTCTTCTTCATCCAGGGAGCTTACGTGGCTGTTAATCTGGAGGCGATGCTGGAAAGGAACTTCTTATGATCAGAGGTATGCGGGGTTTATT
Source organism: Panax ginseng (assembly GCA_020205605.1). NCBI lineage: Eukaryota > Viridiplantae > Streptophyta > Magnoliopsida > Apiales > Araliaceae > Panax > Panax ginseng. The sequence goes on from CM035129.1 coordinate 154,971,993, forward strand.
AATTTCATGTTAATTGCGATCTGTTAATTTGAACCTGCTTATGTTGAAATTAAGCTGTGTTGTTTGGTATTTGACTTGGATTTCCTTGGTTTTATAAACTTTTCTTTTGCTGAAAGTCAATATTTATTATCTGTAGTTATTGGAAAATTAGAAGGGTATTTGGTTGATTTTGGTTATAATAAGGTTTTGTAAACTGTTCTTTAGTTTTGTGATAGCTACTGATTCTGTTGAGTCTTGCTTTGCTGCTTGCATGAGAAGACTTAAGAATTGATATTTCCGGTATTTAGAAAATTATTATGAATTTAGTTGGTTTTTTTAGTTTTATTTTTTTCCGAAATGAGGTCATTTCAATGTTGAGTGCATTTGGATCTGAGTTTTTGAAGGCTGTCTACATGCATTACCAAACTGAGAAAATTTAGTTATTTAACATGAACTGTTACTATTATAGTGAAAATAGAAACTTTTTAACATATTTCCTGCTAATTGTTTGGAACAGCGGACATGGTTATGGCTAATACTTGATATACTCCTCTAGCAAACTCACTAGAGTAGTTTTGTTTGAATTGAAGGTAATTGAGCTTCGATTTCCCTCATAAATTCTGTAAGTATAGTCCAACTTCAGCATATAACTTTTTATGAGATCATTATTGGTGGAAGATTTTCGATCCGGATTGCTTTTGAGTTATAAATACTAATTGAAATATAATCCTTTTCCATTTATAAGTGTACTCGTAAGTCTTAACAATCAGTATACCAACTGCTGAACAAAATTTTAGCTAAAAATGAAATACCACTCTGATCTATCAACTTTAAGGGCTACTCTTAGCTCATTCATAAACAGTACCACATGTATTATTGTTTAATTTGTGAAGATTCTTATACACCTTTTTGTGTGTGCTCAGAATGTTTAGAAGTCCTTGATTTATGTTTCTTTTGCTTTCAAAAACATAGGCTGTTTTGTTGCCTACAACTGATTTCCAAACAAATTCTTATTGGTCAGTCTTACTCTTTATGCCATTTCCTTTGTATTACCTATTAGGGTAGAGTGGAGTGGAGTGGAGTGGGGTGGGGTGGGGTGGGGTGGAGGGGGCAATACTTTTTAAGCTGCCTTTCAAGAGAATTGAAAAAAGTTTTTAAATGCTTTTTGCATAACTCCTTTTCTTTTCTTTACAGTCAGTAGTTGTTGATGGGTAAATCACATACACGTGGCGCCATGTGACTAGATATGACGCATCAGGCCATGGTCACCGACAATTAGGAAATTATGGTTTTGGTGATTTGAGCACAAGTTTTTACTATGCGTCATGGCCATGTGACGTGAACCACTGCAGTTGTTGTGTTGTAACTATACAAGGCTCTGTGTTGCTGTAGCGAAGACATGTCAGCCATGAAAAGAAACCATACTTGTCCTTGTCATAAGGATCACAACATGTGGCAGACCTTTATTTCCATAACAAAATGGAATTTTTGAGCATAATCTTGTGACTTCATTTTCTCTCTTCATATCCTCTCCCCCCTCCTCCATCCATAACCTAATTTGTTCTTCCCCATGAGAATTATGGACCTTCATCTAAAGCTCATCAACATAACCTATTTCAAAATCTTTATTGCTTTAGTTCCATGAAGCATGTTCTGCTTGTATATGGCTTGTTTGGTGCTTTAGGAACTGATTAAGGCCATTGTATTTATTTATTTACTCTCTCCGTTTCCCAAAAGGATGACTAAAGGTACAAATTGTTTTGTCCCCAAAAGGATGAGATGAAATGCATACATTTAGTGTGGTCCATTAGTATAAAAAAAAGTACTCGTCACTTTATATAATCTTCCACTAAGGATAAATTTGAAACTTTTTTACTCTCTTTGCTTAATGTGTGTGCAAATTGTACTTTGCTCATCCTTTTTGGGACAGAGGGGGTATTTATTATTTACTCATTTATTGTTATTCTTGTTTTGGAAACCTAAATAACACAGTTCATTTAATATTCTTCTAGTAGGATCTTATTTATGATTCACACTTGTCTGCTAGAGAGGTTTGGCAATGATTATTGTTAAATATGTAGATCAAGCTTAGGTTTTCAGATTATACGAGTATGATTACAATTATTTCTGTTGTTATTAGTAGGTGGAACATGACAATAATGAAGGTTTATCGTTGCATACACTCAGTGAGTTGTGTATGCACAAAAGGACATCTAAGTGAAGAAGTTATTTTCCTACTTCTTCAGCATTTGAATTGGAATCCTAAGACGATTGCTAGTCTTTCTTCTGTGTGCAAATGGTTTGATGATCTTGCTAAGAGAGTACTCTGGAAGGAATTTTGCCGGACAAGAGCTCCAAAGATGATGCTTGATCTACAATCTAGTGGGAGTCACAGTGTTGATGGAAATTGGAGGGCACTAGGGAAGCTGCTTATTTATTGTTCAGGATGTACCAAGGGTGGTTTGTTCAATAGCATCCATATTCCTGGACACTTCGTTTATAAGACCCGCTTCTCTCGGACCTCTGGGAAAAGCTTTCTTTTACCTCAATGCAGATCAGATATTTTATATGTTTCTGACCCTTGTGAACATCTTGACAAAGGGGATGAGGGAGATGTGGGATTTTTCAGGGGTGTTTTCAAGTCTTTTGCGATGTCAAAGGTTCGGAAGATGCTGATTGGAAAAGGAGCTAAACTACATCCTACGGGAGTGTGCCCATATTGCAAAGCAAAGTTGTGGAGCATGCTGCAAGCGAAGATGATACCGCAAAGTGCTAGCTGCAGGTTAGGTGCTTATGAAGATTGCATTGAGTATTATGTGTGTCTCAACGGACATGTTCTTGGAATTTGCACCCTCTTGCCATTGTCTGATTCAGAAGAGGCATCTGAGCTGGAGTGATATTTTGATGGAATGCGGTTATCTTGTTGCACAGGTATATGAATCTTATTTCTTTGGCACACTAGGTTGACTTTTCGTTTATCAAATTTAGGTTTTCAGTCTTTTGGCTAATCTCATTACAATTACAAATATGATGAAACTATCTTCCCAGCAGTAATAATTTGTATACAAGTAACTGATAAAACACGAATGTCATGATTTATTTCTAGGTTTGCTCAGAAAATTTATTAAAGACATCCTTTTGCCTCTCCCACTGGACTGCTCACTCTACTTGGATCTTAATGTTAAACTAAATGTTCCCCCCACTCCCAAAAAAAAAGAAAGAAAGAAAGAGAATTGATATTTCTACAAGTGAAAATGCTAGTTCCGCAAGGTCCCCTTTCACATGTGAATGGACTCTGCTTACTTTTCATGAGGAGGATCTTGTGGAACTATCATTTTTACTTGTGGATATCAATTCCAAAAAAAAAAACCCACCTGCATCATATGTATTGTAATTTATCCGAGGTATTACATGTTGAACAGGTGTTGAAGCATTTCAAATCTTCATTTGTTGAACAGGTGTTGAAGCATTTCAAATCTTCATTTGTTTGACGTACAAGGGTTCCCCTTTTCCAACTTTTTGGAGAAAGCTACCCAACATATGTGATATATCTACATACTCAACATATGTGATATATCTACATAAAATTTGCTGCTTTGTTCTCAACAGAGGGATTTCAAAGATTTAGATAACCGTTTTGTTTCATCACTGTTCACTTGGAATTTATTACTGTGAAACATGTAATTCAATGTATATGTGGCTATTATGTTTGTTTAAATTCGTCAGATTGGATATGTAATATTGTATCTGTAATATTTTAATTTTACTCATTTGGTTTGTCACAAGTCATTGGTTTACCCATAGAGATTAACATATCTTTTCTCTTTCCGGTTAGGTTTGTGGTATAGGTTTTTTCCTTCTATTATACCCCTGAGACAGATAAAAGTCTTTTATTACTATTTTAGGTAGTTTCAAGAAAAATGTTTACTTACCTTGATCTATTTTTTACAATAATTTATCTATAATATTTTTATTATTAATTGTTATATTTTTATTCTCTATGCATATTTATGAAAGATCACTAGTAATGTGTATAAAATTATGATGAACAATTTTGTTATTTTATTCTAGCGCAAAAAATCAAACATGACTTTTATCTTTACACGGAGGGAGTAGCAAATAATTTCATCAGCAGCACCAGTTTTTTTTTTTTTTTTTTAAATTATTTATTAAATATTTCTTAGTGATCAGGCTTGAGAAAAATTGACACAAACATCTAAGCCAGGTGTTGTGTGCATGCAACAATTGCATTAAAAAAGGGCTATCTTGCTTGGGTATCCTCCTTGTTTGATGCACCAGGAATCATCTGAATTTTAATTTCTTTGGGCAAAATAGAATATAATCTAGAATCAAAAAATCGTTCAAACCTCCATGTGATACAGTAATTTCATAATTCTAGTCTCCATCTATCCACCAGCTGCAAACTATGCAAGACGATTAAATTTGACTACATTCATCTTGTGAAGTTTTCTGTTGAACCTGCTCAGGTACAGCTTCTTCAAACCCAAAGTGTGTACTACTCGTTGGGCCAACCTGCTCAGGTACAGCTTCTTCAAACCCGAAGTCTGTACTACTCGTTGGGCCAACGTTGACTTCAACCTTCCTGTTAGGAACTGGAGAAGATGTGCATCGTAATACATTCTGTTGAAACTGCTCATGTTCAGCTTCTGTTTCAAACTCCAGGCCTGTAATACTCATCGTGCCGACGTTAACTGCGAAATTAGACTTCCTGTTAGGAACTAGAGAAGATATGCATTGTAAAAGCTCTTGTATTACAAAATCATGTTAACTGTTCATTCAACCTAATGTTAGGAATTAGAGAAGAAGATATGCTTGGTAAAAGCTGTTGTACCGAAACCTCAATGGTTCCAAGTGATAATTAGCTAGTGTCATTAAAGGTATAGATCACGGATCAAGTGATCTCCTTTGAGGAGCTTACCGGTGTACGTAGTTAGTGGGTTACTCATCCGTTGGTTTACCCACTGTAGGCCTAAAGGGTTCCTCCATTTCAAAAAAGAAATGTACAAAGCTGTTATATTAAATGCCAAACAGTCCAGAGTCTTGACAATGTAGAAACAACTGGAGTGACTGCAATTTGCACTTCAATGTGAAACCCCCAAAATCCCCACTACTATACTCCATCTCTTTCTTTGGGACAAAACCCTTATTTAGTAGGTATACCATAGAAATCTTTAAAGTTAATTCAGAAATACCCACATGTCAAAAGTGAATCCTAACTTACAATTGCTACAAGCTTTCTCCAGGAGTATAACCGAGCTCATAATTAGTAAAGCAATCCCAATATACCCTCCGCTAATAGTGCACTTATTGGATTAATATACCCTCTGCTAATAGGTTTAGAAGGAGAGTGAGAGAGTGAGAGTGAGAGAGAGAGAGAGAGAGAGTGAATATTTACCAACAGCACCCATCCCAGCTAATTTTGGCATAAATTTCCTTATATGGTCTTCTGCTGCGTCCTCAGCTTTCAGTGTCTCACAGTCAAAAGAAATGTAAATCTTTCTCTTTCCATTCTTTTGATCAAGCATTTCCACAACATCCTTCTCCCATCTGTCTAAAAATGAACGTATTAGGATGAAGGAAGTTGTGTCGGTAAGGAAAACATATAGAAAAGGAATTTTAAGGCATACTGGATGTAAATGATATCAACACACAGATACAGACACGTAGATAGTTGCATAAATATCATAATTCTAGTTCACCCATATTCAAAAACTATGTGACAACTGCTTAATCCAATTATAGTTTTAAATTCTGATGGATCCATAGATCTCAATTGTTTATAAGCCCACTTTTTATAAGAAAATGTAAGTAACTATGAAAAGCAGCAAAGAATGTTGATTAACTTAACTGTGCCTAGAGAATGTTTCACAGATGGCTTACCCATGTGCATGATCAACATTACATAATCTAGCAGCATCATGTCCTCTGCATTCCACCACTACATCCCGTTCTCTCTTACTCTATTATAAACATAAAAACATTACAGGCAATTCAATGATTCATCATTCATCTCCAACTCCAAAGCAACAAGGAAAGAGAACAGGAAGCATTTAACTTATTACATTATAGTCGGTGATTGTGAGCTTGATCAAACGGTAGTCCTCACCCCTGCTGCACTCCCTTTCACAGGCTATTTCTTTTACCAATGAGAAAACAGAAACATTTAAGTACATAAAGTGCCGCAATATTAAAAAACAAAACCAGAACTGTGCCTAAATTGGTAAAAATACAGGTAATTGAAGAAAGCAATTAAGATATAACTTTACAGAATTGTATGATAATGAGAGAATAAAATACATGAGCTTCCACTGAGTAAGCCAGTCTAGTATTCATGTATTACACCGAGTGTCGAGGAGATTTATCAAAAGCCATACATACTTTTCCATACTGCAAATAAAACTAGTAACAGTCCACAAATGTGTGATTGCTCATGGGTGGGCACTTTGTATCTTGTTTATATTTGTATGCAGAAACATAAAGTGACGGGTTTAAGAGTAAGACTAGAAACTAAGAAATACATATATTTGATGGGTGAGATATTAAATTATACATGGATATATATATATATATATATATATATATATATATATAGTTCCTTTCAGAAACGAACCAAAGCAAAAAACGAGCTGAAACCTCAAAAACACGCGGGTTAAAAACCCATTTGAAATCAGTTTCAACCATTCGCTCTCTCTCACTCTTCCGATTATCTCTCAAAGCGACCCTATAGCTAGGATTTGCAAATCGGAAGGTCAGTGAGATCAAACAGAACAGAACCTATTGATTTGAAAGAAATCTAGGGTTTGGATAGTTATTTTGTGGTTGGGCAGTTGGATTGAAGCTAGGGTTTGCAAATCGCAAGGTCAATGAGATTCTCTCTCCTAAAGGTCCTTCCCCTATGATCATTGTAGAATTTCTATATGCGTTTTCTACAAATTTCTGAGCATATGCTTTTTGTAGTTGTTATTGATTTATAATCTAATCATGTTCATAATTTGTTTGTTGAAATGCTTAGCTGAAGATTGTAATTTTATCTTAGATAAGGAAAAATCTAGCATTATGTGAAATCATAAACTTTTGGTAGCAGGTGTAAATTCTCATTTGCATGATTGGAGTTATCTTAGCAGTAGAGTTTTGCATTGAGATAATTTTCTCCAAAAATGAGAGAAAATGAGTTTTAAGCTGGGGTAGTAGAGATGATAAGATGGGGTTTTGTTTTGCAACATTAAATGCATGGATACTGGTTTGGAAATGTTGGCACATTTTCGTGAACACTCAACTCTCTTCTGAATTCTTATTCAGTCTCTGCACACGCCCAAAAAATAAAAAAATCAGCCTTTGACACACTATTTGATGGTTCCCTCTGGTTATAGTTGTCTGCTATATTATTATTGTAAAGTCATCATTGGCTCACCTGGCTTTATATATAGTGTAATGCATGTTTGGGGCCTTCTTGTTGTTTAGAGTGCATGATAACTGTAATCTGTGGGGAATCCTTGTTTGCACTTCAAAGTGTTGGCAAAATTAGCATTAGCTAAGAAGACTTCCTGGATTTCCACTCTTTAACAAGACAATTAATTCATTTTTCTCTTATGGGATAGATGTATTTGTATGTTTTTTTAATACAGATTTCTACAGAGCTTGGGGTGTTATAGCAAAGCATTTGCTCAACTACTCAGAAAATTAAGTTGTTTGTCACGGGTATGTATTCATGTCTACTAGATATACTCACTTTCAAGACTTCTATTAACCCTTGCATTTAAAAAGATTGATGCTCTCAAAAGTAAAAAAATTAATATTTGATTCTTCTTTTAGGACATGTTCATTTGTATTGCCACTGCTGTTTTTCATTCATGTTATCGAATATGCTTTAAAAAAATACCTATTTAAATACATTGATGTTGTCAAATAGATTCCCCCAAACCAAGTGACAAAGCGTCTTTAGTGCACTCGCCCACCGTCAGTGTCACCTCGGCCTAGAAATGGATGGAGGAGCAATAATAACAGAGGTTGTCATTCAACTTCTCAGCTCTAATCAAGTGAGCAGGTAGCTCTGCAGCCAATGCAGGTTGAGCAGAGATGGACTCCAACAAGGGTTGAAGTCTCGACAATAGTTTTGTTTTCTTCTCTACTGGGATCAAATACAAGATGAGAAATAAGGATATTTCTTTATGAGATTATACATTAGATAACAAGAAAGACTGCAGGAAATAACTGCAGCACCCATTGACCATAAATAAGATTCTAACGCAATCATGTCACAGATTCTACATAAATCATCCAACACTAATATAGAGAAAAAAGAAAGAGCATATCTTCTTACTAGACCACATCGGTCATGGGGTTTGACTGCCAACATACAACACTAATATAGAAGTGGATATCTATAGATATTTGTAACGTAGCACTATCCACAAGTAATGTAGATATTCAAAGAAGTAAATTCCATGCCTAGATATTTGTAACATGTGTCTATGATCACAAAATCATGTATTAGTTTGGTATCACTTATCAGAATAGAAAAAGTGAGAAATTAAAATGGTTCTTTGTAACATCATCAAGTTTAGAATCTTCTCATTGAGCAATCTGTCATGAAATATGCAATTCTCAATGTTCTTCTAATTGTTATTGTCCGGAATTAAATATTTGTTTTTTTTAACTGTAGGGATGGATGCTAACTTAGAGGATGAAGTACGGGGTAGTGATGAATGTGGTGATAATGTTGACAATAATGAAAAGGAAGTAGAGAATAAGAGAATTGAAGGGGAGAGTGATGAAGGTAGGGAAAATTTTATTTATAATCCGCAAGTAGCCGACCATCTCAAACCTAGTGTTGGAAAAGAATTCAAAACAATAGATGAAGTTAGGGATTTTTACAATGCATATGCTAAAGAGGCGGGATTTAGCATTCGAAGTTGGGCTACTAAGAAATTTGAAGGAAGTGATTAAGTCAAAAGGAAAGGGTATGTCTGTTTTAAACAAGGCAAGGAATAACAATTGCGGATGTTGAAACTAAAAGGCGTAGGGGATCGATAAAAGAGAGTTGTAAAGCAATGGTAGCTGTGTTAAAAATAAATTATGAGGCTTATGTAGTCACCCAATTTATTGAGGGCCATAGTCACCCTTTGGCAACTCCATCAAAAAAACATCTATTAAGATCTCACCGAAGTGCCCTCACATCAACAATTTAATTTCCTTGGAATACAAGCTGGAGAGTTTGAAAACATTGGTTATACACAAACATATTTATATAAATATGAAAGGGATAAACGTAATGAGTTGAAAGAGCATGACGGAGAAATGTTTAGTGAGTTTTGCAAATTAGAAAAGGGCAAGAATACATCATTGGTTGATAATGAACAGAGGATAACACATTGATTTTGGGCTGATGCTACCTCTAAAAGGGCATATAGTTTTTATAGTGATGAAATCGTCTTCGATACTACATACAGCACCAATCGATATGGGCTGATTTTTGCACCACTGATGGAAGTTAACAAACATGGTCAAACCATAATTTTTGCTTGACGGGACCTCAGATTCATTTGTTTGGCTATTCAACCAATTTTTAGAGGCTATGTCAGGTGATGCCCCTAAAATGATCATTACTGATCAAGATCCCACGATGTCCAAAGCACCCCAACAATACATCTTGAAAAGATGGACTAAGAAGGCAAACTCCGTGATAGTGGTTGATAATGAAAGTGGCATAATGATAAATAGTGACAAAGAATATCTAATCAAGCAGAGTGAATTAATTCAATGTTCTTTGGATGTTATTAATAACACCCTCACAAGCCAAGAAGGAATTAATATTTATAAAGATGATTTGGCTCATGCACTCGAATCAATCAATAGTTCACAATGTGGAACTGGTGCAAGTGTAGTCTCTGGGAAGATGAGTTGCAATAAAGACCATATGTACAATGAACCAAATTAAGTGAGGGCAAAAAGTTGTGGCAAAAGACTTAAAGGAGGGAAAGAAAGGGCATTAGGAAAGGCAAAGAACTCAAAAGGTAAACGTTGTCATGGTTGTAGGAAAGTTGGACAATCACATGACAAAAGGAATTGTCCAATAGTTGCACATCGATAAGTAATATTTAAGTAATAGTAAACAAATTTAGATATCTCAATCTTTAAATGATGTGTTATTTTGGCTTTTAGGTAGAGATTCTCCCAACAATGAAGGTGCAACATCATCTTCAAGTTCAGAGGATGATAGTCATACAATCCAAGGTTTGATCATTTCTTTTATTCAATATTATAAGTTACATATCAATAAATCTAATATACATATATTTTATTTTATTTACAGGTTCAGAGATGCAAGATGATGTTGGTTATGGATATTATCCCCAAAATCAAGAGTCAACGCAACAACAGTTATATTAGTGTCCCAAAATACGAGTGTTGTGGAGGTGCTATTCTTTTGGGATGTAGCATTTTTGCTATCTTTGAGGTCTTTGGTTGAAAGGGTTACTGATGTTGGTTTCACTCTAGATGATGGAACAGGCAGAATTGATTGTAACAGATGGTACATATTTCATAATTTATTTCAACTATTTTGGTTTCCTAAATCTATATTTCTGCATTGAGTTGGGTGCTAATTTTATTTGTTTTTGCTAGTGGGGGAGGGTGATTGATTTATCTGTTTGTTGATGGGGTAGATTTGTATTGAAAAGAATTTTTACCTTTTTATGTTTTTGTCTTAAACTGTTATATTAATGCAATATTGGGAATTTCTTGAGATTTTTCCTTTTTGTTCTCATTGCAAATAGTTGTCTTTTCTGTTAGGTACAAATGTAAACTATTTCTCTGAATATTGTTGAGCAAGAAGAAAACAGTGCAAGAAGAAATGAAACCAGAACAGTTGGACAAACTGGCTAAATTAGAATATTGGCGCAAAGAATTGAAGCTATTGGAGGATAAAAAGGCTGAACTAGCAGCATTATGAATTTAGGTTGTGTGGTATGGTAGAACACACTAGTCTTTATTCGTGGTTGCTTGATGGAGATGTAAACTCTGCTATTGAAAACAGAAGTTCATCTATCCAAATAAAATATATGTATATTAGATTTATTACTATGTAACTCATAATATTGAATAAAAGAAATAATCAAACCTTGGATTGTATGACTATCATCATCTGAACTTGAAGATGATGTTGCACCTTCATTGTTGGGAGAATCTCAACATAAAAGCCAAAATAACACTAATCATTTAAAGATTGAGATATCTAAAATTTTTTACTATTACTTAAATATTACTTACCGATGTCCAACTATTGGACAATTCCTTTTGTCATGTGATTGTCCAACTTTCCCACAACCATGACAACGTTTACCTTTTGAGTTCTTTGCCTTTCCTAATGCCCTTTCTTTCCTTCCTTTAAGTCTTTTGCCACATCCTTTTGCCCTGATTTGGTTCATTATACATATGGTCTTTATTGCAACTCGTCTTCACAATGACTACACTTGCACCAGTTCCACATTGTGAACTTTTACCACTATCTGCAATAAGATTGATTGATTCGAGTGCACGAGCCAAAGCATCTTTATAAATATTAATTCCTTCTTGACTTGTGAGGGCGTTATTAATAACATCCAAAGAACATTGAATTAATTCACTCTGCTTGATTAGATATTCTTTGTCACTATTTATCATTATGTCACTTTCATTATCAACGACTATCACGGAGTTTGCCTTCTTAGTCCACCTTTTCAAGATGTATTGTTGAGGTAATTCGTCAAAGTCATGCATTTTGAGCAAGTAACCAAGCACATGTCTACATGGTATCCCCATACTCTCAAACTTGTGGCAACTACATGAAGCAAAACCCAATCCTTTGTCATAAATAAGTTGTCGCACTCTACGTGTGAACATTTTTTTCTATGAACTTGAAACATGCATTGATTGTCACTCTCCTTGATAAGCTCAAAACGGTAATTCAAGCATTCCCATATCTCATCTTCAAATTTATAAAACATTTCCCGAGTATAAATTTCAACCATTTGGAACACAAAGTCATGATTCATCTTCACTTAAGACTTCTCAATCAAATCTTTGTGATCGGCCAACAACTCTTCTTGACGTTGGCGCACTAGCCCCCTATTAAATTGGATCAGGAAATCAACTAATGAATTATTCTTAAAAACATATCTTTTGAAAAAAGAATTAGAGCTTTCCGCTCGTTGGCTACTTGACATATTGGCTGAGAAAACATGATTACAATAAGCTGGCACCCAATTTTTACGAATGTCATACATTGTTTGTAACCATTTGTTGTTATGTAACCCGCTCCTCCCTCCTCCCAACTCCCAACAAGCTCCGTCCATGTCAAATCAAACTCTTCTTTAGACTCTGAATTCCAAATACAATCGGCAAATTCATTATAGTGAGCATTATACTTCATCGAGTCTAATTTTTCTGAAAATTTTGTCAATATGTGCCAACTACAAAATCTATGAAAAGTATCTGGAAGAGTTTCTAATATTGCTTTAGACATCGCAGGATCTTGATCAGTAATGATCATTTTAGGGGCATCACCTGGCATAGCCTCTAAAAATTGGTTGAATAACCAAACAAATGAATCCAAGGTCTCGTCACTTAAGAATGCACAAGCAAAAATTATGGTTTGACCATGTTTGTTAACTCCCATCAGTGGTGCAAAAATCAACCCATATCGATTGGTGTTGTATGTAGTATCGAAAACGACTACATTACCATAAAAACTATATGCCCTTCAAGAGGTAGCATCAACCCAAAACCAATGTGTTATCCTCTGTTCATTATCGACCTTAATTTTATAAGTGAATGATGAATTCTTGCCTTTTCTAATTTGCAAAACTCACTAAACATTTCTCCGTCATACCCCTTCAACTCATTACGTCTATCCCTTTCATAATTATATAAATCTGTTTGTGTACAACCAATGTTTTCAAACCCTCCAGCCTGTACTCCAAGGAAATTGAATTGTTGATGTGAAAGTATATTTATCATGAAAAGTTGTTGAGTCAAACACTTTTGCGCACTCAAAACACTTCGGCAAGATATTAATAGATGTTTCTTTGATGGAGTTACCAAAGGGTGATTATGGCCCTCAATAAATTGGGTGACTACATAAGCCTCAGAATTTATTTTCAACACGGCTACCATTGCTTTACAACTCTCTTTTATAGATCCCCGACACCTTTTAGTTTCAACATCCACAATTATTATTCCCTTACCTTGTTTAAAACAAACATACTCTTTTACTTAATCACTTCCTTCGAATTTCTTAGTAGCCCAACTTCGAATACTAAATCCCGCCTCTTTAGCATATGCATTGTAAAAATCACTAACTTCATCTATTGTTTTGAATTCTTTTCCAACACTAGGTTTGAGATGGTCGGCTACTTGCGGATTATAAATAAAATTTTCCCAACCTTCATCACTCTCCCCTTCAATTCTCTTATTCTCTACTTCCTTTTCATTATTGTCAACATTATCACCACATTCATCACTACCCCGTACTTCATCCTCTAAGTTAGCATCCCTACAGTTAAAAAAAACAAACATTTAATTCCAAACAACAATTTCATTATTGTCAACATTATCACCACATTCATCACTACCTCGTACTTCTTCCTCTAAGTTAGCATCCATCCCTACAGTTAAAAAAAACAAACATTTAATTCCAGACAACAACAATTAGAAGAACATTGAGAATTGCATATTTCATGACAGATTGCTCAATGAGAAGATTCTAAACTTGGTGATGCTACAAAGAACTACCATTTTAATTCCTCATTTTTCCTATTCTGATAAGTGATACCAAACTAATGCCTGATTTTGTAATCATAGACACATGATACAAATATCTAGGCATGGGATTTACTTCTTTGAATATCTACATTACTTGTGGATAGTGCTACGTTACAAATATCTATAGATATCCACTTCTATATTAGTGTAGTATGTTGGTAGTCAAACCCCATGACCGATGTGGTCTAGTAAGAAGATATACTCTTTCTTTTTTCTCTTGATTTCAGTTTTGGATGATTTATGTAGAACCTGTGACATGGTTGCGTTAGAATCTTATTTATGGTCAATGGGTGCTGTAGGTATTTCTTGTTATCTAATGTATAATCTCATAAATCATAAAGAAATATCCTTATTTCTCATCTTGTATTTGATCCCAGGAGAGCAGGAAACAAAACCTTTGTCGAAACTTCAACTCTTGTTGGAGTCCATCTCTGCTCAGCCTGCATCAGCTGCAGAGCAGAGCTACCTGCTATTATGACTCCATCCATTTCAAGGCCGAGGTGACACTGTGGGTGGGCGAGTGCACTAAAGACGCTTTGTCAATTGCTTTGGGGGAGTCTACTTGACAACATCAATGTATTTAAACATGAATTTTTTTAAAACATATTCGATAACATGAATGAAAAACAGTATGGCCTACAATACAAATGAACATGTCCTAAAAGAAGAATCAAATATTAATTTGTTTACTTTTGAGAGCATCAATCTTTTTAAATGCAAGGGTTAATAGAAGTCTTGAAAGCGAGTATATCTAGTAGACATGAATACATACCCGTGACAAACAACTGAATTTTCTGAGTAGTTGACCAAATGCTTTGCTATAACACCCCAAACACTGTAGAAATCTATATTAAAAAAACATACAAATACATCTAGACATAAATTATAAGCACATAGGGCAAAGTAATCTGTATTAAAAAAACTTACAAATACATCTAGACATAAATTATAAGCACATAGGACAAAGTTCAAATATACAAGAGAGTAAATCCTACAGTACAATACATAATGGCCAGATAACTAAAAAGCCATTTTTTAAAACCAACTTTAGTTTTTCAATCTAAAAGAATCACTTTCCAATAAGCTGAAACTGTAAAGCTCAGCTACACAGTGGGCAAACAAGTTTCATATAATTCTTTTTCTTTTTTAAGATAAAATAAGATTTTATTGATGAAGGGCGAAAAAATTACAACACGTGCTTATGATTGTAGAACATTTTATCCATAACAATGGCAAATAATGCAATAGTACTATTCCATAACAACATCAAGCACATGGCGTTATCAGAAAGCAAGTTAAAACTATAGAAACATGGTATCCCATAAGAGAAAAATGAATTAATTGTTTGCTAAAGAGTGGAAATCCAGGAAGTCTTCTTAGCTAATGCTAATTTTGCCAACAGTTTAAAGTGCAAACAAGGATTCCCCACAGATTACAGTTATCATGCACTCTAAACAACAAGATGTCCCCAAACATGCATTACACTATATATAAAACCAGGTGAGCCAATGATGACTTTACAATAATAATATAGCAGACAACTATAACCAGAGGGAACCATCAAATAGTGTGTCAAAGGCTGATTTTTTTATTTTTTGGGCGTGTGCATAGACTGAATAACAATTCAGAAGAGAAAGAGTCGAGTGTTCACGAAAATGTGTCTGAAAAACTATCATGCATTTTATGTTCCAAAAATTTATGATTGAAAAATTTCACATAATGCTAGAGTTTTCCTTATCTAAGCTAAAATCACAATCAATTACGAACATGATTAGATTATAAATCAATAATAACTACAAAAAGCATATGCTCATATTTGTGGAAATTCTTCAATGATCATAGGGGAAGGACCTTTAGGAGAGAGAATCTTACCGATCTTAAGATTTGCAAACCCTAACTTCAATCCAACTGCCCAGCCACAAAATAACTATACAAACTCTTTCAAATCAACAGGTTTGCAACAGGTTCTGTTCCACTGACCTTCCGATTTACCCCTACCTTCAGGGTCGATTTGAGAGAGGGACAGGGTCGGTTTGAGAGAGAATCGGAAGAGTGAGAGAGAGAATGGTTGAAACTGATTTCAAATGGGTTTTTGACCCGCGTGATTTTTTGTTTCAGCTCGTTTTTTGCTTTGGTCAGTTTCTGAAAGGAACTATATATATATATATATATATATATATATATATATATATATATATATATATATATATATATATTTATTGCAATATATACACACACATAAATATATGTACCAGTGCCATGGAGTCCATAACAGACTGAATCCGGAAGCTGAATAAAGTGACCTGAAATTGAGCCAGAGGGTAGCAGTGCTATCGATCCCACCCCTTTCAGTACCTTCCCTCTTTCTTCTTTTTCTTCTTCCTCATCTGCAATAATAATACACAAGATACACACAGTTACATATACATAAAAAAAACACACACATATATATATACCTATTATATATAGACACACACATACCCATTTCCACAAAGCTGGTCAATTTCTTCTGTGTCAGTTAAATAGGGTAAGAAGCGAGAAGAGGGAGGGAAAAATTGACTGAGCGAACTCAGTGAAGTAGAGTAGAACAAAGAAAAGAGGCCGGAAGCTTACACGCGCTAGTCACGTGACTAACTAGTTAAAACCAATAGCGAGCAATTTCCAACGGAACGACGCCGTTACCTTTCCTAACCCTTTGTAGTTTCTAGATATTTTTTCCTGGAATTCCATCTCTTTCTTCTCGCCTTCTCTCGTCCAGAGTTCTGATAGAGCTTCCTTCGCGCCATAGTTTATCTTCAGTTTTTGACTTATGTAGTCAAATTATAGGCCTTTACAGGTAAATTTTTCGCTAAAAGATGTGTCTTTATATTTTTGTAAATTGATATCATATTGTTACAAGGAGGGTTTATGGTAGAACAATTAGTTAATGTTTAGTTTGTTCCACCACTATCTGTTCCTTGTTAGAGTCTTTTGTTCACAAATCTTTCACCTTAGAAAGAGGGTTATTAACAAATTAGTTGTTCATGCTTTTGGGATTAAAAATATGGTAGAAGCATCATGGAGTTCACTACCAATTACTATTGCATTTAATGGGTATAGCAACCAAGAGCAATTATTTACTTCAAGAGTTCATAAATTAAAACCCCCTTGTTGTCGGGCTTTTGGTTGTTGGTCCTATCTTCGTTTAGAGATTAAGTCGAGCAGAGGGAATGCCAAAATCAATGGCCAGAATGGTTTTGTGATACCTAGGATTGATAGGTTAGCTAGATCCACAAGTACGGATGATGCCTGTATTATAGATCACAAGGTTGCTAGTACTGAGAACACATTTGTTCAACAAGAAAAGGAAAATTTTGATGTTGGGTCTCTTGAACATAAGTTGCCTCCTTGGGGGAATTTTGCAATTCAAGATAGTTTAGAATTTGAAAGTGATGATTTTAGTCAGCCTTCAAGGATTTCAAAAGGGAAAGTGATTATCAAAGGGATCAGGTTACATTTTTTAGAGGAAAGGGATGAAGAGGTATTATCTGAAAGGATTTTGAGCCTTAGCAGGTCAAATAAGGTTGTAAGTGCATTGAGTTTGTATAGGTCCATGGAATTTTCTGGACTTCGACCTAATGTACACGCCTGTAATTCTCTTCTCACTTGCCTTCTGAGGAATCAAATGGTTGATGAAGCATTAATTTTTTTTGATTTTATGAAGGCAAGTGAGATGACTACTGGGCATACTTATAGCTTGATACTTAAAGCAATTGCAAGTGCTTGGGGTTGTGATGCAGCACAAGATATGTTTGAGGATTTGGTAGGGAAAAGTAATATTAAGAAAGAATTTGATGTAATCGTTTACAACACAATAATATCAGTTTGTGGAAAAGTGAATAATTGGGTTCAGACTGAGAGAATTTGGAGAATTTTGAAGGATAATGGCCATGTTGGAACAACAGTGACTTATCGTCTGTTGGTTTGCATATTTGTTCGTTGCGGTCAGAATGAACTAGCTCTTGATGCATACCATGAGATGATTCAACATAGAGTGGAACCAGCTGATGATGCACTGCAAGCTATTATTGGAGCATGCTCAAAAGAGGGGGAGTGGGATTTGGCACTAAGTGTCTTTCAGAATATGTTGAACCGAGGGTTGAAGCCAAATGCAATTGCATGTAATGCGTTGATTAATTCACTTGGGAAAACCAGCAAGGTTGATCTCGCGCTTAAGGTTTATGGTATTATGAAATCTTTGGGACATGCACCTGATGCATACACGTGGAATGCGCTGCTTGGTGCCTTGTACAAGGCAAATCAACATGCTGATGCTCTTCAACTCTTTCAGAGCATCCAGGCAGGGAAAAGCTCTGTATTAAACTTACATTTGTACAATACTGCATTGATGTCTTGCCAGAGGCTTGGTTCATGGGATAGAGCTTTGCAGCTACTATGGCAGATGGAAGCCTCTGGTCTACCTATCTCAACTGCATCATATAATCTTGTTATTGGAACTTGTGAGGTTGCAAGAAGACCACATGTTGCATTACAAGTTTATGAGCACATGCTTCACCAAAGGTGCCCTCCAGACATGTTCACTCTGTTGTCACTGATAAGAGGTTGCATTTGGGGTTCTCTTTGGGATAAAATTGAGGAAATTCTGAATGTAAGTTAACATCTACTTAAATGTGATACACCCATCATCGGTTATTTGTTATCTAAGCACTTGGTCAAAGAATCTTGGCTTCCTTTTAAGCGTTTCCAATTTTGTATGTCTTGTTCCTTTTTTTATAATAAATTATTTCGCCTTACTGCCTTCAAAATCTGAAGTTGCCAATACAATAAAGTAATCAACATCAAACTCTATGCATTTTTTAACATGCAGCGGGTTCCGCCAAATGGATCGCTTTACAATGCTTCTATTCAGGGAATGTGTTTAAGAGGCAAGACTGATTCAGCAAAGAAGCTGTACATGAAAATGTGCGAGAGCGGTTTCAAACCAGATGGTAAAACCCGGGCATTGATGCTGCAAAATTTATCAAAACGCCCAGTTAGACGAACAAGAAGGTAAGCTTTCTCATCACCCTAATTAAAGGGAAAATATTATCGGTCTTCTCAGCATCATGGCCAACATAATTTTTCCTTTATAAATTTCTCTCTTCTTTTAGGTTTAGAGTGACATAAAGCATGAAGGGGACGTTACAAACTGATATATAAATATGGATCGGGATTTCGAAGTATATGTGAACCAGCTGCTTGGACCAATGGGATTTACCAACTGAATATATGCCAGGTTTCACCTCTCTTCATATGTAGTTCCTACTGCTAGCCAAAATAAAAAGTTCAACTCATGGTATTGCCCGTCTACCCTTAATTGTTCAGGCAGAAGACTGCTATGTCGAATCATACCGCAGACTGGGAGGACTTGATGACAATATGGAAGTTGTTTTGACAAATGAATTCTTGTTCGTTTTGCAGCAGGTTGCACCAAAAATACATGTTAAAGACGTGCAATATTGTAAGAAGACATGATCAACATCAGTGTGCCGAAAAATAATCTGAAAGCTAACAATATAATGGCCACTAGTAAATCATAACTTGCTCAAAGATTCGATAAGATAGAGTATCTGATGTTCTCAAAAGTTAACAATCATCCTCTTTGTAGATCTAAGTAAGGGAGAAACCATGTAAAGGGAAGAGGATTATACATGGAAACAGAACAAGAGATGAATTTCTTGGGCAGCATATTGATATTAATTTGACCATAGCTGCCATATTTAAGTCAGGTTCCAAGTAACAAGGAGCATTTTCTTTGTCGAAACTCAAACTTCACAAATTTATGCAAAGTCCTCCAAGATATGTAGTTACTTATATGACATTTCCTGCTCCTTTGGTAAGCTTCTTTTACTTAGAGATTTCAGAACTAGGTTTATCTTTAATTTTTTGAGCTGGGTCATGACCAATTCCAGTATACTACCTCAGTTTTGGAGCTTTCTTGCATTTAATATAAAGCCCATAAAATGACAACTGGGGATTGCAGTTATATTAACTACAGGGGTTGCATATAGCCTATGCTCAGACTCTGTTTGCAATTTGCACCACCTTCCCAAATAAGGACAAATTTGTGGCATTTCGGGCAATGTAGTACTCCTACTCCACACACAAAAAAAGAGTTTAATTTTCAAAAAAATATTGTTGCGCAAAAAAAAAATAATCTTTCCCTTGATGGAACCACGGGAACGCGGAAGGCCGATTCGAGTTTATGGATATTAATTCGATTGCTGTTGTGAAATATATATATATATATATATATATATATATATATATATATATATATATATATATATATATATAATCATGGCATCATTTTTAAATTAGTAAGTTATTATTTTTAAAAGTAAATATGTAACAAAAATATATCCTTTATATTTATAAATTTTATAAATAAAACTCTTTTCATGACATTATTATATTATATATCTATTTAAGTATTTAACATCTGCTTCATGCAAGGCTTTCCAACATGACATATCCATAAAGCTAAAAAGTAGGGAAAATGAGATATTAAACAGGTTTCCCACGCTCACAAATTTCAAAAGAGTGACAAATATTTTAATTGAAATATATTTTTATTAAATTTTATGAACATTCATGATGCTCTTGAAACTAACTAGGCACTAAACTAGAGTGCTTTATGAATATAATCTATGGCTGCTTAAACAAATATGCTTCCCAAAAGCTATTTATTACTTCCGCAAATGTATTCTATACAAGATGAAACAAGATCAACCAGTAGCTTACACTCAAGTTGGTACAAGAATGGTTTACACTATTGAATTTTAAAAATATGTAATTTACCAATTAAATTTTTTTAAAATTATTAATTAAATCATTTTGTCAAATTTGTTGGAAGGACATCTACTTTTATTATGCAAGTGTCTGCGCAAATAAAATGAAAAAATCAAAACCATTATTGACTTGACAAAAGAATAATAACAAAAATCAAAAATCAAAATCAAAATCAAAACATTTATTAGAATAATACAAAAGCTTTAATAATTTTTTCTTACGCTGGGTTTGGTTGTTGGAGAAGATTAAGCAAAAGCCTGATTTAGGAGAAAATGAAGCAACAGGAAGATGAAGAGCAACTTTGTACGAGCATTAGGAGAGAGAATTAAAGAAACCTATCTGGCAGGCTATCTTCTTCTTGTTCCTCTATATGATTTTACGTATCTTCTTTAAATCCTTTTATTCAAATCTGAAATCTTAAAGAGGAAAAAATTCGTGGTGCACTTTAAATGGGGCCACCTGCCACCTTCTTCCTCAATCCTCTTGACCCATCTTCTCTAGAAATACAAATTCAAAGGGGACTAGTTACCTTTACCTAGCAAAACCCCAACATTTCCACCACCTTCTTCTTCTTCTCTGAAAATATAAATTCAAATAGGAACATCGGAAGGGGACCAGTTACCCGACAAAAAAACCCTAATTTCTGCTTCTTGTTTAAGCTCTGAAAATGGTGCATATTTGTAGAAACGTAATCCGTTCATGTAGGAGGAACATAATAGGCTACTATATCATGATATATATTTTTAAAGTTAGGTGCCTAAAAGTCATCAATCACAATGGGGAACCCCTTTTTGCCGTAAGAATATACATAAAGTACAAGTAACATCAGACAGTCCGCGAGAAAGTTTGTGTTTTTTCTGCGGCAACATCTGAACCAGAATCTAATTTTCTAAAAACTAGCCTTTGCTGGGGACGTTGGCCATTGGATAATACTGTGACCTCCGTGTCTATCAACACGGTGTCCTCGTCCTTAAACTCTCCTCTC
Source organism: Panax ginseng (assembly GCA_020205605.1). Taxonomy (NCBI): domain Eukaryota; kingdom Viridiplantae; phylum Streptophyta; class Magnoliopsida; order Apiales; family Araliaceae; genus Panax; species Panax ginseng. Next base: position 154,993,609 of record CM035129.1, read on the forward strand.
AAAATGCCCTTGGCAAGCTCATTTTCCACATGCTGCTGGATCACGCGCTTCACTGGCCTGGCACCATAGCTCGGGTCATATCCAAGACTTCCGAGGAGTTCGACAGCAGCATCGGTCACTTGGAGTTTTATCTTCCGATCTGCTATTCTCTTTTGTACTCGTTCCAGCTGGGATACACAAGTGCATAAGATTTTTTAATCTAAAAAGAAGACTTCTGCGTAGCAATGAATTGTCTATAGAAGAATAATTACAATTTTTAAAGCATTGAACTGATATAAGATTTAATGGGGAAACATGAAGTGTTCTTTCATTGGTAAAAGCTTTTTAATAACCTCAGGTTATTAAAATCAATAATGGACTTGCCATAATTTAGCTAGTCTTGAAATTTATGCTGTCCAAGCACAAGCTTAGAGGAATTACCTGTATCCTGACGATAATGTTGATCTGGTCACGATCAAGAGGCTGGAATACTATGTACTCATCAACCCGATTCATGAACTCGGGCCGGAAAACTGACCTTGCAGCATCCATTACCCTTTGCTTTATAGTTTCATAAGTTGTCTCCTTTGAGGAGGCATCATCGTCTGTATTAAGTATGTATTGTGAACCCACATTTGAAGTCATAATGATGACAGTGTTGGTGAAACTCACAGTGCGACCCTGTGAGTCAGTCACTCTACCATCATCCAATATTTGAAGGAACACATTGAAGACGTCAGAATGGGCTTTCTCAATCTCATCAAACAAAATAACTGCATATGGCCTCCTGCGGACAGTTTCTGTCAACTGCCCTCCTTCGTCATACCCAACATAACCAGGTGGAGCTCCTATTAACCTTGAAACTGCATGCTTTTCCATGTACTCACTCATATCTATCCTTACAAGGGCCTCCTCCGTGTTGAACATATAATTTGCAAGGGCCTTGGCTAGTTCTGTTTTCCCAACTCCTGTAGGACCCATGAACATGAAGCTAGCTATTGGACGGTGAGGATCTGAGAGACCTGCTCGAGATCGTTGGATAGCCTCAGCCACAGATTTCACTGCAGGATCTTGACCAACAACACGTTTATGTAGCTCTTCTTCCAAATGTAACAGCTTCTCCCTCTCAGATTGTTGTAGCTTGGAAACAGGAATACCAGTCCATTTACTCACAATCTCAGCGATATCACTCCCAGTTACTTCTTCTCTAAGCATGGACTTCCCAGACCTCATATACTCATCCAATTCCTTTTCTGCAGTTTCGAGTTGACGCTGCAAAGTGTTCAAGCTCCCATATTTCAACTCGGCTGCACGATTAAGATCGTACTCCCTCTCAGCCTGCTGGATCTCAACATTTACCCTGTCAATCTGTACACAAAATAAGTCATTCAGTCAACATCTGTATATTGCTTCCTCAAATCTTCATCTTACTTACGGACTGTCGAAAGGTTTGAGTCCATTTTCATATTTCTAAAAATGTGTGCAAGGCTTAATTCACGGATTAGCATACTAATGACATTAATTAATCCAAACATAAAGGATAAAAAGTAACAGCTGTCTTAATTGATGAACTAAAAATATAAAAAACCAAAAGACTTGTGAAAAATACTAGAAACAACTGCCTACCTCTTCTTTAATCGATTGTAAGCGTGTCATGACAGATTTTTCATGCTCCCACTGCTCATTCAGTTCGGCTTGTCTCTTCTTTAAGAGATCTAACTCTGCCTCAAGTCGATTTAGTCTATCTTTAGAAGCTTTATCCGTATCATTTGTAAGAGATAGCCTCTCCATCTCTAGTTTCAATACTGAACGGTTGATTTCATCAAGCGCTGTTGGTTTTGAGGTGATTTCCATCTTAAGTTTTGCAGCTGCTTCATCAACTAGGTCAATAGCTGCCATTAAAACAGTATATCAGCACTCAACATGACCTCAAGTGCTAGCACTTAGTTTCACAAAAGGAATTAGGCTTTCTACTCTTATGCAGATTGATAGTCATACTTTCTACTAATTTTTATTAATAATTAAAGTTCACCAAAAGTAAGGAAAATGTAAATTTACACATACTTTTTTCTTCTTGATATTTGTTCTAATTTCTTAAATTATAGTTGTTTTTTACAGAAACTGCAAAAGAGGCATCGGTTGCCCTAATCTGTCAATTTGCAATTTGAAATATCATTCCATTTCTGCAAAACTAATGTTTAGTAGTTCCTCTAAAGACAATTATCTTCGAGTATATACATTCGCCGATGACATGAAAAAAATTAAAGACACCACCCTGACAAAATTGAAAGGAAATTCTTAGATTCATTTCAGAACAAGCCATCAAGCAAGGAGATCATGAACTAATTCTATGCATCTTCGATGTTCGGAAATGGCAGAAACAAAATTGACAAACAACTTCATAAGGTATCTGACAATTAATTGATGTGCATTACCTTTGTCGGGTAAGAAGCGCCCGCTGATGTAACGATCTGAGAGAATTGCAGCTTCCACAAGTGCACCGTCAGAAATGCGAACCCCGTGATGTAGCTCATATCTTTCACGAAGTCCACGCAATATAGAGATGGTATCTTCAACCGTGGGTTGGTCAACATAAACTTGTTGGAAACGACGCTCCAGGGCTGGATCTTTTTCTATGTATTTACGATATTCATCCAAGGTGGTCGCCCCAATACATCGCAACTCTCCGCGTCCAAGCATGGGCTTCAAGAGATTGCCAGCATCCATTGCCCCATTGGTTGCACCTGAAAGAAAAGTCAAATAAACTTGTTTTCTTCTAATGAACCATAAAAATTCTTGCAAGTAAATAACAAGAACCAATCATGCTAGCCATCAGATGCACTATGTAGCAATATAGAAAGTAAGAAAGAAAAGAAACTAAAGAGTGAGAGGAAGTCAGAAAATGAAATACCAAGAATTTAAATTGACTTGAACCAAGTTATAGCTTCGGTTTTGACAATAAGTTCAAACTCTACCATGCATTCCAAGGAAAATAAATTGGAAAATAACAGCTTCTGTGAGGAAGTACCTGCCCCCACAACTGTATGGATCTCATCAATGAAAAGGATAATCTGCCCATCTGACTCTGTTACCTCCTTGAGCACAGCCTTTAATCTATCTTCAAACTCTCCGCGGTACTTGGCCCCAGCAATGAGTGCACCCATGTCCAGGGATATCAACTGAAAGCAGAAATTAAATTACTTTAAACTCCTTAATAAAGCCCAATATAGAAACAACAAATAACAAAAGGAAAACAACACATTTGTGGAGAAGCTGACGGTTCACTTCTAGATTAAAACACACCTTTCGGTTCATCAAAGCTTGAGGGACATCTCCTTGCACAATTCTCTGTGCAAGCCTGTCAATAAGACATGACAAGATAAATATATACGTTAGAAACATATTTCAGCAGGTTGAGCAATAAAAAAACAGTATAGTAAAACCAAACAATCCCCCCCCCCCCATCCACCATACACACAGAAAAATATTTGCTTCTCTCGCACTCCAACTCCCCAATCCCCAAGAGGAGGGAAGGTAACAGGTTATTTCTCAAATTTTGAACAAGTCCGCTGCAGAGAACCCTATCCTAAGATTGGAAATACTTATAGTAGGTGCTTACCATTTGAAGTTCTTCCTTTCATTTTATTCTTTTACAAGTTATATTAAAAACCATGAACATGAAGAATGCTTGAGCTCTCTTCCCATTTACCAACTATGGCTACTTGCAAGAAGAAAACAACTTTAAGCTTACCCTTCAGAGATTGCAGTTTTCCCAACACCTGGCTCACCAATTAGCACAGGATTGTTCTTTGTTCTCCTGGAAAGAATCTGGATGCATCTACGTATTTCATCATCCCTTCCTATCACAGGGTCAAGCTTTCCTTCTCTAGCCATGGCGGTCAAATCTTTGCCATATTTCTCTAGGGCTTCATACTTTCCCTCAGGATCTGTACCAAATTACAAAGACATTATTATAAATGGGACTACTGGAAAATGTCATAGAGAACATCAAGTGAAGTAGACCTCTTACATAAATATTCAAAGAATGCACAAGACAAAAAGAAATAAACTATAGTTCAAAACCATATATAACCAATGGAAAGTGACAAGAGAATAGCACAAGCAAAGTGCCAAAGGACCATGAACAGCTAAAGCTTAAATGCTAAGAATTGTATCATCACTTGGCAAGCACACATGCATAAGGGAAGACATTGGAAAAGGGTTTCAGTGTTTGCAGAAATATCGAAATTTGGTCAACATTACATGATAAACCCAAAATTCAATTGTTACACAGTTCCAACAAAAAGATAATCAGAAGTTACCAACAAACAGGAATAAGCCATCTGCATTATAACTTGAAGTATAAATATACAACAAAATATTCACAAAGTAGTAGAAGAATATAAATCAGAGTTACCAGATACTCTCATTGACCTAACGAACCACATATTGGTACTTGTTTACCCAAACATGGTACTCTCACATACCAATACTCTAAATTTAGCGTACTGCAAAATTTCTTGGTTATTTAATCTATAATTGCACAAAATATCAATATTATAACTTAGTATTGGATACTCAAACATTACGTATATACTAAATTATCTATAGAACAATCAACTTGTTGAAACAATTAAAACTCTACCATAAGCTTAGGTTTACTATACATAGATTTTACAAGAATTTTTAACTATGAGAACTCATATAAAGATACCCTAGCGTATCTAGTACCTATGTACCCATATGTGTAATACAGGTAACATACTAACATTAATATAAATGATGCAAACAAAAAACTCATTTAACAGGAAGCAACAACAGAAATTTTAGATCTACAAAATAACAATAAATGGTCCATGAAAAGAATAAGCATGTTAAAATTAAGGAGAACTGGCATTTACCCCCTGTTGTTTACCTTGATGGACTCCCTTGTTAATAGGCATATTTTGGACCAAAGTGCAACAGATAACTACTTGACATTCTGTTATCCTATCAGAAGTAAAATGTAAATTGCTAATAGGTATATACTAGGATTTTTGCACTTACGACTCCTTGTGGGTTACCTAGTACCTTTAGTATATATACAAAGGGTATTTAAATCATAAATTAATTTTCAGTCACTTTTGCAATTTAGTCCAATATACATGGCAGTTATGTGCTTTTTAGTGAATCACAAGGTGTCACAAGGTGGTCTTCACCATCAAGGTAAAACAATGGGGGATAAAATGCCATTCGTCTAAAAATTATATCGTAAGAAAAGTTGCTCATAATGCATGTTACCTCGTCTAAAATCTATCATGTAACCAAAAACATAGCTTATTCGCAAATACTATTAATAAGTCTTTGGTTACCTTTGTCAATTACTGTTTGGCTTCCCCTTATAGCTTCAACAGCATTCTTTAAGGTTTTTAGTGAAATCTGAAAATCCTTAAACAATTGTTTTCCGAATCGTTTATCTTGCGCAAAACCAAGTACCAAATGCTCAACTGACACGAATGAATCATTGTACTCTTTCTTGTAATCCCTGGCTGCTTGTATTAGGGCTTCCAAGTCTCTCCCTAACATCGAACCACCAGACTCACCAAGAACCTGGTTTTATTTAACATGCATAAAAATAAACAGTTGATAAGTGCTAATAGGATAGGTATAAAATCAACATAATTGACAATATAATATACAATTCAAACCCATCAGTCTTATAAAGGCTGTATTTCCATCCAGATTGTTTCCAGCCATATTTTTGTCATCAATGACGTGCTCAATATTCAAACTCAAACATTAAATCCTCCTTGTGTGAAAGCCATATTTATTAAGTGATATAATACAATCCAAATCACACGGCTTAATCTAAGTTATAATTTGATCATCATGAAATGTAAGTTTTTGCAGTTAATGAACCACATTTTGTTTCGTGTATTCCATCATCAATAATTCAATACCAATTGAAGTATTCAACACAGTGTTGTGTAACTGTATCTGTTAAATATGTCTAGTTGTTGTAATGAATTCGAAAACCAAGCAACCTACAGATAGCACAAGCATGAATGAGCATAGAAACATATCTTCCCAGCCATTATAACCAAAATAGAGTAATACCTTTGGCTGGAGATTGATGAACTTATCAGTAGCTTCAAGGAGACGGGTATTATCTACACCAGCCTTGGAAAAGATACGACGAGCAAGCCCATTCTTCTGCTCCAACAGAGCCTTCATCAAATGTTCTGTCTCCACTATCTGATGCTTGTTCTCTTTCGCCACTTCTGGAGAAGAAACAATGGCTTGCCAAGCCATTTCCGTAAACTCTTCTTGAGTAATCTGTTAATACATCACCAACATCCCAGTATACCAAAAAATTAATCTCACTTAACACCTCCACAAATTAAAGATGCACAATTCCCCTTATTAAGTTTGAACATAGTTAAACAAAATACATACATTTAAAATAATTCAAGTGAGTAGTATTAACAAACAAACAATATATATTTCAAACTTAATTACTTAAAATTGGAGAATACATATTTTATTTTTTTCAAAAATAAAAATAAAAATTTATCGTTCACACTGTCACAGTCGCATACTCACAGACATCAACGAGATTCATTAAGTAACTAAAAGTTATTCAGAAGTATTGAATTATGTAATTCATATATCATATACATATATAAACACTAAGTAATAATCTATGACTTACCCTTCCAGCTTCGCATTGAACAACAAAGGACCTGGAATTCTTCCGCATCGCATTATTGTTTCTATTCAATCTTATTGAGGAAACTGAATAACTTGAGGATTTGAGAACTGTATTAGACTTGGAAGAAGATAGGTTCACAACAGAGAGCAGTGAGTGAGAAAACAAAGCGGCCCTATCAGAACAGGTAGGAGGAGGTTGAAGACGAAGGTGGACGGCAGAGAAAGACGTCGTATAAGCCATTGCCGGAGCTCGGACCAGCACAAAATTGATCGGGATAAACACCGTAGATGAGATTTTCCGGCGGTTTTAGCTATGGTGAGAGTGGTGAGAAGTGAGAGGAGGGACTTTGCGTGGGAATTTAAAAAAGGAATGGGGTAGATTTGGGATCAAGCGTTTTCCCGTAACTTCGAGCGACTACATATGGCCCCACCTACTAGAAAACAGACATCGAATAGGTACGTCGTCGTATTTGGTATGAAAGTATGAAGTATATTTTGGGCCTCTTATTTATTAGTACTACTTTTTAAAAAAATATGAAATCAAGTTATATATTGTGATGTTTTTTTGTTTAATTTTATATTTACAGGAGATTGAATAAAATTATAAGAATAACTTAGAGCATTCACAACAGATTCTCCAATAGACTCTCTATCTCCATATTTGAAGAATTATTAATAAATCAATATCCAACAGTTTTCTTATCCTTATACAATTCTCTATTTTAATCTCAGATATGATTTGACTCTCGCCGGAATGAAGGAATCAAAAGTTCTTCTATTTATGTAAATTGATATTTCACACCCTATTTATTGCGATTTTATGTTGGTCAAAGGATCTTTATCTCACTTAATTGCTGATTTGGGTATGCATGTCTATCAAATTCACTCATTTTTATTTTTTAAACAGAGATTTAGAGAAGAAAGAGAACTATAAAAAATTAAAAATCACCAAATTTTGATTTTGATCATTTTTGAAAAAATATTACTACTAATTATAAATTTATTATTTTATAATTAAAATAATGTTGTTTTAGTTCTCATAAACACACACAATGATCGTTGAACATTTTGATTTCTAGCAATATTTATTTTTAAATTAAAATAATTAAAAATTTTAAATTCAAACAATAATTACTTTTAAATAAAAAAATATTTACAACGTTCAAAACATGATTTAATTGTTGAACTTTCAAATTTTAAATTTTAAATTTTAAATTTCAAAATTTAATATTTAAAGAATCAATATAAAAAACATGTTGGGTACATAGTGAAAAAATTAAATCCCTATCTTATACAATGACCCAATAGCAGTACATAATAGGGATAGAGATAAGGAAAAAAAATTGCACGAAATAACATTTCCAAAACATAGGAGTAGATATGATCATTTATCTTTGTAATAATACTAAAATAATAGGCAAGTGATATTATATTCCTTCCACTGCAAAATATAATTTATTATTATTGACTATTTTCCATTTATTTTTTCTAGCAGGCAAATTTTTTTGGTGACATTGTTTCTTAATTTAAATGAATAATAATAAAATAATCAAAGATAATTAAAATCTTTCTTTCTCTTTACTTGTACATACATACTTGACCATAATAACAGCCAGCCCCCTGTTAGAATCATCACACACACAAGATCAATCATCTCAAGCAATTGCCCGTCGAAAATAAAAAATGAAGCACCCAGTTTCTGATCAAACCTTCAGCACAGCAGCTCCAACAATTTATGGGAGAAGCAGCATATGAAAAATCATACAACACCAGTGGTCAACATTATTCCAACAAATAAATAGTCAACTCACAAATATTAGAACTGGTTTTTAAAGTACCAAGTATCCCTTGAATGAAAAACTAAGAGAGTATGTGTATGTAATAAAACTTAACAATCAACAAAACAGGGACGACACTGATTTGAAAGCAACAACTATATGGACACATTTATCTCATCATAAATGTGCATCTGACCAATGTCCCTCGCGTAACAATTTGCCAACTCCAACATTATTCAACTGTAAGGATAGAAAGCAAAGGCTAATTTTTGCCAACACGATGAGGCAAGGCTACGAAAGGAGCCAATGACTACCAACCTGCAAATGATGTGCTTGTTTCCATTCCAACTGCGCTTTATAATATAACACACACACACTTGTTTTGCTTCTGGTCATTTGGAGCTTTCTTTTCTGTTAAATGAAGAAAGGAACATCAGTTTCATAAGAAAATACTTCAATATCTAAAAGAAAAAGAAATCCAGAACAAAGATGAAATCATCAAATCACAGGACAAGCTACTTCAGATACGAAATAACATTTGAACGGATGGAGTTAATATGTTTCACAAGTTCTAGATTTAATTCAAATATTATACAATTTGAATCGAGTTAAATCAGCCTTTGGTCATCATTAGCTCAACTATGCAGCAAGACTAAAGTAGTGTTTGATTACATCTGTCTCTAAAAACCTTTGTATCTTTTTCACTCAGACCCGGATGGTTGTTTGGTAAAAAATTGATTGCATCTGTAAGCCTCTATTTCGGTAAGACATGAAATCATGCCTGGATCGGCTGAATACCTTATTACACGAGTACCCTCATAGATTTAGAAAATTTACTTCTCATATTCGTAGTAGATTTCTTCTACTCCAATTTTAAACAAAGAGACCATCAACGTCGTTCTTCTTCTCCGTTCCGATGAAAGTTCCGGCAAGATATCCTTCTTCCTCCAGCCTCATATATTTTATAAGCATAAAGCTTGTTGACAATAAAGATCATATTTCTCTTTCTTGATTCCCAGAAGTTATAGAAGAAATTGATTCTTCTAGATCCTCTTCTTATTCTTAATTGCACATGACAATATAGCATGTTTGAGTATCAGTTCTATTGGAGTTTTCTAGATGAAGAGTTTTATTGTATAAAATATATTATATAAATCATATGCATAGAATACCATCTATTGAAGTAGAAACTATTTTATCATATATGAATATAATTATTTTTAAATATTTTTAAACAATTCAGAGGGTGAAAATGGTAAAATACTATTATTTAGCCATTTTGAAAAATTTAGTTATCAAACAACATTCCTTTATTCAGATACAATTTTATACAGACGCTCTACATTATTCAGATATCTTAACTCTTCAGATCTTAATATTCAGTTTTATCAAACACAACCCCAAAGTTATTGTATTCTTCAATCATTTGCATCGGAGATTTTTAGGCTTCAAATACTTTAGTCCGTTTTTGGGTTGTTTAACCAAAAAATTAAAAAAAAAAATCCTCTAGTCCTAACTTTCAAATTGTTCATTGAAAAAAAAATCAAATTCTTTGATGTCTCAACTTATGAAAAGCTTTTTGCTCGTTAGTTTTTGAACTTTCCGTAGTCAACACAAAAGAGGTTGACCAATCCCCATTAAATTACTAAAATGCACTCAATTTCTCTCTTTCACTCCTCTTATCCCAAACCTAAAACCTAACCCCCAAATAATGAACAATGCTAGATATCTGTATCAACCAATTGGATGGAGGGATTATAGCATATTTCATACATCAGTGACAAAAATGGTATACAGAATACTTAAACGAATAATTTTACCTTTTTCAGGAGGCGGTGGTTGAACAACTACATGCATGGTTGTAACTCCCCCAGGAATATCACACAAGGGGCTTCTGCATTCTCCCAGTGTTTTGTTGTTCTCCAATATTCTTCCAGCACTAATTAACTTAACATCCTTTACCGTCTTTGGACCATTCTCCCTCTCTAACAAAAGGAAAATAAGTTTGAATGAGCGACAACAAAATTTTGAATTTCTTTGATAAGATGGGAACCAAGAACATGCACTGCGAAATTCAGAGAGAAGAATCATCATAGAATAGAAGTATACACAACGGTCACTATTAGATCTTTGACTTCTATATTAGCCGGTCCAAAAAGAAATATTTCAATCAGGTAATTCCCTAGTCTCTTTCACAAAGATTAATTTTCTCAGGCACTGACGCTTCAGAGCAAAGATTATAAAGAAGTTGCCTGCTCGTTGAGACTATCTACAAAACTAAGGTCACCATCCCCTGATGATCACAAATATATCCATTGATCAAGTATCACCAAATTTCTAACAAACATATATATATATATATATATATGTATTCACACACACTTGCAAGTTTAAGACAACAATGGGAAAAAAAGTTGGGGTGTGTGTTGTTTTTTTTGTTTTTGTTTTTTTTTTTTTTTGGGGGGGGGTTAAGAATCTCAACAAAAGTCTTGGACATAAGCAATAAGAAGTGTAGCTTTGGATCGAGTTTGGCATCACAGCCTGTAAGTGGGAAACATAATATTAAAATTAAAGTTATTTGCTGATACATACAAACACTTTTAAGAATATCCATTAGACAAAATGGTGTACCAGTATATGGTAATTTAAATTTCAGAAGGAAAAAAAAATTATGTGAACTGCAAAACATGCGCAAGAGAAAAAGATCAATAACCATGCCCCTTTCTATCATGCATGAAGTTTATCTAATCCCCATTCATGACCCTATCCACCCAATTTTATACCATGGTTTGCAGATTCAATCATCCAAATTCGTGGATTGAGTTTTAAAGTTTGAGGATTCATGTTTTTAATCCAAATCTTCCTAAATTTTAAAGTATCAAAAGGCAATAGTATGATGGTCAAGAAGATACCCAAATATATGGAATTATGACTTTGTCTCTCAGTTTAACATTCCTAAGCCGAGATTTTCAAAGAAGATGATGATGAGGATCGATATTTAGTATAATATCAGGTTGTAGAAGAAGAAAGAGATGAAGACTTTGGTGAGAAAACTGATACTAGGAGAAAGAGAAGCGGCAATGTAGTCTTGAGTCTGACTCATCTGAGTAGTAGGCTCAGTTTTCCTCTTTTCAATGAAAACGTAATTTAACCATATTGCAAAAGAGCCAATTATATATAAAATCATAAAATAACTCTACCAAGTAATTTAATCACGTTATTTATTTCTCCTAGAACTATTCAATTCGGAAAAAAAATACGTGGACTAGTATATACCTAGTATTTGACTACAAGTGAATAATTATTACAACACACATATTTATACTTGAGCTACGCTCTCATGGCACTCTCACTCTGAACAAATTTTATATTTTACGGCTCTTGCTTACCCCCACTTGCTGTAATTGTCGAACACTCTGCTTTCACTCCTGCTCTATGTATTTAGGCATGACCGTACTTAGCTAAGTAAATCATATCTGACAAAATCATTAGTGACATGGAAGAGGGAGTTGACGCCCTTTATAGGAAAGGTCATTAGTCTATCTGACTTGTTTCATACCACATTCTTTATAAGCCTTATTTTCAACAATTCATCTGTATTCATATAAAACTTTTTAAAATTCAGAATTATCCTTAGAATAGAACTGAAACAATGATAAAGTTTACATCCCAAATTAAGAAGTGCATAGTTAGGGATTACAATATCATACATTGGGTTCTCGCTTTCATTACTAAGGAAATGATTTGAATAGGGGACAAAAAACATTAATACCATAGTCTGTTGCGGAAAGCTGCTAGTTTGTATATCAATTCCCTATGCAACCAAAAAACCAGGCTAACCTTTAGGCCATTGGGCAAGGATGCTTTCCTTCAAGTTTGCAACACTTGCAGCAGCAGGAAAACTCTTGGGACCGATGTCCGATCCGTCTGTCAACCTGAACTTGATCTCGAGCTGATCTTGAACTCCAGACATCTACAAATTTCTTTATAAACTCCTAGTATCCGACACCAAGAGGCAGGATCTTCAGTTGGGCGGGTATTGTCCAACACCCCAGTTTATCACCAGTCACCAACAACAGTGAAAAAAGTGAAATATAAAATTAGGGTCTCTTAATTGATTCTAAATTCATCTAAATCCTCCTCTCCGTATTCTGAAAAGCAAAATTAGAAACAAACCACAATCTTTGAGCAAATTACAATAAAATCACAGGCTATCAAGAGGGAAAGAACATATATTTAAAAAAGGAAAGACCCATAAATCAGCAACTGATTTCTAAGATTGGTAGAATAGGAATAGAATTCAAAATGAAAAAGATTTTGAATTATAATTTAAAGAAAGGAAAGTCAGCAATAAGAACACCCATAATAGAGTAAACCCGAGACTCTATATTGATAATTAATATGATATAAAGAAGGCAAGAACACAAAGTCTACAGCTTTTGTGAGAGTGGGCAGTAGGATCTCTGACAGCTAATTCCAACAAACATAGCACTACCAAATTTTGCAAGAGGTAGTAAATCGACTCGTATATTAAAATTGGGTCACCTCCAAATAAAAAAAAAAAAGGCATAAAACAACTAGGCAAAGAATATCAAACTAATAAATATCAACGGAAAATAATTATGGGTAATCTTACTTGGCTCATTGACTGATCTGGGTCGTCTTCGTTTTGCAAAAGTTTTGGGTTCAAATTCCCACAGATTAATTGAGGAGTAGGAGTAGGAAACAATAGTAATTAACAAATTACTAATATATAACTAAGTAATATTAATTTTTTGGAAGAAGAGGAAAGGGATCAAAAAATCCCCACGGGAAAAGCTGTTTCGGAGATTTTAAAAGTCTTCTAAATATTTGTTCAACTGTCAATGGAACCAATCTTCTTCTTGTGTCCCTCTCCTTTCTCCTTCCTATCCTCCCAAGTCTATGAAAAAATCGCTATATATATATATATATATATTGAAACTTGTATTATGCACTTTTATTTATATATATTATATGGGTTCCAACTATATTAACCGATTGTTGTGAAGTAATTTTTTTTGGCCTGTTAAAATTTAGGCCGGAGCAAAAAAAATTAACATACCAAAAAAGAGGTTGCCGGTTTATGTGGATGAACCCTATATATATATATATATCTTTTGGAGTGCTTGGTTGCTGTTTTGGAGCTATTGGTGGTTTTGAAGAATTTAGTTAATTTACTAGCAACTTAATTCAAATACAAGTATACAGCTTATCTGACACACAAAGGTTAAGTTTAAAAATAATATAATATGTTTAAACAACAATCACTACTGTTATAAACACTCTAAAAATACGGATATTACATTAAATTATAAGAATAAGAGCTTATTTGACATTTACTTAAAATTTGACGGTATATTTAAAACACAATTCTCTTATCGGACAACGTATATATATTATACTAGTAGTATATTGTGCAACTCAAATTACTCCATTCGGTCAACTTAAAATGTCTATTGTGTAACTCAAGTTATATTTAGTAGCGAGTCTTGTGGCGATTACAATTTTTTATTCATCATTTTATAGAGCATTAAAGAATAACTAATCATGCACAACGAATAGAAATACAAACTTAAAAATCTTTTGTTCCTTTATTTCCTCCAAAACTCACAATCTTAGTGTAACACCTATTACAATGAAAAACAGGGAGAGTGCATTACGAGTTGATATTTCTTTCTTTTCACCAAAAAATTTAAACATTTTCACAAGTAAATTTTGATATTTTTAAAAAATCAGTTTGAGACTCGTTTATTATTCACGTGAGAAAGACATGGAAGAAGTATCAGTTTTTACTTGCGGAAATAACAATTATCTAGTATTCATTCCGTTCCAAAATTAAATATACATTTTGACTTTTTTGAGTCAGTCCACAAAATCCTAAAATTCAAAATTGATATGAAGTTATTTAATTTTAATACAAACAATTATAAAGTAATACTACTAGCTATTTATCATATTTGTAAACTTGAATAAAATTATATCAATTTTGAATTTTAAGATTTCACGAATTGACTTTAAACCGAGCCACTGCTACTATTTATGCCTTTGTTTGATGTTTTGTTTTGCAGGCGGTTGGTTTATATGTTGGAAAACCTTTCAGATTCTTTTATTCAGGCTTTTGCAAGAATCAAACAAATATAAAACCCAAAATGGCACCTACTAATCCAATGCTTCTTCTATTAATTTATTAAAAAAGAAAAGAACATACCAATAATCTGCTTCATAGGAAAATACAACAAAATGCCCTAAATTATTCCACAAAATGTATCTCTAAATTATTCCCTATGGAGTATTTCCTAACAGGTGGTTATGAATTATGATCCGTGGCCTGACCAGATCATGATCTGCAGCTAAAAGATGAAACAACAACAGATAAATGAGTGAACTCGGTGAAGTAACAGCGATGCCTCTCAGCGTACACTTAAAAAGATTCTGAAGAGTGAAAGACACGAGACCAAGAAGGTTTAATTGTTCATATTGGGAAAAAAGAATTTTCTGCACATTATAAATGTTTCTCATGAATAATCCTACATAACAAATACCCGCATATAACCTAAGAATGTTCCCCTAACTAAATGGGACCTCCTGTAACAAAGCAAATCCCACGTCCTACCTACCACCTAAAATCACAATAATGATATAGAAGGGAAAAAACAATGGGGTGATAGAAACAACAACTGATGATCAAATGAGAAAAGGAATACCAAAAACAAAGGGAAAAAAAATCAATTTCGAGGCTAATAAGGCTAAGCAGCGGAGCCTTATGAAGGAGCTGCAACCCTAGGTTTCTTCTTCGGAGCAATGATTTGTATGAGGGACAGCAATTATTTCATATAGGGAGGACGACCTCCCTCAGAAAGGTAAAAGGAGTGACCTTTCCTCCATCAAAAAAGTAGATGGCGGAGTGTTATGTTACAGACTGAAAGAATGAATGGTCTCCCCTTCTCTTCTTCAAAAAGTGAGGGCGCATTAGTAATCATAATCTTGATAAAATGCATTCTGGCCGAATTTCTGTTCCTCTCCTCAACCGAATATTGACGGTATGTATTCTCCAGCTGCAAAAGAAACTAGAGGAAACCCCATACTGTACCATCTTCTTGTTTAAGCATCCTTTAGCTGATATTACTACTACTCCAATATGTGGCAGTTCCTGATAAAATCATTAGAGTAGTTGACATACTTTGTCCAAAATGGTCTGAGGTGCTCAAAGCCTATTTCAAGCCACGGTTTTGCTTGGCCATTGTAGTGGATTACTGCCACCTTTCTTAAACTCTCAATATTGGTCTTGTTCTGGTAGCCCAAGCCCAGCATGTGCCATGATGGATCAATTGGGTGGACATGGCCTTTAAATGCGATCAAGGCCGGTGGTAGAGTTCCAAGCTTCCACATTGTAAGATTTGACTTCAGATTCTGCAAGAATGATAAAAATGATGTTATCTGCAAGAATGATAAAAATGATGTTAAACATTGAATCACTAAAGTCATGATATACACACAGGAAAATTAATATCACCAAAACATGAGATTGCTCATATATCAATCTTGACAACTATTGCACTCCAAAAGTTGGGAATTCTATAAAATATGACCTTAAAAAGTACAAAAGAAGAACAAAGTTTTCTCGTTTCACCAGATTAAAGATGCTTTATTTGCTTTTTGTTCAAGGGTATGTACAAACATGCTACAAATTATAGTATCAACAAGTTGAAGCACTGAACATACATGGATCATTAACATTCTAAGAAAGAAACAACTGCAACAAAAATTTCTAATTTCCCCAGCCCGACTTGCTTCAGAAGAGAACATAAAACAAGCGGTAACCTTGGTAGAATGGTCAGACCAGAGTAAAGAAATGTAGATGCACAAAATAACATCAGTTTCTAAGAAAAACTGTGGCATAGTGACAATTATTAACACGAGAAAGAAATATACATATTTCTTAAACCCACAGTGATGTGTACCCACAAAAAGGAAAAGAAAAGGGATAAAGTCATAATAACAACCAAATACAAGAGTATTTACGTGCTTACCTCCTTCAGCCAGGTGTGGTATGTATCTCTAATATTAGTCTTTCTCCACGCACGCAAGTCGAAGATATTCATACCATAAGCCCAAGCACATTCATCAGGATTCAAGTTCTTTGCTATGAGGGGATGTGAGAAGTTGAAGTAATTCCTCAAATGCTTAGACATGACCCAGTCATCATCACCTTTGCAAGTTTCAACAGCTCCATTGACCTTTCCACCAAGGTCAATTTCCCAAAGTGGAGACAAATCACGCTGAATTACAACATCGTCGTCTATGAAAACCACCTTGTCAAGGTTGGGGAAGAGCTGGTACCAAGTCAACGTCAGCACTATGTTGAACAAGAAAAGAGAAGAGAAAGAAAAGAACTTCACAGAGAAACCCCAAAATACAATAGGGCATGAACCAAAATTTCCGATGCTTGAATTCTTAAGGTAATCTCCTACTCTTTTCAGCAGAATCGAAGTATGAAAAGCCAGAGTCTTAAACCAGCATAAACAAGTTAACCATATCACCAGGATGAATTAAGCTAATTTAGTTTGCTTGGTTTTCTTGGTTTCTTTTCTTTTGACTTTTTATAAATTAATCTTGCTTAGTTGCTTTATTATAAGCTCAGTCAAAATCCATTCATGGCTAAAAGCTTAAAGAGGCAAGCCCTATCAACCTCATTGAGATTTAGCTAAATATTATAAGTAGCATCCTAAAAAGTTGTTACAGCAAACTGTAACTCGTTTAGTTTGGCTTGTATATTTTTATTTTCTGGGTTTTCAGTTTGGTTTGTTTATGGTGTCGTAGTGTTAAGCCATTAACACGTGTTTTGTGTGTGTGCTTTTTTTTTTGGAGGGGGGGGGGGGGACTATTAACCTGCAATTCAAACATGGCCAGGATGACACTCTAAAAACAAGTGCCACTAATATCAACCATCAAAATGTTATTTTTATTAATTCTAAACAATTAAAACCTTGCTGTGAATTCCTAAGAGAAGAGGACATCAGGAGCGTGTGATGCACAACTGATTACCTCTGGCAAATATATGCGGAGATGGTTGAGCAGAGAAATGTACTTTGGGCTTCTAGCCTGTAATTTGGATGCAAATGTTCGTGGAGACGTATCGCTAAGATTGGCCCCTGCAACATGATTTCCATGGTAGTAATTCCGAATTCCATAATGGTTTTCCACAGCATCAAGAACTGGGACATTCTCTCTAGTTAACCACTCAAACTGATGAACACCTTTCACTTCAACAATAGCAGGGGAAACAGGATTCAAAGCAAACCAAGAGTGCATTCCTGCATAAGTTTTTTTATCCGTAATGACATGGAATACAATTTTATCGGGATTCATAGATGACTGGACGGCAGAAGTGACCACAACTGAAGCAGCCAGAATGTTATCAGTTGAAAAGACAAAGTGACGATAAGAGTTGTCGGAAAGGATAGGGAGTAATTCAGGTGAAGGCAACTGTCTGCGTGCATAGGCATTGGAAGAGTACTCATCAGTCAGCCTGAGAGAGAGACAGTGAATGCCTTTTGGAACAGCACTAGCTGCAAAGTGTTTGTTCATTAGTTCTGCAAACTTTGATTCCCTTATCTCCTTTTCAGATCTCTCCATCTGTACAAAAACAAGTTTACTTAGCATATAAGACAGATGCAAAACATAGATTATCTGTGCCAAAAGCAAAGGAAATTTTACGAACTCTACATTGCAAACAATGTAGAAGATGCTGTTAAACATGTAAAACATTCTACACACCAATGTCTCGCACCATAGAAATTCTTTTTGTACATAGCATAAATTCTATTAAATAAGCTACCAAAAGGAGGAGACACCTCATGACACCCAATAGAAATTAGAACGGCACAAATAATCTTCATAATTTTTGACTTTTTGAAACCCTGAAAATAAACTTAACTATATAATTATAAGAACTAAGTCTGGCTATCTGAACTGCATTATTGCTCATTTTATCAAACAAATCTAAAAAAGATCTAACAACTAGCTAATTCTCAAGCAAAAGTCAATTGCTTAGCTATTTTTTACACCAGTAATACAGTATAGGGATGCTTATATTCTCTGAAAAGGATCAAATATATTGCCTTTTTTTTACATCACCAAATATGCCCCCACCCCCTCAATCTTCCTTCTCTGAAAGGCTACATGTATTTGGCATCTATAATCTAAATTAGATTATTTTCTCATCATAATGTTTTTTACAGACTCAAAATGTACATGAATATATAATGTGCATGTTTGGGCAAGCCTATCAATAATAACATATGGAGGGATGTCGCACTATCAATAATCTTAAAAACTCAAACACCTCTTCACCCAAAAAGCAGCTAGCTATATATATACCAGGAAACTTGAGTGGAATTGAAGATTTAGATGCATATATAGTATACAAACTTTATTTAGTAATATGAAACTTACCATTCCCTTCAAAATCAGAGCAAATTCCTTTGCATTGTATTTTTTGCTTTTCATTTCAGAAACTAGTTGACTAAATGATTTGGGGAGCTTTAAGTCATCAGGGATATTCTCAGAGTTCACTTTATTTAGGATCTTGTAGAAGTCTCTAACCAATCTCTGCTGCCACATAAAGATTCAGCTTAAAATTAAGAAAATGAAATATTTGTTTTCCAAGAGGTCGTCAAGGCAAAAAATAGGTATGCTTAGAGTAACATATGAAGTAGGAAAACAGGATAGAAAAATTCTATTACCCCTGAATCATCAACCCTACCAAGAAGCCTTGGTCCCAACCGCCTGCCTAAACAATCTGAAGAATAAAGAAAAGAAAGGATGAAAACAATAGTCCGATATACACATGTTAACACATTTAAAGAGGCTGAGAACTTCATTTTTAAAAGAGGTAAATGTAGAAACATTTACAATCATGTTAACCAGATATAGACGTAAGAAAGTGTCCTCTACAAGGCAAGAAGATGAAAATGCAATAACAAAGACCATGATACCATATATACGTCAACAGCCAAACAACATTGACAGATTCATAAACAAACATTTAAAGAACATTTACAGAAGAAAATCAACCAATGAACCAAAAGGTTGGCATGTCAAACGCGTCATTTAGTCTTGGAATAGATAATTAATCCTCTGCTTTACAGAAAAAGCATGGCAATCCATAGTAACGAACCGGCCCAAATCAGGTATAGAGTAAGGCTCAATAATTCAAAGTGTTACCGAACGTGGTTCGCTTTCGGTTTTCTCGCACGCTACATAGCTAAGACGCGTGCGCTTAGGGTATCGTTATATAAGTTCTTATAGTTAGGAATTCTCTTAGAATCTAAATAAAATAAAATAAAGCTAAGTTTTATCGAAAATTTTTAGTTGAATCAATAGGTTAGTTATTTTATAAATAGTTTAGGACAAATGTAATGTTTGAGCATCCAATACTAAGTAATAATATTGATATTTGTCTAGTTATAGATAAACTAAAAAAGGAATTTTTCGGTATGCTAAATTAAGAGTATTGGTACGTAAGAGTATCGTGTTTGGCTACGCAAGTACCAATATGCGATTCGCTAGGTCAATGAGAGTATCTGGTAACTCTCCTTAATTCACGTCCCAATAGAATCAACTTGGCCCAAAAGTCATGACTTTTGTTACTATTGGTAGTAGAGTTTAGCCTTAAACTGTTGTTATACACGCACTAATCAAGCCACAAGATTCATTGTGGGATTGGGTATTACACTGAACACATATAAATCAAACCTTGAAAAGAGAGTATAATTCAGTCCAAATATGATGCAATCCAACCAGAATGATAGTAAAACAAAAATCAATAACCGTTGAGCATCAATAAATTTTCTGCCCTAACAACAGACCAGCATTTGAACACGAATCAGTGTTTTCTATGATGAGCAAACTTATAGATTAAATCAGTCATTCATCATAAAACAACTGTCACAACGGCACAACCTATTGCAACCGATATATTAGCAAAAAGCAAGCTGATGAGAAAACTGAATCAAACCAAACATTTTCTCATATAATAGATAATGTTCGAATCAAACATTATCTCCTGCATAAAAGAGTTTCAGATCTCTCATAAACCTGGAAGCCTAAAATTCAGATAAAGGAGTGCTGATTTTGTTCCAATTAAATATAATCAATGAACTGAATTCACCGACAGTGCCAAAAATGAATAATTCAACAATGCCTTAGAAAGTTAGAAGCAAATCAAGATCAAGGTAATACAATCCCAGATAGGTTTAAATAGAGACTTATAAACAAGCAATCAATCAACATCTATTAATATTAATATTCGTAATGAATGGAAAGGGAGGAGTACCAAATGAGGAACACTTGTTGACGCCTTCAAGGGTAACAAGAGCGGTTAGAATGAAGACAAAAGGCAACAAAAAAGCGAGGATGAGAATCGTATGGAAAAGTGTACGGTAAGAAATGTGGCGAGCTGCGACCTTGATCTTCATCAAGTCAATAAACCCATTGCTGCTCGATATCGTTATACTTCTCATGCTAGGTGAGAAGTGAAGCTGCATCGTCCCCTTCCTCTCCCACCAAAACCCTAACTATTGATTCTCTACTTTCGCCCCAAATTTTGATCTGTCCTAATATTAATATCACTAACACTAATCTGAATCCCAAAAACGTTCTTCTCACCATCAGATCCACCGCAATTCGACAATCCCGATAGCGCCACCTCCTCCCTAATTGAACAAAAAAAAATCTTCGTTTCAAAGGGTCTCCTCGAAGACCAATGCATTGAGGATTTGAAAAAATAAATCACCAATCTAGGGTTTCTACTTTCTGTATATACACTACCCACATATATATTTATATAATGTATGTATCTATATCTCTATATACGAATTGAAATCTGAATCTGAGTCTGAGTCGTCTTCTGTTTTCAGCTGCTGCTAATGATTACTTATCTCTCCATCATTTTGAAGCGAAAAGGTCTGTGATTAGTTGAATCAATTTTACTTTTCTTTTTTATTTGGGGAAAATAAAATTTAAAAACTCCTCTAAATTAATTAATTAACTTTTAGTCAAAACCGTGTTTGTTCGTTGTTTAGGAGAGAGAAATGGATAGAAATAGTGGTTTGACCTTGATAATAGGAGTGGAGAGAGTGAAGTTTGAGCTGGTGTCCGTCCTAAGATTATGGGCGGGGTCAAGTTTAGAGGTTCAGATTAGATTAGTTATATTTAGGTTTATGTTACACACTTTCAAATTTATATTACTATCATAAAATAAATTCGTTAATGAATATATGATCACCCCAGATCAAATTAGCTAGATAGGGATATGTGGCCCGACTAAGTTTCGATGCTGGTTAGTATAAAGTTAATTTTAATTAATTAATTAATACAATAATGATAAGCAGACGGAAGATCTATACGCGTTTTTGGTCAATTGACAAATTTATAATAAAATTAATTTTATATTAATCGGATTTGATATTAGGGTTCTATTCTCCCCTCTTAGGAATGGCAATAAATAGGATGGGATGGGATTATATATTACACTCTCGACTCTTGTCTTCCAAAAATTTTCTATATCGGATTAAAATTTAATAATTATTTTTATTTTCACAGAAAATTTAGATTTTGTGAAATTTTTAAATAAAAAAACAATTTTAATTATATTTACAATAGTACATACAAAAAAAATAATCATATTTTAGCGTATACATGATACAATTAAAAAAAAATCAAATAATAATAATAATATATATATACACACACAAAGACATTTTAATCGTGTAATATATAACAGTATAGATATTGAGAATTTATATTTGCACAAATAAATTTGATAGTTTCACAAGTTTCTCCACACATGAATAGTAAATGGTGTTCGCTTGTGGAACTAATAATTTTAATTTCCGAAATATTAATTTAAGTAGTATATAACTATTCGGGGGCGGATATGTGATTGGGGAAGTAAATATCATCACCATCACATTCCCATAAATAACATTCGGCTAAGAGTGAAAACGAGTCGAATCTCAACGAACACTCTTATGCTCAGATTCGGCTCAACTCGAAAAAATTGAGCTCGAATTCGATAAAGAATTTCTAATTTTGCGCTAAATTCGACTCGGATTATTATTTGGACTTACTCGGCTCGTAAGTACTCGACTCGTTTACAAAACGAGTTACTCACGAGCCTTCAAATTAAGTTTCGAATATGAATCATTTCACTTAATACTTAACCACTACATGCTAAATTGATTATTGAACTAATGTTTATATATGAAAGTCTTTTACTTTTATTTATGTAAAGAAATTACAAATAATGTAATACGAATTGACAATCAATTTACTGATTTATTCAAGTACAAGCTAACACAATTTAATACTACACTTTATAAATTATAAAGATTGATACAAATATCACATATTTAGCTTGTTAGTCGAATATGATCCATCGAGTAGGTATCGAGTATGGTTCGAGAAAAAAATAAAATACTCGAATATTAATCTGAGCAAATACTGATATACTCGAATTTGACTCGTGTAACATTAAACAGAAAACGAGTATGGATCATATTCGACTCAAATCAACTTCGAATTCGAGCTTTGGATCATATTTTCGAACCGATCTCAAGTCAAGTATCGAACTACTCTGCTCGGCCAACACCCCTACATTCGGCAATTGTGTCACATTTTTTTTACTCTTTTGTCCTTACAACTTATGGAGTACTATTTTTGTTTTTTAAATGTTAATTTTTTATATTTTTTTATTTATTACTCTAGATTTTATAAAAAAATTATTTTATACCACGTGATTTACACATGTAACGCGCGTGCGGCGGCCACTGGTATCATATGATGGGCTTGACAAAAAATTACCAATCATCTTGTAACTCGTATATACACAATCACGTAAACAAATAAAACAGATGGTTGACTCAGCAGATTATAAATATTGAGGGAAAACATATGTGAGAAAATTAGAATAAATTGCTTCTCTTGTTTGAAATATAATTCAATGTCGACATAAATGACTTGTAGAATTAATATTCTCAATCAATATAATTCGTACATACATAGACTTTAATATAAGACTTAAAGTTATAAAATGAATAAACACTTCCAATTCGATTTGTATTCGTTTAATTTAATTAAATTTTATTTTATATTTAATAAATTTTATAAATCAAATCTGAATAAGTCAATATTCGACTTCATTTACACAGTTAATTAATAGTAATATAATTGAAGACTTGATATGGATAGAAAATAAATAAACTAAGCAAAGAAACCGACTTTGTTAGGCATCCTTGACGGCTTCAAAATAATACTACTACTATTTAGACATTGTTTATTGAAGGCTTAAATATGAATTAGTACCTTAAACTATAGGCCATATTCCACTTCGGTGATTCACCTTTCAATTTTGTCAATTAGAGATTAAACTATCAATTTTTTTCAATTACAACAAATTAAACATGCCACGTCAGAAATTGCTGACGTGGCTAATTATGTGAGACCTTAAAAAATTAATGTGACAAAAAAATAATTTTTTAATCATTAAATAAACAAATGTAATTAAATGTGGGGCAAAATGGTCAAAACACAATTTAATGCTGTCAAATTTCCTCCACCTCCAAAACCACCTTGACCCCACCGCTTCTCTCCTCACCTCCACCACCACCGCCTCCTCCTACTGCTCTTCCCCAACGTCCCTCCTAACCTCCACCTCCGCCGCCCCCCTCCTCTTCTTTACCATCGCCTCAGTCCTCTCCTACCTCATGAGAATTTGAGCTTCGCAGAGAGATTTTACAAAGAGATAGAGATGGTTACCTCAGTCATGGCTGCAAACAGGGTATTTTACTGCAAAAATTGGATCTTCACTACAAAGACTTCAAAAAAAATCATAAAAACCCAACAATTTCTTCATTTCCTTTTTTTCCCTTTCACGAGCAGATTGAAAAACAACTATAAAACCCAAAAAAAACCCCATCATCTTCTCCCTCGTCTTTCATCCCTTTCTCTCCTCCACCCTCCCCAATCCTTGGATCTCTGCCACGAAATTGCTTTTCTTGTTCATCCACAATTGACAAACACGAATACCCAGAACTATTTTTAACCCCATCACCATTATTCATCTCAATAATCGACATTTTATCACAAAATCAAGGGCCTAATTTCAAATTTGCACACACAAATAACCTCAATATACACTATGAAAATACGGGATTTTTTATATTTTTTCTAACAGAAATACTCATGATGATGAAATTCTTACTTCAAAAGAAGTTTTGATCATCAATTTGCTTTGAGAAATTGAAATCTCATAATCGATACAGATTGGGCTGAAGAGGGAGAGTGGTGAATCTAAAGGACTGGCGATGAGGAGTCGAAGTCAGAGATCTATAGAGATCTATGAACATGGAGGTGAATCGTGAATCTAATTCCAAGGGCAAGAAGTTGAAGAGGAATGATAAAGTAAAATGAAGTGAAGAGAAAGGATTATTTGCAGTGGCGGCGGCAATGGGCGGAAGTGAAGATGATAGGGGTTTGTTTTTGAAACTTTTGATTTATTTAATTAGGTTAAAGAATGTTGTGACAATTTTATCCTCTATTATATCTAAAATTGTTTAATTAATAAATAAAATATTATTTTTTTATTACAACTCAGCTGATTAATGCCTCACCTATATAGTCATGTCAGCAATTTCTGACGTGACATGTTCAATTTGTTGCAATTAGAAAAAATTGATAGTTCAATCATTTAATTGACAAAATTAAAAGGTGAATCACCGAAATAAAATATGATCTATAATTTAAGATACTAATTCATATTTAAGGCTTTATTGAATGGGTTAACAATAATCTATTTAAAAGGCTCTAATAGACTAAGTGGCATGTACTGCACATCTCAGTCACAAATTTTCGCTCTTCTTTATTTTCATATTATTTTTTTTATTGAAAAAACTTAATGACGAGATAAAAGTGTTAGTTACAGCAGATAAAAGTTAAGGCGTACCATATCCCACCACGGTTAATTTGTCACACATAAATATAAGTAGAGCAACAAGGAGAAAAACAAAGTAACATGCGAGTAAAAAGGAAAACTGGACTACATTAAAAGAATGGTATACATTTTGTCTTGATGTTTTCAAATGATATTTTCCCTAAATTCAGTTCATGTTAGAGTTCATACTGAAGCTTTAAACCACAGTCCACAGCTAGCGAAGGATATATTATGTCCATGTTTTGACCTCAGACTTTTGCCAATAACATCCAACACTCTTGAGTGTCAAGAGTGTTTAACACGAAGCTGATAGACATTGGTATAATGGCATTGCTCCCTTGTATTGGTAGTCTAGTATGAGCACTTCTGCAAACTGTCAAATTTCTGCCAATTATTCTCTAGTGATTAAGGCCTCTTTTCTTCATGAAATTTAGGCCTTTTATGTTTTCAACCTGATAATCTTTGCATGTGAATATACTCGTCAATCATAATCATGGAATGCCTGGGGAAAAAATCAGGGAAAGGATTTCGAGTTACTGTAACTTGCTTATAGTCATGATCAGTGTCAGAGATTTTTTTGAACTTCTCAAGGAACAAAAAATGTGTGGGCATTACAAAAAATGTTTGGGACAAATTTATGGAGTCGAGAAAAATGCACCAAAACAAAGACAATTTGGAACAGCCCACAACCGAAGATATGCACTGTAAACCAACTCGAGGGATAAAATACATCAATACTCACAATTGAGGACAAGAAAGCTTATAGTTATGCAACATATTACACAACTTCCCCATCGACACAATTAGGCATAGATTTTTGACCAAAATTCACTGAACAACTATAAAGTTCCTAGAAAACTGACTACGATCACAAACCATGTTCTGCCCCTTCAGTTTAATATTTTTAAAGATTTTTTCTTGCTCCTCATATCAGCTCTAGGTTCCATCTTCACAGGCAATGGAGCAGAGAATACAAAGCTTCCATCGTCATTCTCAAACAGGTCGCCTCTAGGGTCTCTGTCATCATCACTAATTTGGGGAGATTCATTATCGTCTGTGTGTAATTCTTCATCGTCATTCCCAGTCCCAATTTCTGCAACTCCTCTGCCTAAATACTCAGCATCAATTGAATCACTCCCATCAATGCTATTACTTTCTCCATTAGGATTTGGCCAGTTACTGCTTCTGTAAACCATATAAACATTCACATTGTCTTCAAAGCTAACATTTTTCTTTGCCTTGGCTTGAACCCCAGCATATCTCTTCTTCAAAACCCCAGTTCTGATTTGAGAAACTGTCGGGTTTCCATTAGTATATGTTCTAGGGTTTTCAAACTCTACATCTTTCTCCTGATCTTCCTCAGAAAACCCAGAAAAGCCCTCAATTTTTTCAACCCTCTTCATCAATTTCTCCAATAATTCCCTCTCCTCCCCTTTTAAACCCCTCCAATCAGCAATACTCGTCCTTTGATCACTCTGAAAAACCCTAGATTTGGTAGCGGTCCCACCAACTTTCACATTCTTCACTACTCTGCTTAAAAGCTGATGCCTTTTCATTGAAAGGTCATCAAGATAATCCATAAAACGGATTAATTCTCTGCTAATCAACCTTTTACTATCTCTAATCATCGGATCACCACTCTGCAAGAAAATCCAAATCAGACCTTGTACCAACAACATACATACACTATAATTGAATTTGAATAAAATATATGAATGAATTGTTGGTGTGATGCTCCAAAATTCATAGTTTTGACAAAGTCCCATATTGTCTATTTTGATAACATTCTTTGGGTATATTAGCTCATGTTGGCTTACGCTTTGTAACTTGGTTGAGGAAATAAGGAAGGGCTCGCGCACATGAGCACGACTAAAGAATTGGGCTAGGCCAAGCTTGGTTCTTGGACTTTCGGCCAGAAAACCTTAGCCGTTTTTCAATAGCATAAACCTTATTTATTAGCAATGTTCCCTTTTACGTTACTGTTTTCCCCAATGTTCTTTTTACCGTTGCTTCTCAACGTCCTTCTTCTTCCTATCATATATATATGTATTGTTTTTGTTCTTCAAGAGATATCAGTTCTTCCTCTGCACATATACAATATCAGTTTATCATCTTCTTCTCCTTTCTAAAACTTTATTAATTGGGGCAATTCACAAAGACAAGTCCACGGGCTTTCTTCTGCGAGTACACACAATCACTTTTTAGGACAGTAGCTTTGCTACTGATGAGTGTGTTTTATATACACAAATTACGTACTTTTGAGTTTTATAATTTGTAAATCCTAAGCTAGTTTGTTTGCTTTTTATGTGTTTTCATTGAATTGTTGTGTAATATAGTTTTATATTGCTTTTATGTATATTTGTATTAGTTTTATGTGTTTTTACTTTGTTTTGTAGTAATTGGATGGAATGTCATTTGGGTCGATGGTTGGAATCGCTAAATTCGCATTTTCGGTTTGTCATTGACATAGCAGTCCCGTAAAGCCCAATTTTTGCCATGATCCGGCCATTATCTGCCCAAACTTCAAGAATGGAAGTTGTAGATCAACGTCTCCTCTTTTCGGATTATCTTGAATCGCCTCAATCGGAGTTTGGATACGAGAGTTATGGCCATTTTCCCAACGGGTGTCAAATCTGGAAACTACCAATTGCTATTTGCATAACAGTCACTTCAAGGCCAATTTGAGCATTGCTCTAGCCATTATTTCGAAGAACTCAAAGAATGAAAGTTGTAGATCTACTTCTCTTTCCGGATCATCTTGAATCGCCTCAATTGGAGTTCGTATGAAGAAGTTATGGCCATTTTCCCAACAGATGTCCAAGCAGAAAATGGACCGGCGTTGCGGCCGCGCTTTCTTAGTGTATTTTATAGGGCCATAGTCATTTCACTTAGCAAGAAAGAGCTCCAGATCCCTTTTCCGCTACCATGAATGCCCCGTTCAAGCCAAATCATGTAATAAAGCATGACATGACCCACAATTTTGGACAGATTTCAGCTATTAAATGCTCAACCTAATGACCCAAAACAATAATCCTTCACTTCTACTTGCAACCTAGAGGAGAAAAAGAGAGAGGTGGCGGCTTGGAGAAGAGGGAGGCCATGGCTCTTGGCCATGGTTCTTCAAGAGCTTCAAGGAGCATCAATGGTGGGAGCTTCAACAACATCAATGGAGGAGCTTCAACTAACAACTAAGGGAAGCCATCCTTTCTTTCTTCCTTTTTCCTCTAGTGGCTAGAACTCATTCTTGGGAATCTAGTGCAAACATTTGTAACACCTATGGAGGCAAGGAATTGAATTAAATTTCTAGCTTTTCTTTGATACTTGTATGATCCATTGGATGATTACCTAATATTTGGAATAGTTTGATTTATTTGTTATGAATTAAACTTCTAATTTGTTATCTTTTTGATTGGTGTCATGCGAATTGGTTTTTTATGTGATTATGCATATGCATAATTTATGTATTGCCAATTCATAGTGACCGTCATGATCATAAAGAGAGTTAAGAGATTTGAACAAAGTGATGCACGCCGAGTGTTTGACAAAATGCTTGTGTGTAGATATTGTGTTCTTAGCTCTTTATCTATCTATCTATGTTTTGTTTTCTGTTATTTTGATTAATTATAATCATAATTTATCGTTTCAATTAAATGTTTAAA
Organism: Panax ginseng; assembly: GCA_020205605.1. Lineage (NCBI taxonomy): Eukaryota > Viridiplantae > Streptophyta > Magnoliopsida > Apiales > Araliaceae > Panax > Panax ginseng. The sequence continues at coordinate 155,022,729 of CM035129.1, forward strand.
TAAGACTGAGGCGATATAAAGTTAGTACTTGGTTAATCATTAGTGATAATTCCTCGTGGGTTCGACAACTCTCTTATCATTATATTACTTGTTGACCGCGTATACTTGCGCGTGTTTATCGGTTGCAAAATCGAGCAACAGCTACGCCTCGGTTTTCGTCAGTTTCCAGCTATGTTGTTCCAATTTTATTTGACAATTACTCTTGTTAATTCTGCTAATTTTCAACAATCTAAAAAGTGATTCTCGGTTATTAACAAGATGATGAAATTTGCCTTAGACTTATCTAAAATTGAACGTTTTGATGGTACTAATTTTAAGCGATGGTCTGAAGATATACTGTTTTATTTAGAAACCATGAATTTGGAATATATGTTATACATGGATGCTCCTGCTATTACTGTTAATGATGTTACTACTGCTGCTACTGAAACTGTTGAAAAATCCGATGCTGATAAAAGAGATAAAAGGGATTATGTTAAGGATAATCGTACATGTCGTAGATACTTGTTGCAAACTTGTCTAATTTATTGTTTGAGATATATTATCCGTATGAAAGTGCTAAGAAGATTTGGGAAGCGTTAAAATCTAAATATGCAGTTGAAAACTCTGGCCTTAAGAAATATGTGGCGGGGAAATTTTTAGATTTTAAGATGCAAGATGGAAAATCTGTTATAGATCAAGTTCATACATACCAAACAATTGTGGGGGAAGTCATTGGGGAAGGAATGAAAATATGTGAGAATTTTCAAGTTGTTGTACTTATCGAAAAATTACCACCCTCGTAGAAAGATTATAAGATGAACCTTAAACATGAAACTAAGGATTTCACTATGCAGGAATTAGTAGCTCACATCCATATTGAAGAACAAAACAGGGCTAAAGAAAGAGGAGATGTAGTTCCAAGTCATACAGTCAAAGCTAATCTCGTAGAACAAACGCCACAATGGAAGAGCCAAAATTATCAGTCCAAAACCCACAAAGGAAAAAATCAAAAATAATGGGAAGAAAGGATAATAGGTTCAATAATTCAAGTCAAATTCAGAAACCTTTCACTAAAGGTCCTTGCTTCGTATGTGGCAAACCTGGCCATATTGCTATGAAGTGTCATTTTCGCAAGGGGCAAGATAACAAAAATAATAACTCAGCCTAAGCCCCAAGCGAACTTGGTTGAATCCGATGATGTTATTGTTGCAGTTGTCTCGAAAGTAAACCTTGTTGACAACTTCACGGAATGGGTAGTAGATATCGGGGCCACTAGACACATTTGCGCAAATAGAGACTTAATCCTCAACTACGAAAATGTGACTAATGGAGAAAAAGTATTTATGGGGGATTCTCGAGCCACCAATGTTGCGGGAAAAGGAAAAGTCTTACTAAAATTAACTTCTGGGAAAACAATTGCCCTACAAGATGTACTTCATGTACCCGATATTCGTATGAATCTTGTGTCCGGGTCTTTGTTGAATAAAGCTGGCGTTAAACTTGTGTTTTAAGTCAGATAAACTTGTACTTACTCGTAATGGGAAATTTGTTGAGAAATGTTTTTGTAATGGGGGTTTATTTGTACTCAATGCTTCTGCTGAATTGAATAATAAGAATGCTTCTTTTGCTTATATTGTTAAATCTTTGGATATGTGGAATGCTAGATTAGGACATGTGAATGTAGCTTCTATTTAAAAATTGAAACAACTTGAACTTATACCTAATATTGCAAATACAGAGTTTAATAAATGTGAAATTTGTGTAGAAGCAAAACATGCTAAGAAACCTTTTAAAAGTGTTGAAAGACAAACTGAACTTCTTGAGTTAATTCACAGTGATATAGCTGATTTTAAAAATACTACGAGTAGAGGTGGTAAAAAATATTATATTTCTTTTGTAGATGATATGTCTAGATATACTCAAATTTATCTACTTTCCTCTAAAGATGAAGCGGAAGAAATTTTATTAAATATAAAGCGGAAGTTGAAAATCAGTTAGAAAGAAAAATTAAAAGACTTAGATATGATCGTAGAGGTGAATATGAATCAGGAAGTCTTAAAAAATTTTATGAACTAAATGGAATTATACATAAAACTTATCCTCCTTATTCTCCACAGTCCAATGGAGTTGCAGAAAGGAAAAATAGAACACTTAAAGATATGATGAATGCTATGTTAATTAGTTCTGGTTTACCTTCTAATATGTGGGGATAAGCTTGCCTTTCTGCAAATCATATTTTAAATAGAGTTCCACATAAAAAGATAGATTCTACACCATATCATTTATGGAAGAAACATGCACCTAATTTGGGGTATCTTAAAGTGTGAGGGTGTCTAGCTAAAGTAGTTATACCAGAATTTAAAAGGAATAAAATTGGACCTAAAACATTGGATTGCATTTTTATTGGATATGCATTTCTAATAGTGCTGCTTATATATTTTTGGTAATTAAAGATGCAACTAATAATTATCAAAATAATTCAATTTTGGAAACAAAAGATGCAAAAATTTTTGAAAATATATTTTCAATGAAAATAAGAGATGAGGGCAATCCTTCTTCTAGTGAATCTCTTAAAAGGAAAGATAAAGACCCTGTACCTGCATCTACTAGAAGTAAAAGGCAACGTTTTAAGAAAACTTTTGGTCCAGATTTTATAACTACTTTCATCACTGAAGATGACCCTAAAACTTATGAAGAAGCAATGAAATCAATTGATGCAAATTTTTGGAAAGATGCTATTAATAGTGAACTAGATTCTATTATATCTAACCATACATGAGAACTAGTTAATTTGCCTAGAGGATGTAAACCTATTGGATGTAAATGGGTGCTTAAAAAGAAGTTAAAAGCTGATGGGTCTATTGATAAATTTAAGGCAAGACTTGTAGCAAAAGGGTTTACTAAAAAAGAAGGTTTTGATTATTTTGACACTTACTCACCAGTAACTAAATTAGCAACTATAAGAATTTTAATTGCTTTGGCTTCTATTCATAAATTGATAATCCACCAAATGGACGTTAAAACTGCCTTTTTGAATGGAGAGTTAAATGAAAAAATTTATATGTGTCAACCTAAAGGGTTTGTTGTTCCAGGTGAAGAACAAAAAGTGTGTAGACTTGTAAAATCTTTGTATGGTTTGAAACAAACGCCAAAACAATGGAATGACAAATTTAATAAAACTCTCTTTGTCTGTCAATAATTTTGTGACAAATGAATCGATAGTTGTGTCTATAGTAGATTCAATGGAAATTGTGGTGTGATTATTTGTTTATATGTGGATGACTTGCTAATATTTGGTGCTTGATGAGAAAAAATTGTGAAAACTATTAAAGATTTTTATCTTCTAAATTTGACACTGAAAGATTTAGAGAAGCGATTTGATTCTTTGCATGAAAATAAATAAACATGCAAATGGGTTAGTTTTATCACAGTCCCATTATGTAGAAAATATTCTTAAGAAATTTAATTTCTTTAATGAAGAGCCATTAGGAACTCCTTATGACTCTAATGTGCATTTAAAGAAAAATAAAGGGAATAGTATTGCACAAATTGAATATGCTAGAATCATTGGTAGTGTAATTTATTTAATGAACTGTACTCGACCTGATATTGCATATGTCATTAGTAGACTTAGCAGATATACACATAATCCTTCACAAGAACATTGGAATGCATTGTCACGACTAATGAGATATTTAAAAGGAACAGTTAATGTAGGTGTACATTTTACTGGTCATCCTAGTATTTTAGAAGGATATTGTGATTCTAATTGGGTATTTGATAATGATGAAACAAACTCCACTAGTGGTTATGTGTTTACTTTAGGTAGAGGAGCTGTTTCTTGAAAATCTGCTAAACAAACTTGTACTGCTAGATCTACTATGGAATCTGAATTTATTGCTTTAGAATTGGTAGGTACAAAAGCAGAATGGATAAGGAATTTATTGACTGATATACCATTGTGGTATAAGTCAATTCCTTTTATTTCTTTGCATTGTGATTCTCAAGCAGCTATTGGCAATGCAATGAACCATGTTTATAATGGAAAACAGAGACATATTCGCTTGAGACACAATATTATACGAGGACTGATCAGTAATGGGGTTATTTCCATGGAATTTGTGAGGTCTGAAAAGAACCTAGCGGATCCGCTTACTAAGGGATTGAGTAAAAAGATAGTCCAAGAAGCAGCTAGAGGGATGAGACTATTGCCAATATTTTGAGTAAATAATATGTGATGGAAACCCAACCCATGTGATTGGAGATCCCATGAATTGGGTTCAATGGGTAATAACAAGTCATGTAATTATTTAATTAAAGCACTACAATTATTTATATTTCTCCCTGTGTGTATGTGGTGCTTCTCACTTCCTTTTAATTTTTCCTATCTCTTTGATAATTTTGAATCATGTGGGGATTGTTGGTGTGATGCTCTAAAATTCATAGTTTTGACAAAGTCTCATATTGTCTATTTTGAAAACATTCTTTGGGTATATTAGCTCATATTGGCTTAGGCTTTGTAACTTGGTTGAGGAAATAAGGATGGGCTCGCGCACATGAGGACGACTAAAAAATTGGGCTAGGCCAAACTTGGTTCTTAGACTTTCGGTCAGAAAACCTTAGTGCATATGTGCCCACTGTTTTGCTACCTTTTACGTTACTAAAAGACAAGTCCACGGCTTTCTTCTGCGAGTACACGCAATTGAAAGTGCCATTGAAGCTCATTTGTACCAAAAGTTTACAACCAGTGAGGGTTAAATCACTTTTTAGGACAGTAGATTTGCTACGCCTCAGTTTTCGTCATTTTCCAGCTAAGTTGTTTCAATTTTATTTGGCAATTACTCTTGTTAATTCTGCTAATTTTCAACATGAATAAGATAATTTTACCTGAATGGAGTCGAGCTTGTTAAGCAAGTCCATAGCTTTATGAGAGAGAGGTCGAGGGTCGTAGTGGAATTTGTTAGAATGATTATATTTGAGAGTGATGAGAGCTGACTTTGATAAATGCGAGGTCTTTCAGTTGCCAGAGGGCTCGTGATCTGCGAACTAGGAAGGCTCTGAAGTGAGTTTGGATGGTACGGGCGGCAGCGTTCCGGAGAGGGAAAGAAGTAGAAGAATGGTGGAAAATGGAGGACTCGAGGGCGGAGATGCGACGGAGAAGAGAGATGATAGTGGGGTTTATATGTTGTTCTTGGTGGTACTGGTGGTGGTATCAGGTAAGTATGGGATTGTGATTTTTGTTTGTGGGTTTGAGGAGTGTAGTAGTAATATTGGGTTTCTTGCTGCTGGTGGTGGGTTTGGGGGTTGAAGGAAGAATAAGGAGAGGGGGTCGGGTGGGATTCAGGAGGAAGAGGAGTGGGGTGAATGGATTGGCAGTTGATAATGGGTTGGTGGGTTGGTGGAGGGTGGTGAGATGTGGTGGAGCAGCAGCAGGAGGAGGTTGTGGGGTGACAGTGATATGCCATTGGAGGGCAATTTCTTTGTGAGTGACGATTTTGATGACTGGGGACCGGGGGTGTTGTATTCTAATTTTTTCATAAATAATTAAATAAAATAATACTCCAGTCTTCCCTAACATGGGTGTAATCGACTTAAACTAAAAATAAGTCTATTATCATATAAAATCGTTCACGTATCGATTACGTATACATATATGTATATTTTGATAATCCACATAACTAACTAAAATATCAAAATATATGCATGTGAGTATGTCAACTCGGATTTGAATTATATTTAAAAAAACTTTATTCAAATTCAACTCTACTCGAATTACATCCATTTTGGATCAAATTATATTCAAACTTTCGAATTCAAACTCAAATTCGAGTTTTCAGATAGTAACTAATTTTATAATAGATATAATTATAAATTGAATTTATTATTTTACTTCAAAATGAGAAAATAAATTTATAATTACAATTTATAAATATAAAATTACGATAACAATTTAAAAACAAAATAAAAAATAATAACTAATTATCCTAATTTTATTTAATTTTGTTCAGTTTCTATTCGTATTTTTATTCAAATTATTTTTATGATCAAATTTAGATTATATTATTAATTTTACTCATATTTTTTCGAATCGATCAGAACCGAACATTTATAATCTTACCAACATAGACCTAATTAATCAGCATGGGCTTATGTTTTTAGATGCGTTTCACTTTGGGTCCATAACTCCGGTCAAAATGTCCCTGAAAGCCCAAATCGTACACCACAGTCCACAAAGGGCAAAGGCAATAAAAAAAGTTACTTCGTATCATCAGTTCGATTCTCTAGAGAATTGAAGGATTGAATTAGGAACGAATCGATTATAGCGATAATTTTTTTTGTTGTCGATTCGTTCTTAATTGACTCTCTCCAATTCGCTAAAGAAAGCTGAGCTTGATATCATTGCGCATATAAATAAATATATTAATATAGGGACGTATTTTTGTAATATTTGAAAATTTATTAAATGATGCTCGCATAAAAAAATGTGTGAGCCGTGTACTTCTTGTCAACTATTCGACATTTTTTATATAATGTAAATATTAAATGAATTTTACTCTTATGTTAGAGGACTATTGTGAAATAATATTTTTATATTGTAAATTAATAGGAGTACTTCTTTTATAAATTAACTAGTCACTGGAGCAGACATAATGCGTGTGCAACAATTTTTTTTATTATAATAATAAAATAAATAAATTATGGTAAAATAAAAAAATAATAATTTACATTCATGGATTATTCATCATACTTCTTCATTTCAATAAGGTAACTGAAAATCTGTTAGTTTAATTAAATGAAAAAGATATTATATAAAAAAAAAAAATTTAAATCATACAATATAAACTAATTTGGCAAAAATGAAAAATTGATAAAAAAAAAATAGACAAAGAAAATCTTAACTGTGTTTTTTAAATTTGTTGTTTAAGACTAAATACATCTGAATAATTTGAATCGATTGACCATTAAACGCGTTTGTTTTGAAAAAAAAATTATTTGAATGACTGAATCGGTCAGATGATTAGCTGAATGGTTAAGTCATTTTTTTGGCTAAATGACTGAATGAACAGCTGAATAAAGTAAAAAAATATTAAAAAAATAAAAAAATATTAAGTAATATTAAATAAATTTATAACAATTTTAAATTTTTTTAGAGAGGTAAATAATAAAATTATGTCATTTAAATGTTTCAGACATGTTAATTATCAAATAACTTTTTTTCATTTAGATTCAGATTCATTCAATTTTTATCCAACGCTCCCTTAATTGAAGAATCACATTTTAAATATGCAGATATATATTTTAAGATATTAGAATTATATAGTGCACAACAGATTCCATAATAAACTCTCTATCCCCAACTTTAAAGAATATATCAACAAATCATTATCCAACAGTTTATTTATCATTAATTAACTATTTATTTTAATCTTTATATATGATTTTACTCTCCAAAATGAGAGAGTTTCTCTATATATGCAAAATGACATTTCACATCTTCATTTAAGTGGACAACTCAATGAACTCATCAGTCATATACATCTTGACATTATTGTCACATGACTTTTTTACTACTTTATTTTTAAATTATAAAATTAATATTGACTTATATTTTAAAAATTAATTTCAAACTTATACAAATTTAAAAATGATATAAATTTATTTAATTTATTGTAAGATCCCAACTTGTATGAATAAAGATGAATTTTCTATAATTATCATTTTTGAATATTATGGAATGAATTTGATATAATGTTATAGTTGTGGGTAATAGTTATAAATTTTGCAAAGTACGCAAGTTGTTATATAATATTCGATTGGTCGGGGAATATTTGTTTTAACAGGGAATATTCGTATAACGACACAATCATTGGTGAACCCCATAACGAAATTATTGTCGGATTGAATAAAATGACAAAAATATTTTATGAAAATAACGGCGGAAGTTTTATCGTTAACTGTTGAAATACCCGGTGTTAAAAGTACATGAATACGCGTGGTTGCATATGTAAGACCCCAACTTTTATGAATAAAGATGAATTTTCTATAATTATCATTTTTTTGAATATTATGGAATAAATTTGATATAATGTTATAGATGTGGGTAATAGTTATAAATTTTGCAAAGTACGCAAGTTGTTATATAATATTCGATTGGTCGGGGAATATTCGCTTTTAACAGAGAATATTCGTATGCGACGACACAATCATTAGTGGACCCTGACAACAAAATTATTGTTTGGATTGAGAAAACGACAAAAATATTTTATGAAAATAACGGCGAAAAGTTTTATCGTTAATCGTTGAAACACCCAAAGTTAAAAAGTGGAATACGCGTGGTTGCATAAGAGCACACGTTATTGATTATTGATGCTTACGTAAAGAAGTCACCATTTTTGTTCAATTATTGCTTCATGAATTGTTGCATAATATCTCACGTTAATTGTTTCAATTATTTTTGATATTTTATATATTATTAAATCAATAATTGAGACGACGGGTTATTAATATTATTATTTGCAATATTAACGATGTCTGAAGTTCACAAAGAGAGGTTTGGTCACCTAATTGCACACTAATAGGGAGAAATCCTTATTGAAAGCCCTCTTTCCTCGGGAACGACACAGTCGATTAATAGTATGAATTATAATAATGATGATGAAGTTTTATTTTATTAGTATTATTAATATAATAAAACATAAAAGCTTTTCATTTAAAATAGAATACTTTTATAAAGTTATTCGTTTTATTAGACTATAAATAGAATATATTATATTCTATTATGCATAGTATTTTGCATAGTAAAATCTTTTTATATAAAATGTAATACTTTTATAAAGTTATTCGTTTTATTAGATTATAAATAAAATATATTATATTTTATTTAAAAGATTTTGTTTTATTAGAATATTTTATAGTAAACCAATCTGACCGTCTGCTTAAAAGTAAATCAATCTGACCGCTTCAGAATTAGAATTCTTATTCAAATTCATTCTTCTATAAATAAAGCTCATTCCTTCATTATTTCTTACGAATTCAATTGAAACTCTAGAGAGATAAACTATAGAGAGAAAAAAAAAAGTATTCTCGCTACTTCACTATTTCTATATCCATTTGTTACAAGGTAAAGGGTATTATTTCTTTCAGATTCATGAAGAGAACTTCATTATTCCATTTTTTTATTCTCGTTGGAATAAGTCGTATACGCTGATCTCACCCTATACTTGGTAAAATTCTTATGTTACTCCATTCTTTATCATTATGTTGAATAACTCGCCATGCCAAGTACCGCATACATGGTAAAATTCTTCTGTTATTCCATTCTTTATTATTTTGTTGGAACATCATGTCTGTGCGTTTACGTATGACCTGGTTCCGTTATTTATTATTCTGTTGGAACATCTTGTCGGTGCGAATTTCGCCTGACCTGGTTTCGTTATTTATTATTATGTTGGAATATCATGTCCGTGCGTTTACGCATGATTTGGTTCCGTTATTTATTATTCTGTTGGAATAACTTGTCTGTGCGGTCTATCGCATGCCTGGTGATTTCTTTTGTTATAACATTCTTTATTATACTAAGTTGGTTAAAGTTTTGACTTCTATACTCAATGAAATTAGTGGAATATCCTTGATATTTGCGCTTCATCCAGTATCTTTTCATGGAAATATTCTTCTGAGCATTCTTGAATTTTACTCTACAAAGAAGTATCATGTTGACAATTTGGACGTTATTAGTTCCTAAATAAATTAATTCTTAAACTTGTTTTATTAATTCTTATATCATTGTCATCATCCTCATGTTTATTTTATGTTGAAAGTCATCTATGGCCTGTAGTGCATAGATGGACTTGGTATGATTATGACCAGGGATTAATCGGTATAATCATGGTAGTAATGTTACAAATGATGTGGTAAAAGTCCTCATTGGCTGTAGAGTGCGTTGATGGACAGTTGTTGGCATGATCATGACCATTGATGAATACACGAATATCATTGGCCCGTAGTGCATGAATAATTTATGGTTGTGATACTAATGAATATCCTTGGCCGTAGTGTAGGGATGATGTGGATTATTTATTAAGCTAAGTCCCAGCGATAAAAGTGATGAAAAATCTTTTAAATCATAAAAGATAGTAGATTTTATTCTCTAAAAGTGATGAAAAATCTTTTAAATCATAAAAGTCCTCATTTTAATGGATTGCTTGTTCCGCTGCAATTAAACTTGATATTTGTTATATTGAATCAGTTTAACACTGTTGAAGGCTAACGATAATTCATTCTGTATTATCTTAGTCATAATATTTCTTACTGGGATAGTTGAGCTGACCCTTTTACTTTCATTGTTCTCTTCAGAAATAAGAACGTAGCGAGGACTAATGGAACTGGAGTGACTACCCGTATAATAGCATTAGTAGTCCTCACTATTCTATTAAATAGTGTGATAATAAATGTAATGAGTACTCAATTGAGTGTGAATATTGTCTAGATGACAATATTTGTATTAAAACTCATAGCATATGTTTTGTCGTATTTTACACGACTGTTGTATAATTAAGTTGTATTTGAATTTTGTATCATGTATTTGGCGACTCAAGATAGGTGATGTATACCTATTTTGGGGGCATCACAGTTGGTATCAAAGCTTAGGGATATGATCCCTGGCTAAGATGTGAGATAAGAACTAGGAGGGGAGACACGGGGAATTTTTTCACTAGTATGACCTACCTAAGTTTATTTAGTATTTAATTGGTCGGTCAGAGTATAGGGATAATATGTGATATGTTAATTAACCCTTGTTTTGTGGCAGTATTTGACAATGACATCCGAGAATGTTGAGAACATCAATGGAGCACAGGAGACCGTTGAGTCTCCACAAATCAATAATCAGGATAATGTGCATCAGAAAGACGACAATCCTCAGGCAAACAACAACACTGACCAGATGATGAACGATGGAATGTTCAGAGACTTTATGCAATTCATGCAACATCTAGCAAGAGCGACTCCTATACAAAATGCAGGTGGAAACACTGACAACTCTCGGACGGTCATCGCTAAGCAGTTCAAGGAACTAGGACCACCAGAGTTTTTTGGAGAGCCAAAATCACTTAAGGCGGAGACGTGGATAAAGCAGATCTGCAAGATATTTGATATCCTGTGATGTTCCGAGGAGCAAATGGTTCTCTTTGCCACCTTCATGTTGTGTGCAGAGGCAGATTACTGGTGGGAATCTGTAAAGCGTATTCAACCTACCGCACTGAAGATGTCTTGGGAGAAGTTCCAAGAACTGTTCAACGACAAGTACTTTCCCGGAAGTATTCGTCACATGAAAGAGGTAGAGTTCATCAAGCTAGAGATAAACAACATGACCGTGTCGCAGTACGAAGCCAAGTTTGCCGAGTTATTCCGGTTTGCGTCCCATTTGGTTGATAATGAGGAGAGATTGATGTGAATATTTCTAAAAGGTTTGAAACCCGAGATACCTCAACATCTTATCTCTCATAAACTGTGTTTGTATTCAGATGTTATTAATAGGGCTCAGTTATTGGAGCGCGATAATGAGTCAACCCAACCAAAAGAGAGCAGCCGACAAAATGATAATACTAGTGATAGCAGTTATCGAAGCGGTGACAATAAGCGTGGAGGGAATCAACATGCCAAAAATGGTAACCACTTCGGTGGTAATCATGGCCAAAACAATAAGAATGGACATTTCAAGAAAAGGAGATTCAACAATGATGGAAAGACGTCCAAAGACCAAAGACCAAGTTATTAAGGAAGGAAAACGACCACCTATCATATGCTTCAAATGCGGAGGGGAGGGACACATCAGTCCAAACTGTGCAATGCCATCAAAAGCATGTTATAATTGTGGAAGTGAAGGTCACCTAGCCCAATTTTGTCGTTCACCGAAGACAAGTTCAAGAATTAGAATGGAGGCACCAAAGGACGCCCCAGAAAAAGTCAAAGCCAGAAAGTAGTGTAAGGAGAAGGCGTTTGTAGTGACTCTCCCGTAAAGTAAAAAACCCGAACGAGGTCATCACGGTAAGCTTATCATAAACTCTAGCGAAGTTTATACCTTATTTGATACTGATTCTACCCATTCTTTTATTTCTCCTACTTATACCAACGCTTAAATTTGACTCGGAGAAATTAGACTTTGACTTATCTGTTGAAACTCCATTGGGAGAAACCTTTATTACATCCAATCGCTTATAAGTCTTATTTGGTTTAAATCGGTACTCTCACATTACATTACGTCGATCTTATTTCATTGAAAATACTTGCATTTGACGTAATTCTAGGGATTGATTGGTTAACTACTCATCATGTAAAAAAATTGATTATTTTCGTAAGGTTGTTAGCTTTCATATTCCTAACCAACCTATTATGCGAATTCAAGCAACCAAACTATTAAAATCAATCATCGCTATCTCAAGCCATAAAGCTATTCGTTCATTGAAAAATGGATGTCAAGCTTTCTTAGCTCATGTCATGGATCTAAACAAAAATACGTCTATTTTGAATGATATTTCTATTGTTAATAAATTTCCTGACGTATTCGCTGAAGAACTTCCTGGTCTACCCCCAGAGCGTGAAATTGAATTTTGTATCGACCTTGAACCCGGTACAAAACCCATTTCCAAATCCCCATATCGACTGTCTCCTATTGAACTTCAGGAGTTAAAGACCCAACTGTAGGAATTGTTAGACATCGGCTTCATTCATCCTAGTATTTCTCCTTGGGGTGCTCCAATTCTATTCGTGAAGAAAAAAGATGGGTGTATGCGACTTTGTATTGATTATCGGGAGTTGAACCATGTCACTATCAAAAATAGATATACATTGCCTCGCATTGATGACCTGTTTGACCAGTTGCAAGGCGCCAAATTTTTTTCAAAAATTGATCTTCGTTCCAGATATCACCAATTGAATATTAGAACCGATGACATTCCAAAGACGGCTTTCAGAACTCGGTACGAGCATTATCAATTCCTAGTCATGTCTTTTGGATTGACTAATGCTCCTGCTTCCTTCTTGGGTATGATGAACTGAGTATTCAAGGAATATTTGGATCACTTTGTGGTCGTCTTTATTGATGACATCCTTATTTATTCCAAAAGCCGTGAAGATCATGAGCAACACTTGAGGTCGATATTTCAAAAGCTTCGTGAATATAAGCTTTATGTCAAGTTGAAGAAATGGGAGTTCGCTCGAGGAAGTAGCATTCTTTGGGCACGTGGTATCAAGTCATGGAATATCCGTTGACCCAAAGAAAGATTGAAGCTAATCAAAGTCGGGAGCAACCTTAATTAAATTGAATCAAGACGTAGCTTTTCGCTTAAATTGGTTATTATCGGAGATTTGTAGAAGGGTTTTCTCAAATCGCTACTCCTTTAACTCAAATTTGACTTTGAAAGAGACAAAATTTGGTTGAACGAGGAATGTGAGAAGAGTTTTCAAGAACTCAAGAGAGACTCATTTCAAAGACTGTTCGACAATACCACCATCCGCCTTTGAGGATTTGTCATCTACACTGATGCTTCAGGCAAAGGGTTAGGATGTGTTCTCATGCAACATGGGAAAGTCATAGCCTATGCCTCTCGACAACTCAAAGAATATGAGAGGAATTATTCTACTCATGATCTAGAGTTGACAGCTGTTATTTTTGCACTAAAGATTTGGAGGCATTACTTGTACGGGGAGAAAGTGGAGATCTTTACGGATCATAAAAGCCTCAAATATTTCTTCACTCAAAAGGAACTCAACATGCGACAACGACGTTGGCTTGAATTGTTGAAAGATTATGATCATACCATCCAATACCATCTTGGAAAAAGCGAACGTCAGAAATGACGCATTAATTGTAAAGATCATATGGTACGAAAAGCGATATTGTCAATCAGAGGCCCATTTTGTATGACTTGCAAAGGATGGAGATAGAGATAAAGACTTCGAGGGACCCACGTGATGATGGCGAATATACGAGTAGAAAATCGACTTTTAATCGATAAAGTTAAAGTTCGCTTCGCCATGCACACGGAGTCGATGCATATGAGGAAGAAAGTACAAGAAGGTGCTTATCTTAGAAGCAAGAATCGATGAAGAAGGAATACTTTGAGTCAACTCCAGACTTATGTTCCTAACGATCCTGAGTTAAAGTATAAAATCATGATGGAGGCGCACAACACACCGTTTGCAATCCATCCTGGGATTACCAAAATGTATCATGATCTTCGACATACATTTTGGTGGGGTAATATGAAGAGATAGATATCGTTGTTTATCTCAAGGTCTTTAACTTGTCAATGAGTCAAGGCAAAGCATCAAGTACCAAAAGGTCTATTGCAACCACTTGAAATTTCAGAATGGAAGTGGGAGCACATTACCATAGATTTCGTTACTGGTCTTCCCAAGATTTCTCAAAGCATAGATGCAATTTGGGTCATTGTTGATAGATTGACCAAGTCTGCTCATTTCTTACCAATACGAGAAACTTATACACTTGAACGTCTTGCTCGTATATATATAAACGAGATTGTAAGACTGCATGGTATGCCAGTATCCATAGTTTCTGATCGAGACCCAAGATTCACTTCACGATTTTGGGTTATTTTACAAAAAGCTATGGGCACAGATTTACGATTTAGTTTGGCATTATCCTCGGGATTTTATTTTGACAATCGTAGAGACAATTCAAACTCTTGAAGATTTATTAGAACTCGTGTCCTCGACTTCAAGGGAAGTTGGGACAAGTTCTTACCATCGGTGGAGTTTTCTTACAACAACAAAGCTTATCAAACAAGTATTGGCATGGCTCCATTCGAGGCGATGTATGGAAGAAAGTGTCGCTTCCAAGATCTTTGGGATGAGGTGGGTGAAGCAACGTTGTTGGGATCGGAGTTGATACGTATGACTACAGAAAAGATTCAAACGATCCGACAACGTATAAAAATCTCACAAGACCGACAAAAGAGTTATGCTGATCTTCATCGAAAGGACGTGGAATTCGATATTGGAGATCATGTGTTGTTACGTGTTGCTCCATGAAAAGGAGTTACGAGATTTAAAAATAGAGGAAAGCTTAACCCTCGATTCATTGGCCCATTTTTAATCCTCGATCGAGTAGGGACAAAAATATTTTATGAAAATAACGTCGGAAGTTTTATCGTTAACTGTTGAAACACCCGGTATTAAAAGTACAGGAATACGCGTGGTTGCATAGTAACACACGGTATTGGTTATTGATGCTTACGTGAGAAGTCACTCAGTTTTGTTCAATTATTGCTTCAGTAATTATTGCATAATATCTCACGTTAATTGATTCAATTATTTTCGTTATTTTATATATTATTAAATCAATAATTGAGACGACGAAATTATTAATATTATTATTTGCAATATTAACGATGTCTAGAAGTTCTCGCCAAGGAGAGGTTTGGTCACCTAATCATGCGCCAATAGGAGAAATTCTTATTGAAAGCCCTCTTCTTCCTGAAGCGACCTAAATGATTAATAGTGTGAATTATAATAATGATGATTAAGTTTTTTTATTAGTATTATTAATGTAATAAAATAGAAAAGCTTTTATATAAAAATGTAATACTTTTTAAAGTTATTCGTTTTATTAGACTATAAATATAATATATTATATTCTATTACGATAGTGTTTTGCATAGTAAAATCTTTTTATATAAAACAAAATACTTTTATAAAGTTATTCGTTTTATTAGACTATAAATAGAATAAATTATATTTTATTATGCATAGTGTAAGACCCCAAATTTTTTGAATAAATATGATTTTTTCTATAAATATTATTTTTGAATATTATGGAATGAATTTGATATAATGTTATAGTTATGGGTAATATTTATAAATTTTGCAAAGTATGCAAGTTGTTATATAATATTCGATTGGTCTGGGAATATTCATTTTACTAGAGAATATTCGTACAACGGCATAATCATTGGTGGACCCCACAACGGAATTATTATCGGATTAAGAAAACGACAAAAATATTTTATAAAAATAACTACGAGGTGTTATTCGTTAAAACCGTTTGAATTACCCTTAGTAAAAAAAGTACAATGTCTGGCGTGGGTTGCATAGAAGATATGGTATTGATTATTGATGCTTACATGAGAAGTCACTCAGTTATACTCAATTATTGTTGCATCATATCTCTCATATTATTGATTCGATTATTGTCACAATTTCATCTGCATTATATGTTATATTATTAAATCAATAATTGAGACGAAAAAGTTATTCATATTATTAAATTGTAATATTTACGATGTCTAGAAGTTCTGTCAAGGAGAGGTTTGGTCACCTAATTACGCGCCAATAGGCAAAAATCCTTATTGGAAAGCCCCCTCTTTCATTGAAACAACCTGGTTGTTAAATATTGTGAGTTATAATATTAATGATGAATAAGTTCGTGTTGATTAAAGATGAATTTGATAGTTTCATTGTGTTGGAATTATTTGTGTTAGTAGAAATCGACATCTATTTCGATGATAATTGATGTCTGGAGGTTATATTGTTCAATCGGGTATTCGGGACACTTTTTGTGTCGGAGTACTATTCATGAGTTACTATTCACGAGTTACTATTCACGAGTTACAATTCACGAGTTACTATTCACGAGATACTATTCATGAGTTACTATTCACGAGTTACTATTCACGGAGTACTATTCACCCGAACAATATATTTCTTTTCGGTCCAAATTATTTTTGGGTACAATATTATTCCATGAGGAGATGTCTAATTTTTCGCATCAGTTGGTTGAATTTATAATAGTAAATCAATATGGATCGTTGGTTTAAATTTTTAATAGTGAATCGGATGACCGTTGCTTTAAGTTTTAATAGTGAATCGCATGAACCGTCCGTTTAAAAGTAAATCAATCTGGACCGTTCATGAATTAGTTACTATTCAATCCATTCTCTTATAAATAGAAGCTCATTCCTTCATTATTTATTATGAATTCATTGAAACTCTAGAGAGAGAAATTATAGAGAGAAAGAAGAAGAGTGTTCTGCTACTTCATTACTTCTATATCCAGTTTCTTCTTTATAAGGTAAGGGGTATTATTTCTTTTGTATTCATGAAGAGAAACTTCATTATTTCATTCTTTATTATTCTCGCTGAATAGCCTCAGATAATGCCAAGCTACCCTATACTTGGTGAAATTCTTCCATTATTCCATTATTTATTATTCTTGCTTGAATAACTCAGATACGCTGTGCCACCCTATATTTGGTGAAATTCTTCATTATTCCATTCTTTATTATTCTCGTTGGAATATCCCACGTCATGCGCTTTTACGCCGGACCTCGGTTCCATCTTTTTATTATTCTTGGCTGAATATCCTATTCATGTGCGCTTTTACGCCTGGCGGACCGGGTTCCGCTTTTTATTATTCTCGCTGAAATATCTTGTCTGCATGCGTTTTACGCCGGACCTGATTCCGTTATTTATTATTCTGTTGGAATAACCTGCATGTGCGGTCTATCAAATGCCTGGTGATTTCTTTTATTATTCCATTCTTTATTATACTCAGTTGGTTAAAGTTTTGACTTCTCTAAACTCTATGAAATTAGTGGAATATCCTTGATATTTGCGCTTCATCCAGTATCTTTTCATGGAAATATTCTTCTGAGCATTCTTGAATTTTACTCTACAAAGAAGTATCATGTTGACAATTTGGACGTTATTAGTTCCTGGATAAATTAAGTCTTGAACTTGTTTTATTGAATTCTTATATCATTGTCATCATCCTCATGTTTATATTTTATCGAAAGTCATCTCGTGGCCCTGTAGTGCATAGATGGACTTGGTATGATTATGACCAGGATTATTCGTAAGATAATTATGACCGTAATATTACAAATGATGTGGTAAAAGTCCTCATTGGCCCGTAGTGCATTGATGGACAGTTGTTGGCATGATCATGACCATTGATGAATACACGAATATCCTTGGCTCGTAGTGTATGGATAATTTGTGGTCGTGATACTAATGAATATCATTGGCCATAGTGCAGGGATGATGTGGATTAGTTATTAAGTTGAGTCTCAGCGATAAAAGTGATGAAAAACCTTTTTAAATCATAAAAGATAGTAGATTTTATTCTCTACTTGACTCTTTTAATAGATTACTTATTCCGCTGCATTTAAACTTGTTGTCTATTGTATTTTATCAGTTTAACATTGTTGAAGGCTAATGATAATTTATCCTGCGTTATCTTAGTCATAATATTTCTTACTGGGCTAGTTGAGCTCACCCTTTCTTTCACTGTTCTCTTTAGGAAATGAGAACGTAACAGGGACTAGTCGGGAAACGGAGTGATGGTCCAGATGATAGCATTACTGTCCTCACTATTCTATGAAATAGTGTGATAATAATTGTAATGAGGACTTATTTTGAGAGTGGATATTGTCTAGAAGACAATATTTGTATTAAAACTCACAGCTCTTGTTATATATTTAAGAGTGTATTTGTATTATGTACCATGTATTTGGCAACTCAAGATGGGTGATGTATACCTATTTTGGGGGCGTCACACATAGTGTTTGCATAGTGTCTGTATAGTGTTTTGCATAGTAAATCTTTTTATATAAAACAAAATAATTTTATAAAGTTATTCATTTTATTAGATTATAAATAGAACATATTACATTTTATTTAAAAGATTTTGTTTTATTAAAATATTTTGTAAACTAATCTGGACCGTCCGTTTAAAAATAAATCAATCTGGACCGTTCATGAATTAGTTACTATTCAGTCCATTCTCCTATAAATAGAAGCTCATTCCTTCATTATTTCGTACGAATTCACTAAAACTCTAGAGAGAGAAACTATAGAGAGAAAGAAGAAAAGTATTCTGCTACTTCATTACTCCTATATCCAGTTGTTCTAAGGTAAGGTGTAAGACCCCGATTTTTTTTTTTTATACATAAAATGGAATTTCCTTTATTTATTATTTTGAAATAGAAAGGGTTGATTTGATTAATGTGGTTAGTTATGGGTAAAATGCGCAAATTTTACAAAATAAGCAAGTGGTTATAAAATATTCATTGTTGTTTGAATATTCGTTTGGTCGTGGAATATTCAGACTGTCGTGAATATTCAGACGACACGAGCCATGTATGGGCCCCATAACGAAAAGCGATTGGAGGAAGAAAATGACAAATATAAGTTGTTTAAAAATAATAATCTACAGATTTGTTACTCACTTTACATCATTGGAATACCCGGTGGTTAAAATACGATAGAATATGCGTGGTTGCACAAAGAAGACACCAGATTGCACATAAAGATTGTTGAATTATTGATCCTTACGTAAGAAGGAACTACTCAATAATTGTTACAAAGAAGTCTATCGCTCAATATTATATTGATTCAATAATTGTCTTTGCGTTGATATTTGGTATCACTATTGTTTCAATAATTGTCATTACACAAGATTTTCCATTATCAAATCAATAATTCATATTATTTGAATAATATTATCGATAACATTATTGGCAATGTCTAGAAAGTTCGCCTAAGGAGAGGTTTGGTCACCTAATCAATTGTAAGTAAGGAGAGAAATCCTTATCGAAAGCCCTCTTTCCTGTGAATCTACCGTTTGTCAAGATCTTGATTCTGTAATATTATTTTAAATAATTAATTATTGATTATTATGATAAAGAAAATATTTATTTTATGTGGATATAGATGGAGAAAATTTTAATGTGACAATTGTTGAAAATTAATATTTTATCTTTTTCTCGATAAAATAATTTATTTAAATATATTATTTTAATAATATATTAATAGTGAAATTTTATAATGAATGTGGGATATATGAGTATATGAGGAGGTAGGGTATTTTGTGGCATTAAATGTTTAATATATGTTTTGTGTGTCGGTGGACACAATTCTTGAATCAAAATTGATTATAGATCGTAAAATCGCTCATTTGTGGATTTCTTGTCCATTTACGCTTGGAATTTGGAAAACTTTTCTTCCAGAAAGTTGTAGAGAATGGAATTTCCATGGAAAATCGCGAGTTTCGAACTTTTATGATAAACGAGCTATTTTCTACTTAATTATTGAAGTTTCTAAGATAAAATAATTTTATTAAATAATGGGTGGGACCCACTCTTGTTTGAACATGTGGGTCACTTTGAAATTGGGTCAAGGTTGGTTGGTGGGTCAAGTGTTCAAATGGCATGCGAGAAATAAGTTTTGTAATAATATTAATTTATTAATTTAGTCTCCTTCATGCTCTAACATTTTCCTATAAGAGAGGGGCTAAGTTAAATTGAAAATCACACCAAAAATTAAGTTTTCTCTTTCTCTCTCTATATTATCGAGCATATTCTTGTGAGTATACTTTGAGTGTTATATATACTGGTGCGGGTTTCACAAGACTATACCGAAAATACAATCAAGATTTGCTTATTTTGAGGTAAGGGTATTATTTTCTTCTTAAATGATATTTTTCTTCAATATCATTATGCCAAGTATTGGTGAACTTTTTTATCAAATTTGGAACTTGTTGTGTCGAGGTTACTATTCACGTATACGGCACTATTCACGTATACGACACTATTCACGAATACACTATTCACCAAAAAAAAAAATTTTCTTTTTGTCCAAAATATCTATTCTGGATACTAGCTTTGATTGTATCCATGTTTTGATCATTCTTGAATTTTACACCAATATGATTATTTTTGAGGTATTTTTGGACATGGGTAAAACAAAGTACGAATCCTTAATCCTTAATCCTTGTCATTTTGTTTCATCGATTCGCTTTTTTTAAAAATGTTTTTCATCATCCTCACCCTAAATGGTGATATAAATGAATATCTTTGGCTCAGTAGTGCAAAGATGAACGATTAACTGATGAATATCTTTGGCCTGTAGTGCAAAGATGAACAGGTGTTGAGATGAACATGACCAACTGGTGATTTAAATGAATATCTTTGGCCTGTAGTGCAAAGATGAATATTGATTGTTGTTACAGTGGATAAAATATTGATGATGGACTTTAAACCTTAGAAGATAGTAGTTTGCATTCTCTACTTAACTCTTCTAATGGATTGTTTAGCTTCCGTATGATTTTGTTGATCTAAAACTTGTTGCCTATCAGTATTCTATTAGATTTTTCCCGTCAAGACTAACGATAATTTGTTGTATATTATCTTAGTCATAATATTCTTTACCGGGCTAGTTGAGCTCACCCTTTTCCTTGTTGTTCCATTTTCTTCTCGTGAGGTGAGAACATAAGCAGGATCGAGCCTGGGTATGGAATGAAGGTTCTGTAGAGAGTTGTTTAGTAGTCCTCACCATTTTGTAAAATAATGTATCAATAATTATGATGGGGATTTATTTGCGTGTGGATATTGTCTGCACGGCAATATCCGTATTTAAACTCACAAGATGTATTGTCATATTTCACACGACATTTGTATTATTGAAGTTGTAGTTATTTCTGTACCATGTATTTGGCGACTCAGAATGGGTTGGGTGGAATGGACCTATTTTGGGGACGTCACATAAGGGGTATTATTTCTTTTGTATTCATGAAGAGAACTTCTGTTATTCCATTTTTTTATTCTGTTGGAATAACATGTATACGCGATCTACCTTATACTTTGTGAAATTCTTCAGTTATTCTATTTTTTATCATTATGTTGAATAACTCTGCCTATGCGCAATCTGCATACATGGTAAAATTCTTCTTCCGTTATTCCATTCTTTATTATTCTCGTTGGAAATCCATGCTGCAAGCGCTTACGCGCACGACCGTTCCGTTATTTATTATTCTCATTGGAACATCCTCGCTTGGTGTAATTTCACCGACTGGTTCCGTTATTTATTATTCTCTGGAATAACTCGTCTGCAAGGATCTATCGCGATGCTTGGTGATTTCTTTTGTTATTCAATTCTTTATTATACTCACTGGTTAAAGTTTTGGCTTTTATACTCCATAAAATTAGTGGAATATCCTCGATATTTCGCTTCATCCAAAGATCTTTTCATGGAAATATTCTTCCGAGCATTCTTGAGTTTTACCCGCAAGCAATATCATGTTGACAATTTGGACGTTATTGGTATCGGATAAATTAATTCTTGAACTTGTTTTATTGAATTCTTATATCATTGTCATCATCTTCATGTTTATTTTATGTTGAAAGTCATATGTGGCCTGTAGTGCATAGATGGACTTGATATGATTATGACCATGGATTATTCCGTATAATCATGACCGTAATGTTACAAATGATGTGATAAAAGTCCTCATCAATTCGTAGTACATTGATGGACAATTGTTGGCATGATCATGACCATTGATGAATATACTGAATATCCTTGGCCCGTAGTGCATGGATAATTTGTGGTTGTGATACTTAATGAATATCCTCGGCCGTAGTCAAGTGGGATGATGTGGATTATTTATTAAGTAGAGTCCCAAAGTGATAAAAGTGATGAAAACTTTTTAAATCATAAAAGATAGTAGATTTTATTCTCCACTGACTCTTTTAATGGATTGTTTGTTTCACCGCAGCTTAAACTTGATGTTTGTTATATTGTAACAGCTTTAATATCAAGAAGGCTAACGATAATTTATTTTGTATTATCTTAGTCATAATATTTCTTCTCGGGCTAGTTGAGCTCACCCTTTTACTTCCATTGTTCTCTTCAGAAATGAGAACGCAAGGCGGGGACTAATCGGGGAACCGAGAGTGACTCATCCGGATAATAGCATTAGTAGTCCTCACTATTCTGTTAAATAGTGTGATAATAAATGTAATGAGGACTCAATTGAGTGTGGATATTGTCTAGATGACAATATTTATATTAAAACTCACAACATATGTTTTGTCGTATTTTACACAACTATTGTATAATTAAGTTGTATTTGAATTTTGTACCATGTATTTGGCGACTCAAGATAGGTGATGTATACCTATTTTGGGGGCGTCACACTGTTGAAGGCTAACGATAATTTATTCTGTATTATCTTAGTTATAATATTTCTTACTGGGCTAGTTGAGCTCAACCTTTTTCTTTCATTGTTCTCTTCAAGAAATGAGAACGTAACAGGGACTAGTTGGGGAACGGAGTGACGGTGCAGATCATAGCATTAGTAGTCCTCACTATTCTGTTAAATAGTGTGAGAATAAATGTAATGAGGACTCAATTGAGTGTGGATATTGTCTAGATTACAATATTTATATTAAAACTCACAACATATGTTTTGTCGTATTTTACACGACTGTTGTATAGTTAAGTTGTATTTGAATTTTGTACCTTGTATTTAGCGACTCAAGATGGGTGATGTATACCTATTTTGGGGCGTTACATTTATGTTCATATAATTATAAATATTATAAAAGTACTATTAATTATAAAATTTATTATTTTCAAAATTTAAATTAAATAAATCATATTAATTTTAATTTAAAAAATATCACAACTTAACTTTTTAAAAGTTAAGATTAATCTTATGTACATCTGCATGTACAATCCATTAAATACTCGATCCATAAATTACTTAACATTTAAAATAAAATAAAAACTATTTTACATTAGAATACAATTGATAAATTATTGTGACGCCCCCAAAATAGGTCCATTCCATTCAATTCATTCTGAGTAGTCAAATACATGGTACAGAAATAACTACAACTTTATTAATACATTTATCGTGCAAAATACGACAACGTATATACTGTGAGTTTAAATACAACTATTGTCATCTAGACAATATCCACACTCAAATAAGTCCTCATTACAATTATTAATACACGATTTTACGTAATAAAGAGGACTACTGTAACAACTTCTAGAACCATTATTCCACACCTCAGATAAGACTTTCGCTACATTCTCGCCTCCTGAGAAGAAAAATGGAAGTACAAGGAAAAGGGTGAGCTCAACTAGCCCAATAAAGAATATTATGACTAAGATAATATACAACAAATTATCGTTAGTCTTCAACAGGGAAAAATCTAATAGAATACAATAGACAACCAGCTTTTAATCAACAACTGCAATGAAACTATAATTCATTAGAAGAGTTAAGTAGAGAATGCAAACTACTATCTTCTATATATGAATTTAAAAGTTCATCGTCGATATTTTATCCTCAGTAACATCAATCAATATATATTTGAATCAAATATTCATCTTTGCACTACACAGCCAAAGATATTCATCACTGGGTCATGTTCATCTAAACACTGCTCATCTTTGCACTACGGGCAAAGATATTAATCACCCATCATGTTCATCTCAACACCGCTCATCTTTGCATTACGCCAAAGATATTCATCAAGAAATCATTCATCTTTGCACTACAAAAGCAAAGATATTCAAGAATATCATCATTTAGGACTAAGGATGATGAAAAATATTTTAAAGGAAACGAATCCAAAGTGAAACAAAAGAACAAATATTAAGGATTCCTATTTTAAACAATCCAAGTTCAAAAATACTTCATAAGTAATCGAGGGAGTAAAATTCAAGAATGATCAAAACATGGATACAATCAAAGCTAGTATCCATAGTAGATATTTTGGACAAAAAGAAGAAATTTTATTTTTCTATGAATAAAGGCCGATTCGTGAATAAGGTCGATATCGTGAATAGTCCGTATCGTGAATAAGAATCTCACACCAAAAGATAGAAATTTCACAAAAAAACATCTTCACGCTTTCGTGAATAAGACTTTGTGAATAAGAACTCATGAATAAGAACTCGTGAATAAGAACTCATGAATAAGTAATCCCGATACATGAAAAAGTTCCAAATTTGATAAAAAGTTTTCACCAATATTTCTAAGCATAATGATATTGAAGAAATAATATCATTTTCGAATAAAATAACATCCCTTACCTCGGAAAGACAAGATTTAACCGGAATACTTATAAAGTAAACTTGAACTTGCACCGTATAGCAATAATACTCAAAGTATACACAAAATACTCACAAGAATACGCTCGATAATATAGAGAGAGAAAACTTCAGCTTACGTGATTTTCAATTCTAACCCAAGACCTATATATAGGAAAATGCTTAAACACCAAAGTAGAAAATTTAATAAATTAATATTATAATTTTTCCACAACTTCATACGCATTACTAACAATCTAAATTCAGCCTCCTAATCACATGTTAAATGAGTTTCAAAAATAAAAAAACATTTTTGTAATTAAAAATATTTTAAACTTCCAAAAATCAATTATTTTGGAGCTTCTAACTTCAATAATTCATAATAAATAGTCCTTTTATTAGAAAATTCAATCGTAGCGATGATTTATAGGAAATTCAATTCTCTACAACTTTGCGTAAGAAAGTTTTTCCAAATTCCAAATGTAAATCGACCGAAATCCACAAACCAAGCAAGTATAATCAAATTTCTATCCAATAATTGTGACCACTTGCTAGAGTTTATGCCCTAGAGGCCAATTATTTGATATAATTGCTTAACGCTTTGATATTATATTTGATTGAATAAATATATAATTTTATTATGGTTTTATTTATCGCGTAATATAATTGTTAACATAATAAAATTCCTTAGAATAGTGATACAAATTATATAGTTTCAAGTATGTGACTTGAACATGAGATTATATATTACCATTAGTATCGTTGTTCTTAAATGTCCTTAATCGAGTATCATTGTTGATGGGACAACAATGATGCATTGAGACTAAGATGTGGATCGATCGATGACCAAATCTCATCGGGTCATAAATATATGAGATATTAAGTCAACGCATAGGTACATGTTGAGAACGATGTAATCGGATGCACTCCACCATGAGAATTCTATATGGAGCATTATGCGAAGTGTCATTAGCAATTCTCATAAAGATAATGATGTAATGGTCCTCCGAATTCACGAAATCGCTATATTACTACACGAGAATTTATGTACTTTGATATCATCAAATGTCACCTTTAATAGGGTGGACTATAAAGGTGATTATTGGATTCATCATTAATGGTGTGAGAAATATGAGTGATCTAGATGGAATTTAACCATCCTATATATTATGGGTGATATCCATAGGCCTCTTGATTGAATAGGACTATGAAATGCATGGCCATGCTCAAATAGTGATTTGTTTCATATAGTCTACTCATTGATCAAGAAAACTCAGATTAAATTATAAAGAGTATGACACATTCCATGACTCGAGTTTAATCTAGGATATTAAGGTTAAAAGGATTAAATTACATTGACACATTGGTCACGAAAAGGTTGTATCGAATCATCGATTTTATTATTACTTGGGTAGCAGTGATGCATTACTAGATGTCGCTCACTGTTTATAATTTTATAATATGATTTTAAAATTATTGTCAACGTAATAATAACCTATAGGTCACACACATAAACGTTATTTAAAGGGAATTAATTTAAATTTTAAGGATTTAAATATATTAATATGATTAATAGTATTTAAATCACTTAATTTAAATTAAAAGGATAATTTGTATATATGTATATTAATTAAGTAAGACTTAATTAAGATATATATATATATATATATATATTCAATTTTATGAAATTAGGTTTTGATTTGATTAATTCCTTTTAACTACTATATATATGATATATAGCAGCCTACTTAGGTGATATCATAATTGAAAACCCTAGCCGCTTCTTAGAGAGACTAGAGAGAAAACAGCTTTGTAAAATCCATTCCTTTTGGTGGCTAAGATCGCAAGTCCTTCTTATTGTAGAATCGCTCGACTTGTTCGTATGCGGCGTTCAGTGGATGGATACCATAGAAGCGCAATCGGTTTTGTATTATGCGTTGAGATTCGAGGCGCAATGGGTTTGATTCTCATTTTTTATATCCGTATAATCTCTAAACCTCCTCAATTAATTGATTTTTCGCATGGATCCTGCTTTAGGGTTTCAAAATTGCTTTAAAATTTTAATTTTCATTGCATGCTTCGCGTCAAGCCCAACACCACCAACATACAAAATATGTGTTAAACATTTAATGCCACAAAATACTCTCCTCCTCATATACTCATATATCCCACATTCATTATAAAATATCACCGTTAATATATTATTAAAATAATATATTTAAATGAATTATTTTATCGTAAAAAGATAAAATATTAATTTTCAACAATTGTCACATTAAAAATTTTCTCCATCTATATCCACATAAAATCAATATTTTCCTCATCATATAAATCAATAATTAATTATTCACAAATAATATTACAGAATCATAAGATCGCAACCGTGCCGCTCCTGTGAAAGAGGGGGCTTTCCAATAAGGATCTCTCCTTACTGACGCGCAATTATGTGACCAAACCTCTCCTTAGATAGAACTTTCTAGACATTGCCAATAATGTTATCCAATAATATTATTCAGATAATATGAATTATTGTCTCGATAATGGAAAATACCGTAAATGACAATTTATCAAACAACAAAAATATAAAATATCAACGCAAAGAATTATTAAATCAATAAAATATCGAATAATAATTATCAGTAACCATTATCGAGTAGTAGGCCTTCACGTAAAATCAATCAATAATTGTGCAATACCGTGTCTTCTTGTGTTTTAACCAACGAGTATTTTAACAAGATTAATTGTAATAACTACGCCAAGTTATTTTTAAACAACTTATTCTTGCTGCTTTTTTCTTTAATCGCTTTCCGTTATGGGGGCCCACACACGGTCATACTACCTGCCTTTACTAATATTCTCGACAAAGATTTAATATTCCACGACTCAAGTTTAATATTCTCCAACAATAATGAATATTTTATAACCACTTGCTTATTTTGAAATATTTATGATTTTACCCATAACTATCCACATTAATCAAATCAACCCTTACTATTTCAAAATAATAAATAGAGAAATTAAATTTCATTAATAATAAGTTGGGGTCTTACAACCTCCCTCCTTATGAAATTTCATCCTCGAAATCGACGACGTGCACCGGTGTTTTCAAAAGATGAGAATACCTCGCTTTCATTTCCGCTTTCCAACTTCCGTGTCATTTCAAATAAAGATGGTTTCTCCATAAAACTTTAACTTATGGTATAACCTCAGACATAGACATGTTCTTTCCTATCCAATATCTTGACAGTACCTCCTCGTGACGTTAAGTCTTCTATATCTCGTCCCTAGCTCTAACTCAATGACGTGGTTCGGTCGTCCACATATTTACGTAACATCGATACGTGAAAAACGCATGAACACGCCACCATACTTTCATCAGAAACGAGTCTATAGACCACGCCCTATTCGATCGAGAATTTCAAATGGATTAATAAATCGAAGGTTTGAGCTTTCCTCACCTCACCGATTCTTGCTTTGAAATAACAACTTCGCACCTCCTTCTTCAAATTCATCACTCCGGGTGTAGTTGAAATAAATTTTTAACTTTATCGATTAAAGTTGATTATACTCAGATATCATCACGCGGGTACCTAGAGTTTTCATCTCCATCTCTATTATTTGTAAATTATACGAAATGAGTCTTTGACAATATCGTACTTTCGATTTGTATATCGATCTTCTACTCAATACGCCGCCTACCACGCTCGCTTCCGTGATGGCATGGTCGTAACATGTCTTTGAAATGAGTCTCCTCTTGAGTTCTTCAAGCTCTTCCCACATTCCTTGCTCCATTTGAATTTTGTATCTCTACGAGTCAATTTCGTTAATGGAATAACGATTCGAGAATATCCTTCAACGAATCTCCGATAATAACCAACTAAGCCTCAGAAAGCTACGACACGACGATTACCGACTTAGGTTGTTCTCAACCGTGACTCATATCCCAACCTTGATAAGACGTTACAATGACACCTATCGCTTTACTATCGCACGAATATGGTGTCCCCTACGAGAAGTCCGCTTCGTGCATTCCACAAAGGAAGTCACCAGATAAAGGCTCAGTACCAAATTTATAGTTGAATTTTTAACTCCTCAAGTTCAATAGAGCCATTCGATATGAGATTTTAGAAATGAGTTTTGTCACCGGTTCAAAGTCGATACAAAATTTAATATCGATTTTGGGAGTAAGCCAAGAAATTCTTCAGAAATACGCCAGAAAAATCAATAACAACAAGAATATTATTCAAATCTGACGTGTCTTTATTCAAATCCATAACATGGACTAAGAAAACTTGACATCCGTAATAAACGAATGACTTCATGGCTTGATATGAAAATGTTTGACTACAATGGTTTGATTGCTTGAATTCAAATAACAAAGTTGCTTAGAATATGAAAACTAACAACATTACGAAAAGTAATCAATTTTGCATGATGAGTAGTTAACCTTAAAATCACATCAAAAGCAAATATCTCTATAGAAATAAGGTTAACAGTAATGTGATAGTGCCAACCCTGAATCAAGCAAGATTTCTAAACAACGGATGTAATGAAAGTTTCTCTTAACGTAAGTCTCCATAAATAGGTCAAAGTCTAATTTCTCCGTAGTCAAGTTCAAACGCTGAGCGCAAGCAAGAGAGATAAAAGAATGGGTAGAATCGGTATCTAATAAGGTATAACTTCAAAAAATTTATAATTAACTAACCCGCTAACTTCGTCGTTTACTCGCTTTTTGAGAAGTCACGAAAAACGCTTCTTCTAGGAACCGCTTACTTTAACTTTTCCGGGACATCCTTTTGAGTCACCATTCCGCCGGACTTGATTTCGATACTGCATAATCTCGAGCGATATGTCCTTCTTTTTTCCACAATTATAGCATATCTTAAACTGTTGGGCGCTTTTGGACCGATATGTCCCTCTTCCCGCATTTGTAACATACGACCAAAGGGTCTTTCTCCTCCTTTGGAACCGGGCCATATCGGCGCCGACGCCTTCACATGGTCGTTGTTGAATCTCCTTTTTAAAATCTCCTCCCGACTCGCTTTCTTCTATTTTCATGGCCACGATTACCACCGTAGTGGTTACCGCTTTGTCCGTATTCTTCTTTCTCCACCGGTTATCGTTATTCGATGACCGCTATCTTCTGTGATGATCCTCGTTATGGTCCTTCGGTTGAACGTATTTCGTTATCTCGCCTTCTAACAACCGAGCCTCATGACAACATCCGAATAGAGAAAAATTTATGAGAAATGAGATATTGACGTATGCCGGGTTTCAAACCTCTCGTAAACATCCGCCATAATGCTCCTCATTCTCCACCAAATGAGATGAAACTCGATAACTCTGCGAACTTCGCCAGATCGGGACACCGCCATGTTATTCTCGCCCAGCCTAATAAACTCCACTTCCTTCATATGACGAATACTTTCGTGGAAATACTTGTCATTGAACTATTTCTCAAACGCTCTCCCACATACGCCGAAAGGCAGGATGGATGGGTACGCTTCACGATTCCCACCAAGAATCCTCTTCTCACTACTTTAACATAAAAGTAGCGAATGGAACTTTCGTTCTCCCGCATCCCAAGACATCGAATATCTTGGTAATTTGTTTGACCCACGCTCTCCGCTTTAATCGGATCTGCTTTCCCCTGCACTCGTGGTCCCAACTTTTTGAACTGCTTGATGTGACCACCCGTGAATTGCTATCATTTCCTCCTCAGATTTTGAACACGAAGTCTCCTCGTCTGATTTTGCATGAACTGCAAAAACTTCTAAACATCCCGTCGCTTATCATCTCGCTTTCAAAGGTGTTGTTCACAGAGGTACATTGCCAAATTATCAGCACGCTTCTCCTCGTTGGTAAAGTACAAGCATCTTCACGGTCTCATTTACTCCATCATAATATTCTCAATGACATTCTCAAATCATCATCATAAAATAAGGGTTAATTAAGGAAATCAATATATCACATAATATCCCTATATACTAACCAACTAACAAATAAGCTTAGGTAGGACACACTAATGAATGATTTACTCGTCTCTCCCTCCTAGTTCTATTCCCCGATCTCCGCCAGAGAGATCATATCCTTAAGCTCGATACCAACCGTGACGCCCCAAAATAGGTCCATTCCATCCAACCCATTCTCGAGTCGCCAAATATATGGTACGTAAATAACTACAACTTTATTAATACATTTGTCGTGCAAAAATACTACGACAACATATA
This sequence comes from Panax ginseng, assembly GCA_020205605.1. Lineage (NCBI taxonomy): Eukaryota > Viridiplantae > Streptophyta > Magnoliopsida > Apiales > Araliaceae > Panax > Panax ginseng. The sequence continues at coordinate 155,053,844 of CM035129.1, forward strand.
TATCTGTGAGTTTAAATACAACTATTGTCATCTGTATAATATCCACACTCAAATAAGTCCTCATTACAATTATTAATACACGATTTTTACGTAATAGTGAGGACTACTAGAACAACTTCTAGAACCATCATTCCACACCCCGACTAAAGACTAAGATTTCATTCTCTCGCCTCCCGAGAAGAAAAAATGGAACAACAAGGAAAAGGGGCGAGCTCAACTAGCCCAAGAAGAATATTATGACTAAGATAATATACAACAAATTATCGTTAGTCTTCAACAGGAAAAATCTAATAGAATACAATAGACAACCAGCTTTAAATCAACAACCGCAAATGAAACAACAATTCATTAGAAGAGTTAAGTAAAGAATGCAAACTACTATATTCTATATATGAATTTAAAAGTTCATCGTCGATATTTTATCCTCAGTAACATCAATCAATATATATCTGGAATCAAATATTCATCTTTGCACTACAGCCAAAGATATTCATCACCGGTCATGTTCATCTAAACACTGCTCATCTTTGCACTACGGCCAAAGATATTAATCACTCGGCCATGTTCATCTCAACACTGCTCATCTTCAGACTACGCGCCAAAGATATTCATCAAGAAATCATTCATCTTTGTACTACAGCCAAAGATATTCAAGAATATCATCATTTAGGACCGAGGATGATAAAAAATATTTTAAAGGAAACGAATCCAAAGAAACAAAAGAACAATATTAAGGATTCGTATTTTAAACAATCCAAGTTCAAAAATACTTCATAAGTAATCGAGTGGAGTAAAATTCAAGAATGATCAAAATATGGATACAATCAAAGCTAGTATCCATAGTAGATATTTTGGACAAAAGAAGAAATTTCATTTTTCTATGAATAGTGCTTGTATTCGTGAATAAAGGTCAGTGATACGTGAATGGTAACTCCGACACCAAAAGATAGAAATTTTACAAAAAAATATCTTCACGCTTCGTGAATAAGACTCGTGAATAATAAAGAACTCATGAATAATAAACCCGACATGAAAAAGTTCCAAATTTGATAAAAAGTTTCCACCAATATTTCGACATAATGATATTGAAGAAATAATATCATTTTCGAATAAAATAACATCCCTTACCTCTGAAAGACAAGATTTAACCTAATAATCGGATATAGGCTATAACTCAACTTGCACCAGTATAACAATACTCAAAGTATACACAAAATACTCACAAGAATACGCCGATAATATAGAGAGAAAAACTTTAGTTTCGTGTAATTTTCAATTCTAACCTAAACACCCTATTTATAGGAAAATGCTTAGAACACCAAAGTAGAAAATTTAATAAATTAATATTATAATTTTTCCACAACTTCATACGCATACTAACAATCTGAATTCAAATTCATAATCACATGTTAAATGAGTTTCAAAATGAAAAAAAACATTTTTGTAATTAAAAATATTTTAAACTTTCAAAATCAATTATTTTGAGCTTGAATTTCAATAATTCATAATAAATAGTCCTTTTATCGTAAAATTCAAATCTCACGATTTGGTTATAGGAAATTCAATTCTCTACAACTTTGCGGAAGAAAATTTTTCCAATTTCCAAATGTAAATTGACCAAATCCACAAACCAAGCAAAAGCTATAATCAAATTTCTATTAATAATTGTGTCCACCAACATACAAAATATGTGTTAAACATTTAATGCTACAAAAATACTCTCCTCCTCATATACTCATATATCCCACATTCATTATAAAATATCACCGCTAATATATTATTAAAATAATATATTTAAATGAATTATTTTATCGTAAAAAATAAAATATTAATTTTCAACAATTGTCACATTAAAAATTTTCTCCATCTATATCCACATAAAATCAATATTTTTCTCATCATATAAATCAATAATTAATTATTCATAAATAATATTACGTAATCACAAGATCGGCAACCAGCCGCCACCTTGAAAAAAAGAGCTTTCCAATAAGGATCTCTCTTACTCTACAAGCCTATGATTAGGTGACCAAACCTCTCCTTAAATGTAACTTTCTAGACATCACCAATAATGTTATCCAATAATATTATTCAGATAATATGAATTATTGTCTGATAATGGAAAATAATTGTGTAATGACAATTTATCAAATAACAAAGAATATAAAATATCAACGCAAAGAATTATTAAATCAATAAAATATTTGAATAATAATTATCAGTAACCATTATCGAAAGTAAGTGTCTTCACGTAAGAATCAATAATTGAATTGCAATACTGCAAAATGCCTACGCTGTTTTAACCACCTAGTATTTTAACAAAGATAATCTGGTAATAACCACGCCTGCTATTTTTAAACAACTTATTCTCGCTCGTTTTTTCCTCCAATCGCTTTACATGGGCCCATTACGGTCATACTGGTCGTATTTAATATTCTCCGACAAAGATTTAATATTCCACGACCAAATTTAATATTCCCAACAATAATGAATATTTTATAACCACTTGCTTATTTTAAAATATTTATGTATTTTACCCATAACTATCCACATTAATCAAATCAACCCTTACTATTTCAAAATAATAAATAGAGAAAATTAAATTTCATTAATAATAAGTTGGGGTCTTACAATTATACTCTCTTTTATAAATTATAAGATTATTAATAATTTTTATAAGTCAATTCGATGCATTCTCAAACTTAATAATTTTGCTAAGAATTAAAAATAAATAAATTATAAGTAATAGTATTTTTTTCCTAAATAAGTTACAATGTGCATTGATTATATTTATATTAATTTTAAATTTAAAAATATCACATGCTTACTTCAAAAAAGATTAATAAATTAATAGCATTTTATAATTAAAAACAAGATGTTATAATATATTACATATATCATAAGTTTTAAAGCATAAAATTAAAACAAATGTCAAAAAATTATAATGGTCAAAACATACTTTGATTGTGAAAATTTTTAAATTTTAATTTTTAAATTTCAAATCAATATAAGGAACATGTTGGGTACATAATGAAAAAATTAAATTCTTATCCCGCATAATGACTCAATGACACTGCTGACACTATAGAGTAAGAATATATATTAAAAAAAACTATTATGAATACTCTTAAGAGATAACAAAAAATAAAAGAAAATTGGACACATAACAATAAGATTAATAAATAAAACCAAAAATAATCTATATAAATTAAAGATTAGGATAGGACTTCACTTAACCTTGTGACATAACAATGGAATTAAGGAAAGCAAATAATAGCAACAAAACAAAAACTTGTCAGAAATAAAAAAATAAAAAATAATAGTATAATGTAAAAGAAAATAGATAGATGTGAAATCCTAAAAGGTAGAGGAGAAGAGGAAAAATTATAACTGAAGAGACACATGATTGAAAGGTAGATGTAACTTAATCCAATAAGAATTGGAGTAAAAAATAAAAATAAATTTACTTTTACTCTTCATGATAAAGCTAGAATTGGAGCGAACGGCTAGAATTTTTTCTTAAACTTATTACTGTCTCGAGAGTCAATTAAACATACAATAATACTAATTTGTTTTACATCAAATTGGTTCTTAGCCGTCAAATGAGGATCTTAAAAGTTAGTACTGCCCCCATGAACACCCATTAAAATTTAAAAATAAACAAATAAAAAATTTAAAGAATTAATATTTCTATAAATAAAAGTGATAATTCCACAAACTCTTTCGATAATAAATGGGTCCCACACCTATACTATGAGAGGAGGAAGGGATGAGGAGATGAGAATAGATTATAATTTTTTCTAACATGTTCGTGAGTTTTAAAAATATAGAGAATTGACCATTTTTATGAGTTTAGAAATAAGGAATGGGAAAAAAAGTATTTTTATTTTTAAATTACATAAATATTATATTACTCTCACATATTATTTATTTTAAAATGTTACTTTATATAATATAACATATCTAATTTTTTAATCCCTTCTAATCCCTTTAATTTTTATCATTTTGAGGGAATTTTTGAGAACCCAACAACACTAGGTGGTGTGTGGCGCTTTTGTTATTTCTTTAGAACAGAAGGTAAATTTTTAGTAAAGAATTGATATATTTACAAGTAAAAATAAATTTTTATATAAATAATAAATGTGTATCATATTTATGTAACAATTTTCTTTCCTAATTTAACACTTTTTTTAAATAATTTTCAGCATCAATCTGACACGTAACAAGATAATAGATATTCGAATTCGCGATTGTGATGATTTAGTTGAATTTCGACTCTTGACAATAAAAGCCAAATTATTAATCTCTTTGTTTATTTTTAATTGACGTTATAAGATTATAAACATAAATTAAGAAATGTAATTAATATTTTGTTTGATTAACTAAATTGAGTATAAAATTTTAAGATTATTTTTTTAAAATTTACTGAAAAGATAATAGAGAAACAAATTAAACTTTTGAAAAATTAAGTATTTAATATTTTTTTGAAATTTATAAATGACAAATAAAAAAGAATAAAAATCTATCTAAAAAACAAATAAAGAAAAGTTTGATTATCTGTTTACGTACCGCGAGAGAGTCTCGAGTCCCGTGATTTGATAAGAGTTTTGAACGTGAAGACGGAAGAGTCCATTTCTCAATGTCAGTATTATTAGTACCTGCAAATTCCCATTAGTATCATTGTATCAATCAGTTTATTTATCACTACCGTGAAGAGGAGTGAGAAAGGAAGAGGGGAGAGACGACAATGGCGAATTCTACTGCATATTCTGCAATTTCCATTCGGCCGGAGAATTTGTCGCATTACAGTTCAATCTCAAGGTTTATCGATTTCACCTCTAGAAACAAAACTTCCAGGTTGTTCTTCTTGACTAAAACCTCAGATTTTCCGAGGTTTAAACGGTCTTTTACGGTGAAGAATGTGTCGAGTGAGCCGAAACTGAAGGATCTCGTCACTGAAGAAGGTCTGATCCTCACGAATTTTTGCTTACCGGTTTGTTTGAGATTTATAGGCTTATTTCTGGTCTGTGCTTATATCATTACTGTCAGTCCAATCATTCTTCCGATTTAATGCGGGACTGCCAAACTTATTTTCAATATTAGTTTTGCTGTTTTTAAACTAAAGATAGAAATTTAAATTGTTAGATCGCAGTTCACAGAATCCATATTTTGTGAAAGCTTAAATCATACAGTAGTATTTCGTATGGAGAGAGAACTTTCTGAGTCTACTAATGTGAGCATTCTTTTGTTTTTAATAATCTTTTTGTATTTCAAATGTACAAACATAAGTTTTATCTTTCTTTCCAAGTCTGATGGTGGGTTGCAGCCATTAGCTTGAAGTGAGTTATGTATCTAGTTTCATATATTAGATAAAATTTTGAATGTATTGCTGTAGCCTGTAAGGGATTTAATTGGGTTTCCTTGAATGATGATTTAGGAGCTTCAGCTGATCTGAGTTGTTTCACACATGATGCTGCATCGATCACCTCAAGTATCAAATATCATGCAGAGTTTACACCATTGTTTTCTCCAGAGAGGTTTGAGCTTCCCAAGGCATTCTTTGCTACTGCACAAAGTGTCCGAGACGCACTCCTCGTCAATTGGAACGCTACATATGATTTCTGTGACAAGATGAATGTAAAGCAAGCATACTATATGTCCATGGAATTTCTACAGGTTTTAAACAAGACCCCTTGCTTATTGAACAATCCATTACTGTTGCATTATTATCTACATTTGCAATATGTTGCTGTTGCATCAATGTTTACTTGTTTTTTTCTGAATATATACTAACCTCTTTTGAATGAACCACTAATGTTGCATTATTGTCTGCTTTCTTAGGGTAGAGCATTGTTAAATGCCATTGGTAACTTAGAGTTAACTGGTGCTTATGGAGAGGCTTTGAGCAAACTTGGGCACAGTCTAGAGAATGTAGCGCAGCAGGTGAAATTTCATTACATCTATATATAATTTTGCTTTGATGCTTCTGTAATGCACCAGTTGTCAAATCTTTTACTTAGTGTTCGATATTTTCATCATTTATTCTTAAGTTGACTATTATTGCTCTAAACTTCTACTCATACATGCTCCATTAGTTTGTGGAGTTAAGGAGATGTATTATGTTTTAACTTGTTCACATAATCTAAATGATCTCAAACTAAGTGAAAAGTTAGGTTCTCAAGCTCTTCCCTGCAGCAAGCTATAGCCTCGTGTTGCAAAAATATGGGGCTTGAGTTTTGCTTTCAATGAGGATGTTTCTTCGTATGGTGAGATGAGGTAAATGGTAATATTGTATACCAGAGACAGAAAAGTGGGTTGAGGGTTCTGAAAATTCTTGGACTAGTAAAGCACCCAGTCCCAGTGGGTATGAATATTCTGATCACACAAATAAAATAACTTGTTATGGATACTCTCAGTAATTTAAAGAAATTTAGAATATCTTCTTTAAATTACTTATAAATGAATGCTAGCTTTTTGTTTATTGATGCTAATATTTGACTATAGACGGCTAATACATCAATTGTTATCACATATATTCCTTGCTTTCATGAAAAACCTGGTGCATTGTCCAATTTATAGTTCATGAAACTGCTTAAGCTACTTTCGCCTGAGCTTATTTTTTTGTATGCACTTAATGATATTATTGAATATCTACTCCTCTCACCTCTGCTAAACTCTTTGGTTAATCAATAGGAGTCAGATGCTGCTCTTGGAAATGGGGGCCTTGGGCGGCTTGCTTCCTGTTTTCTGGACTCTTTGGCTACATTAAATTATCCAGCATGGGGTTATGGACTCAGATATAAGTATGGTTTATTTAAACAACTGATCACAAAAGATGGACAAGAGGAGGTTGCTGAAAGTTGGCTCGAAGTAGGACTTCTTTCTTCGTATTTTATTTGTTTTATTGTTAGTATTCTTAGTGTAATTTAATGCAAACCATTTTAACAACACAAAGACACTAAAATACACTATGTTGCCGGCACCTTAGTGAACCCTTTTGTCTTTTGATTAATTCCAGTTTCTTCTTGTAGATGGGCAATCCATGGGAAATCGTGAGAAATGACGTCTCTTATCCCATAAAATTTTATGGCAAATTAGTTACGGGATCAGATGGAAAGAGACACTGGACTGGTGGAGAAGATATAAAGGCTGTTGCATATGACGTCCCAATACCAGGATATAAAACTAAAAATACTATCAACCTCCGGCTGTGGTCAACTAAAGTTCCATCTGAAGATTTTGATTTAAACTCATTTAACGCTGGAGAGCACACCAAAGCCTGTGAAGACCAATTAAATGCAGAAAAGGTTGATATGCATGCAAGCTCGTTTATTATTTTTCTCATCGTAATTATGACTGTTCTCACTGAAAAGTGTAATTTTGGCAACATTTTGCAGAAATATTGATCAGTCTCTTTTCCTGACCATGTTAATCTCTCTTGCGATGCTTAATTCCTGCTTTAATAGGGTCTGTGAAAACAAGAGGAATGATTTCTATAATGCTTTTGTATGTCATCAGATTTGCTTTATATTATACCCTGGAGATGAATCGCTGGAGGGAAAGACTCTTAGATTGAAGCAGCAGTATACATTATGTTCGGCTTCTCTCCAAGATATTATTACACGTTTTGAGAAGAGATCTGGTGGGCATGTAAATTGGGAAGAATTTCCCACAAAAGTTGCAATACAAATGAATGATACCCACCCAACACTCTGCATTCCAGAGCTGATAAGAATTTTAGTTGATTTAAAGGGTATGAGCTGGAAAGAAGCTTGGGATATTACAAAGAGGTACTTCCTAGTATCACACAGTTTTATGTGATACATTTACTATGTATTTATGTTTTCTTGTGATAGAATATGATGCATGTGAATGGAGTATCACTGGATGATACAGAAATGTCATGTAAGTGGTAAGCAGTTAGACGTAATTAAAAAACTAAAGAATTTCCGGTGGACCATCCTTATTCTTTATGTCAACAAAGACCACATTAGATTGGGCCAGAACTAGTAACATTTATAGTGTAGATTTTTTCTATTCATATCACTTGTGTTTGAGCTCTGTTATTGGATTCAGAGTTCAGCTTATACACTGTTGTGTGATTGTGCTTCATCTGGAAAATTCCCATTTGCATCTGAACATATACTTTAATTCCTTCTCCAATGCATCTTTATTTGATATTCTTAGTCTCCCTATAACAAATCATCCATATTAGAAAATCAGAACATGAACAAATGCAGCAAGATTTGTTAAAGTGATTCTCTTACTAAATCTACTTGAGCTTGGAATATTTTCAACTCGTGCAACAAACTAAGTTTGCTCACCACCTGTTGGTGAACATTTGTCAGAACTGTGGCTTACACAAACCACACTGTTTTACCCGAGGCATTGGAAAAATGGAGCTTTGAACTTATGGAGAAACTGCTTCCCCGACATGTTGAGATTATAGAGATGATTGATGAGGAGGTAATGCAAAATATAGACTAGTAAGCAAACCTCTACTCCAATTTCATTTTCTTGTTACTAACATCTGCTATTTTCTATTTCTACAGCTGATTCAGAATATAATATCTGAGTATGGTACATCAAATCCTGACATGTTGGAGGAAAAATTGAATTCAATGAGAATATTAGAAAATTTTGATCTGCCTGCTTCCATTGCTGATATATTTGTTAAGCCAAAAGAAAGCCCTGTTGTTGATCTCAATGAAGAATCAAAAGTTCCTGAGGGAGATGCATCCATTGATGACGAAGATGAATTTGAAGAAATTAAGTCGCAGAAGGAGAACGAGGTGGATCCGGAACCAGTTCCTGAGGGAGCTGCATCCATAGATGACGAAGATGAATTTGAAGAAATTAAGTCGCAGAAGGAGAACGAGGTGGATCCGGAACCAGTTCCTGAGGGAGCTGCATCCATAGATGATGAAGATGAATTTGAAGAAAGTAACTCGCAGAAGGAGAACGAGGTGGATCCGGAACCAGTTCCTATACCACTAAAGATGGTCCGCATGGCTAATCTTTGTGTTGTGGGAGGCCATGCAGTAAATGGAGTTGCAGAGATTCATAGTGAAATAATCAAGGAGGAAGTTTTCAATGACTTTTATAAGGTAGACATGGCAGCAAGGTTGTTTTTTATATTATAATTGTTATCCATGAGCTGTGCTTATGAGTTTGATGAATAACGTTGTCTACTTTATTTCTTAATAAGTGCTCATATGTGCATTTCTGAACAACTATCAATGCAGCTCTGGCCTGAAAAATTTCAGAACAAGACAAATGGGGTGACACCAAGAAGATGGATCCGTTTCTGCAATCCAGATCTAAGTAATATTATTACTAAATGGATTGGTACAGAGGACTGGGTCCTGAACACTGAGAAACTGGCAGATTTGCGTAAGGTGATATGTAGTGTCTTTTTTCCCCTTCTGTTTCTTGAATCACCTCAGTGACCAAATAATTTATGCTCACCATTGATATGAAGATGCATTACTCCTTTTAACTGTGAAGCGATTTATCTTTATCTTTTAATTGGGGGTTGGGCAGGGAGAGGGTAAGAAGGATTCCTTTGCAACACTGACACAGTAACTGCTGCCATCTTACCACTAAAAGTGTACGGACCTAGACAATTTAAGACATTATATATTATTGAGTTGACCAAAGAAAATAGATGACCTAAAGAAAAAGCTGAAGTTAACTGTAAATAATGATTTAATTTGCGTAAAAAATCAAAGCCTCCAAAAATTGAGATATAAATTACACTTCTCCCATGGGACCGGCCGTGCTAAAGCAAACCCGGCAAGTTAAACTGTGGGGCGCCAGAATTCATATAAAAGGAATAGGAATGAAACTTCTCTTCCACTCACCATACGAATATGTGTCCATTATATGTAGAGAGTTAGCTTCTTTTTTTTTTTGGTTTTGTGTTTGACATCAAATGACATAATTATAATACTGAAATTTAGTATATTCATTACAAGGTTTACGCGTACGAGCTGTCTCATTCTTACTGATTTGGTTACGCTAATCAGTGGTCTAATAGGAGTTTATTCAATAAACCAAGAAAGTCTAAAAATACATACAAACACTTTAAAAATTCTTTTGACTTGGTTCAATATAATTCCTGCTGAACCCAGAACCAAGTGAACTTGATACATCTGGACGAAACTGAATCCAGCGCATTGGATATGGTTCAGTTTTTGGGTTGTGCTCTGCAAAAAATACAATGCAATACATATTGAGCTTCCCCCAAATAGTTCTCCCTCCAAAAAGTACTTCTAGCATATTGCCCTGCATCACTCCTTTCTCTCTATTTTAGTAATTGTGAAGCTCTAGAGTAATTTACTTAGTTTGATGAATGGGCAAAATCTGAACTATGAGCTCCCTTAGTGAACTAGTAATTCATCGATCTTGTATTTCCCTCGTGGTCACGAGGTCCTTTAAGTTAGTGGTCAGGGTATTGCACTAATGTAAGCCACCAATTGAAACTCATTTGTTACCTAATGATTTGCATGTTCAAATCAGCATATTGAATCTCACTGTGATTAAGTTTGATTATCAATTATTGGATTTGTATGAACTCATTAGATATTTCTTTTACTTATCTTTAAGTCGATACTAAACAATTGGTTTGGTCAAACCAGCATTGTTGCTTGCTAGTGGAATTAACATGTATTTATTGTCATCTATTTCAGTGATTGCTACCTTTGGAACTTATGGCATGAAACAAGTCTTCCATTGCTCATCATATTTCTGTTGGCTGTATTAATTGAATCAATATTATTTTTAATTTTTGATGTTCTTTGTTATGTAATGAGTGCAAGTCCTAACCAAATTCAAGAAAATTTCTTCCCTAGTTTGCACATAATGAGGATCTCCAGAATGAGTGGAGGGCGGCAAAGAGGAGCAACAAGATTAAGGTTGCATCATTCCTCAAAGAAACTACAGGGTATAATGTGAACCCTGATGCAATGTTTGACATCCAGGTCAATACCTTTCCTTCTAAACTCTGATTCTCCTTATTATCTTGATGCACCATGGCAAATGGTTTAAATCAATATCAGCAGAAAGCATAAGAACAATTTTCTCTGTGCCTGTGAGGCTGACTTAAAATGTATGTTTTACTCGCCAAAAGCTGGCAGCTAACCATGCTGTTGTATGTTCACAGTTGTATTTTTTTTCAGTTTCATATAGACTGAGGCGTGTTACTTTCAGGTGAAGCGTATTCACGAATACAAGCGACAACTGTTAAATATCTTGGGAATTGTTTATCGATATAAGAAGATGAAAGAAATGGCCGCAGTGGAGAGGAATGGAAAATTTGTTCCACGGGTTTGTATATTTGGGGGAAAAGCATTTTCCACATATGTGCAAGCCAAGAGGATAGTGAAATTTATTACAGATGTCGGAGCTACAATAAACCATGATTCTGAAATAGGTGACTTATTGAAGGTATGACATTAAGTATTTTTAATAATATGCAAAATCATTGAATCTCTTACTTGTTGCACTAACCAACTGTTTCTTTCATCTTTATAATTCTTTGTGTGTACTGTTTAAGTGTGATACGCACATGCACATGTATGATATATGCTGGTCCCGACTCCATGAACAATCAGCTCTATGCCAGAGATCACAGACCAAAATATTTAAATTTTAATTAGACCTCTAGATCAATTATTAATCTTTGCAAGGAGTTGTCCTGATTAGCTAGATAACTACACTTGTTTCATTTCTCTTACGATAATCTTGATTCTGGTGGTTTTTCTGGCGACAGGGCACAGGGGAGTAGCCCTGGATGCCCATCTCCCAAGAGCCACAGAAGAGGTTTGAACCCATGACCTAGATGGAGATCATGTGTCAAACTTACCATTGAACCAACCCTTGGGGATGGACTCCACAATGTTACCCTCTGTTAATACAATTCCAGTCTTGGTTGGTTGAAGTGGAATTCATGCGGTGTTACCTGAAACGTGGTACGTTTTGGTACGAGTACGCAGTATGCTACATACGTGATATGCTAGGAATCTTTACATAAGTTCTTAGAGGAATTCTCTTAGAATCCAAATGTAATAAACCTAAATTTTATAGAAGATTTTTAGTCGAATCAACAAGTTCATTGTTTTTAAAATATTTTAGTAAAAATGTAATGTTTGAGTATCTAATACGAAGTTATAATATTGATATTTGTGCAATTGATTAAATAACAAAGAAATTTTTTGATACATTAAATTTAGAGTATTGGTACGTAAGAGTACCCTGTTTGAAACGCAGTTCATTTGGTCTATGAGAGTATTTGATAACTCTGAACTTGTGCACTCAAGATGAGTCAGTATGACCTGGATAGGATGACGTGACCTTGAAAGAAAGGGAATGATCAGAATAGTCACCTTAGGTGATCTGCTTTGATGTGAAGTGAATAGTAGACTGAGGTGCTCTGTCTTGAATTCTTGAATACTGGGCACCCTCTTTATGAATGAGAGTTGTCTATTTATAGTTCTATACCTTGGGGAGTTCCAAGGTGTCCTTGCTGAAAGTTTCATCTTTTGCATGGATTGGCCTGCCGATGATTGGGTTGTGTCTCTAAATAGCTTGGTCTTTGTTGGTTCTATTCAGAAGTGCTTATATTTATGAACTTCCTGGTTTGTTAATTGTCCAAATTACCCTTGGGGTATAGTGGAGTGTTTCTAGTGGAGACCATTTTTATGTACGTCACCCTCTAAACGTGAACATTCGGCTTTCCCTCACTCACCTAATTTAATTGGTCTAGATTACTTCTTTTAATAATATGAACTCATCGATGTCATTTGTCAACATTCTTAATATTTTTCTATTGTCCTTGAAACTTTGAAATTTATCATTCCCAACATATTATGCTATTGTACTTGAGTTTGTTTAAGTAAATTACCTTTTGTCACCAGTGCAAACTATGCCAACAGAGAGCAGAACCAACACACTTTCTCCACAATGTCACTGACCTGATATGGGTTTTTCCTCAACTGAGAATTCTACTATGAATCTTTCCCTATGTATTTAATTTGAAGATATTTATAGTAACGCCTGGTTATGAAGTATCTTGGTTTGGTGATGCTTTCCCTTTTGATTTTTCTTCTCTTTCTCATCTAATTACCTTGTGAATACATTGGTCGAATGATTTTTATTATTATCTGGAAGTGCCTTTCAATCAAGGGATTAGCTGATATCTCTTACTATGACTAGTTAGTCCAGACAGTTTGGTGGATTGTTTCCTGGAAAGACTACTGAGGTTGTCCTTAATTTTATCTAATATTGAGATATTTTCCTTTAATGATGTTAGGTTGTATTTGTTCCTGATTACAATGTCAGTGTTGCCGAATTGTTAATTCCTGCGAGTGAGCTTTCACAGCATATCAGGTATTTAGCGCACTAGTCTCAGTAATTCAGTATATATTTCTGTTCCCCAGATCATTCAAAATGCAGCCCCGAACACTTCTGTGAGCGCTAAATTCCAAATGTCGTGATAAGGATTCTCTCTCTCACTCTCCAGTACTGCAGGGATGGAAGCCAGTGGAACCAGCAACATGAAGTTTTCTATGAATGGTTGCATCTTGATAGGGACCTTGGATGGTGCTAATGTTGAAATAAGACAAGAGGTCGGAGAAGAAAATTTTTTCCTCTTTGGTGCTCAAGCTCATGAGATTTTGGGTCTCCGGAAAGAAAGAGCTGAGGGCAAGGTATTTCCTAGTTGACTAGACTTTCTCTCTCTAGTGCTAGTGTTTGTTGTAGTTGGCGCTTATTGTCTCACCATTTTGTGCAGTTCGTGCCCGATGTCCGCTTCGAAGAAGTTATTGAATATGTTAGAAGTGGAGTATTTGGGCCTTATAGTTATGATGAACTAATAGGGTCCCTGGAAGGAAATGAAGGTTTTGGCTGCGCAGACTATTTCCTTGTTGGGAAGGACTTTCCAAGTTACATAGAATGCCAAGAGAAGGTTGATGAGGCATATCAAGACCAGAAGGTGAGAGATATATCATTCACATGCATTTCCATTATTGTTACTCTTGCATATGTTTATTAACTGATTATGTAATCCTCTACTTGCATGGAGTTTGTCATTGATTTGGAACCCCCGCATGTTAGTTGAAATCTAAAGTAAAGTTATATCGATTTTCTGATCACTCCAAGACAAAGTTCTTGGATTTTTCTACTAAATGTGTAAATGTATCAAATTATGAGACTTGATTAGACATGCATTACTCAATTGAGCGTTCGCCTATCATGGAACATACCCAATTCTTTGTGCATGAATCATGGATCATTCACCATAACTAAGATTTACTATCAATAGGTGAAATTGTTAGAAAGTGGAGGCACTTTAGATTTGGCAAGCTTTACGGAGCGTCCGTAATGTAACAGCTAATTACATTGATTTGTTTTTCCTTATTGGTTCGTCCAGTGACGATGTATATGGTCATAATGAGATTACTATACTTTTATCCTTTTTCTTTAGATCTTTGATCTAGTTTCCCATTAAGTTCGTAATTGTGATGTACACTGTATACAAAAGTAATATTTACATTACTTTCGATGCAATATTTTGGCTTGCTAGTACATTATCATTATTTGCTACACAATTGCCAAGTATGAACCAAACAATATCTGGTATGTAATAGCACATTGCTAGTTTTACCAAGTATGAACCGAACAATATCTGGTATGTAATAGCACATTACTATTTTTATGCAACACAATTCCCTAGTATTAACCAAAACCAATATGATCCAAACTTTCCCCCAGTGTTTCCTTTTCCGTTCTGTTGCATCGTTTTGTTTTTGTTGAAATTGCAATTGGCCTGTATGTAATACTGTGCTTCCCTTCTATGTTTCGGACGGGGATAATTGATTATATATAAGCTTTGAAACAGAAAATGAATGGTTTGTCTCTATTCATCTATAGGCATTCATTTCAAATGCAAAATCCCTGTAATATCTAACTATTCCTAAATTGGGCAATCATTGTTCTGCAGAAATGGACAAGCATGTCAATCTTGAATACGGCAGGCTCATACAAGTTCAGCAGTGATAGAACAATTCATGAATATGCCCGCGATATATGGAACATAAATCCTCTCGAACTACCTTGAATAATAGTCTTTTCTCGGCACCAGTTAATAGCACCAAGAAAGTTTGTAGCATATTGTCATCGTCTGTGAAATAAATGTATCTATCTTGCGCTCTGGAGATTAATAATTAGAAATGATGACAAATAAGATAAGGCAGAGCAAATAATGATATGATATTATCAAAATTTTATCAGCCACTACTGTGAATCTACCTATATTTCTCCTCCAATTTATGTCATGTGTCGAGAGCACGGTACTAGAAGCTCTGTTTTCTTGGCTCGAAAATTTTATTGTAAAGCATATAAGGTTGTGTTTGTTTACGTTTGAATAGCTCTTAATGAATATGTCTCTTATTCGATTACAGGCAAAATTTGTTTGATAATTTTTTTTTTGACTCTTAATCGGTTAAACACAAATATAATTCTAAACCATTTAGAAGTGAGTCCGAATGAAAGTTGCCTTTTTTGGATCAAAATAACCTCGTATTACAAAATCTCTAATTACTGTTACCAACCCCCTTAAATCCAACAGATCTGCGTCACTCAACACCATATCTATTTTTTGGTAATCACCCTCTCAGCATTCGAAACACTGGATTTGCTTAAATTGCTTTTGGTTTTTCAAACATAGGTGCTTTTGGTTTTAATTGTTGAATAGCAAGGCCTATTCCTATTAAAAAAAAAAGAAGAAAAAAAGTTGCCAATTAGCTGAATAAGAGTATGATTTTCGGCATACTCGGTTTTAAGTGGTATTGGGGTTTAAGCATATGGAATACCATATCTCAAACTGAATGCCACTAAATGCAGAAAAGAAAAAATGGCTCTAGATTTATAAGAAAATGGATATCTAAATAGACTTAAAAATAAGAACTTCACATTTTCCACAGTCAAAGGAGCACAGGTGGTACTTCAAAAATTAATTCTTGGCTCCAAACTAGTTTCACAATTGGTTCTGTTCCGTTTCTAGATAGCGGTAGGAATGCTTATATCCCAGATGCAAGTTTCTTCATCAACGCAATATGCTTTTGCCCAGCAAGATGATGTTTGAAAACTGTATCACTATTGCAAACTACATTACATATAGCACACATCCTCACAGAAGCAGCTTTGGCTCCACCTTCCAAAACCTTCCTTGTCTTTGTCTGAAAATCTTCGATAGAGTTGGCTTCCTTCTTTTTTGATTTATGCACATCGCACCCAATCTTCGCAGGGTTCTCTGAAGGTCCAATTATTGGATTCTTTGACCCTGCAGAAGCAACAGGGGCTTGGGTAGGCATAGATGCTGCATTTAGTTTCTCCAAATTCTTCTTGTGCTTTTTTCCCAATTTATGCAGTTCCAGAACTTCCTTGCTGTTGCAGCAAAGCTTGCAAACTTCACACCATGCAGATTGTACAAGCTTAGTCTTTTTTGGGCCTTTTATCCAAGTGCCTTTAGGTCGAATTGTTGGATTAGTCCACAAGGCAGAATTCAGAGTTGCAGCCAAAAACTGTTCTGATACATTTGAAGGGAGTGTCCCACTCTATATAAAAAAAGAAGTTTGATTACCAGTTGCGTACACATAAAAAGTCTCCAACATTTTAAAGGAAAGGATGCACAATGGAGCAATTAAATCGGATTTATTTCTCTTTTTTCTCCATTGTGACCAGTAAATGGTAATACCAACAACTCTAAACAGAAAAGTTATTTTTTTGCCTCTATGGTCATCGACCCACCCTCACATGAACAAAATACTGAAGGCTGGGGTACAAACAAAATTTCCAAGCCAAAAACCTTACTTCTAACATTATCATCCACATAGTAGACTTTCATATTCATATATATTCACGTCATAAAACAATTCTACCCACCTTTGTGATTTGGATTTTGCTCTGGTTTCAAAAAGCAATGCAAAAGTTTAGGATTAAGAAAGGTTGCAGCATGAGTGCATGACCCAAAACTGTTATGAAAGCAATTTTTTCAAAATCATTAAGTACCTCTTACAAGTTGTGACCGAACAATCTACCATTCAATTAGTATAAAATGGAACATGATTCGCCTCCTGATTTAAGAAAATTGGGGGGGATAGAGCAGAAACAGTCACCAAAAGGATCCTAAAATAACAGTACATTAGACATAAGCACATAAAGGGATACAAAGAATAACTTACAAGTACATAAGGAATGCCGGTATTCGGGTCCGTATAATAAGATGCAGCCGCCGATTCGACATTAACCGTTTGATAATGAGCGTAGGCCGCACCATCGGGTTGCTGGACCTCGTACCCGCTACCATGGCTATGTGATTGCGGGTACGAGCTCAGAGATGAGTACAGGTCAACTCCAGGGGGATTGAGGCCGGCCATGGATTTGTAAAGATCTACAATCGGCAATTGAAGATGATTATATTAGGGTTAGGGTGTTGGTGTAGAAGATGAAGGTGGTAATTGAGATTGTGTAATGAGGGGTTAGGGTTCGGCGGTTGCATTTCAATCCCTCCACCGCCTCTACTCCGCCAACAAGAATAATCACTTTCTTACATTAACATCAAGTTCTGTATTGTTTTTTTCTTTGTCTTTTTCTAGAGAGAGAAAGATATACAGAAGCGCTTTTGAGGATTTTTTTTTCTCCCTTCTAGTAGGTTGGCTAAACTTGTCGAACCCAAATGTTAACAAGGTGCTCCGGAATGGGCTCATTTTGCTTTATATAATCGTAACATACGGATCCGGTTAGCATGAAGTTATTTTTTTAATAAGTTAATTGGTCAATAGAATATTGATTTACATATAATCTGACCAACGTATCAATATTTTATTGGTCAATTGACCAACTTACCTCAAAATAAACTTCATACTAACCACTTCCGTAACATACATATAAAAACAAGTAGGAAATGGTTAGTATTTGATTAATATAATATCGATACTTGGGTAAAAAGTAATCAATTTGTATGTCAACACTATATTAATCAATTTATCAGTTAACTTAACTTCTTAAAAAGTAATATGCGGAAATATAAAAATATACGAATAAAAGAAATATCGACCTAAGATAAATTATTTTACATCGCTTTTAATATAATATTATTTAATTTTTAATTTAATAATGTAACCATATAAATATAATGAATATGCAAAAACATGAGATTATATAAAAATATGAGATTACTAATTAGTTTTGTCAATAAAAACTTAACGTCCATTTAATTTTATTAACGGAATGATCCGATTTCAAAATATTAATTATTTTAATGGGGTAATTTGAAAAATTAAAAGTTCAATGGTGTAATCAGTAAAACGTGCCAACTACAGTGGATAATTCATTAGTTTTGTCGTTAAAAAATTAACGCCCGTTTAATTTTTTAACAGAATGATCCAATTTCAAAATAATAATTAGTTTACTGGAGTAATTTAAAAAATTAAAAATTTAATGACTACTGTAACTAATTCATTAGTTTGTCAATTAGAAAATGTTATAACTAACATGGACATGGACTTGAGACATGTTTCATGATTATGTTATTGCTCTTCCCACAAAACAGATTCATCTGGCCTGAACTTGTCAATTAAATGGAGGCAAAGACAAAAACATGAGATGGCCCCTTGCCTCACTGCTAGCACTTCTTGTCGTACAACTTCTATGTAGGAAACTTGTGAAGCCCACATGAGGTGGTGTTTGGCATTTGAGCTATAAATTTAAGTTTATTTCAGTTGTTCAGGCTGTGAATGAATTCCACTAAAGCTAAATCATGCATATAGCAAATCTCTAGCTGTTTGTCAACCGTGAGTTGGTACATATGATGTGCCCAATTAACAGATGCTACCTCCGTCCAAAAATGAAGGTCTTCCTTTCTTGCGGGTTGAGAACCGAACCACCTTATAAAATAAAGTATCGACTAAAAAAGAAAGAGACAAAGGAGCTAAGATGGTTGTCATGTTTAAACGGTAGGTGACTAAACAACCATCTTCAGCTCAGATGCACATCTCTTTCTTTTGTGTAATTGTATATTGCTCTCGGGCACATCAAACCTTGAGGAAACCCAGCTCTAAACTAGCTAGATCAAAATAAACCAAGAGATATATAATACAAGAACAAAAGAACTAGCTTCAATATTTAGAAATATAACGTCGAACTTCCAGACAATGATGAATCAGTAAGTGTCTTCAAACGGTTGAGACTTTTGCATATCAAGAGAATGAAGAATTACAATATGGAAAAACAAAAGGCTAATATGACACTATCTGCTACTTAAAAGCTAGAAGAATGAGAAAGGAAAACTAACCTCGAAATGAATTATACTGAAAATTGTATTGTAATCTTTACATATTCAAGACTACATGGAAAACATGGGTAAAGTAGAACCAGTTATATCAGTTAAAGATTGCCAGTGGCTCACACTCACGATTGTATCGAGCCCACCATGCCTTCAAACCATCATCAATTGTGGACTCTTCTTCCTCCAGAGTTACTGGAAAATTAAGATCCAAATTGTCATCAACACGATCAGGGAGCTCTTGGCCCATCAATATGATCTCTTTGCCTCTTCTTTCAGTTAGTCCAATGTAATGAGCTCTCTTGTGACCACCCAATGCTTGACCTGATGCAAAAATCTTGAAGCAGATTGAGCATTCATGCTCCTTGCTCCTTTTCATATCATAACTTGTCACCTCCACTCCACCAAGTTCCTGTTCGAGTGAATTTTCGTTGTATTTAAGCTTCTCAAGCTCAGAATCAGCTTCATTATATCCACAGCTCTCCGCCTTCAGCGCAATGCAATTATCAACTGTTTTATGAGTGGTCTTGCACTTGAGTTTGCGTTTCCTCCCAAGATCTTTCAAGAATTCTGAATCAGCAGTAGCATTTTGAACTTGATCATCACAAGAATTTCCCTTGAGCTCAAAATCTTGATCAACAAAGTTCATAGTCTGCAAGCCCAAATCATCTGGATCAAATCCAACTTCAGTCACTAATTCCTTCTTTAATTCTAGTTCAGTATGACTGATTCCCTTCTTGATATCAATACTCTTCTTGAATTTGTCACAGCTAAGAGAATCATCAACAGAAACTTCCAATTCAGCTTGCTGTTCTTCATCACAAGCAAACCCAGAATTAAACTTGCCAATTTTAGAATATGAAACACAAGAATCTAGATTCTCTCTTGGTTTCTTCATCTTCCTTGCGTCATTTGCAGCCTTACTCTGAGCTTCAAGAATTACACAACTATTATTATCTAAAGAAGAACTTCTGATCAAATCAAACTCATCCCAACTCCTCACACCCCTAGACAACATCATCAAACACACAGCCGCTTCTTTCACTTCATCAATCTCAATTACAGTAATTGATGAAGCCACATTCAAATTAAAAGGGTTTGAAGTAATCTTATTGCACCTTGTTCTTGATCGCTTCTTCCGAATCGGGATTGATATTTCACAGTCAGCAGATTCATTGGAGACCCTTAATCTTTTGGAGTGACTTCTCATGTGACCAAACAGAGCTCTCATTGAATCAAACTCTTTCCCACATTCTTTGCAGGCTGCAATTTCTTCCCTTCCTTTCACTGAATGGGATCTCATATGACCTGAAAGAGCTCTCAATGAAGGAAACCCTTTACCACATTCTTTACAAAGATTTAATTTCTTTAAATCACCATGTTTCGAATCCGAAATCCTCCAAGATTTATTGGGGTTCTCTCTAAGGCCATAACTAGCTTCCCCAACATAATCAGGATCCAATTCAGATGACAATGGAACCTTCATTTCCTTCTTGAAATACTCTCTTTCAGAGCCCAAATCGCCATTATCATTCTCCTCAGATTTTTCGGCAGAAATCAAGGCTAAATGACCCCTCATGTGACCCCCCAAGGACTTTCCACTAAAAAAACTCTTGTTACAAAACCTGCACAAATTTATGTTCTTCATCTTCTTCCATCATTTGATTCACAAACAAATCCTCAATGACACAAGACAAGCAAAAACCCAGATCAGAAAAAAAAAAAAACCAAATTAACAAAGAAACCCAAAATCCCCCCTGCAAAATGCTAAATCTCTATATCATCACATATGAAAAGCAAAAGCTCAAGAATGCTCTTATGAAACAGGGGAAGTTAACTGAGACCCAATTCAGAAAACCAAAGAATTACCAGCTCACAATTGAAAGAGCACCAACCTAACTAGTTACTGGTTTCTGCAATGATCACTCGAAGAAAAAGCAACCCACACACACCCATAACGGGAATATTGAGTTTCAAGAGTATTTGATAAGCAAGAACAAGATCTGTGTACCTAAAAAGTAAAAACCCTCACATCGCAATCACTCGTAATTTTCTCCCAACTAGTAATTTTGTTGAGCAATTTCTCATTAGTTGGCATGGTATACATCTCTAAGCAAAGGAAATTTATACTATATATTCTAGTGACGAGGTTGGTTGTGTGGCTACTGTTTTAGCCACCAATAGGTATTAGGCAGGCACAAACTAAAACTAAAATAAAGCCCCCCCTTCTCACTCTCTAAAAAGTGGAAAGGGCGCTCATTTCTTGGTGGCTGGCTTGTGCCTAGTAGAAAGCCTTGCATGGAAGCAAAGATTTAACGAGCGGACTCATTCTACTGGCTCATCTACTTAACTCTTTGGTCTCTACTATATTATTTCTAATAATCCTAATAATCCTTTTAATACCATAAGATATTAAGATTAAAAATATTTCTTTTAATACCATAAGATATTAAGATTAAAAATATTTGAAGGAGTAAATATGAATGTAGATAGAATCTTTTTACTTTTGAAATAAAAATTTAAAATTAATTCGATTTATATAAGTTTTGAAAATAACAACAAAAAAATTTTTAGTGGTGTCTTAAAAATAATTTGAAATAATTTCGGGTGTTAATATAAAAAAATTAAAATTATCTTCAGTATTTTAAAAATTATCCATCATCTATCCCTTAAGAAAATGTCACATTTGGTGAGTGATCGCAATTTTTGAGAAAATGAATTTATTTATTTATTAATATAAACTTTTTACTTTATAAAATAACTTATTGTAATAACATCTTTGAGATAACATACACCATAAATATTTGTATTACACTAATATTATATTTGGATCGAGGGAATAAAGTAGAGGAATGAATGAAATAAAAATAGTGTAGGATAAATTATTTCGATGGAATAAAAATTCATTCCATCCCTTTGTCTTTTTATTCCATGCAAAAAAATTATAATAAAATTTATTCTAATAAAATGGATATATGTGATAATTTTGTTATTATATAACATCACCCATCACCAACAACAACCAAACATACACTTAAAATATTTTAAAATCATACATTCTGTTTTTTATTTCATTCCTTTAATCCAAATGCAACATAATAAGTCTTGGTCAAAAGATTTTTTTTAACTTAAAAAGATCAATTTTCATATTATATTTGCTTGACTTTTAAAAAGTTGATAGAGACCTAATACGATCAAATTGGAAATTCAGGGCCAAGATTAGTTCACAAAGACTCTCCCCCTCGATTTAGCAAAAAATAAAAATGAAAAAAAATACATACATTTATATATATAATAAAAAGAAAGAAAGAAAGAAAGAAAGGTAAGTCTCCCCCTCTGCTATTAAGGTATGAGTAGCTCCACACTTGAGAGGGGGAGTGGTTAACATGAAGTTAACTTTGATCAACTAATCAATACAGTATCGACATACAGGCCGGAAACTAATCTCTCCCTCTGTGTGTCAACAATGTATTGATCAATTGACTAATTTACCATAAAGTAAACTTTATGATAGCCGAATTCCTCGATAGGCTAACTACTAACTAGGCTGTCTAGGACTTTAGGGTACCCAAAATAGAAGGACAGAAGTGTAAATTGGACCCCCACCCCAATTGAAGCTCTCTCCCTCTCCTTCGACCCTTCTTAAATTGGAAATGTGTCAAAATTAATGTGCATCTCAGAGCATATGGTGATCGTGTTTAATTAGATTTTGAACTTCCTAGAAGCATAACCTAACCTTGAAGGATTAATAATTAATATGAATAAGAAATTGGAAATTAGTTTAATAGGTAATGTAGTAGTATGTATTCTGTAAACAGGCTGGCCAAACATGTCTCAGATCCATCCAGTTATTTTACATAACATATTTTGGGTAGGGGGATCCATTTAGCTGGCAAAACGTTGCATGGACCGAAACATTTATGTTATGTCTGAGTATCTGACTAGAAGAGTATATAGAAAGTAGGCTCCAACTTAAGCTCAATTACAAGGAGAGCCTCGAGTTAGTTGTTCAATTACTGAAATGACACTGTAATATTCTGGATCTTGTTATGTATTTTAGTAAATAGTTATGTCAGCATCATGATTTTGAATTTGATAATAAAAAGGCAAGAAACCTGACCTGATTTATGAGTTCTGGCATACTCCATTTCACAAAAATAACTTGAGACTTTGCACATATTGTAATTTTCTTCTTCATAATACTTTGATTTGAAGTTCAAAACTCTGCAACTATTTGTTAGACATGGAGAAAATATTTAAAACATTATGCCATCACTTGGGTTGGGGTCAATTTTTTGTTATTTTCATATTACATGTGAAAATGCAAGTCCAAAATGTAAGCTAAAACAATAAAATTTCAAAAACCAACAAAAACTTTATTTCATGTGAATTTTTTTAATATACAAGTTTAATAACTCGTACAAGGCATGGGTAAGTTTATTATCAGGTAAATTTGAAATGTGAGCGACACTTTAATTAATTCTAAGTCAACTTAACAGTCCAATTTTGGTGACTCAGTAGCCAGAAAATTTATTTTATTAATCTTTTTGTTAGTAACAAAGGATACATTATACTCCCTCTGTTCTTAAAAGATTGTCGTTTAAGGTTTTTGCATATGGATTAAGAAAGTCATTTAATACTACTATTTAACCATTTAAATTTGTTTGAAATTCCATCACTACCACTTGGAAAATTGAAAACTATTAAAGGGAGAGAATTTCTTGGGACAATGAGATAAAGTAGGGGGAATATAGGAAAGTAAATAATTTATTTTTCCTAAAAAGTTGTAACCACAAATATTTTGAAATAATTTTTTTCTTCTAAAACGACAATCTTTTAGAAACGGAAGGAGTATCTTCAGTAATAAACGTGTACTAAAATTTTATGAAAAGCTTAAATTTTGAACGGTTGAGTCAACTTTTGTGAATATCAAAATTTATGACCAAAAAGTCTTAAAAATAATAATAATGAAAGAAAAAAACTTTTGAACTACTGAATTAACTCGAGACCAACTAAAATAACTCAATATTTGTCTTATTATTTTTTGATACATGTTTAAATTCACATGGTATTTAAAACTCATATTGTTAATAATATATGGGAAAATAATAGAGAAATTTGAAAGCAATACACAAATACGCGTGCATAATCAGAAACAAAAGAGTAATTAGAAAGAAAGAAATGATTGTGAATTCTGAAAGAGTTCGTAGATTCTACTATTTAAATTATTATCGCAGAATTAGGACACATAAAATTACTCTTAATTTAATTAACCGAACTAATCAATGACAATTTGATCATTCCCCTCCAAAAGTAACTACAATGTGGAATATGGAATAAATAAAGTAAACAGTGTCATGATCAGATTTAGTAGAAGGAATAAAACCAGCACAAGTTTGTTAGGGACACCACCAAAATGGGCCACCCATCATGTATCCACTACTCTCAAGTAAATATATAAGCTGAGTTTCATAGATTTCACAATTTTAATCTGTGTTTAAAGCAGACGAGGATCAAACCAACCGTAAGTTGAACAAGAGTAACATACCAGAGGTAAATATCACCAGTAAAATGCATGAGAAAACATACTTCTAATAGTAATAGTAAAAGTAATAATAATAATAAATCCTAGGAGCTAATAAGAAAGGAAAAAAAGTAGGCAACTAAAACAAAAAATAGTAAAGAATTAGCCGACTGCTTCATCACTTTCGTTCCAGACAAGCCAATCAATTGAAGCAAGACAAGCCACTCAATTGAAGGCATTGTATTTATGCAACAGCAGGCATGTCCTTGAGCCATGCATCAAGTGGCTTACCAATGGAGTACACAATGAAGCCAATCTCCCTCAGCTTCTCAACATTGATAACGTTCCTACCATCAAAGATAAATGCAGGTTTTTGCATGTTATCGTATACCTTCTGGTAGTCAAGAGTCTTGAACTCCTCCCACTCGGTGAGAATGCAAACAGCGTGGGCATCCTTCGTTGCCTCATAAGCATCCCAAACAACACTCACTTGCTTCACAGTGGTGGGGCTCATTGGCTGGAGGTGAAGGGGATGATCCCAATCAAATTTGTTCATTGAAAGGTCTCTTTGAATCTGATCCTCAGTCACTTGGGGGTCGATATGCTAATCCGAGCTTTGTCACCCAACAACCCCTTGCAAACATCAATGGCTGGGGTCTCTCGTGTCACCTGTATCCTTCTTAAAGGCAAATCCTAGTATGGCAACTTTCTTGCCTGACACCGTGTTAAACATGGAGGCAACAACACGGTTTACAAAACGACTCTTCTGATAATCATTAATCTTGATGACTTGCTTCCAGTATTCTGCTACCTCAGGAAGGCCATTGCACTCACATATATAAACCAGGTTCAGTATGTCCTTCTGGAAGCAAGACCCACCAAAACCAACACTAGCATTCAGAAACTTGGGGCCAATCCTTGTATCCTTACCCACGGCATATGCTACTTCAGAAACATTTGCACCGGTAGCCTCACAGAGAGCGGACATGGCATTAACAGAAGAGATTCTCTGTGCCAGAAAGGCATTGGCAGCAAGCTTTGAGAGCTCTGCAGACCATAAATTAGTGGTGATAATTCGATCTTCCGGCACCCACTGGGCATAAACAGTTTTCAATGCTTCGACTGCCTTCTGGCCTTCTGGGGTTTCCCGGCCTCCAATGAGAACACGGTCAGGTTTGAAAAGATCTTCAATTGCAGTACCCTCAGCAAGGAACTCCGGGTTGGAAAGAATTTGGAAGCTGATTCCCTTGCTGTTATGGGTCAGGATTTTTTCAATTGCTTCAGCTGTTTTGACTGGGACTGTTGATTTCTCAACCACTATTTTGTTGGATTTTGACACATCAGCAATCATACGAGCAGCACTCTCCCAATATGTCAGATCGGCAGCCTTTCCTGCTCCAAGGCCCCGAGTCTTGGTTGGGGTGTTGACGGAAACAAAGACTATATCAGCTTCATATACATGTTTCTCCACGTCTGTGCTGAAGAAGAGATTCCTGCCTCGGCACTGCTTCACAACATCATCAAGGCCTGGTTCATAGATGGGGAGCTGGTCACTGTTCCAGGCTGCTATTCGAGGCACAGAGATATCAACAACTGCCACCTCAATGGAAGGGCACTTAAGTGCTATCACTGCCATGGTGGGCCCCCCAACATACCCAGCACCAATGCAACAAATCTTCACCATATTTTCTCCTTATGTGTAGTCTGAATAAGCAGAAACACGTGTATTAGAATTACCTTAACATTATTAAAAAGCATTTGCTGATTTTATTATAGCACTCGGATTGTAGTTAACAGAAAAGTAGATCCAGAAATGTGTTTAACTACTAAATCTCATGCTAGATTATGTTAAACTGATAAATAACAGTTCAGGTCATGTTCCAACTCATTTTATAAATCTACATTTGCCAAGTAATTTTTCATATTATCTCTCATACAGGATCCACCTCCCCATCTGCCTATCAATAATTACATCATAAAAATGGTTTGCATTAAGCTTTCTACCAGATCTGAATTGCTGATAAGCACATCGTCACCCAAAAAAAAAATTTGTTTCTGGATTTCTTTAAAACAGGGGGGAAGAAAAGGAACTGAACAGAGAAAAACTTGTAACACGTATGCCAAAAAATTTCATATTACTTTATCATGAATTTATGAAAAACCTTAAAATCGTATAATTCATTTTAGGACACAAGAAGGCATACATGAATTAAAACAGAAACTTGATTGATAGTGATTCAAAAAAAAAAGCAGCTACGAAATAACAGTTCTTTATAGTAAGTCAACACAGATCAGTAGAAATTTAGCACGCACCATAAATTAGTTTACATTACGGAGTGTCAGTGTAACACCATGGATATGAAACTGGAGAAAAATCTAGCTCAAATTTCAACTACCGTTCCCAAATTCCATTCAATAACATGGATTCGTGCAAGAAAATATACCTTAATTTAGCTGGACGGTTGATAAATCTGAAGTTTTAGATTTCAAAATCACGCAAACTAATCTGTCCAGATCCATTTTGACACAGGAATATAAACCCGTTGGGAGTGATTAACTAAATGGCGCTAAACTAAAGTAAAAATATAGGAATCATGGATCCAGCACTACGTTAAGCAATGCCAACGGATCTGAACATCTCTAACAATATAGCACCACAGAAATCAAATATAACAGATCATTGAGTTAGATCAAGAACAACGATGCATTATTACAAAAAAACATCAACATCTCAGATCAAAAACAAATACCAAAAAATAACAGCAGAATCACCAATCAGCCATGAAATTGGAAAAATGAAACAATACAAGATTTAGAAATTAGATCTGAAATACCTTTTGAATCCTTCCTGTGAGCGAGGTTTCAGGAAGAAGAGGAATTAGTAGAAAGAGAGATTTGTGGGTGTGGGAAAAGTATATGAAAACAAAGAAAGCGGGGATAAGTTTATATAGTGGTTCTACTTCCAAGATCTACCCTTGTGAAATACTACATTAGAATTTCATATTTTTAATGTTTTACTGTTGATGTGGATGGCTCAACTCAACTCAACGCAACGCAACGCAACGCATGAAGACCAGCGCACATAACAACATCAAAGTCAAATGGTAAATATTGTGATTTACCAACTCCATTATGTAGTAATTCATTTTTTAAGTGAGGTAGAAATGAAAATAAAATAATTAATTGTAAAATCAAATAGAGTATGATGTTTTTATATTCACCTTCTACTTTTTCAAATAACATTAATATAAATTGTTTTAAAATTATAAAAAAATAATTGTATAACATCAAATATAAATTTGGACGCAAATATTGACTATTACTATTTATGGAAAAATTTAAAAGAAGTTGGGAGTAAAAAGACTGGTTTACCCTTATAATAGTTGCAGCATAATCTGTTACGCGGTTTGATGGGTGATGCACCACTGTCATGTGCGCCTTTCCGGGACGCTGCGCAAACAAACGTGCCGGGGTGGGCTTGTCAACAGAATCCAGCCGCTTGGAATCTGATGATCATAAAGTCTTCTACCATGCTGCTTCTGTTCCAAAAAGAGCTTTTTAAATTAGATCCGACAGTTTCATCTCCTATTGGCCGTAAAAATACAAATACAAAAGTGTCTAATTTTTCTTCCAAAAACTAAAAATATATTTTATAAAAGTATAAAATTAAAATTCTATACGAATTTTTGAAATTCTAGTACAAATCATTAAAACTATGGTAAAATTTGAATTTTAAAGTATTATATTTTTGAATTTATGACTTTAATAATGTATCTTTAATTATGAAACAAATTCTTTTGAAATTACTCTCTTCGTCCCATAATATATGACGTTTTAGAATTATGCATAAGAATTAAAAAAATAATTGTATATCATTAAATATAATATTGATCATTTACCATATATTTATCTCATACTTTGTCTTTTATATGTAATATTTTTCCATGCTCCCACTCCTTCTTTCCCTTAGAATTATTTTAAAAACAATTATTAATGTAATTTCATAATAGTAACAAAAAAAAATACTAGTAATTAAAAGTAAGGTTGTAAACGAGCCAATATAGTTCGGGCTCAACTCGGACTCGATTCGAAAAAATACGAGCAAGACTCGGATTCGTTAATAATATGATCCTAATCTGAGCATTAAAAATAGTTCGAATAAAAATATGAGTATAATCTGAGCAAGGTTATACTCGACTCGTTTAAGATTCAAACTATTCGAACTTTTAATTATGATTCGATACATACTCGGTTAATACATATTCGATTTGATGTTCGATACATTCTCTTATAATATATACAAATTAAGATAATTAGTTATTATTTTGTTTTATTTTTAATTTTAATTGTGATTTTATATTTGTGAAGTGTAATAATAAATATATTTTCTCATTTTTAAGTAAAATAACAAATTTAATTTATAATTATATTTATTATAAAACTAATTATTATGTGGAGATTCAATTGAGAATTGAATTTGAAGCTCATGAGTAGTTGAATAAATATTCGAGTCGAGTCGAATCGAATTCGAGTAATAAATATTCGAGTCGAGTCGAATCTGAGTATAAATTTTCAAATATAATTCGAATTTGAGTACGAATTTATCATTTCGAATCGAATTCGAGTAATTTTTTATTCGCTCTGGTTCGATTCGTTTATACCCTTAATTAAAAGTGACATACAAGAAGAAAACTCTTACAAATGAAGGGGCGGACTAGATTTGAAGTTAGATACAGCACAAGTTTGGTGCGCATGATTACAAATGAAGACCAGCTACATTTTCATTATTTTGAAATAAATAAAAACGAAGACTAACTAACTGACCGACTGACTTACGTTCTATTTATTCCTATGTCAATTTTTCAGGAGAATGTAATGAAGGTAGCTTCAAAAGCAACAATAATTATTGCTTGTGAACTCAAAAGAAATAGATTGAGTGAGATCTAAGTGATCAATCACAATTCACAACAACAACAAAAAATAATTGATTTTTTTTTTTTTTTTTTATGAAATACATGGTGATAATTATTTGAAAAAAAATGGTGTAAATCAAAACTAACAAACAGTTTCAATTGATTAATATAATATCGATAATACATAACTAGTTTTGACTAACTCACTAATTGATTTTGTCTTTATTTATTTATTTATTTATTTTATGTTGCATATATTTACTTATACACAATCTAAACACTATTTATAATTTTTTTTATTGAATAAATAATACTACCGTTTCCAAATAATCCAATTATAAAAGTTAAAATGATAAATATAATGATTTCTTTCGATTCACGTGTAATGTATATACAGTTAAGTCGTTTGTATTATGCAAATTCTAATTCCAACAAATAGAAAAAGATGGAAGTAGCCTTTCAATAAAGATATTGAATTAAAAGATTAGAAATAATTAATTTGAATAAAACGGGTAGGAGACGAAGATAGTTTTGGACAGGTTATTAAGGGATGGTTTGGATTGGATTGGGCTGGGCTGGGCTGGGCTGGGCCAAAACTAGACTAGACCAAAAAGGTACAGTTTTATTCGACATAAGAATATTAACCCAGAACTTACTTTTATATGTGTGGATTGGACTCAGTTAAGAATATTATTATTAACCCAAAACCAAAACTTACTTTTATATGTGTGGATTGGACTGAGTTAAGAATATAAACCCAAAACTAGGCTACCCAGTCACCAAATATCATCGTCACATTTCCTTCTGAATAAGTCAGATCGGACGGTCCAAACGTTTTAAAATAGAGTTTAATATATAAATCCAACGCCCTTGAATAATGCCCACAAAACTAGCCGTTACAAGAGCGGCCAGATCTCAACATTCTTCTTCTCCGCTTCTCATCTGATCCAACATAGATTGATTTGTCAAACACTAACCACACCTCATTCTCTCTCTTTAAACACTCTCTTCAACCTCCATCATTCGTTGACATCCTCTTCTTTTGCCGGTTATTTTCCGATGGATTTTAGCGGCAAGAACTACGGAACGATCACCCCATGAAAGACCCAAAACGAATCAATCTAAGATTTGAAATGCCAAAGAAATCGAGAATTTGAATCCTAATTACACAAGCCCCGATCCGAAATTTTCAATTCCGCACCAAGTAAATCACCAAAAAGTCCCATAAATCGACCTCGAAAAATCCTATCCCCGTTGCCTCACCGTCCCTCGAAAGAAACTCCGAGAGAGAAGTTTGTGGTGGCGAAGAAGAACTCAAGAGAGAGAAATCAACTCTTTGACGATGGCGTGTAAGTGTAATATTGGTGCTAAGTCCCGAAAATGTCTCTGTGTCGCTTATGAAACTCTTAGGGCTTCTCGAAGGGTTTTTCGTGAATCGGCTAATCTGGATGATTACTCGATAGAGTGACAAAAAGGAGTCAAAGGAGAGGAAGAAGTGAATCCCATTAATCGTAACCACGAAATTGCGGATGGGTATAAAGAAAATTTGGGGAAAATGATTGTTTTGAGAAAAATGGATTGGATGAGACCGATGAGGTGATAAGTGAAATGGGGAGTACAACTATGAAGAGGAGGAGAGATAAATTGTTGGAAAAAGTAATGCAGAGTGCCCGAACACAGGTGCAGTAGAGTCTTTGCATTTGGTTGAGGCTTTTGAGAATCTTCTTTCAATACCAAAGTCAAAGGAATCGATGAAAAGGAATCGAAAGATACCAAAAGGGTATGAAATGGGCATTGCCAGATTGCAATCGAGGATCCCGAAACACGTGTCTCTTCCTCTTCATTCTCGTCTCACGATTTTTTTCCTTACATCGAGAGAGTTTAGGATTGAACTCTCGGGTTGGCTCTTCGTTAGATAGCCATGGAAGGTTGGTATCGATAAATTTATTGATGAACAAATTTAAAACATCATTTTTTTCCTAATCACCTTGATTTGGATTCTGATTTTGGTTTTGTTTTTCTTTTGAAGCTTTACTGTTTCAAGCATGAATTCAGGTGGTGGTCAAAGGAGCGAATTTAAATGTATGAATTATTGTGCATTCTATATTTGAGATTCGAGAACTCATATGCATCTTTTGATGACGAATTATTAATATTATTATTCACATTCAATGCAGAGTCTTGAATCATCTGGGACATTTGGTGGAAGGCAATGGAAGAGGAGGCATCGCAAAATTACCTCGCAGAAACCGTTCAATCTTAGAACTGAGGTATGTTTAATTTGGTTTACCTGTGAGTTTGAATTCCTACTTTAATAGTTTTATTAGGCTTGCATTAGCTATGGTAGCATCTTATAACACTTTGTTTTAGACTGAACGGTTGGAAGGGTCGATATATTAGAAACCAGTTAACCTTGTACATTTTATATCATCTTTTGTTTTCTTTATACTTGTTAAGATATTAAACTTTCGGGAATTTATAAAATTTCCTTGATTAAGGTCATTTCATGAATTATATTTTGTTTTAGTGCTTCCATTTTTGCTTCATTTCTTCTAGTAATGGATTTTGTTGTAGCGAAGGGGAAGGTTGAAGGAAGAAGAATTCGTCAAGAAAGTACAAGAAAGGATGATGGAGGAGGAAAAGCAGCGGATTCCAATTGCTCAAGGTCTCCCATGGACAACAGATGAGCCAGAGGTAAGCCTCACATCATATTCATATATTTTGAAATAAAATAAAGTTATTTTTTACAGGCAAAACTAACATTTAACCCAATGTAATTGGCACATTTTGTGTGATAACCCATTAAACTTTTAATTTTTGTAATTACACAATTGAACAAATTAAAATTATTAAATTGGGTCATTCCGTCAAATTCATTGAATGTCCATTTATTTATAATCTACGTGGCAGTTAAAAATTAAAAGAAAATATAACATAAATGACATGGAGAATAATGACAAGAATGACATGGCGTGTTACATGCCTCTCAGGTGACATATGTGGTTAAATTGCATATTCTTCAGAGTACTTTAGTAGCCATGGATAGATCTCAGCTTGTGAACATGGATGGATAATTGATCATCTTTACTCTCCCTTGCTTCTTCATTTAATCAATGTGCCTTCATCACCTACTATTGTAATCAGGTAAATCCATTCACAACATCTATATAACATCACTTCATTCACCAGAATAAGCCACATGCATGACTTCGACAACCATGGACGGCAACACTTAAAAACACCCAAATTCTCTAAAATAATCAATTTTCTTCAATTAAAAGTTGGAGACAAATCCAAGCTCCTCATTAGCTTCTTCTCTAGTACTCTCACATCAGTCCAATTAAAAACCCATCACCATCTCCTCAAATCAATCATCACAATCTCCTTAGATCTTGCATCGTATTAATTTCTTTTCAAAAATGATAAAATATAGGGAAAATTCAAAATTTAACTCATTAATTAGGTCAATTTTTTCTCTCTAAGGGTTCGGTCCAAAAGATCATATGAAACTGGGTTCTGTGAAAATCAATATTCGATGCCAAAAAAAAAACCAAATAAAAACCAAACAGACAATAGGTAAATAGTTTTAGTACAATAAAAACATCAAAGCACAGACCTTTGGGTGAGTTGGTGGACTGTTTTCAAACCCAGATTCGCCAATCTCCATGGGTGAGGGAAAGAGGAGTGAGAGATGGAAAGATATAAAAGAGAAGATGAGAAGAAGATTCTCCATCAATAAAATCCAGCGAGTCACCGTGGCGATAGTGGTGACCAGATATTGCGCAATGGAAGAGAAGCCGCGGCACTTTGATGGTCTAAAAGAGCCGCATGTTGGTGGAGAGGGCAAGAAATTGGAGTTTAAAATTAAAAGGGTCAAAGATATAAAGTAAAGTAAAAGAATTTAGTGTTCCAAGCTTTTTTTTACTATATTTATGCCACATAATTTGTTTTTTGTTTTCCATTTTTTTTGCATAGGCACATAGACAAAATCTAGACGACTGCTTAATTATTTTGACAAAATGACAATTTAACAATTTTAATTAGTTCAATGGGACAATTATATAATTTAAAAGTATAATGGGATATTGCACAAAGTGTGCCAAGTACAATGGGATAAAGGTTAGTTTTGTCGTTTTTACAGTTATATCTTGAATCTGCGTGTTTATGATTATGTTGGATGATTGTGAAAAGTCACTCTTTTTTACTTGATGTGTCACGTTGGATGTTAACAACAAAAAAAACTGAGAATTTCATGTTCATCATCAAAACAAATCAATAGTTTTCAACAGGAACAAAACTTATATTTATGAAAACATGCAGTGATATGATGACCTTATCTAATTAAGCTTTCAATTGTTGTGGCATGAGTTACCTCAGCGCCTAGCAAAGCCTCCGGTCAAAGAAAGCACAAGGCCGGTTGATCTGGTACTGCATAGCGATGTGAGGGCTGTGGAGCGTGCTGAGTTTGACCATCAGGTACAACTCATTTTCCTTTTCTATTGATAATTATAGCCATGATGAATTGCAGGCCCTTTCTATGCCTGTTTGTAGCATCATTTATCAATTTGAAACAGTTTTAATAATATTTGAAGTATGTGTTTTTCTTAACGTGCATATCAGGTGGTGGAGAAAATGAGCTTTATTGAGCAATACAGAATGGAAAGGGAAAGACAGCAGAAGGTTGATGATAGTTAGAATATATACATATTGTTCTTAATGAATATATATATTCTTGTTGTTTAGAATATATATTACCTGGAACTAGTTGGCAGAATATATACCTGATATGCATATTCTTGTCTCATAGTTGGCAGAAGAAGAAGAAATAAGGAGGCTTAGAAAGGAGCTTGTTCCAAGAGCTCAACCCATGCCCTATTTTGACAGGCCTTTCATCCCCAGAAGGTATAACCTTGGTACTTTTAATGACTATATGTGCACATAAATATGTTGCTATTCGTGAGCTTTACTTGCTTACAGTTGCGGCTGTTTTATTTTCAGATCAGAGAGGCATCCAACTATACCGAAAGAGCCAAGGTTTGCACCTACCTCAACATAAGAAGATGTCTTGGAGTGACATGTGCGCGCATTAGAAGTAGCTGAGAAACTGTGAGATGAAAACTTTTTGGGCCGGCAGCAAACCTAGCTGAGTGGGAGGGGAAGCTGTGGCAATTGCCATAGCTGTATTTTTATTTTGTTATATTTATATAGTATATTGAATTCTACAATTTTGTGGGTTGAAATCACATAATTTTTTGGAAAGGCATTTCAAAATATATTCCCTCCCTATGTTCCACCCAAAAAAAAAAAACTTATTTACAAAATTTGTGAATATTAAGAATATAATTTTGTTTACATGTTATATAACCCTTAAAAACAATAAAATGTTAATTTAATTAATTAATAGTGCGGGTATTGTTTCATTTTATATTTTTGTGAGGTAAACTTTGACACAGTGGAGTAGCCCTCTAATTAAATTACCTTAATAATATACTTGGCATATAATAAATAAGCCAACATACAGTGAGAAATCAAGTCTACATATGATGCACGTAATGTAATAGTAAACCTGCACTTAACCAAAATTAAACCACCACCGACAATTTGTCAAAAAGTTATATATACAATTATACAAAATCTACCACCTGAACAACATATAAACACTATTTATCAAGGGTAATTAATTTATGGGGTTAATTGATTAACTCAAGTAAACAATTTTAATTGATTAATATGACATCCATAATAGATAACTAATTTTGTTTTGACTAACTCACTACTTGTTTTTGACTTTATTTATTTATTTATTTTACGTTTCATATATTTACTTGTACACAATCTAAACACTATTTATAATTTATTTTGTTTTATTGAAAAAATAATATTGAATTACTTGTCATTATCATTCCCATTCCCAAATGCCCAACTACAAAAGTTAAAACATTACATATCAATTATAAAGTATAATGATTTCTTTCGATTCACATGTAAAAAGAGATGGAAGCCACCTTTAAATAAAGATATTAAATTGAAAGACTAAAAACAATTTATTTGAGAAAGGAGTGAGAGACTGAGAATAAAAGTTGAGAAGAACAAAACTATAAGTAATATTTCCTTTATTTGTTTAATTACTTCTAAATTCTTAAAAAAGTTTATTTTAGGCATTAATTTTAGACTAGTGTGAATGTGTGATAGTGGATAGAGTTAGTAAAATTAAATTAGTTTTGGATTGTTATTAAGGGATGGGTTGGGCCAAGATGGGCGGGGCCAAAACTGGGCTAGACCAAAAAAGTCCAAGTTTTATTGGAATATAAAACCCAAAACTCATTTTTTTATGTGTGTATTGGACTGACTCTTGGACTTGGCCGCTTAATACCAGGTCTACTAGCTAGAGTCAGCAAGCAGGTATTACAAATAATTGCTGGTTGTTGGCTTTTAGCCTCTGCGACAATTGCCATAAAATAAAGGTCACCAATATCATCGTCATATTTCCTTCTGAATTAGTAAGATCGGACGGTCCAAAAATTTTAAAATAAAGTTTAATATATAAACAATGCCCACAAAAACTAGCCGTTACACGAGCGTCCAGAGCTCAACGTTCTTCTTCTCCGCTTCTCATCAATAATGATCCAACAAAGATTGATCCTCAAACACTAACCACACCCCATCCTGTTTCTCTAAACCCTCTCTTCAACCTCCATCATTCGTTGACAGTCAATCTTCTTTTGCTGGTTATTTTCCGATGGATTTTAGCGGCAAGAACTCCCGAACAGTCACCCCTGTGAAAGACCCAAAACCGAATCGATCTAAGATTTCGGAAATGCCAAAGAAATCTGAGAATTTGAATCCTAATTACACAAGCCCTGATCCGAAATTATCGAATTCCGCACCAAGCAAATCTGCCAAAAAGTCCCATAAATCTGTCCCGAAAATCCCTAACCCCGTTGCCTCACCGTCGCCTCGAAAGAAAATTCGAGGGAGGAAGTTTGTGGTGGCGAAGAAGAACTTGAAGAGAGAGAAATCCAACTCTTCGACAGCGGCATGTCAGTGTAATATTAGCGGTAAGTCCCAGAAATGTCTCTGTGTCGCTTATGAAACTCTTAGGGCTTCTCAGGAAGGGTTTTTCGGGAATCGGGCTAGTATTGATGATTACTCTGATAGAGCTGCAAATGGCGTCAAAGGAGAGGTACAAGTGAATCCCATTAATCAGAACCCTGAAATCCCGGATGAGTATGAAGAAAATTTGGGAGAAAATGATTGTTTGGAGAAATATGGATTGGATGAGACTGATGCAGTGATAAGAGAAATGGGGAATACAACTATGAAGAGGAGGAGAGATAAATTGTTGGAAAAAGCAATGCAGAGTGTGCCTGAACCTGGGTCTGGTAGAGTGCTGCATTTGGTTAAGGCTTTTGAGAATCTTCTTTCTATACCAAAGTCAAAGGAATCAGAAGATACCAAGAAGGGTATGAAATGGGCATTGCCAGGATTGCAATCTGAGGATCCTGATACACAGGTCTCGTCCTCTTCATTCTGTCCGTCAGATTTTTTCCTTACATCAGATAGTTTAGGATTGAACTCTCAGGTTTGCTCTTCGTTAGATAGCAGCCATGGAAGGTTTGTATCAGTAAATTTATTGATGAACAAATTTAAAACATCATTTTTTTTCTATTTTTTTCCTAATCACCTTGATTTGGATTCTGATTTTGGTATTGTTTATATTTTGAAGCTTTACTGTTTCAAGCAGGAATTTTGGTGGTGGTCAAAGGAGCAGACGAAATGTATGAATTATTGTGCATTCTATATTTGAGATTGAGAGAACTCATATGCATCTTTTTTGATGACGAATTATTAATATTATTATTCACATTCAATGCAGAGTCTTGAATCATCTGGGACATTTGGTGGAAGGCAATGGAAGAGGAGGCATCACAAAGTTACCTCCCAGAAACCGTTCAATCTTAGAACCGAGGTATGTTTAATTTGGTTTACCTGTGAGCTTGAATTCCTACTTTAGTAGTTTTATTAGGCTTCCATTAGTTATGGTAGCAACTTATAATACTTAGTTTTAGACTGCGGTTAAACTTACAGATTTAGAAAGGGAAGCTTACGTTTTAACTCATGCGTCCTTGAATGAAAATCTCATTACTAATCAACCGACTTGCCTTATGTCATCATCTTCTATCATCTTTTGTTTTCTTTAAACTTGTTAAGCTATTATACTTTCTGGAATTTATAACATTTCCTTGATTAAGGGCATTTCATGAATTATAGTTTGTTTTAATGCTTCCATTTTTGCTTCATTTCCTCTGGTAATGGATTTCGTTGTAGCAAAGGGGAAGGTTGAAGGAAGAAGAATTCATCAAGAAAGTACAAGAAAGGATGATGGAGGAGGAAAAGCAGCGGATACCAGTTGCTCTAGGTCTCCCATGGACAACAGACGAGCCAGAGGTGAGCCTCACATCATATTCATTTATACTGATAAAATTTGAAATAGAAGTAAAGTTAGTTTTTCCAGTTATATATTGAATTTGTTGGTTTGTGATTATGTTGGATCAATGTGAAAGTCGCTCTTTTTTACTTGATATGTGTCGCGTTGGATATTAAAAAAAACTGAGAATTTCATGTTCATCATCAAAACAATTCCATAGTTTTCAACAGGAACAAAACTTACATTTATGAAAACCTGCAGTGATGTGACGACCTTATCTAATTAAGCTTTCAATTGTTGTGGCATGAGTTACCTCAGCGCCTAGCAAAGCCTCCAGTCAAAGAAAGCACAAGGCCGGTTGATCTGGTACTGCATAGCGATGTGAGGGCTGTGGAGTGTGCGAGTTTGACCATCAGGTACAACTCCTTTTCCCTTTCTATTGATTATTATAGCCATGATGAATTGCAGGCCCTTTCTATATGCCTGTTTGTGCCATCATTTATCATTTTTAAACAGTTTTAATAATCTATTGTTTTCAAACTATATTTGATGTATGTGTTTTTCTTAATGTGCATATCAAGTGGTGGAGAAAATGAGCTTTATTGAGCAATACAGAATGGAAAGGGAAAGACAGCAGAAGGTTGATGATAGTTAAAACTTCTTGTTGTTTAGAATATATATTACCTGTAACTAGTATTTAACTGATATTCATTTTTGTCTTATAGTTGGCAGAAGAAGAAGAAATAAGGAGGCTTAGAAAGGAGCTTGTTCCAAGAGCTCAACCCATGCCCTATTTTGAAAGGCCTTTCATCCCCAGAAGGTATAACCTGGTACTTTTAATGACTATATGATATGTTCACATTAGCAGATTCCAGTGGCTGTTGCTATTCAGATCTTTGCTTACGGCTGTTTTATTTTCAGATCAGAGAGGCATCCAACTATACCTACAGAGCCAAGGTTCCACCTACCTCAACATAAAGAAGATCAAGAGTTTCATGTCTTGGATGGAATGACATGTGCGCGCATTAGCAGTAGCTGAGAACTGTGAGATGAATGAAATCAAGTTGACTTTTTGGGCCAGGGGCAAGTCCAGGCAATTGCCATGACTGTATTATTATTATGTTTTGTTTCTTTTTCTTATGTGTATAGTATCTTGAATTCTTCAATTTTGTGGGTTGAAATAATAACATAATTTTGAAAAGGCATTTGGGAATCACTTAACGAATGTTCCCTATGTTCCACAAAAAATAAAAATCAAAAATCAAAATTTTTGAAATGAGTTCGAAATAAATAATCTTTGAGTTCATCTACACAGTGGAGTAGCCTCCCAATTAAATTACATTAACAATAACTTAACAAACTCACCTTCAGTGAGAGAGTATACTTGGCATATAATAAGCCAACATACAGTGAGAAATCAAATCTACATATGATGGACATGATGTAATGTAATAATAAACCTGCACTTAACCAAAATTAAACCACCACTGGCATTTTGTCAAAAGTTACAGTGGCTTAAGTTTGTAATATATGTCCATAACATTACAATTATGCAAAATCTACTACGTTGACTAATATCAGAGGTAATTAATTTCTGGGGTTAATTCTTAAATCATTCATTAACTACTGCAATACATAAAGATGGAGGAATCCCAAATAACTGCCAATTTAAGCAAGAAAAGATCGCTCTTTAACTCTAAACTAGCTAGAGATGGTATTTTTTTGTTAACTTTGGAGAGGTGGAACCCCTTTTTATATTGGAGGCATCGAAGTAACAATACTAAGATTAAAATCTTAAGACAGATCCGAACCTAAACCTCTAATAAAAACATGCTATCACCATACAAACTATTTTCTTTGATCTTGACGCCATTTTTCTTGTCAACCTTCACCGCCCACTCTTTGGACACATCCTCCGTCTACTACGTATTTCCTCAAGCTCCTCCCTCCCTCTCCCTCTCCCTCTCCCTCTCCCTCTCCCTCTCCCTAAATCCCATCAACACCATTTTCTGGCTGATTTTCTTTGCCTAAAATGGCCACATTTTCAGTTGGTCCTCAAAATGTACCGAGGTTTTGTTACCTCAGTGCGATAGAATAGTAAATGGAAGCAACATGAGCGCCACCAAGCCAGCAACTCCACCTTTCATCTCTATCCGACTTCAAGACGACCTTCTTCATTGGTATCCCTCTATCAGGATCACAACACTTGCTCTCTAATTCATGTTAGTTTGGTTGTTGGATTTATCGGTAAAAAGCACTTTTACCCACTGTGCTCATAAGCAATTAGCCGCTGTGCTTTTAAAATATTCAAATAAGCCTATTCCGTCCAATTGACGTTAACAAATTGCACACGTGGCATTGAAAAAAAAAAAAAAATTATTTTCTGATGTGGCAACACAAAAAAATAAAATAAAATAAAATAATAGATTATGTGGCATGTACAATACATGTTGACTTTATATTTAACTGTATAAGACCAATTTTTTTTTTTTTGAAATTTTAGACAAAAATAAATAATGCAAATTATAAACATAAATAAATTAATATTTATAAACATAAAGAAATAATGAAATTTTCTTTCTTTTTCTTTACCTAAATATTTATAATATGTATAATATTAATAAAAACTAATAATATAATATATATAATATGTATGTCTTATTTTAAAATAAAAATAAAATACTTTTATGTTTTAAAATACTTATAAAATAAAAATATTTTTATATTTTATTTTCTTTCTTTTTTACCTAAATGTTTATAATATGTATAATATTAATAAAATTTAATAATATAATATATATAATATGTATGTCTTATTTTAAAAATAAAATAAAAATACTTTTATATTTTAAAATACTTATAAAATTTTAAATATGTATAATATTAATAAAAATTAATATTATAATATTTATAATATGTATGTTTTATTTTAAATAACCTTTTAATATTACAAAATTAACTATTACAAAATCTTTTCTCCTCTTCCTCCCCAACCTTCTCCTGGATCTCCTGGATCTCGATGCCTCCTCGCTTGGGGTGCCAATGGATCTCGTACTATTCTCCTCTATATCTTTCTTTGTATGTATATGTTATTTGCAAAAATGGCTGATTAAGTGGATTTTGTTTCGGATTAATGTAATCTGTTTGTTTTATGTTTGTTGTTTCTTTTTAGATTTTTGTTCAATTTGGATTGCAAAGTTGATGTGTTCATAGGTCATTAAGGATGGATATACTTGTTATTGGAGTTGAATTTGGACGTTATATGGAATGGGTTTGCAGTCGGAGGATTCTTGATCTGCCGCTGGATAGGACATAGTAAAACAGATCTTAGCAAAGTCGATCCAATTAACAGACCATGTTATTAAAGCAGCAGACGAAGCCTCCTCCCCCTTCAAGCAAGGCTGCGCCGAGCTTAAATCCAAAACCGAGAAACTTGTCGGACTTCTCCACCGCATCATCAATGACACCGAGTTCTGGCCGGATTCTATGTTCGCCATTGATACAGAGGACTGGGGGATTTAGGGTTTATGTAAATTAAAATTAATGATTGTATAATTAATTTTAATTTTTATGCCATTTGTTTAACTAATTTTTGCTAATTGTATCAAATTTTCTATTTTATGTTAATTATGAACTTACTTTTTTATATCATTAATATAAGACCCCAACTTTTTGAATAAAGATAATTTTCTATAATTATCATTTTTGAATATTATGATATAATGTTATAGTTGTGGGTAATAATTATAAATTTTGCAAAGTACGCAAGTTGTTATATAATATTCGATTAGTGGGAATATTCGCTTTTAAACAGAAATATTCAAACGACTCAAGACAATCATTAGTGGACCCCAATAATGTAATTATTGTCGGATTGAGAAAAACGACAAAAATATTTTATTGAAATTACTACGGAGTTTTACTGGTGATAATCTTGTTGAACTACTTTCGGTAGTAAAAGTATGCGATGTCACGTGTGGTTGCATAGTAGCACACGGTATTGATTATTAATGCTTACGTGAGAAGTGATCTCAGTTTTGTTTTATTACTTATATATATATTAGAGTTATATATATATATATATATATATATATATATATATGTATATAAGGTATGTATTTATATATTATATATATATATATAAGTAAAGTGGTTATGTTGTCAAAATTGGGTGGGATGAGATTGATGTTGTCGGGTGAGTAAGAATTTCAAAAGGCATGTGTTATATATATATAAATATTATATAATAGGTTTGGTTTATTTGATCATTATTGGTATCAGTTGAAAAGTTAGCAAGAGGAGTATTATTATGTTGAATCATTTACAGATTTTTGACAGGTTGAATCACGGGGGTGATGTCCCGTGAGATTATATATATATAATATATATTATATATTATATTTTATTTAAAAGATTTTGCTTTAATTATGGACTGTCCGATTAAAGTAAATCAATTCGGACCGTTCATGAGTTAGTTACTATGCATTTCATTCTTCTATAAATAGAAGCTCATTCCTTCATTATTTCTTACGAATTCACTGAAACTCTAGAGAGAGAAAATTATAGAGAGAAAGAAGAAGAGAAGTCTGCTAACTTTCTTTTCCTATATTCGATTTCTTTTACTAGTAAGGGATATTATTCTTTTGTATTCACGAAGAGAACTTCATTCTTCCATTTCTTATTATTCATTTGAATAACTTTGTATCTGTGATCTACCCTATACTTTGTGACATTCTTCTATTATTCTGCTTTATTATTCTATCGAACATCCTCATGCATGCATTTTTTACACTGACCGGTTCCGTCTTTATTATTATTACATTGGAATATCCTGCTGCATGTGTTTTACACCCACTGATTCCGCTACTTATTATTCATTGGAATAACTTTATACATCTTAAGTAAGCGCGTGCATGGTGATTTCGTTGTTATTCTATTACTTATTATTCGTCATGGAACATCCATCGGTGTGAATTTCACCGACACGGTTCCGTTATTATTATTCTGTTGGAATAACTTTTAATGCATCATAAGTATCGCATACATTGTGATTTCTTTTGTTATTCCATTCGTTATTATACTCAAATTGGTTAAAATTTTGACTTATACTCCATGAAATTAGTGGAATATCCTTGATATTCAAGCTTAATTCTCCATAAAATATATTCATCCCAGGATCATATAGAGATTTTTATATGAATATAAAGATTAACAAAAGCGGAATATTATTGAATAACATACAAACTTACATAGAGTTGGAAGCTTGAGA
Organism: Panax ginseng; assembly: GCA_020205605.1. NCBI lineage: Eukaryota > Viridiplantae > Streptophyta > Magnoliopsida > Apiales > Araliaceae > Panax > Panax ginseng. The sequence goes on from CM035129.1 coordinate 155,097,323, forward strand.
ATTTCGAACTTGATAATTCACACTAGAAAACTTAAGAAATAAACTGAGTATAAATTTTTCGAATGCCTTCACAGAAAGGCAGACCTATCCTCTTATAGGAATGAGGAGAAACAAAATGATTACAAAAAATAAACAACTTTTAAAAGGAATCTACTTTTACAAAAGCAAAAGCAAGAAAAGCATTCCATAACACTGCTGATGCGTGTCCTAGATAAGATGGAGTCGAGAGGACAGCAGACCTAAAAAGATGATCAAAAAGGACCACAAAAGATAAGATGAGAATCTTATCACCAAAAACCTGAATTATTAAGGCAAACGACAAACCCAACAAAATGCTTTAAGCATTAGCATGCCTCCATTATTTAGGCTGAGAGCATGGGCCACCAAATGGGTCATATTTCTCATCATCACTGTCTAGCATAGTGACCGTGTCAACATGATTCCTGAGACAATCAAGGATTTCATTTTTTGGAATTCCTTTGAGGATGGATTTTAACTTCTGCTGAGAGGCATTATATTTGCCCGTATCACCATCGACAACATGAGGAGAAATATTTTTAATTTTGTCCTCATCAAATTTAGACCACCATTTAATGGCCAGTTGTTTGCAAAGCCGATGAACCCCTGTTCCTGCATGCTGAGTAATAGTATATGACCATTTAAAAATCCAAGGAATTTCATTGGCACAATAGAAAGATAATAAGGCTTGATTCTCATAAAGGCCATTTGAGGTTTGAAAATATCTATCAAACATATCTTCAACCTTAGGGGGAAAAAACTGTGGGACTGGTCCCCAGTAATAGAACCAAGACTGAAACCATGCAGGAAAATCCAGAACAATGATGGTTTTGGGAAACTTAGGGTGAAGAAACTAGCTATGGGTATAGTGCTCATTTTGATAATATAAAAACTTTTCCCATGCCAGGGTGTAATCAAAACAATTAAAGTATTTAGGAACCATAGATTTTGTTTCAAAATATTTATGAGTCCTTAGGTCACCCACCCAAATCCAAGGACGTAAGACCTTTAAGATCTTAACTGCTTGAGAACGCCAGATTATAACGATCTACGGGTTTATGAGAGACTTTAATTGAGCTGTTTCAACCGTAATTTTTTCAAAAACTCTCTAGTTTTAGGAGAAAAGCGGTAGATCATGAGAGTAAGATAGATGAGATCGCCTACTTGTTCGGAGATCCGATCGCATCCACATCTTCAATATCAACTACTTCTCCGATCACGGTGTCCGTGTGTAGTTAGAATCAATCAACTTTAAGCTCGAGTCTTGCATTTGTTGCCTGCTTTTGAGATCCCGAAGATTGTCCTTTGAGGAAGTCATTAGAGGTCTCTCCATTCTTTGGTTTGGTGAAAGTCTGGAGACCTGTCAAGATTTAACACACAAATATTAGGAGTATCCTGCAAAAACTCTCTCGTTAAGAAGTCCGCAAAGAGTTAGAGTCTCCTTTAATAAACTCTATGTCAAAATCAAAGGTCGATAAAGAAGGCTTGCCACCGAGCAAAAAATCATTTTAGAAAGCAACGCTTTTAACGTCCTTCTAAGACTTCTTTGGTTGATTTACAATCAACTCTAAGAAGAATCTCTGCTTTAAGAGATCTCCTTGGAATTTATCAATACACGTAACTATGGAACAAATTTCTTTTTTTATAGTGGAATAGTTTTTCTGCAGCATCATTCCATTTTCCAGAACAAAACAAACTAAAACTTCGTTTGAGTTTATAATTTGTTTTAGAATGCCCCATATCCTTTGTCTCGAAGCATCGGTTTCACAATCTTTGAGCATCGTGATTAGAGAAATGTAGACATGGTAAGGATTTCACATGAGCCTTAATCCTTTTAATGGCTTGAGTACATTCTTCTGTCCAAGGTGTAGGCTTCTTATTTAACTTTTTGTAAAGAGGAGTAGCATCAATCGCCAGATCTTTATAAAAATCTCTAACATAATTAACACTTCCCATAAATCTCTAGAGCTGTTTTTGATCCAAGATTTTGTCTGGAAATTTATTAATAATGCAATGGCTCTGTCATCCGGGAAATATTTACCTTGAGAAATTTCAAATCCCGTAAACCTTTTCTTCGTTTGGAACAACAACATTTTGCTAAATTTGAAACCACAAGACCTTCTCTTTAACAACTTTTTTTTGAAAACGTTTAAATGTTTCCAATGTTGATCAATGTCTTTTGAGAAGACTAAGACATCATCAATATAAACAATCATAAAATCCATAAATGGATTAAAGATTTCGTTCATAATGTTCTGAAACTCAGATGGCACATTTTTAAGACCAAAACCCAGAACATTCCATTCGTAATGCCCAAATGGCACTGTAAACGCTGTTTTATACTTATCTTCTTCTTTAATCTGGATTTGCCAGTATCCACTCTTCATATCAAATTTGGAAAAGATATTTGCTTTAAGTAACCGATTTAGCAGATCCCTCTTGTTTGGAATTGGATATCTAATCCATCTCAAAACTTTATTTAGAGGTTTATAATTAATCACTAGCCTTGGAACTCCCCTTTCTATTTCTGCAGCATTTTCTACGTAGAATGCAGAACATGACCATGGTGAGTAACTTTTCCTTATTAATCCCTTTTTTAAGAGATCATTGATCTCTTCTTAGCAAAGCTTAAAAAACCTTTCATTCATTTGAATTGGTCTTGCTTTTATAGGAATAGACTTCTCATTGAATCCTTCTATGTATGGGAAAGAGATGACATGCTTTTTTCTATTCCAGAAAGCAGTAGGATCTGTAGAACATATTTTTTTACATAAATCCTCTTGGTAAGCTTTAACTTTGAGCTTAAACTTATCATCTTTAAGATGTTCTTTAATCTTCTTTATTTCTAACTCTTGTTTGAGAAAGAAAAGAAAATCTTCTTTTTCGTTTAAACAAATGATTGACACCTTGATAGCGAGGTTCTGAAATAAAATCAAATCTGATCCCATCCCTTGCTGCGTACAGTCTAATCAATCCCTTGTAGTGTAAATATAATTCTTTTAAAATCAACCCAGAAAATAAAATTACGGTCTGAATTGTTGTGTCAGGTTGATCAATCGGGAACCGTAGCCGAGATACTGGTAGAGGATGGAAAGCCAGTTAGCGTGGACTTGGTAATATCTCCCTCCCTATCAAACACGCGCGCACACACTTGCTTATGGATTTTGTATCTGATGTCCATGTTTTCCATTCTGCAGCCTCTGTTTGTCATTGTTCCTTGAAGAACTTGTATAAAGATTTTCCATAGGCTGAATCTGTTCTTTTTGAAGGTTTCTAAAAATACTCACACTTGTGGCCCTTTTTTCGTGACATGTATATCATCAACCCAATAACAGTTAAAAGTTTGGATTGTGGCCATGGGATGACATGGCATGGCAAAGCCTCATTTTTGTTACAAACACATCTGATATTTACAGCCAAATTCTGTGGATCGTGTTCGTCTTCTTTCTGATCTTTAACACATCTGGATCCAAATAAGCTCTAAAATGGTGCATTAGTACTACTATTATAAGGCAAGATACTTGTAAAAAATTTATACTACATGCGGAGCAGTTAAAAGCTATTTCTTGGCCAGAGACTTCTGGAACCTGGCCGTTCATGTGTGCTTTCATTATTCTCTCTATATAGGGTTAATTCGAGTATGTGAGGTTCTTTGTGGAAGAATCTTTTAAACATTGAAATTTTGGCTGAGAGCAAAAAAATAAATAAAATTAAACAGTAAAAAAGGAGTTCTTTCACAAAGAACCAAATACGCATCAGATGAAACCATATATATATATATTCCCATTAATCTGTTCTCACAAAATAATCTAAAAATAAAATCTCTAATTTTTGAATGATGGACAAAAGAAAATTGCATCTCTAATTTTAAAGCAAGAGAACCTACGTAACATGCACTTTGTATGCTCAATAAACCATGCATTGGAGCAAATACATAACATGTTCATAATATTTTGTCATGCATGCTTGTCACATGCACCCCAGGCAAACTGAGTGATTAGGTCAAACAGGAGGAGGATTTAAAAAACAGTTGGCACTTCAAAACATACAGAGAGGATACAATATGTATACTCAAATCAGGGTCAAGTTACCTGATATATATATATATCTTTCTAACAAGTTTTGATAAGTTTTACTCATGCCTAACTTTCTATCATTTCCACCATCTCCTGGTATCAAGCCTCTTAACGTCCCACCATGGAACTTTTTATATATCACGTAATAATTATATATTAAAAATATAGAATAAAAAATAGTATGACTAATTTGGCAAAAAAAATAAAAAGTAGTATGACTAAATATTAATTTATCGTTTTATATTAATTTTAGTATTTTAAAAAGTCTTTTAGTTATTAAATCATAGAATAAATTCTAACTTAAAAATAATATTTAGGATTTTATTGTTAGGTTTCAACTCAACTTTAGACTCTAAATAACTATATATTAAAAATATATAAAATAATATCTTGAATAAATAATAAATTATATTATAAAGTATTCACACACACACACACACATATATATATATATATATATTAATGATTAAAATTTAGTTACTACTTCTATTTCTAATAGAAATTTAGTTAATTAATACTAAGAAATCAATTCTAACTTAGATATTAATGATTAAAATTAGTTAACTTTTAAAACTAAAAATCATAACGGCTACAACAATATATTCTTAAATATTAAAAATATAGGAAAATTACTATGAGTACATTATTGTTATTAAAAAAAACTTAATATATTATACAAAATATATTAATAATAAATTTTAGTTATTAATTTATTTCATATAGCAGACCTTTAGTTTATTATTGTAAAATTAAATTAAAAAACTATGCGAATATTAAATTAAAACAACAAAAATCACATTCATCCATTTGTGACAATTGTGTGGTTTATATTTATTTGTCTTTAAGTAAATTTTGTAATTATTCTAATATCAATAGTAAGTTATTTTATGAAATTCATAGCTTTTTTTTATAAACATTATATATATATATATAAATCAAATAAAATATTAAAAATAATACTATTTATAAAATAAAATCGTACTTTGCACGGGGTAGTAGTTAATATGTTTAATTAAAGCCCAATTTTGAATAGGGTATTTCAGTAATTTCGATGAACTAGGTATATTTGCACCAAAATAAATTGATCGCCCCAAAACTAAACTCTACATTCTTCGAACTTGTAATACCTTCACTAGGGTTTCAGGCGATTCCAACTCCAGGTTCTGCCTGCCAATTGCCCCAACTCCTAATTAAAAACAGTCCAGGTACTAAATTATTATGTCTACACAATTCATGCATTGCATTGCGTAACAGTGAATGCCTAAGTTTAATATTTCGTTTATTTCGTAGAGATATGTTCGTTTATTTGAACGATAAAGTAAATTTCATGCCAAAAGATTCACAAATTTCATGTTATATCATGGCAAACCGAGGGTCTTGGTATAGTTTTTCCCCCTTCTCTTTCTCCTTTTGATAGGTAGTATATGATTTGTATCAGGAATAGGGATCGAGCTTATTGCTTAATTTAAAACATTAAACTCTATCATTTACTATTTTGGGCATTGTGTGAGTGCACTGGGATTTAGACTTGGCTTAACTTCAATGGCTTACATGCGCAATATTTTTTTAAATATTCTGTTTGTTGTATTGCATCTAATTTGTCTGCAGTTTCCCTTAAGCATGTTTGCGAGCTGCACCTCTATCCTCATGCTTCTGTTTTTGTTTAGTTTGTTATTAGAAAATGGCCCATAATTGAAGGGGCATGAAAACTCATTTGGGTGTTTGAATTAATATTTTATCTGAAGAATCTCCTAAAGCAATTCTTTTATTCAAATAATTTGCATTCTATAGACATCCTAATGATTAGGTCACTTATAAAATTTTTAGAAAGTCAAACAATAGGTAAGACTGAAGCATCCTTTTGCATACTGATTTGAATTTGTATATGACTGCACTTTAATTTTGTAAGTACTGATGTTTCTAGCCATTACAGATGAGCCACTCGTTGGAGCATTATTTATCAGATAATCGTAAGTCTTTCTCTCTCATACACCCTCTCAGACACATGCATACATTGTAGAGTTACTCATGTATCTTAGTCTCAAGCTATCTCCAGATTCTTTGCGCACATATATAAATTTGTTGCAGAAATGTTTATCCGTGTTTCATTCCTTGTATTCTATCAAAGTTTCTATTTATTTATCAAATTACTTCTTATTTTTGTAAGAAGAGCATGTAGTCAAAGGTTCTGAGGTTTTTCGTTGGTGGTTTGGCTCGTACTGTAACTGAAGACAAAATAACTGAGGTCAGTCTTCTACTCCTTTATTTGGTTATTAACTTTCTTTTCTAACTTTTATTTTAGATGAGTTTTACCTTGGTTGTATAATCATATATCTGAGGCATTAACCTACAGTCTTTTATGTGTTTTTGCATTTGGCTTGATCAAATCGGATGATCCGAGTATTTCTGTATACTGGTTCGGTTAACTGAGGAATCTACGGAATCTTTTTATATCGTTTATTAATGGAAAAGCAGTTGACCAAAGCTGTTTTTTAATTCCACTATTCAAAGAGAAGCTCAAATTAACACACAATGAGCGCGTATTTGACATATTTATCAGAGGTCATTTATTTTGTTCACTATCTGTATCCATCTGTCATCATATTCTGAAAAAAGTTGACTCCAATAATCTCTGATCCCACTAGGACTATCTTATACATTACATGACTCAATAAAGGATGTGCCTTACTTGATGCTACAGTGGCTAGAACTTTCTAGTTAACTGAAGTTAGCGTTTAGAGGCTCTGTCTAGTTTATCCTCTACTGTATCTCGTGGATCTTTCTTTCTAGTACAAAATTAAGTCAAACCCTAGGGGCTTTACTCAATTTGAATCTAAAACACAGAGATTAACTAGCTAATCAAGTTGGTCATAGGATTTGTTGAAGAAAATAAGCTTTTACAGAAGAATAGGGGTGATTATGGATGTATTCGGTAAAGAAAAGTAACAATAAAGAGGAATTTAGGAATGAAATTGCTAAGATTTAGAGTGAACTTGTAGATAAAAGACGAGAGAGCTGGATAGAGATGGACCAAGCCACTCTAATACATGTTTTTTGATCATGTCACAGCTTACATGCTCCTTCTACTTATAATACCATACATACTAATGCTAAAGTAAGCCACTTCTAATTCTAGAATCGTTCAACTTAATAAAGCAACCTTACATTTCGTACTCTTTCTTGCAACAAGGCCCTTGGCCTTACACTTTCCGCCCCTCAGGATAATCCGTGAACTCATGAATTTAAGAACTATTAGGGGTCTCTTCCTCGCTTTAAATCTTATAGGGAGGCAGACAATCTGCTTTAGAATTCTCTTTCCCTTTCTTGTCTCATCCTCCAAGATCAATAGCTATCACCTTGAAGTTGCACATCTTAAGTCAACCTTTCCATAGTAGCTTTTCTCTTCCACAATGTGATGTAGGACGAGCCCGTGAAATTTGGTTAGAACATCATAAAAGGCTTTGGAAGCCTATATGAATTAGAAGTTGTATTTTAATTAAGTTCTTTAATTTGTAGTTATCGTATTAGAGTTCAATTTAGGTTAGGAAAGTTGTTTAGGCGTATTATAAATAGTGATGTACTTTATTATTTGGAGACATTGAATGATTAATTGATTGAGTTTTGAGTTGAAATTATTGGTGTGATATTAACTCTTTCCCCCCAAAACCCCCGTCCCCGTCATTTTGGTATCAAAGCCAAATCTCAAAACCACCTTCTGCTGCCCCATCATCTGTCCCAAAATCATTGTCCCATCATCTTAAAAAAAAACTACCAGCCAAACAAAGCCTTATCCAAACCCTAAACCATCTCCCAAACTCAAATTTCAGCCAAAAAGTATCAGCCCCAAATCGCAGCCATCATCTCCAACCCTCAAAACCCTAATTTGTTCAGTCACAATTTCAAACACAAAATTAGTCTTAAAGCCAATTTTAAAACATAACCTTGAACCACCACCATCCTAGTTGACCCACAACCTATAAATCCTAGATTGCAGCCTACTTATCATCAGGAACCTTCCACAAAGCAACCTCAACTGCAACAACCGTAGCCTACAAAAATCAGAAACCCAACATAAAAAAAAGTAGTAGAAGAAACCCAACAAAAAAAAGTAGTAATAGTAAAAGAGGTTGCTGCCGCTGTTGCTGCCTTATATCTCCTCAAGAGCTTTGTTCCTTGCGCCGCTTTGCTCCTTGTTTCTTGAGTCCTATTACGTATATGTATCTTTATTAGTGCATCTCATGGGAAATCTTAGTTAGGTACCTCATAGTTTTATAGTTTTTTAGCTTAGTCCCCATAATTTTCTTAAATTTCAAAATAGTCCTTGAAATTTTACATATCAGCCCCTATAGTTTCACTTTCTTTCATTTCAACCCTTGAAGTTTCAACAATTTTAGTTCAATCCCTGTTTTTTACATTTCCTGCACTCAAGTCCCTAGAGAAAAGAAAAGAGTAGTCTATATTTGTAATCACAGGAACCATAGTTAATGCTGCAGAGATCAACGCCAACCTTGATAATTATATGTTACAACAAGATTAACGTCAAGAGGATTGAAGACTCAATCACAACACTTACTGCAAATGTTTAGAATTTTGATGTACTCACTGCTGTTGATGTACTCACGGAACGCGTAGATAAGGGACAAGAAGATGCTCTTAAGAATTTTGAAGACACCCGGGCATCGGAGACTACAGCAGCATGACCCTAATCCACGAGTTAATGTTCCAGATCCTAGGATTAATGCAGTGGATACAGGAGCAAAATTAGATGTTGGAGATTTCAATGGCGATAATGGTCTCGAGACATTCTTCGATTGGATTCATAGTTTGGAGAGCTTCTTTCGTTGGTATGAATTATCCGATGAAAGGAAACTCTTCTTTGCTAAAGCGAAGTTGAAAGGGACAACTCACATTTGGTGGGATCAACATCAACGAAATTTTTATATAACTGCGAGAGATTGGAGGATATGAAAGTTGCAATGACACGACGTTTTGTACCTTTGGATTATAAGCAGCGAGCATATTTGCAGTTAATTGACCTAGTACAAGGAAGTAAATCTGTAGCCGAGTATACTTCAATGTTCTATAGTTTGGTTACACAGTCTGAATTTTCTTATGTTGAAGAAGTTTTAATCTCCATGTACTGTTGAGGATAGGAGTGATCATTCGGTTATAACCGAACCGAATAAGCTATTCAGTTATAACCGAAAATCGAAATAATGATGATTTTACTATCCGAACTAATAACCGAAATTTGGCAATAACCGAATTACATCAATACCGAATTACGAAATTGTAATTTGGTAATTCGAAAAAAACCAATCGGCTCCATCATATTTTTTACTGCTTTAGCATCCAATCACACGGACTTACGATTAATCGCTTAGCAAACACTATCCATCAAATTAACAGTTTAACTAACACTGTCCAGTGTCCAGCAGCAATAACTAACAAGCCCAAAGTAATACTTTTAAAAAATTACAGCAACAACTATCTAGATGGAAAAACTGAAATGAGATGCAACAACAGCTCAACAACAACAACTTTTAAATAATTACAACAACAACAACTATCAGATGCAACAACAGCTCAACAAGCTCCAATCTTGCAGTCTTTCAGTATCACTTTTTCAGTATCATGATTCAGCATCAACATATGAGACAGTCTTGCAGTCTCCCAAGTCCCAAACTCCCAATAGCACTGCAACAATAACAATAATAAAAAAAACAGTTGTATAAATACCTAACATTTTTTTAAATGCAGGAGGCAGATTTTTAAAGACAACTGAAAGTGATAGATTTTTAAACTGAAAAATATGAGTATGACTGGACACTGCTGAAAGTGAAACTGAAAGTTATTATTATACCCTTTTACTATGGAAAAACTGAAAGTGATAGATAAAACAGTTGTTAAATACCTAACATATTTTTAAATGCAGGAGGCAGATTTCCACTTGGGATTGGTTCAATCTGCAAAAGGAAAAATGACATACAAATGCATCAAATTATAGACACATACAAGCAAGACAAAACTATAATCAAAATGCTTAAAATTGAATTGCAATGATGAAACGAGAGACGAATTTACCTCTCCCATCTCGTTGAGTCACGGAAACATTAGCATCATTAGTAACAAGGCTCAAGTTGGATATTGCTGAAAATTGAAAAATATAATTAAACACATTAGACCAAACTTATGCAGTAAAAGTATACACTAGTCTAGCATCATACGACAACATGAGAAAGACTATCATCACAGAAAAGGCCAAAAGGGATCCAAGTTTGAATTTAAACAATACCAGAACATAAATATGTGTTCATAACTTCATATAAAAGGGTAACAAGCTCTATATAAAGACAGCAGTCCAGTCATACTCATATTAACACTTATCTCACGACTCACATTATCCCAATCCATGGAATTATATAATAAAGATCCCAAAAAAAAAAAACAAAATCAGATGAAATCAAAATAAAATCAAATGATTACCCACCTTAGAAATCATATAATGAAGAGAACAAAAACAATTAACGATTTAGATGGTTTCAAGCTGCCCTGAGTCGCAACCCCTTGATTTAATTAAGAAAACAACTTGCTGTAAATTCTACAGGTCATTAGCAAAACAAACAGGAACATTAGAAAGAATCAAATTTATGATTAACTTTGAAACAACACTACTGCAGTATGTATAAACCAACACTACAACAGTATGTATTCAACTGGACCTAGAGTTTATACATGGATAGATATACACCAGGTTGTGCTAGCTACTGTAGGTACGAAATAAAAATTTATGATTAACTTTGAAAGAATCAAATGATTACCCACCTTAGAAATCATAACCCTAAGTCCTAACTAACAAAATCAGATCGAATAACCCGTAAAAGGGTTCAAATCAAAATCAGAATCAAGTATGGAACAACTAACAAAAGTACAAAACAAACATACCACCAATTCGTAAGAGAGTCGAGAGGTCGAAGGGGGAGAGGGCAGAGCCGCCGACTTGCCGTCGCCGAGGGCACTGGGTAGTCGACTGTCGAGACTCAAGAAGTCAAGAGGCAAGCGAAGCAAGTAAGCAACTGAAGTCGAAGGCTCGATTCGCTCGAAGCAAGAGGATCTCAGATAGTCAGATCTGAAATGTGAAGCAAGAGGGCTAAGCTAGGGCAAAGTGAAAATGGGATGTGAAAACTGAAATGTAAAGACTCAAATGTGAAATCAAATGGACTCGCCGAGTGAGATAATAATAATATTATAAAATTAATTTTTTTTAATAATTAAGGTTCGGTTATTCGAATACCCGAATAACCTGTTTTTCTAAACCGAAACCGTAACCGAATACTGAATGATAATTCGGATATAACCGAAATTGTAAAAAAAAAACCGAAAAGCCGAAATAATTCGGTTAAAAAATTTCGGTTCGGTTCGGTAATTCGGTTTTATCCGTTTTTTGCTCACTCCTAATCGAGGATTGAATCTAGAGATTGCAGGTGGTGTAGTTACAGGTAAACTCTTGCTCTTAGATGATGCTATTCAAGTTGCCACCCAAATATAGGATAATTTAAAAAGAAATTTTGTTAGGCCTCCAATACAAGTCCAAACTCGGAGGGAGTGTACTTTTGTGGAGCCTGTTTTAAACAGGTCAATGGAAAGATCGTCAACAAGCCCTTCAGCTACTAGCAGGCCTAATCGTACCCCAGGTTCTTCTAATGCTAGCAACAACAATTCGTCCAGGTGCTATAACTGTTGTAGTTTTTGTCCCATGTCTTTTAAGTGTCCTTCCCAAAGGTGAATGTTGCCTCTTCTCCCTCTAGGTAACTTGCTATTGTTGACAAAACGTGCGGAAAAGCTGACTTCAACGAAGAGGTTTACAAGCCAATAGACGACGAATATGAGCCCGATGAGCAAGATTTAGAAGCTGATGCTCATTTAGAAGGATGTTTAGGTGTTCTTCGACCTTTACTTGTTGCCCAACAAACATAAACATAAGGATTATCTTAAAATTCATCGTGGGCGAATTTTTCAGACGAGTCATATGTGCGGGACAAGTGTGCTCTTTTTGATACTGGGAGTTGTACAAATGTTATTTCTGAGGAAGAAGTTAAGAAACTTGGGTTAAAAGTTGAGCGTCACCCGGAGCCGTATGATGTTGCATGGATTACCAATACAAAGTTGCGGGTTACCCAAAGGTGTATGTTTACATTTTTCGTTGGCAAGCTTAAAGATACTGTTGTGTGATGTTTTACCCCTTAAAGTTTGTCATATTAATTAAGGGCGTAAATGGCTATGGGATCGTCACGCGCAACATGATACTCATGCTAATATCTATTCAATTATCAAAGGCAATACCAAATTCACCCTTACTTGCGCTCTCGACATGCCACATTTAAAGCTTGTAAAGACTTCCTTGGTGATTCGACGTGATTGTTCTTGTGTTGATAACTCGACGGAGTCGAGTTTTTTTCAGTGGAGGAGAAATGATGTAGGACGAGCCCGTGAAAGTTGGTTAGAACAATATAAAAAGCTTTGGAAGCCTATATGAATTAAAAGTTGTATTTTGATTAATTTTTTTAATTTGTGGTTATCGTATTAGAGTTCAATTTAGGTTAGGAAAGTTGTTTAGGAGTATTATAAATAGTGATATACTTTATTATTTGGAGACATTTAATGATTTATTGATTGAGTTTTGAGTTGAAATTATTGGTGTGATATTAACTCTTTCCCCCAAAACCCCCGTCCCCATCACAATGTAGTAATTTGCTTCAAAATCCTTACAAGCAGGATCTTGATTATGCTATGTCTCGGTACTTTCTTTAGGATCAAAAATCAATACCAAGAACTTAGAGAACTCCGTACATATCCCTAGCATTTCAACAATCCATTGGCCATTCATAATCTTTTGGTGCATCAGTTATTTCTTTCGCCGGTAGCTGACTCAACCGCTCATGCTGTGAATTTTCTTCTTCCTTTACTCTTTATGAACAGCTTGGTATAGCTTTGCAAACCACATTACATAGATTGGTGATTACTCTTTTAGACTTTTCAAAGAATTCATCAGGATCTTCCTTCCATTGGAAGGCATTTTTCTGCGTAGATTAATTAATGGCCTTGCAGTGGGACGATAACCCTTAACATTACTCTATCTTTAAGTTTTGCTGGAGTAGAATTTGGCTGTTTCTCTTCCTAGGACTTGGGAGTTATAGTTATAGGCAAAGCAGAAACTTAGGATGTAACTTACTAGCTTTCTGTTCTACATTAGAGTTAATGACCTTAAAGTGTAAGAGGATTATGAGCACATGTTCTGGGTGCCTCAATCCTTTGGCAAAGGACTTACTGTTGATTGTTATAAGAGCTGGTCCCTTGCTCTCTTTGTAGTCTGTAGGTCAATCTCTTTGTTGTTCATTACAAGCATAATTTGTATTGTTAGGTAGTCAAAACTCAAGTCCAGTTGTTTCCTTTGAACCCCTAAAATAATATCATAGCTTTTAAAAACTTCTCCTTTCCTTGACAATTAAGTATGTGCACTCAAATCTGCTCACAGTTTTTCCACTAATAGCCGTAGAATTTTGCACTACTTGAGTGGCTACTAATATTCACCCTAAAGTTGTGGGTGTGCAGTTCTAGAATCTAGTAATTGGGGTATATTTCCATCAATGAGCATTGTAAAAGACTATCTGCCCACGACCTTGGGTTACAAGAGTTGGTACTCTTTGGTGTCACTTGGAAGGTTTAGATTTTAAGTTGATTTAGTTTATGCGGTTGGTTTCTTTTTGGGGTGGGGTCTGGGGAAGTTGGTTGATACTTGGAAATTTCTTTTTGGGGTGGGGTCTGGGGAAGTGGGTTTGGCAATTAGAAAAGGCATCCAATATAACGTTAACCAGAGAAAAGGGAAAAGGTTTCCTGGTAACTTATAAATAATTTGGAAAAAGGTTTATTTGTAACTTATAAATAATTTTGAAAAAGGTTTCCTGGTAACTTATAAATAATTTGGAAAAAGATTTATTTGTAACTTATAAATAATTTGGAAAAAGGTTTCCTGGTAACTTATAAATAATTTGGAAAAAGGTTTCTTTGTTGTAACAATGTGCAAAATTGCTGAACCTTATGAGCACTATTCTTCTTTAAGGCCCATTTTACTTTAGTAATAAGAATTGAGTAACGCTGGGGTCCTAAATGTGATCTCAGTGATTCATGTTTATTTCATGTGGGTTCAATACTATGTTGTCAGCCAATGTAATAATGACAACACCAGACCCCTAGCATTCCTCTTGGGACCAAAATTTCCTATCAAATAAAAAAACATTAATTACTGTTAAGAATTAGTGAGTTGACTTTGAGGATCTAGGGTATGTGTTTTGACTGAATTTGATTGGATAAACCTGCTGTTTGCTTCAGGTATTCTCGACTTGTGGGGAAATTTTGGAAATACGACTTATAAAGGATCAGAATGGCAGCTTGAAGGTTTTATATTACTCAGATGTTTTGTGCTTATCTTTTCTTTTGTTTTTTTGTGTGTATTTTTTCTTTCATTCTTATCTTATAGTTATATGTTGTTTTTTCATATATGTTACAGGGGTTCTGCTTTGTACGTTTTTCAACAAAAGCGGCTGCTGACAAAGCTGTGAAGGAAAAATCTGGATTATTGGTAAAAGCAAAGATTATCCATTATAAACACTCTTTAATTGTAGTTATAACAATGTATTTAAATATTTAAAGCTTGTCTACACATTCTATATCCACATTGCTAATGAAGAACCAATTGATATAGATGGTTGACTTTATTCCTCCTCCCCAAGTTCTGCGCAGTTGTAAGAGCCTCTCAAAGCCCTCAAGGTCTACACCAAGAAGAGTATTATGACTTAACTGAAAATGAATCAATTTCTCATCCTTCCATTTCATGCTCTTTTGTATAACTTCAATTTGTAGCAATAATCTTTATAACTTCCTCTTTTGCAAAAAGTAAACATGTAAGGCACCGAGGCCTCTTTAATTTTGACAACATGTATTAGTTGGGTAATCTCTTTTATGGGGTTCTTCATCCTGAAATCTACCATTTTGAACTGGATGTGACCCTTAACCCCTTCAAATTTTCTTCCACAAACTCTTCCTATTACGTCACTCCAACTTCCTTGGAGGTCTATCTCCTTTCTCCCTCCCCAAATTTCTTTGTCATTACTCTTCTCCACAGTCCTCAAACCCAATGAATGATCAATTAATCTTAATTAGCAAGTCAATTTAAGCTGCTTTACTTGATTTTTTTATATATTAAATATGTATATCTTTACCATAGAGTACTTGTCAAAATGTGTATGTATATATATTAAAGTATGCCAGCTATTGTATTGAGTTTCACCTCTTGCTCAATTTCATGTGATGATGAAGAATATTGAACCAATTATTTTAGGTAGAGAGAGAAGAATTGAGTTAGTTAATAGGCTAATCCCCTTGGCGATGGCCCAACCACATATAAGATTGTGGGGTCAATTGACCCCACTGAAAAAATGTAATTGCTTTATAATGTAAGGTAAATTTTAAAATTTTTAAGTATTATATATAAATTGACCCCACTAAAATTTTATAAATTTTCTACTATACATGGTCAAATTGAAAATTTACGACTTTATCAATCAAATTTTAACCACATATGACTCATATATCTCTCTATAATATTTTAAACTAAATAATAATCTAATTTATATTATTTTTAAAAATAATTAATGAATTAATTACTTTGAATAGTTGTGATTAAAAAAATTTATTACGAGTCAATATAATGTATATATACCATATATTATTACTTATTATATTGTTATTGTAATATAGTATATATATATATATATGTGTGTGCGTGTGACCTGAAAGTACAAAAGTATTAAAAAAAATTGGCTTGGGGGCACTGCCCCCGATTCCCCGCCAAATTGTTTAAAGCTTAGTATTTAGTAATAATTTTGACCCCATTGGAATTTAGGCTTCGCCACTGAGCTGGGCCCGACATTCTGAGTATTTAAAAAGTTATAATTATCTTTATGTAATGCCAATTAGCTTTGCTATCTAACATCCTTTTTAATATGATACTTCTAAAATAAATTGTAATCTACCTCATTCTTTTTTCTCATCATTGGACTTGGCCTGGCTTGTGGTTATTTGTTAGTAAACATCATGCTTTTATATGCCATATAAAAATCAAAGCTAGTTACCTTACTCACTATTTTACTAATACATTAAAATATATTTCATTGAGATAAGTGCCTCATTTGAACAATCTAACCTTTCCCTGATTTTGAACAAGGTAGGATCTTCCACGAATGCAAACAATATTCCAACATAAATATTACTCATTGGTTCTCAATAAGTTATACTTTTGTAAGTTTATTGAAGTTAAGGTTTACTATGACCAGTGCTGCTTGAAACGTGGTACGTTTCGGTACGAAAACGAGTATGCGTGGTAAGCTAAATCCCGATACGCTAGGGTATTTTTATATAAATTTTTGTAGTTAGAAATTCTCTTAGAATCTAAATGTAATAAACCTAAGTTTTATAGAAGTTTTTTAGTTGAATCAACAAGTTTATTATTTTATAAATATTTTAGTGCAAGTGTAATGTTTGAGCGTCCAATACTAAGTTTTAATATTGAAATTTGTGCAAATTATAGGTAACAACAAAAAATGTTTGGTACTCTAAATTTAGAGTATTGATACGTAAGAGTATCCTATTTGAGGATGCAAGTACCAATACACGATTCACTAGGTCTATGAGATAACTCTAAATATGAGTAACATTTGGAAGTTACTTATCTTTTAAGTTGTTAAGTGATAGGTTATTTTTCTTGTATCTCTTTAGGCTTCTGCTATGGGGGCATTTAGATATATCTCTGAGGCTGATTTATGTAGAGATTGGAGGGCTGCACTTTTTAAGTGTTCTTTTTATTTCTTTTTCTTTAGTACGCTGAGGGTGGACTTCTTGCTCCTCTTTTTTTGTATCGTTTCTTTTCTATTAATAATTTTTTCCTTTTATAAAAAAATGGCTACCATTTGATATAATTGTAGTTTTTAAAAAAAATTGGTTAGTTGATATAAACTCTGCTTATGAGTTGTAATCAGATTACATATTCCTGTTGTACATCACCATATTGTCTAGACGGAATTTGGACTAATTTGTTGATATCTCTGGGCCTTTCTGCTTCAGCTAGACGGAAAAAAGATTGGCGTTCTCCCATCAGTTGAACAGGATACACTATTTTTGGGGAACCTTTACAAAGGTTGGCATTTTTAATTTAATGTACTGCAATTTGTTAATATAGGGGATCATTTAGTAGTTGTCTGATTTGTTAGGCTTTTGGAAGTTTGTTAATTGTATCCCAAAGAATCGTTGGTTATTATATTTTTTTTATTTAATGCACTGCAATTTTTTAGTTTGTTAATATAGGGGATCATTTAGGAGTTGTCTAATTAGTTGGCCTTTTGGAAGTTTGTTAAGTGCATCCCAAAGAATGTTGGTCTCGAGACATAGACTGCATCTGAGGCCATAGCAATGTTATATTCTCCAACATGGTGAGGTTTAGTTGGCTTACCGGTAATTGTAATGTTCTCAACCATCCGAAGGCATGTGCTTAGCCAAATTGGTGCTGCTTTTTTGTATTTGTTTAAGATATCTATATCTCCTTGAATTTGTTGTCTCTATCATCTGGTTATTTAATTTTGGGGTTTATGTAGCTTTTCTTGGTCTGCCATTATTTCTTTCTTGTTTTGCAACAGGGATCTAATTTGTTAATCAGTTTGTTCTTTTCTTATTTCAACTGCTTCTTCCATTTTTCTGCACATGTTTAACTTCATCTTTTTATCTGCTTCTGTATACCTGTTTTGTGTTTGACCTCAGGTTGGAGTGCCGAGGAATTCAATATGCTTGTGCGACAGGTGCACCTTTAATTGCATATATGGAATTTATGTATTTATAAAGGTGACATATCTGATAGTGTTTTATCCCTCTATAGGTTTTTCCAGATGTTGTTTCTGTCGATCTTGCGATGCCCTCTAGTAGTGGAGAGACTACTCCTGGTCAAAAGAAACAAAATCGTGGTTTTGCCTTTGTGAAGTTCTCATCACATGCTGTAAGTTCCTTTCTATGTACTTGCATTGGCATCTCATTCATGAATCTGTGCTGTATTTCGAGGCACTATATGATATTTGACTTGCCTGTTCCATCTCAAATCCTACAGGGTAAAGGCTCAGTTTCGTGGTTTTGATTCTCGGTTCCAGCTGCAATTTATACTTGTGTAATTGTAGACCCCAAAAAAACTGTTAAAGCAGGAAGAATCTATTCAAGAAACATAAAATTTCATAAATTGAATGCTAGACCTGGTCTCAAAATTTCCAAAATAATCTCAAAATTTTCAAAATTATCTCAAATTTGAATCTTATGTAGAATGGGATAGATTCTCTGCGTGAGGTGTGCTAAAAATCTTTTTCAGAGAATCTCCTAATTGTTTTGTAACTTTTGTTACCAGTATGACCTACATTGACATTCACCAACATCCGAAAAATAACTAAACAAATTACCATTGGGTATTTTTTTAAATATAAAAGAAGGAATTTTCTCAGAAAGAAGATGAATAACAAAGAGGGATGAGAAGGAGTCCTACAAGAAATACAAAGTGGTATTTCAAAATGGCTCGTGATCATTCCTGTGAAAAATATTTTATACCCTAAATTTATCATGATTTCTCATCGCCCCCCCAAGGCCCAAACTGTGGAATCACTGTCAAGCAAACTTCGAAACTATGATTTCACTTGAGATTGTTATCTGGTTAGTTAACTTGAAATTACATCCACCATGTTGCTCACGACTTTTGCCACCAAAAGAGGTTTACATCCCTACTTGTTCGTGATTTCTCATGCCACTTGAACTGTCGATTCCCTCATTTGCTTATCAAAAAATAAATCAAATGATGTTATTGACTTGATATGAATTCTTTAGTATTGAGTTCTAATGATTTTTCATGATCATTAGTTCCTCTTAAGTCACATCTATTCAGAATCAAGTAACCTATAATTCGTGAAGGATGCTTCTTGAATAAATGAAAACTGCATCAAATTATTTTGTTCTACCTCCTCTCTGATTGGTATTAATGACATGTTCTCCTTGATGCAAAACTACAGTTATCATCGTCGTCGAATCTTTTGACTTCATTAATTATTGATATGATCCCGTTAAAGGACACTTGTCTTCAAGTGATCCGTTTAAGTTCTTGTTGAATCTTCTGCATTAATTATTGATTTGATCCTGTCAAGGACATTTGTCTTCAAGTGATCTGTTCAAGTTCTGCCCCTTTTTCAAATTCTCAGAATGCATCGACATATAACAAAATTTCAACTTTTACCTTGATTTTACTACAATCTGTTCCCTATCTATTTCTGAAATAAGTTAGATGTACATCATGATATCATTAAGTGTAACCTTTTAGAGCTCCTGAAGTTTGTCAAAGGATTCTTATCAGTATTGTTTGGGAAGTCCCTCCATATTTTATTTTTATCCATCATTGTCCGTGCTCCACGTGGTGTTTTTTTTTTTGCTGACATCTGTGAAGAGAACATTGTTTGAGATGGCTTATTTTTTGAGGTCATGGCTCATTTCCTTTTTCTTTTTCTTCTTTTTCTTTTTTTTGTGTGACCTTTCCATACCAATTTACGGTTTTGTTTTTTTACTAAATAGCTTCACTTACAATATTTAAATAACACTATCATGTGTAATTTTATGAAAGAGCTCGTGATGTTCATTACGTTCTTACTTAAGAGTTTCATTTGCGAGGTTTCTCTTGAATTGCTGCTACTCTTGCAAATCCCAAGGGCTGGGAGAAATAACAGAGGCCTTGAAGTTGAGGAATAACCTCAAGGTCGTTGGTTTCAACTTCCAACCCCCAAACTTGTCAAACTTACCTATCAAAAATTGAAAAAATAAATAGAAATTGCTTGCTATTCTCTCTCTCTCTCTCTCTCTATATATATATATATATATATTAGAATGGTTGATACCATCTCGTGTTACAAGATTGACACCCAAAAATTATATTTTGTCTTTAGGACTGTGACTTTAACAAATTGGTTTAGTTTCTCAAATAAGGAGTGTTGGTGATGATGCCACTCAAGCTTGAATACTTGATGAATTTTACAGATCATCTTAACTGTGTAATCTTCACCCCCTTTTCTCCAAATATTCATATCATTGATGCACTAGCATCACATCTTTTCCAATCAACTGATTGTGGCGCTAAAAATGCAATCTTTCGAGCAAGTTTATGAATCCCGTCTGCTAATATAGTCGTTTAGGTTATCTGATCCAAAATATACAATAATATCAAAAAATTGAACCTACCTTCGGAATTCTCAATTACAGGCTGCTGCACGTGCAAATCGGGCAGGTTCATCTCCAGAGTTTCTTCTTGGTGGTAAATTGCATCCAGCTGTGGACTGGGCTGAGGAGGAACCTGAAGTTGATCCGGAAGAGTTTGCCAAGGTGCTATTTTCATTGTTTTTTCATTGTAAATAACATCAAATTCTCTTTAATTTCATTGCAGCTTTAAATATTCGCAAATGGACTTGCAGATCAAAATTGCATTTGTTAGAAATCTTCCGGCTGAAGCTGATGAAAACTTCTTAAAGAAACTGTTTGTGCCTCTTGGAAAGGTTTGACATATATCAATTTCTTGTCAAGTACTTTTGAGGTTTACAAGAATTAATTATCACCATAAGTCAGGCATCTTTCAGGTGGACAAAGCCGTCTTATCGAAGAAAGCACGCACTCCAGTTGGGTTTGTTCACTTTGCAAACCGATCAGTAAGTTTCATATTACCCTTTCTGTTTACTATGTCAAGTTCAATGTTGTGATTGACATTCCAAGACTTGGTTCTTACCTTTTATCGACAAATGAGCTTGTTTATGGTTGCCCTTAAATAGTATATTGTAGTGTGTGCGTGTGTGTGTATATATATAGATATGTATGTGGTCTTTCTCATTAAGGTTATTTCAATGTTATTACATAAATCGAAAATTCTGTAGGATGCTTGGTAGAGGATAGTTGTAACCAGAATGTCTAAAGCTGCCCAAACATGATTAGAAGCAATATCTCAAAAAAGGGTTGTATATACCAATATCCCACCTGCATTTCTCTGACTCTTTTGTTGACATGTCTTTCTTCTGGCCACTGATTGTATGTTTGTGTAAAGTAAATAGATATAAATAATGCCATCCATTTAATATGATGGATTGCCTCGGTACAGGCGGATGGAACACTTGGGATGTATGTGCCTTGTGCCTGTTTTTAGTATAGCAGTCTTTGCTACCTCTACCATATTGCAGCATTAGCTTGAATAGGGATAAAGAGAGCCATATAATGATTTCTTAGTGAGTGAGTGAAATCAAAATTTGTAATAGCTTTTGAGACTGCATTATATAAATTATTCATTCATATAGCTAGTACTTTTCGTTGCAGACATGCATATTCCTGTCATTTGTCGAAATAAAACAACTTCTCTCTGTCTGTCTGAACTATAAAGCTGTCATTGCCAATTATTGCTGGTGCAACTAAACTCTATAGGAGTGTGAGAGTGTCTTTATTTCTCTATATGAGTGTGAGAGTGTCTTTATTTCTGTAAGCCAAGCTGTTCGTCTGGGGTTGCATATAGATGCCATCATTCAGATAGGTTAGATATTTTACTGTTGTACCACTTTTTGCAGATGATAACTTTGCGGGGCATTATTTTCTGGTAAAATTTAAGCTTCATATTGTTGCAAGGGTTGGATCCTAAGACCATTTAGGTGGCAGGCTGAAATATAAAAAATTCTTGAATTAGATTTTATTTCTTGAGGATAATTTCAAGGGCATACTAATGTTTTCTCTTGTTTGAGTGAAAGAGGCTAATAGTTGAATACTTGAATTTGCTGAAGCGTATAGGGTTTGTCTGGAATTATTTAGATTTTACAGCAAATAAGGCTTAAAGGTGAGTTTAGAAGCTTTTATTTACTCGTTTTGTCTATGTAGAAGAAAATGGGGGGTGGGGGAGCAGTTGATTATTTTGGTTCTGAATGCATGGTGGTGATTGCTATGAATCGTCGTAGATGATAGCTTTCCTTGACTTTGATTGATTGACTTTGTGGTTTGATGTATAGAGGAGTAAAAAATGGATAATGAGTCCTGCATGCCAAATTTAGTCATCATCAGCACTACTATGGTTGCTGGAAGCGACCAATTTGATAGTGTATATTTCGGTCCCAGGGGTCTATATAGAAGTAATTAAAAACAAATATGGTATGTGGAGTACATCTTTTCAACCAATTTGATTCATTTGGTTTGTCCTTCAGCTTCAGCCTCGCTTAGCTGTTGCTTTTCTAAGGAGATTTACTAGAGAATGTGTGAATAACTTCTATCCTGATGCCTGCTTGATGAAAGGATATATACCAGCCTACTTCCATTGTGCTAATGGACAGAGATGCATGTCGGCCTAATGATCAATTGATTTGGATTGATTTTGTCGATTATACTATGTAAATCTCCCTAGTGAATATATATATATATATATATATATATATATATATATATATATATTTCTAGCATCAAGGTTTTTTTGTTCTGCAGTTGTCAGCTAATGCTGTTGATCCTCAATATAATGATTTTGTCTTCTCTGACTACAATTCACAATAGTATCTTGAATTTTTCTATCGCTAACTTGGGTGTTTTTCTTAAAAAATAAAATTCTCAGTGCCCATCATAGTAACTTCTCATTGTGCTGTTCATAGGAGCTTGATGATGCAATCAAGGAGATGAATGGAAAAACAGTCCAAGGACCAAATGGGGGTCCATCATTTAAGCTCCAGGTAATCTAGATAATCAAGATACCGAATTTATGATTTTTTTGCTGCGCAGTATTATGTAATTCAGTAGTTATCTAGCCTATCTGCAATAAATTTGGATGAATAATTTGGTGTGCTAACAGGTTGAAGTTGCAAGGCCTATTGATAAAAATAGGAAACGAGCTCGTGAGGATCCTCATGGCAAGCAATCCAGTAGTCATTCAAAACTTGTAAAGACTGACCCGGCTTTCAATGCCTTTGGCGGTCTCAAGGCTACAGCTCAACAGGTGAGGTTCTCACTGCTGGCTGATCACCTAAAGTTCTACTTATCGTTTTCTTCTATCTTATATTCTGCATGTGGAAATTTCTTCTATTGCGCCATCCAAGTATATATGTGATTTGTGCACATTGGATGACACTTGAAAGCTTGTATGATATAGACATTTAAATTTAAGATGGCAAGCATAATTACAGAAATACACAAAGACAATGGGATACACACTTGTATCTATTCGTTTCAGCCACTTTTGACTAAGCTCATGTTTAAATATGATGAGCAAGTCCATTACAGTTATGGAGGCTTCAGGAATAACTAATTTAGTAGTACTTGAAGATCTCTTTTGCCAGTTTCTTTGTTAGTATTGAAACTAGAGTAATAGTTGAAATTCTCTATTGCAAGAGAATGGAGGGATTTCTGTTGAAGGGTTTGGTAGGTATATGGTATGACCAAGTTGACGATGATATGCTCTTTCAAGTTAGGTGAGGCTTGGGCTTTACCTGTGTTATAAATGAATTACATATTAGGAATGGATGTTGAGGTGTGAAGCGATGAACATTGGGTTGTTGAACAAGGATGAATTTTTGTTACATAAATGCAGTTAGTAAATTATGCACAGCTCTAATACAACCACCAGTTACTCTGCCTACATATTATATATATGTACCAGACTTGCACCTATACGGTAGTAATGTGTGTTGAAAAGGGAATGGAGATTAGATTAGTGTTATCTTTTCTGAGTTGGCAAACTGATTTCTTTCTATTAGTTTTACTTTCTTTCTTTTTTTTCCAAACACCTGCTATCATTGTGTAGCAGTCTATGCCTTTAGTGATGCATTGCTCTTTAAGGAGTATACTGAACTGGATTGCTCTATGTAGTAAATTTTAAATCACATCTTGCTACTGTTTTTTAGGTTACTTTGTAATGTTTCCGGAAGTTGTCCTTTTAATTAATCGAGAACAGTAGTTGCAGGAGGATCGGTGCTACTTTGAGTATTCTTATATTGCTCTTGTAATTTTGCTAATATTGTGTTCTGGTTTTCCAGTTTCAGGAACCAGTAGCTGCTGATCCTTATGAAGCTGCTGTAGTCTTGTTACCTGTAGCTGTTAAAGAGCGTTTACTTCGTATCTTACGGCTTGGTATTGCTACTCGATTTGATGTACGTCTTGAAATCATTGATTGATGTGTTAATTGTTGTGAACTTGATTATTATATTCCTTTCAGCAAATGCTTCCTTGATACTTTGCTTCTTACTCAACATCAAGTAACTTATGCTACGACCGTGTTACATGTTTGATATGGGTTGTGGTATATTTCATCCTTCTCACCAAATTGAGATGCGCCCAACTTGGCTATGAAATTCTTTCTCCATCCTCAGGATCTTTGCAAAGCTGTGTAATACTTATTGTCTTTTTAAAGCCAACTTGAAACATTTTCAAATTCAAAATTGACTTGATTCCTTTAATTTTAGTCAGTACAATAATTAATATTGTAAACTAACTAAAGAGTAGAACTGAATGTAAGATTTATTGTTTCATAATTTTTAATGGATTATCTTATTTTTTAATTTTAAAATATCTCAAATTGACTTTCAAAATTAATACTAATCTTATATTTTGGAACGGAGGGAGTTCTAATTAGTTAGTTTAAGACTGTCTTGTGTTCTTTTGCATGTGTTATTGTAATTAACTTGTAAAGGAAAAAGAGGGTAGGCCTTGTGAGTGATCATTCATTGAATATTTGGCATATTTTCACGGGTTTGTGTGCGCTGTTAATTTCTTTTCTAATCTCGGTCATTTCAGTATTACTTCTTATTTTTTTTGCTATTTCAACTGTTGGGTTTGCCAAATTGAGCACTTGTCATTCATCCCAGTTATTGACAGTTAAATATTGACTTCCTTAAATTTTGGTTGTTCTTGACAGATAGACATTGAATGTCTAACCAGTCTCAAGGAACTACCTGAATCTACTGCAATATCTGTTCTTGATCAGGTCCAGCATAATCACATAATTTTCATATTTTGTTTCATAATGCTTTTATTACTCCGCAGTCCCTAATGCCCTTCAGTTTGCAATTTGAATATGTGATGCTGCTGTTGCATCTCTTCTTTTGTATTCTTATTGTTTTATTTCTTCCTTTTGCAGTTCATGTTATCAGGGGCAGATAAGCATAATAAAGGAGCATATCTTACTGGGCTAATCTCAAGGGTAAGCAATTTGCATCCATGGATATAAAACATTTAAAATTCTTCTGGTCTCATTAGCTTTTGTAAAGATATCCTAGTAATTATGTGCAATTTTCTCTCATGTGCAGCACCAGGTTGATAAACTGGGACTGTATGGACTCCCTTCAAGTTTGTCAAGAGTAGGAGATATTTCTACGAAGGAACCAGAACTGTCCAGCTTCTCTAGTAGGGCTAATGTGCCGGCTTTTGATTCTATTGCCTCACATCTAGGCTTGACAGCTAGGTTAGAGACCGATTATATTTTTTATTGTGTGCAGTTTTTATCTTTTGTGGAATAGGTAAGCTGGGCTCATTTGTGGGAACCGGAACCAGCAATGTTTGAGGTTATTCCTCTAGGCCTCTACCATTTCTCCCATTCCTTGGGGTTTTGGGGTTCTGTATTTTATTCTGCATATGTGCACTGAAGTTTCCTGATTTTGAGCTAAAAATTTCAAAATTGTAAGACGCAACGTAGTTATGCCTCCCATTCTGTTTCACCACTGCTTGGAGTAGTCTCTCTCTGGCACACAGACACACAATGGAGGTGTCTGCTGGTCTAGATCATAGGTGGTTTACATTAAAAAAAAAAAACCTCGATTCAAGGTTCCTTTTCATTTTCGTAGGCAAGCATTATAGTTGTATAATATTCTGACAGCATGTTACCGCTAGGAAATTATAATTTACAAGTTGTCACTCGCAAGTCACAAGTTCTTCATTAATCTATGTATATATTCTTCTAACATCCTGTGGAAGGAATTGATTTAGTTTTGAAGTAAGCCATTGACATATGTTGCACTATTAACTTGCTTGTTCATGTTGGTTCTTTATAGGTCTGATGGACATGCATCTCGTTATTTCTCCATTTATTCTGATTATCCTCCATCAAGTCGAGCTTCTTTTGGAAGAATGCAGGATGCAAGCCCTGCTCAGTTGCACCAAACCCCAAGCTCTACACTTTATGGAAAAGTTGGACCAGGTTCTCATCTTACAGCTGTTGCTGACCATCGACCTGCACGCCCCCAGATCAGATTTGACCCTTTCACTGGCGAGCCTTACAAATTTGACCCCTTTACCGGAGAACCAATCCGTCCTGAGAGTCCACCGCGTCATTTCAGAAGCCCATACTAGCTTCAAATGCAGTTTAGTGATGGTATTTTATTTGTGGTCATCAATTTGAAGTTGATTGTTAGCATCCACATCTGATGGCCATTAGCAGGTCCCTTCTACCTGGTAATCTGGTGTTGTATACGAAATGTCTAATTAATTATCTTACATAAGACATTAAGAAGAATTATTTAATTTGATCGGCAGTTGATCTTATTTCTTATCAATCTCTCATTTTTCTACCTGAGATAAATATTGTAGTTTCTACCCAGAAGAAGAGGGATGCTCTTACCTTCTTGATAAACAAAGTGGGGATTTTAGGTACTATAAATGTTTGCCCTTTGGGTTCATGGTTTCTATTTGTGGTGTCCATGTTGAAATTGCAGAGTTTGTGAGAGAATGTTATTACATTTGTATCCAGTTAACAGTTACTTGGAGCTTACCCAATTTTTTAAAAAATATAATATTGAGAACATTTGATATATTGTTCTATAACCTTAAACATCTTTGAATTGCAATCTGGTTTCGTACTGTAATCACAATAATGCTCAAAACACCTTGAAATTTGACAACTAGCCCTTTGTATGCAGTTTTTGAAGTTACTTTCAAGCTGTTTTTTGTCCCAATAATGCACTTGGTGGTTTTTGTGCAAAATGATTTGTGAACATCTAGTCTTGCAAAGTCTTGTTGATTGATCCACTTGGTTCCGGGATTGGCAAGTCTTGTTGATCGATCCACTTGATTCCGGAATTGGCTTGCCCAGTGGTGCAAGAAACCTTGGCTTAACTTTGCAAGCTCTTCACGTGATGCTTCTGCATCTTTAGCACTGAATCTACTTAATTCTTCAGGTCCAAAGGAAAGCAGAAGCTACATAGGTGATTCATAAGCGATTTGCTTTGGTGAAAAGTATACGTAATATGAAAGTGATGGTGCCCATTGTGTGCTCATTGGATTATTTACGGATATTTGTACTTAACGAAGCATTAGTAATTTTTTTGCATTTGAAGGACAAACAAATTACATCTGAAATGAATATGAAGCTAAAATTTGTATGTCATATAACACCATTTCAAGTCCCAAAAAATATGGCAAGATTACACGAGTCGGTCTCTTTTTTTTACCATTTCCTGTCAAGATTTTTACCATTTCCTGGCACGGCATGTATTATTTTCGGGTTTATTTTATTCAGTAATTTATAGTTAATTTTGTGAATGAATAAGGACAACTTGGCACCAATACATGGGATGAGAAATTATTTTATATAGCAGATCTGAATTCAAAACAACACGATGTGTAATATAGTTGATTGTAGTAGTATCCTATTATCCCATTTACTGGAAACCAATGAACAATGACGAGCAGCTTTTTTTTATCATATATAATAGGTTTGCACCCAGGTCTATTGTTAGGCCTTGTCAAAGTAATAAAGTGATTCCTAGATTTGCTTTGGATGCAAGTATGGAGTTGTTCATTTTGTTATTAATATCAAAACTCCAAGGCAGCTCATTTACTTTCTATCTTACAATATTATTTTTACTTTATTTAAAATTTCATATATCTGGATGAATGCTAATTAATTAATACTTGCTCTGATGTGTTGGACCAGGCACAAAAAAAAAACAACAAAAAAACCAAAGACATGTCCATGTTAATTCGGGCTTGCAGTTATACAAGTAACAGTTGAGCAGAAAGCAAAGTGCAACCAATTATATCCCGTGACCTTGTCATTAGGCCCTTCTCAAAATACTAGCCAGATGAGCCAGGAATAAGGGGAGGCATAAGATTGAAGCACAAACACAAATCAGAACCAAAAGACATTTCTTAATCAACCACAAAGTGTCCATGAATTAACAAGTTGGAATAACTGCATTACTATAACCTTTTATTGGTTCCAATTTGTTATGCATCTTTAACAGATGTTGACAATAGGCTTCATACGTAAAAACTAGAAAGAACAGAGAGGTTGCATAATTAATTCAGGAACATGAAATGAATTGCACCTCAGGCCAGATGGTGGACTATGTAATTGAAAACAATAACTGATATGCATTAATATTTAATCATGGATATAATAATTATGTACAAAATAAGGATTGGACAAGATCATACAGAGTCTTGAGGCAACTGGAACTTGAAACTCTTTGATCAACCCCCAAAGGAAACGAATCCCTCAGGACCCTCACTTCCAATCAAGCATGTCCAATAGCCAGAGAACCTCATCCTCTGAGTTTGCAGCATCACAAAAATCCATTTCAATTCCGAAAACATCAATGACTCCTTCACTACCATGGTCCATGAAGAGCAAAGATATCCATCCCCTGATACCCGACACAAAGGGGTAACTTGGGGAGAAGTCCAGATAGTCAAATGCTAGAGCTCTATATGCAGTTCTATCTATATAATCAAATACTGATTTGTTGATTATGCAAGCAACCTTGTTTGAATCCTTGCGCCCAACAAGCATAGATACACTAACAGTCTGGCTCAAAGGAACACTGAATCTTGGATCCACAGGAAACGTCATTTTGTATTCTGGGCCTTCCAAGTGAAACCTAAGCACATCACAAATTCCAGGTGGTGGGATCCACGTCCCCTTCTGCAGGACAGGTCCTGCAACCACTTCCGAAAAGATTAAGCTCTCTTCAGACCAAATGTCAATGTAAAACTCCAACTCATTGAAGGACAGTCTTGGGGGAAGCAGAGTTTTTCGGTGCTGACGCTTATAGAAGGTTTGGAATAGCTTGTAATAAGTTACAGTTGGGGGGGATGGCTGCTTGCAGGTTGAAGGCCATCTCTTGGCACAAAGGCACTTCCAGAAGTAATCATCTTGTGCTATGTCTCGCCACTGCTTACAAACCTCCATACAAGAAGCAAGGTCAGAGCCTTCTAGAAGTGGAAAAACAGCCTTCAAAACTTCATCAGACGACATTTCAGAAGAAGGATTCATTCTCACAGCAGTTTGACGCATTAGAATGCCTAAAGAGGCTGAATCACATGGATTCCCTGTAAAAGACATAAAACCCGAATCAGCTTCAGAAGCTGTCTAAATGATTGCAGACTCCATCCAAGTACAATGAAAGAAAAAAAAAAGAATGTAAATCTGTTTCTAGATGAATATGTAATAGGTATCATAAAACAAGTAAAATGATTCCAAATCCAAAGTGTATGAATGATGAACAAGCACTAGGTTTTAACTAAACAAAATCAATTTCCACTGCAACTTGACTTTCCGTTGCAGATTCCACTTTTAAATTACTCCTTTAAAGCAAAAGAAATCCAATTGAATATCCTACGATATGATAAAAATATCAATATATTCTCCATTTTATGCAAAAGCAATATACTTTATGTGCAATCAAAGAAGAAACTTAATAAAACAAGGTTAAACGAATCTCACATTCAAATAAACACCTACGAATACTGCATCCCTTCTCACATTCACAAAACAAGGTTAAAACAAATATCACATTCAAATGCACAAAATACCTACAAATACTGCCGACTTTTTCACATTCACATTACAATTGTTCACAGCGCACCCACCATAACTTGCAACTCACCCACCATAACTTGCAACTCACATAAGTGGGATGGAATGGGTCTAATTAGAAACAGAAGACAAAATAGTTCAATGCAAGTAGATTTGCAATTTAACCAACCAAAATAAAATATAAGAAAACGATATAGAGCTAAAGCAGTGGCATTCGTTGCTAGCACCAATGATGTAAGTAATCCTGCTGATTTACATACAAATTTTCCTCTTTGTAAATACAATGACTTAATAATTCATTTCTAAATTGGCTATATCTCAAACCCACTAAAAGATAAAATAATTAAATTACAGGCCCTTTCACATGTCCAATTTACGTAATCAGGCTTCCCAAGGGGAAAGTTCATGAATAAGAGCTTTCCAGAATGGAAAATCTGTGTGTACAGCAGTAATTATAAATCTATGATAACAAAAATTTAATCAGAGTTTTTATATGTTCCAAAACCTGTATAAAATTTGAAGACATACCAAAAAATGCAATTAAAGAAAACAAAATCAAATATAAGCATCACCAGAGTTTATAATCATACAGGAGTAATAAAAAATTAGTAACAAGTCATTTTTTTGTTGTTGTTGTTCTTGTCTTGTCAAAACATCAAAATAAAACTCAACAGATACTAAAATTACAGTTCAGTTATCTGACATAACCTATAAGTTGAAATCAAATGAAGATGGATCTATAATTTATGATTTGGGCTCCTGAGAATTTGTTAGCACAACTTCCAAAGCATTATAAATATAAAGAAACAAGAAATAAATAGAAATATCCATTCATTCATGGAGGAATAAGACAAAACACTAATGACTAAACATAAAAGAGGAAAGAAAGATCATTATTTTACACGAAAAAACAAAACAGAATATCCAAATGAAGCTTATTTGATTCATAACGCAAACAAGCAAAACAAAAAAAAATCACAAATTTTATGATCAAAGTCAAAACCCTACATAAACAATTCATCGTTACCATTTCGACATAAGAGTGAGAGAAAATGAAACAACACACAAACCATATAAAGCAATTACAAGAGAGATTGAAAGAACCTTAAGAATCGGAAATCAGGAAACCAAATGTAATCAATATTCTTCGTATGAATGATCCAAAGGATGAGCGAGAAAGAAGAGGACAATCAGAAAAAGAAAAGTCCGATTTGATTGATTAATTAATTAATTAATTTGTCGAGAGAATCCGTTTTCTACTTGGCTGCATCGCGAACTACTTTGCTATATTACAACAGGGTGCTTATTTCCATCGGATCTATTTATTTTAAAATAATTCTAAGCGGATAGGTAAATTGAATAAATGAGTACAATTTATTTGTTCATTATAATAAAAAAAAATAATATTTTTCTCTTCAATTTATCTGTTCACATATAAATGTTTTTTATTTTATCGTCAATTAAATAGATAAATATTATTAATAATATTTTTAAAAATACTATGAATATTTTTTAAATTTTAATTTAATACAAAATTTCAAATTTATACTTTAATATTATTTTACTTATATTTATAAAATTATAAAAATATTTTATTTAGCCAAAAAGCCTAAACATACAAAATTTAATCCTAAATTTAAATTTTAGCGGATGTGAAATTAAGTTACAAATTTGAGAAGAGTGCATCTAAAACTATTTTTTGCTTCAATATTGATAAAGTTGTTCAACAACCAGAATATTAATATTAGTATTTTTTTACTTTATTAATAAAGTTGTTTCGAATTATAAAATTATATAAAAATTTAGAACTTACGGAATATTAATATTGAATCACATCTTATCTTAAAAAGAGTTTAACTTATGTAGTTAATTTTATGTAGTAGTTGTTAATTCAAATAATTTCTTACACTTGTTAATTTTATGTACGTGGAGGTTAGTTTAAAATAAAAAGTTATATATATATATATATATATATATATATATATATATATATATATATATATATATATATATATATTTATTTTAAAGAAAGTTAAACTTTAATAATTCTAAAACTATGTGTTAATTAGAGTTAAGCCATTATGCAAACAATAAGTCTAGGGGACATTGGTTTTGTTGGTTTTGTGACATCTTCGCGATATTTTTTTTATTAACTCCTAAAAATATATAAGATTTATTTTAATTATAATTTTATAAAAAATAATATTTTTAAAGTGTAATTTGGGATACATACAAAAAATATCGCTAGAACAATATTATTCAAATATTTTTATGAAAAAATATTTGTGAAACTCTATTTAGTGTTCACATCATTAAGTATATATTTTTGGTATTAATGTCAAGATAAGCATTGTTGGAGGTGTTAAATTTCGCTCAAGTTTAAAGTTAAAATAATTTATTTAAATTACTTTATTAGACGGTCAATCACTTTTAATATCACAAGTTATTGATAATTTAAGATTTTCAAAAAAAATAAAAATTAAACGTATACATATTCCATTTCTACTAATGCTACTGCTACACTATTGACTGTACAACAATTTTGGTGGTAACTAAATTTCTACCTAATGGGTGTGGGCCTGGGGCCTATGGGTATCAGGGTATGGCAACCAGTCTTTGTATTCTTTTTTGTCGTTTATCTACATTTCTAGAATTAAAAGGAATGAAGAGCTTGTTCGGAAATGACTTATAAACCAATTTATAATTCATTTGTTTGAGATTGATTTATTTTTCTACTTATAAATTGAATTTTAATTTCAAAAATAAAAAAAATAAGTTTTTATAATTTATTTTAAAATAACGTATAAGTTAGTTTGATCAAATTTAATGTTTATTTTGCCCATCTTTTTATTAATGTCTTTTTTTAATAATTTTTATATTTATTTTAACTTATAAGTTATTATAAAGTTCTAACACTTTTTGTTAAGGTCCAAGATTCGGCCATCGCCACTTAATCACCTATAACGCGCGTCAATCCTCGCATGTAAGAAAGTCACATTTAGAAATTTGACGACATGGGCCGCCGTGGAATAATTCTGAGAGATAATAAGTACAACAATAGAGGTATTAAATTTTAGTGTTGGAATATAATATTATGTGTACCTGAGAACCAATGTATAACCTTATTTATAGTGATCACTCCACAACCTTCAAATCATTTTGTGTATAGAATTTGGAAAAAAAAAAATTCACGTTGACTATGGCTGATCGTATCATCTGGCGTAAATATTCATGCCCAACAACTTTGATAACTTATTTTAATTTACTTTTTAACTTATAAATTAAATTGATACCGAGTGTTTTTTTATTTACAAGTCACGGTCAATGCAGAGCAGACCCGAAGAAAGAAGAAAAGATAGGGAGGAATCCAAATTATGTTTAGTAGCTTTCTTCCACTATCAGAGTAGAGTATTTGGTCATGATTAAATATAAGTATAAATTAGAGATTTAGGTTGTTTATTTTCCTAATTAATATAATTTTTATTTATTAAAAAGCGAGTAGTACTTAGGTAGAAAGAATCAAAATGTGAATGATAAAATAATAGTAGTAATACAAATACGACAAATTAAAAGAGAAGAAGGAAGAAAATGTAGCATGCTAGACAAAACAAGTGGGTTCCGTGAATCATTTTTTAAGCAACATGCTGGAACACTATTTAAAAAAACAAATTACACTTTTCAATTTACTAATTATAAAATTACTTATATATATATAATTATGAACTATTTTTTTTTAAAATTTTTTTTCATTCAATACATTTATTTTACTCCGACCATGATTTAATTTATATAAAAAAATAATTCAACACGCACAATTCGTCAAATAATTTGGCAAAATAGTTAAATTTAATTTTTAAATGCATATCAGCATGACGGTAGATATTGCATTTATGAATAGTACATGTACATCAACTATTTAAATAAGCTTAGAATTGGATCGGATCATCGGCCAGGCCACTTTTGGATAGAAGAAGGCTTTCCTGCAAATACTGACTAGTGGTGATTACATAATTAATTTCTTATTTGATGGTTTAGAAGTAATCACGTGCTCAAGTTATACGTGGCACACATGCAGGATTCATACGTACGTACGTATACAAGGAAATTACACACATATAAACATGTGTCCGTCCCAATCTGAGTACCATCTAAACGTGATTATTATCAAATATTCCATAAAAATATATATTATTTAATTAACACCCCTGTCCTGTCACTTTGCAGGAGTAAATACTTTCTTCATTTCAAAATCAAATTAGAGATATATGCTTCACGATTAAAATATAGAGATCACTTTTGAACCCGTATATTAATATTATATTGATTAATTAATCGTGCTAATCACTAGACTTTTCTATATATATATAATATTTGGTGTATGTATGTATGTATGTATAGAGATGCAGGGAATGTGCAGATATATATCGAACATGATGTACAATTCATATGCTTCACTGTCTCTCCTTTGTCACTGATCACATGCTACCTCATCATCTCTCTCTCTCTCTAAAAATAAAAGCCCAAAGGAGAGGAAAGGAGTAGTGAAAAGAGGGGAGAGGAGTAGTAGCTAGAAGAATTTCTTTATGCATGTGCTCCCCATGTGCATACTCGATCTCAGATTGGGGCTGGCCCATCCCCACATTCACATGCGGGACGGAACGGACGGACCGACCGATCGACCAAGATAAAATTAATGTTGCCTGGCCTGCCCAGATAGGCATAGCTAAGCTAATTTGAGATCGAGGAGAGGATGCGGAGGAGGGTGTTTTGGGCATCCGTTATGAAGTTCCCCAACTTTTGACATGTGCCGTTGCAGATGAACAGGCTTTCTCTGCCAACCCACCCCCTCCTGATTTATGCATGCTATACTCGCAAGTTGTGCCATGCCCATATGCCATGCCATCTTCCCGCTAATAATTTTTCAACTGAGATTCCATATTACTGTCCTTTTCCGACCACATTTACATTTTCACCCTTACCACATCAAAATATCTACATATTCGCATATTTGTACTATATTAATTCAAAACAATGCATTTTGCCATTTTACACATTAAACCTTTAATTTTGTTGTGACTTGTTTATAGTTGATAAATAGGCGTAAGATAAATTAAGTCCCAATAAATAAATTCTAATAATCAGAAAGTCAATGTGGATGCAGACTGATTTGTGGGATATATATATTTCAAACCAGATGATGATTAATCTTAATTTGTAAGCTCGAATAATAAATAGTAAAAAATATTATATCAGGTCAATGAAAAATAAAAAAATTTCAAGTTATAACTTTTCCTTTTACCCTTGTAAAATATTGCTATATATTTGAGGGAATTGATATTTTTACAAGACTTTGCCCGGTAGGTGAATTACACTTTTATGCGAATAAAACCTTGTAAAAATATTATTTTTTATTGTGAAAATAATAACTCTCTTAATAAAAACTAAAAAAGGGTAATGTGTTCATCATAAAAAAGTAGCTCATACTATTTAATTTTTTGTTCAAATTTGTTTATTTTTATTTCAATTTCTCTTAAGTTATCTCCATTAAAAAAACTCACATAAAGTGCAGCTCAATTTTTTTTAACCCATTACTTATTTTCTCTTGTTTAATTCAAACTCACAAATGTAGTATAAAGACCTTATACCTATATATAAATTGAAATAATGATATATATAGCGAATGTTTGAAATGATTGAAATCAGCTTACTTAATTAATATAGTCTATTTAGAAAATATCCTGCTGAATTTATAACTTGGATAAAATACTTGGTGTTAAATAATTATCTAAATATAATGCAAGTAGTCAAATTAAGATAATTAAGTAACTTATGCAAATTTAAAGTAAAGCAAATAATAGAATCAACACCAAGATGTTTTACGTGGTTCAGCTATTACCCTCTATAATAATAGCCTAGTCCACGTCCAATACCAACTAGTATTGGAGACTCAATTTATTTATTTCTTTATAAATAAATACAAATTACAAAACAGATTCCAACAAAAATTAATTAACAATTAATTCTCTTGAGCTCTTTGCTCTCAGGCACCTATATATCTCCTTTCAAGACATTTTGCTTCCTTGAACTGTTTTGTAACTCTTTTCCTTAATCCACTAGATTAAAACCTTTTAGACTACACTTAGTCTAAAAACAAAAATTCAATACAATTATAGAGGTCATGATCAATGCAAGAATAATCAATTTAACAATTAAAGGCTAAACTATATGCAATGATCAATTAGCACAAAATAAATAAGCAATTAATTTCTTACCAAATACCACCTTAAATAATACCAGAAATTAAACTGCTTAGCTTTTCAAGAATTGCACTCAGTAAATCAATTCGCTCAATAACAATAATAAGTGCAATAATAAATTCGTGAGTTGTATTTTCCAATCATCAGAATACTCTTTTTATAGACAACCATATATTACCGTTAACAGATATGTTTCTAAGTAAATCAAACGGAAATATTCACAACGGAAAAGCTAGATGAAGTCCACATCTTTAATGTATATCCATATTAAGAAAACAGACTTTTGTTAGTGGAAAGATTCAAAAGACTTAAGAGATAATAACTTTGACTTAATCTTCCCATTCAAAAATGACGTGTGAAATAGAAGCACATCAATCAATTATCTTTTCAAGGCATCAGACTTTTAAAAGTCCAAGATAATGATAGTACTTTTTCCTTGAAACTCTCACACACATATCTTATCTCAATAAAAAAAATTATCTAGCAGATGTATATCTATATGAAGCATAACCAGATATCAAAATATGCATAACCATTTCTCAAAAACCGCACATGCAATAAAGTCTAGCTGCCAATAAATATACACGTGTAACATTGTTTCACATATCACATATATACCACTTATGCAATCTTTTAAACATACAATATATTATAAGTGACATAATATTTTTAGAAAAACCTTTTTCATAGGAATTTAAAAACATTTTTCATTTAAGACATATAACAAGATATAATGTAATAAAATGTCCTAGAGCCTTTAAATGAAAAATCAATTACTATGCAATTGACCTTACATTGATTTTCTTAGTAAAGAGAAAATCCTTCAAATTCTTGAATATCCAATCAAAACTCTTTATCACCAAAATACCTGAAAAAAACCATAAAACAATTTAGTACTTTAAACATCTCATCATCAAAACATAAGGCTAGAATATGACTAAGTCAATATTCTCCCCCTTTTTGATGATGACAACCCAAAATTGTTTTAACCCTCATAAGCTCCCCCTGAATATATGCATAACAGAATAATCTCCCCCTAAATTCATGTAATAATATCATTTCAGGATACTGAAATTCGATTTTCAGTAAAGTTACAAAAACCTGAATTTTGTAAACATATGTACCTGCAGTATTTGTTAGTCTATCAAAAATCAAATTTTTTTTTTACTGCAAATATATCAAATACTTAAAAACCAAAAACCATCAGTTTTAAAAATTTGTCCACAATTCCACAATTAAAACATATCATAAAAATTCATAAAACTTGTGACGCCCCCAAAATAGGTATACATCACCCATCTTGAGTCGCCAAATACATGGTACAAAATTCAAATACAAACTAATAATACAGCAGTCGTGTAAAATACGACAACACATATGCTGTGAGTTTAAATACAAATATTGTCTTCTAGACAATATCCATTCTCAGAATAAGTCCTCATTACATTTATTATCACACTATTTTACAGAATAGTGAGGACTATTAAGACACCATCTCGGACCATCACTCCGTTCTCCAACTAGTCCCAAAATTCGCTCTCATTTCCTCAAGAAGAAAAAAAAAAGAAAGGGTGAGCTCAACTAGCCCAGCAAGAAATATTATGACTAAGATAATGCAAAATAAATTATCATTAGCCTTCAACAATGTTAAACTGATAAAATACAATAGACATCAAGTTTAACTGCAGCGGAATAAGCAATCCATTAAAAGAGTCAAGTAGAGAATAAAATCTACTATCTTTTATGATTTAAAAAGTTTTTATCACTTTTATCACGAGACTCGACCAATAATTAATCCACATCATCCCTGCACTACGACCAAGGATATTCATTAGGGTCACGACCACAAATTCCATGCACTACGGGCCAAGGATATTTGTGTATTCATCAATGGTCATGATCATGCCAACAACTGTCCATCAATGCACTACGGGCCAATGAGGACTTTTACCACATCATTTGTAACATTACGGTCATGATTACACCAAATAATCCCTGGTCATAATTATACCAAGTCCATCCATGCTCTACAGGCCATAGATGACTTTCAAAAAAAATATAAACATGAGGATGATGACAATGATATAAGAATTCAATAAAACAAGTTCAAGAATTAAGTTATTCAGGAACTAATAACGTCCAAATTGTCAACAAGATATTGCTTTGTGGTGTAAAATTCAAGAATGCTTAAAAGAATATTTCCATGAAACGATACTGGATGAAGCGCAAATATCAAGGATATTCCACTAATTTCATGGAGTATAGAAGTCAAAACTTTAACCATCTGAGTATAATAAAGAATGGAATAACAAAAGAAATCACCACGCATGCGGTGCTTGCATAAACAAAGTTATTCCAATGTAATAATAAATTACGGAACCCAGTCGTGAAATTCACAATCGATGTGATGTTCCAATGTAATAATAAATAATTAAAATCGGAATCAGTCCCACAGATAAAGATGCATGACGGATATTCCAACGTAATGAATGAATAATTAAAATGGAACCAGGTCCCACAGATAAAGATGCATGGATATATTTCAATGTAATGAATGAATAATTAAAAGCGGAACCCGTGTTCTACAGATAAGACAAAACAGGATATTCCAATGTAATGAATGAATAATTAAAAGCGGAACCAGTCCGCAGATAAGCCAGATGCAGGATGTTCCAAATCTAATAGTAAAGATGAATAATAGAAGAATGTCACCAAGTATAGGGTTGTCTCACAGATACATGTTATTCCAATGTAATAATAAAGAAATGGAATAATGTAAGTTCTCTTCTTGAATACAAAAGAATAATATTTCTTACCGTAAAAGAAACTGAATATAAGAGTAGGAAGTAGCGTAATACTTTTCTATAGTTTCTATAATTTCTCTCTCCGGAGTTTCAAAGAATTAAAAGAAAATAATGAAGGAATGAACTTCTATTTATAGAAGAATGGAATGCATAAGAATTAAATCATGAACAGTCCGTATTGATTTACTTTTAATCTGACGGTCCATATTTAAAAGCAAAATCTTTTAAATAAAATAAAAATATATATATATATATATATATATATATATATATATATATAACATAATTCAATTAATTCAAACCACTAACAATATAATATAATATATATATATATATATATATACACATCTTAAATCAATATATATATATATATATATATATATATATATATATATATAAACCACTTATTTTTTTTCTCTCCCCATAACCAACATCAATCCCCACACACCCAATAATCAAATTTACTACACTCTTATACATCACTATCACACTATCACTTTCACTCTTTCTTTTCCCTCACCATTTCCCACTCACATATATATATATATATATATATAT
Source organism: Panax ginseng (assembly GCA_020205605.1). Taxonomy (NCBI): domain Eukaryota; kingdom Viridiplantae; phylum Streptophyta; class Magnoliopsida; order Apiales; family Araliaceae; genus Panax; species Panax ginseng. Next base: position 155,136,969 of record CM035129.1, read on the forward strand.
ATATATATATATATATATATATATATATATATATATATAATAATTCCTCCTATATGTAAATTGATTTCAAAAATCAATTCTTCAACACATACGGGCCCCACCTTTTAAATAATTTTTCTACCGATTATTTTGAAAAATGGGTAAATAGGGGTCCCATAAAATAAGCAAAACTTCATAAAAATCACCTTAATAATTTTAACAACATTTATCATCTTTATTATAATTCACAATATTAATCGACCAATCGCTCCTGGAAAGAGAGGGCTTTCCAATAAGGGTTTCTCCCATTAGCCAATTAGGTGACCAAACCTCTCCTCAAGTAAACTTCTGACATCGTTAATATTACAATTTATAATATTAATAACTCTCATCATTTCAATTATTGATTTAATAATATAAAAAATATCGACAATAATTGAATCAAATAACGTGAGATACTTATCAACAATTACTATAGCAATAATTGAACAAAACTGAGTGACTTCTCACATAAGCATTAATAATCAATACCGTAGGTGTTACTACTACGCAACCACGCGTAGACATCGTATTTTACTACTACTAAGTAGTTCAACAAGATAATTCTGTAAAACTTCCGCCGTTATTTTCAATAAAATATTTTTGTCATTTTCTCAATCCGATAATAATTTCGTTGTGGGGGTCCACTAATGATTGTCTTGGTCGCATTTAATATTCCCCAACACAAAGAATATTCCCCGACCAATCGAATATAATACAACAACTTGCATACTTTGCAAAATTTTCAAATACTACCCACAAATATAACATTATCTCAAATCCACACCTTAATATTAAAAAAAAATAAAATATTTCGAGAAATTTAAATCTTTATTTATAAAATCAGGGGTCTCACAAAACTCTCCCCCCTTGTCATCAACAAAAAGAAGAGCAGGTCATTCGTCGAGCTCTACCAACGCTCAAGACGCCTTTAGCCGCACGCCGAAATAATATGGGCGATGATTGGCTCGTTGTACCTTCTCAAAGAACGCCAAATCAAGAAAGAAATTGTGGAGGCCTTGGAATGACAGTGGCAGGGGGTAGAGGGACATCCAAAAATTCTCCTTGATGCTCGGCTAACCAGTTGTAGTGCACCCACTCCGAAACCGTTGAATGCTTACACTGCATATGGAGTTTGGCGCCCACATCATTGAAACGAACAGAAATGAAACCAGCCAACTCCCCTATTTGATTACTAACAAATTTAATCTCCTGACTCAACTGACAAGAATTTCGATTGAGACGTCGTTGCACCATCTCAGCCAAGGCAGTTGTCTGCACCTCAAATCCAGCTTACAAATCAATAAACTCATCTTCAATATTATGATAGAGTTTATTGATTTCAGGTACACTCAATGGCAACTTACCTTTTTCCAAAACAGACATTCTATTATGAAGCGCAGACATCTCAACTTGCATTTTCTCTTGATTATTCAGAATTACTTTTAACAGATCAACAATTTTAGGAGAGGATTGAGTAGGAATCTGAGTAGGAGATGATGGAATAGAGACTGGAGGAATTTCAGAAGGGATTCTAACAAATAGACCATCAATTAAATTGATACGTGACATTTTCAGGGAACTGACACTAATAGAATCAGTAACTGAAATAGAATTTTCATTGTTAAAGAAATTTTAAAATGTTTAAATAGAGTAGTGAGAGTTGCACTATAAGGCAAACAGGTTTTTGATTTTCGCAAACATGCAGTCATGTGATGAAGCATAAGTTGAGATAAATTGAAAGACACACCACGTAAAATTAGAGCAACAATAATCAGATCCTGATAAGTAAAATCCGTTCCTCCACCTAACCGAGGCAACAGATTATACCTAACAATATGATGAATGACACAAGAGATTGGAGAAACATCCACAGTTTTAGGAGTGAAAACATCAGTTAACCGATTATTGTTCATCACAATTTGAAGCTGTTCCAATGGAGTAAATGGAAAATGAACAGCTCCTTTCTTTGTGAAAGGACAGACACCAGAAGAAGAAACATTTAAAATGCTACCAAAATTCATAACAGAAAAATACAAGGATTTGCCCTTGACAAACGTGGTATAAGAATCACCATGGCATTCTAAATTCGTATAAAACTGTTGAACAAGGCTAGGATATGCCACAGAGGGAGGAAAAAGCATAAATGATATACCACAAGATTCGAATAACATTTTGAGAGGGGATTGCTTAAAACAGATCTGATCAACAGATTTTTCGTAGACAAATTGTTTTGGAAAGATAACTGTTTTGAAGCGTACCTCGTATGCATTACTGCGAAAATAATTTTCAGGCAGATCAGAGAAAATAGTAGGGGTTACCGAGACCGGTGGAGGTTAAACTTCCGGCTTGGAAGACTGAGTCTGTTGACGCCGTAAGGGTCCGGTAGACTTGGGCAGTGAAGGACTGAAAGTGGATGCTTCAGACGTCGAAGAGTCCAAATACTCTTCCTCAGATGACACAACCCTCTTCATTTTCTTTTTCTGTCTAGATGGTCCGGCAGTAGAGTGCGGTGGAACCGTCGTCTGATCATCGTCGAAATCGGTAATTGCTCGCTTGCTCGTACGGGTTCTCATGGTGATTGAAGATAAGAAGCAAGATATGAAAGACAGAGAAAATCAGAGGATATAAGGAGAATGGAAAGATACAGGATATAAAAAAAAAATGAATGCATGTATTATATCTCAAGTCTTTACGCTCCATGAAACCCTCATAGATCCGTCTTTTTAGTTTTCAAAACCATAATGATAAGTATTTACACATCGCCTTCCAATGAACTAGGCAAATGTCCTATTTTTTTCGATTCTAAAAAAATTTAATAGGTAAGAAGACACACGTCGCATAAACACTTACGTCTCCCGAGATGCCTTTTTCCATCCTGTCTTTTCGGTTTTCAAAAGCAATTATAATAGAGACCTTGATTATCATGTGCGTGAATTAAGTAGGCGGTTAAAACAAAATCTGGTTATGAATTATCGTAAATTTTATCGATTAATGCAAACTAGACAACATTAATACTGATTTTGAAAAATCATGCCATACACATCCCAAGTTCTCTTCGTAACATGCAAAATCTATCTTCACTCAAAGGTTTAGTAAAAATGTCTGCAATTTGATTTTCAGTTGGAATAAAAATTAATTTAATCAAACCTTTTAACACATTGTCTCTTAAAAAATGATGTCTAACTTCTATATGTTTTGTACGTGAATGTAACACAGGATTTTTAGATATATCTATAGCACTAGAATTATCACAGTAAATAGGCACACAATCACATAATATATCAAAATCACATAGAGTTTGACGCATCCATAATATCTGAGAGCAACAACTTCCTGCAGCTAGGTATTCTCCCTCAGTAGTTGAAAGAGTAAATGAGGTTTGCTTTTTACTATGCCATGATACGAGACTTTGTCCCAAGAAAGTACAAGCACCACTCGTACTTTTTCTATCAATTTGACATCCTGCATAGTCAGCATCTGAATAACCTATTAGTTCAAAGTGATTGGAAATTGGATAAAATAACCCTAAATTTATTGTTCCGCATAAATATTTCAAAATCCTTTTAACAGCATTTAAATGTGATTCTTTGGGTTTTGCCGGAAATCTTGCACATAGACAAACACTATACATTATATCGGGTCTAGACGCAGTTAAGTATAGTAAACATCCAATCATACCTCGATATTTTGTTATATCAACATCAATACCTTTTTCATCAGCTGTGAGCTTTATTGATGTGCTCATAGGTGTACCTTTTGAGTTAGATCCTTCAAAGCCAAATCGCTTGAGTAATTCTTTTGTGTATTTGGTTTGATGGATGTAAATTCAAATCTTCGTTTGCTTGATTTGATTTGAGTCCCAAAAAGTAGTTGAGTTCACCCATTAAGCTCATATCAAATTCTTTATGCATGCACTTGGAAAACCACTCACAAAGATGATCATTAGTAGCACCAAAAATTATATCATCTACATATATTTGAACAATAATGATATCTATATTTTTATGCTTAATAAACAATGTAGAATCGATTTTACCTCTAATAAATCCATTTGACAAGAGATACTTACTTAACCTATCGTACCACGCTCTTGGAGCTTGTTTCAAGCTATAAAGTGCTTTCTTTAATTTGTAAACATGATTAGGATACTTTTCATGCTCGAAACCAGGAGGTTGCTTTACATACACCTCTTTATTGATGTATCCGTTGAGGAAAGCACTCTTTACGTCCATTTGAAACATTTTAAACTTTTTATAGCATGCAAACGCCAACAAAATTCGGATTAATTCTAACCTAGCCACTGGTGCATAGGTTTCTTCATAGTCGATTCCCTCTTGTTGGTTATACCCTTGGGCTACTAGCCTTGCTTTGTTTCGAGTGATTGTTCTGTGCTCATCAAGCTTGTTCTTGAATACCCATTTCGTACCAATGATGGAGTCATCTTTTGGAGGAGGCATTAGTTCCCATACTTGGCATCTTTCGAATTGTTAAAGTTCTTCTTGCATTGCCAATAACCAGTTTTCATCGAGAACTGCATCCTTTGCATTCTTTGGCTCAACTTGTGACAAAAATGCAGAGAATGCACAATGATTTTGTAAACCTCTTCGTGTGGTATGCCTTTGTTGATATCTCTAATGATATTCTCCGGAGGATGATTCTTCACATATCTAGCTATTTTTGGCATTTGAATATCATGCAAAACTTTCTCTTGATCATGGGACTCATCTTCAGCATCCTGGAAATTTTTAGGTTCATGTTCTTTTTCATTGTCCATTTCAGCTTCTGTTTTACCTCATTTGGGCCCCCATTTTGTTCTTTTCGGTTTGCTGGAATTATGACTGTCTCTAAATTTCCTGCATCATCTTCACTTTCTTTTGGCAGATCATTGTTAGTCTCATTGAAAGTGATATGAACAGATTCTTCTTCACATGACTTTCTAATATTAAAGATATGATAAGCCTTACTGTTTTGAGAATAACCAATGAAGATTCCTTCGTATGACTTAGCATCAAATTTTCCCAAATTATCACTTGTATTCAAGATGAAACATTTTAAACCAAAAACTTTGAAATAACTTATATTTGGAATTTTATTGTTTAGAAGCTCATAAGGTGTTTTCAAAATGATATGACTAATGAGTACTCTATTTAAAACATAACATGATGTACTTACGGCTTCGGCCCAAAATTTCTTTGGAAGCTTACTTTCTTGCAGTAGAGTTCTCGCTGCTTCTTGTAGAGTCCTATTCTTTTTCCACCAATTCGCTTTTGTTGAGGAGTCCTCAAATTTGAAAATTCATGGCTAATACCTCTTTGATCACAAAAAGTTATGAAATCTTTTTGAAATTCAGTACCATGATCACTTCTAATTCTAATGAGTTTGAAGCTATATTTAGTTTCAAGTTTCCTTATTAATTTTTCAAACTCTTTAAATGCTTCATCCTTAGTTCTCAAAAATAATACACATGTGTATCTTGAAAAATCATCAACAATTACAAAAGCATAGAATTTACCATTAATGCTTGAATGCCTTTCGGGACCAAATAAATCAAGATGAAGTAATTGCAAAGAAGAAGAGGTTGATACCATATTCTTTGCTGAAAAAGAAGTTCTTACTTGTTTTCCCAGTTGACAAGGAATACATATTCCTTTCTTTTCAAACCTGATTCTTGGCAATCCTTTGACAAGATTCTTTGATGATAGTTTCTTGATTAAGTCCATGTGAACATGTCCCATCCTTTTATGCCACAAGTAAGCTTCATCTTGTATGGATGTAAGACATAGCTTCTTCATCCCGCCGCTTCAAAATCAAGAGTGTATATATTTCTTTCTCTTTGTAACTAGAGTAGTATTGTCGTTACCATGAAATATTGTGCATTTATCTTTTTCAAAATTAACTTGATGACCATTATCCATTAATTGGCTAATACTAATTAAATTGAATTCAAGGCCATTAACAAGATGCACATTATTTATACTTACTTTGCCATTACCTATTTTACCTTTTCCAATTATCTCGCAGGTTTTATTGTCTCCAAACGTAACTGCTCCATTCTTCTTCTTTGATATTTAGTTCTACAAATTTTGATTTATCACCCATCATGTGCCGAGAACATCCACTATCAAGAATCCATTTTTGAGATGGAACTCTTGCTTTAAGCATACCACAAGAAAGAATAATTTATCCTTTTGGTACCCATATCTTTTTGGGTCCACTTATGTTAGTAGCAAGCAAATCACTCTTTTTCATCCATACCTTTTTAACCTTATTTCGTTTCTTGAAACAATTTATATCTAAATGACCTTTAATACCACAATGCTTACAAGTTATGAAAGGAAAACAATAATTTAAACTAAATCGTGACTTTGATTTTAGCATTTTCATATTACTCTTTTTATGCATAGGATCATAACCAATTCCTTGTCTTTCAAAATTAGGTCTTTGTTTTCCTAAAATGACATTCAAATTTTCTTCACCTTGGACAAATTTAGCAAGAGATAATTTTAATGAAGTTATTTCTTTTTGAAGCTCATTATCAGGAAGGGTTTTAATAGGAGATTTATCACTAAATGCATCAATAACACACATCTCTCATTTGTAGCTCATTAGTTAATTTTTGGATTTCACTATTAAACAATTTTACCTTGTTGAAAAGTATTTTGTTAAAATTTTCTAAATAATCAATCTTAGCAATTAAAACCTTTTCTTCTTCACAAATTGATTCCTTTTCAATTTCTTTCTTTTCATCTATTAGTGAATCCACTTCATTCATTAAAGTATTAACTAAATCTCTTAAGTATGCATTCTTTTCTTTTAACTTCTTATTTTCTTGTTCTAATGAGTTCAATTCATTAAAAGATACCTGATTAGATTCACCTTCAATTCCCACGAAGCATACTTGAGCTATTTCATCTTTAGCATCGATCTCCACTTCGGATTCCTCATCACTCCAAGTCACAAGGGCTTTGTTCTTCTTATTGTCTTTGTAGTTTGTCTTCCCTTTGTTCTTCAATTGAAAACAATCTTTCTTAAAATGACCAGGACGTCCACATTCGAAGCACGTCTCTTCATTTTGCTTTCCTTTGGACTTATTTGAGTTGAAAGTATTTCTTCTCTTATTCTTCCTTTGTAGTAGCCCCTTGAGTCTTCTTGACATCATTGTTATTTCTTCATCCGAGTCATCATCGAGCTTCTATTCAAGTATCCGCATTAAGAGCTAAAACCTTTCTCCGAGGGGTTTCCTCCTCATCATCATATCTCTTTAACTGATGTTCATATTCTTCTAGTTCACCAAACAAAGTTAAAGTATCCATGGAAGAAATAGTTGCGAGAATCTTGAAGAGTAGTGATTTTAAAAGCAAACCTTTTGGGCATAAATTTCAAGCAACTTTTGGTTGATCTCACTTTGAGGAATAGTCTTGTCCAATAGCTTTCAAGGAGTTTATAAGACTAGAAATCTTGCTTGAGCTAGCTTGATGGTTTCATCCTTTTCGAGTTTGAACATTTCATAATCGTGCGTGAGCATGCTTAGCTTGACTTCTCGTGACTTTGGAAGTACCTTCATGGCTTACCACTAGAGTATCCCAAATTTCCTTAGATGTGTTGCAAGAGGAAACTTTGTCTATTTCTTGATCGCACTTCATGCCACCGAGAGAAGTGTGTTCATTGCCTTTGAATCATATGAAACCATGTAAATTTCGGTTGGATCCATTTCTAGCAGAATCTTTGGTGTCCCATCATCTCTTCGTGGAATCACTGGTCCGTTCTCCACAACCCACCATTCCCAAGGATCTCTTTTCAGATATATCCTCATTCGGAACTTCCAGAAGTTGTAATTTTCTGTTCCAAGCAGCAAAGGAGGTCTATTGGATGATTGACCTTCTTGATTGTTGAACTGTGCCATGTCAGAATCTTTCCCTACAAGTCACCTTTAAGACCAAGATAAGTAGAGCCAAGCTTTGATACCAAATGAAATTTATCTAGGCACACTTAGAAGGGGAGGTTGAATAAGTGTGAAGACAATCTATGACCAACTTTAAAAAACTATTAATTTCAGGCTACTAAAATGATTGAAATCAGCTTACTTAATTAATATAGTCTATTTAGAAAATATCCTGTTGAATTTATAACTTGGATAAAATACTTGGTGTTAAATAATTATCTAAATATAATGCAAGTAGTCAAATTAAGATAATTAAGTAACTTATGCAAATTTAAAGTAAAGCAAATAATAGAATCAACACCAAGATGTTTTACGTGGTTCAGCTATTACCCTCTATAATAATAGCCTAGTCCACGTCCAATACCAACTAGTATTGGAGACTCACTTTATTTATTTCTTTATAAATAAATACAAATTACAAAACAGATTCCAACAAAAATTAATTAACAATTAATTCCTCTTGAGCTCTCTTGCTCCTTGTGCACCTATACACCCTTCAAGCACCTTTGCTTCCTTGAACCTGTTTGTAACTCTTTCCTTAATCCACTAGGATTAAAACCTTTTAGACTACACTTAGTCTAAAACAGAAAATTTAATACAATTATAGAGGTCTATGATCAATGCAAGAATAATCAATTTAACAATTAAAGGCTAAACTATATGCAATGATCAATTAGCACAAAATAAATAAGCAATTAATTTCTTACCAAATACCACCTTAAATAATACCAAAAATTAAACTGCTTAGCTTCTCAAGAATTGCACTCAGTAAATCAATTCGCTCAATAACAATAATAAGTGCAATAATAAATTCGTGAGTTGTATTTTCCAATCATCAGAATACTCTTTTTATAGTCAACCATATATTACAGCTAATGAGATATGTTTCTAAGTAAATCAAACGGAAATATTCACAACGGAAAAGCTAGATGAAGTCCACATCTTTAATGTATATCCATATTAAGAAAACAGACTTTTGTTAGTGGAAAGATTCAAAAGACTTAAGAGATAATAACTTTGACTTAATCTTTCCATTCAAAAATGACGTGTGAAATAGAAACACATCAATCAATTATCTTTCCAAGGCATCAGACTTTTAAAAGTCCAAGATAATGATAGTACTTTTTCCTTGAAACTCTCACACACATATCTTATCTCAATAAAAAAAATTATCTAGCAGATGTATATCTATATGAAGCATAACCAGATATCAAAATATGCATAACCATTTCTCAAAAACCGCACATGCAATAAAGTCTAGCTGCCAATAAATATACACGTGTAGCATTGTTTCACATATCACATATATACCACTTATGCAATCTTTTAAACATACAATATATTATAAGTGACATAATATTTTTAGAAAAACCTTTTTCATAGGAATTTAAAAACATTTTTCATTTAAGACATATAACAAGATATAATATAATAAAATGTCCTAGAGCCTTTAAATGAAAAATCAATTACTATGCAATTGACCTTACATTGGTTTTCCTAGTAAAGAAAAAATCCTTCAAATTCTTGAATATCCAATCAAAACTCTTTATCACCAAAATACCTGAAAAAAACTATAAAACAATTTAGTACTTTAAACATCTCATCATCAAAACATAAGGCTAGAATATGACCAAGTCAACAATAACTAGCTCTAAACGTTTCATTTTTTAAAAACTCACAAATGTAGTGTAAAGTCCTCGTACATGTGTATATAAACTTTGAGTAAAATATAAAAATAATCACTGTACTCTTAGTATATTTGAATATTGTGTCATTTTTTATTGGTCAATACAAAACAAACTTAATTTTTACTATCCTTCGTGACAATGATAACATATAAAGTAAGCCAAACCTCATTGTGACGCCCCCAAAATAGGTATACAACACCCATTCTGAGTCGCCAAAATACATGGTATAGAAAACAAACTACAACTTTGACAATACAGATGTCGTAGTAGAATACGACAATACAACCGCGTGAGTTTGAATACAAATATTGTCTTCTAGACAATATACACACCCAAATAAGTCCTCATTAATTATTCATACACTATTTTACGTAAGTAGTGAGGATGCCTAAAACATCTTCCTAGAACCATCACTCCATACCCCGACTTCGATCTCGCTATGTTTCTCACCTCGTGAGAAGAAAAAAATGGAACAAAAAGGAAAAGGGTGAGCTCGACTAGCCCAAAGAAAGAATATTATGACTAAGATAATATACAACAAATTATCGTTAGTCTTCACGGGAAAAATCTAATAGAATACAATAGACAACAAGTTTTAGATCAACAAATGCAATGAAATAAAGAATCCATTGTAAGAGTCACGTAGAGAAAGAATTCTACCGCCTTCTAAGGTTTAAAAGTCCATCATCAATAGTTTATCCTCGTAATAACAATCAATATACATCTTTAATCATCTTTGCACTACAAGCCAAAGATATTCATTTGTATCATCACCAATGGTCATGTTCATCTCAACACTGCTCATCTTCGCACTACAGCCAAAGATATTCATCGATTAATCGCTCATCTTTGCACTACAAAAACAAAGATATTCATTTATATCACCATTTAGACCGAGGATGATGAAAAACATTTTTAAAAGAAACGAATCCAAAGGAAACAAAATGACAAGGATTAAGGATTCGTGATTTGTTTTTACCCATGTCCAAAAATACTTCAAAATAATCATATTGGTGTAAAATTCAAGAATGATCAAAACATGGATACAATCAAAGCTAGTATCCGTAATAGATATTTTGGACAAAAAGAAAAATTTTATTTTTCTATGAATAAAGGTCGATTCGTGAATAATTAATCGATACGTGAATAAAGGCCAGTATACGTGAATAAGAACTCCCCGACACAACAAGTTCCAAATTTGATAAAAAAGTTCACCAATACTTGACATAATGATATTGAAGAAAAATATCATTTAAGAAGAAAATAATACCCTTTACTTCAAAATAATCGATTTACATTTGATCAATTTCTGTATAGTCTTGTGAAAACCCGCACCAGATATAAAGAACACTCAAAGTATACTCACAAGAATACGCTTCGATAATTTAGAGAGAGAAAGAGAGAAAACTTAGTTTCTGGTGTGATTTTCAATTCTAACTTAGCCCTCTATTTATAGGAAAATGTTAGAACGTCAAAGGAGACTAAATTAATAAATTATTATTATTAAAAATCAAAATTTCTACGCATGCTTTCAGCCCCTCAATGCTGAAAATTTCAGCAGCCCATGTGCATTCAACACCCACCAAAAAGTGGGTCCCACCATAATTAATAAAAAAAATTATTTTATTTTCCGTAACTTCAATAATTCATAGAAAATAGCCCGTTTATCAGAAAAATTGAAACTCATGACTTTCCATGGGAAATCCCATTCTCTACAACTTTGCGTAAGAAATTTTTCCAAATTCCAAAGAAATTGACCGAAATCCATAAACTAGACGATTTTACAGCCTATAATCAATTTTCTATCAAGAATTGTGTCCACCGACACACAAAAACATATGTTAAACATTTAATGCCACAAAATACTCTACCTCCTCATATACTCATATATCCCACAATCATTATAAAATATCACCAAGTAATATATTATTAAAATAATATATTTAAATGTATTATTTTATCGTAAAAAGATAAAATATTAATTTTCAACAATTGTCACATTAAAATTTTCTCCATCTATATCCACATAAAATAAATATTTTCTTTATCATAATAATCAATAATTAATTATTCAAAAAATATTACGTAATCACAAGATCGACAACCGTGCCGCTCCTGTGAGTTAGGGGCTTCGAATAAGGATTTCTCTCATCTTGGCCTTGCAATTAGGTGACCAAACCTCTCCTTATGCGTAACTTTCTAGACATTGCCAATAATGTTATCTCGATAATATTATTCAAATAATATGAATTATTGATTTGATAATGGAAAATATCGTGTAATGACAATTATTGAAACAATAATAATATAAATATCAATCGCAGAATTATTGAATCAATAAGATAAAATAATGAACAATAATTACCGTAACAATTATTGAGTAGTGTCTTCTTACGTAAGGATCAATAATTCAACAATCATCATGCAATAATACCGCAAATCACTTTATGCAAACCACGCCAGACATCAGATTTTAACCACCGTGTAACCCAACAAAGGTTAATTAGAATAATTTACGCTGTAATTTATAAAACTCAATCTTTGTCGTTTTCTTTCATCCAACCGCTTTTCCGTTATGGGGCCCACCAATGATCGCTACTACTGGCCATCGCATTTTAGAGATTCTAAACAAAAGAATATTCCACGACCAAACGAATATTCCCAAATAATAATGAATATTTTATAACCACTTGCTTATTTTTTAAACTTTGCACATTTCACCCATAACCAAAGAATTATATCAAATTAACCCTTATTAATTTAGAATAATGAATAAAGAAAAATTCAATTTTATTTATAATAAGTTGGGGTCTTACACTCATCCTCATAACTAAGCAACGATTCAACCATTTTACATGATGTAATTATAGATGAGACATCATAAATTTTATTTATACAAGCTTCTCCATTTAAAACGAAAAAAAGAAAAGAAAAGATATATAAGTTGGTAAATAAGTTTTGTTTGGTATTAATTTATAAGGGGAGTTTTAAATTTATTTTGATAATCATAAGATTTTAAAAAAATAATAATAATTGCATTTATTGAATACTATAATTAATGAACTGTATATTTTGATATATTTTGATCTTTCTTAATATACTAAAATTAGGGACGCATCAACCAAAACTATATTTATCTAATTTATTTATTGATTATGAATTATACTCATAATATGTATTTCTATTGACACAAAGAATTTCTTAAAATTAAATGTGATATATAACTAGAGGCCTATAGATTTTTTTCCTTATTCTTTGTCTTAATTCAATTGGTTCAAAATTTTGTATATTAAGTTTCAGGTTATTATAATGCAATTTTTAACTTATTTACTAGTTTAGTTTAAACTTTTTATTCCTCAAGTCGGAGAATATTATTTGACGCACCTTTATTAAAGCATCTTAATTATTATAGAAATAAAGTGTTATTTTTTGGCCAAATAAAGTTGAAAATGCATGTTTACTTAAAATATTCAATATTAACCTTTTCTTTTTTAATTACAATAAATATATTAATTATACACACTCAATTTATAATAGAGAAATTTGTATAAATAAAATTTATGTTATTTTAATTATAAATATATTATGTAGCTTAGTTGGATAATTACTTAAAATTATGGGGTTTAGCTTTTGAGTTGAAATCTTGACGAAGTGAACTTTTTAGTCCACTTTTGTATTTTACTCTATAAACTTTTAATTTCAAAAAATTAGGTTACCCAAATAATATATTTAAGCAAAAATAAGCAAAACGCATTTGCATAAGATATTTTTAACAATTAAAAAAAGTAATAAAAGATAGTGTACTTTAGTTATAAGTATTAAAAAAATATCTAAAATCCGTGAATGACATATATGTAATTCTTTGACAACGTCAGTGGCAAAGGTCTAACAGCACACTACTTAAAGCCCAAAACGCTCACTCCTCACACGCTGTATACAACCACAAAATCACCACAGCCCAACTAGATCACCTCCAATTCTCTCTCCTCGTGATATGGGCTCAAGGACAAACACAGACATCGCCATGCCGACGATAAAGACGAGGAGAAGATCGAACAATAGACGAATTTGCAGACGCCAAAAGATGACGATGAGCTCAACAACAGCAGTCTTTAATGGCGGATCTTCTTCCTCGATTTCCGACAAGTTGGAGGCTCTGAACAGCCTGATACCCTTCCAAAACAGCGGCGAAGTAAACGCCGACAAGTTGTTCCAAGAAACGGCCGACTACATTCTGCTTCTCCGAACACAAGTCTCGATTTTGCAGGACCTTGTTGATTTTTACGGGCCTGGTACCCAAATAAATTAACCATGTACAGTAATTTCTGTCATCGTCAACAAATCAATGGAGAGAATTTAAAGGAATAGGTGGTTGTTCTGTATTTCGGCTATATAAGTAGTAGGATTTTAATTAATTGTATGGGTAGTTTTATTTTTTTTTTCCCAGAAAAAAGTTTGTGACATTCCAAATTATTTGATTGTATGGGCTGTCTTAGGCTTAGCTAGATATGCCAAAGTCTAGAAATTTTGTGAACGTTTTCTTTTACTCCATCTGTTCCAACTTTCAATATACATTTTCACTTTTAGTGAAATTTTAAATTAATAAGTTTTGAAACTTAGTAGGTAGTATTTAGTTTACAATTGTTATATTTATTTATATTAAGATTAAATAATTTCATTAACCGTATCAAAACAGAGGGAGCATTAATTGGACAGATGAAATGTTTGGAATTCTATATGAATAAGAAAGAAATTATGGATCGATCTGTCCAAAATATATAGTAGATGATTTTGTTAGTTTCTTTTTGGTTGCTGATTTTGAACACCCATGACATGGTAACTTGAAGACCCTCATTTTGATATATTTGTTTCTCATTTATCAAAGACAGTTTAATACACTCAATTAACATCTATAATGTGGAGATATCAGCCCCCCCCTCCCTCCCTCCCTCTTTTTGTAGAATATTATTAATGTGGTTAATTTTCTTTTTGTGCCCTCTTGTGGGGTGCTGAAAATCACACCTGTAAACATGCATGTCACCATGAATATTTCAGACAAGACAACTCTCTCTCTCTCTCTCTCTCTCACTCTCTCTCTCTCTCTCTTATATATATATATATGTATATATGTATGTAAGTTTCTGTGTGTATATGTATATTGCATGTAAAAATTAGAGAAGTAGAATAGATGGTGGCGTGCTAGCCATGCCTGGTGACAGTAAAGTAAAGGCATGGGGGTGAATGTTATATATACATGCATATAGAGTTGGTAGCTAGGTGAGAGATTGGGGAGTGAGCGATTGAATGCGATGCATATATATTCTGAGATATTCACATGATGAAATCTCACTGAAACATACAGCTGGTGCTACCACTAGCTTGCTCTGTCTTCCCCTCCTCTCTTCTTTGTTGTGACATTCACATGCACTTCTGTTACAATCAATGTGCCAGTAGTACTAGTACTAGTACTTGTTATTATGATAATAAAATTGAGTCATTGGGGACTTAAAAATTCAAATTCACAACTTATGTCTCTAAATATTTGAAAAGAGTGTGACGTTGAACTATCATTATATTATATATATATGCAGTGCCACTCCAAATTTTAATTCATATGGAGGGAAAGGATCAATTTGGTGGTTCCATGTCAGACTTTTCAAAGGAAAGGAAAATGATATTTACAAGGAATCGGTCCTTTAACTAATTTGGGGTTTAAAATTTATAATGTCAAAATTAAGGGACAACTGGAGTAATTGGATGTGCTCGTGATTGTACTAGTACTTACTATGGAAAGGTGGTGGCCTGGTGACCACAACCTCCAAAGTCCAAACAGTGGTCGTTTTCAGCTAACTGACAAAGAACTTGCTAGAAAAGGAGGGCCTATCTGGATACCAAGGCTATAATATTGCTTAATTATGGAATAAATTGCCAGTTGGACTATTTTTTTTAGACTTGTCTAACATGAAAAACATATAGTAGATGAGACCGAAGTGGATATACCTATGAGAAAGTCATGAGCACATGAGCATGTGGTGAGCTAATATAACCAAAGATTAAGCCTTATTATGAGCTCGAACCGGGTCGTGCCACTCGGATCAAGAATGTAATCCGGAGGTCACAAGCCTTTGGGCGGTTGTATATTACCTTAACAAATTGATTTCAATTGGTTGCTGATCGTATAGTTGAATTCTAACAGTGGCCTAAACCTAAAGGGTGTTTTTCCTAGCAATGCCATAACCGTAAAACTGAAGAGGTACTGTGTTGAGGTTGTTTGGATTTAGTTTTGGCAGGAACATAAGTCTAGTACAATTTTCTGTTCGATCAAAACAACATTTTCCTTTATTCGACCTAAATGTTGAAGTATTTTCATACGGTTATATATATATATATATATATATATATATAAATATATTCAAGGAGTATAACCATATAAAGTTGATGCTAGCTGTTGCAGATAATGTACTTTCATCAATAACGTTCTTTTGTAGATGTATATGATGATATTGTGTGTGATACAAAGAACATAAGATTAGGCTTAAATTTGGTCTAATCCTTTTATAGTTTGTGAAATTTTGGTTTGGACAACAGTGTTTTTGTAGTTTTTGTTTTTGGGGATTTGGTACCTATCTATGTTCATCATATAATAAATTGGATAGATAGATAGATAGATACTTTTTCAACTGTATTCGTTCAAAGTAAATAAAAAAGAGGAAATTATTATTATTTGTTGCTCATTCCTACTTGAATCACTTAAGTTTGACTTAAATCAAGCCTGTTAATTCAGCGTTTCATTTCCTTCACCCATTCAATGAAATTACTCATATTTTTGTTCGACCACCCACCCTTTTGAACACTATTTAGTACAGCCTTTTCTTTTTGAACCAAGGCCCTTTCTTTGAGTGTTTTATCATTTAGTAGCTGCTCCGTCTTATTCTTGATTTCCCCTTTTGTGATGATCCCACTTTCATCTTTGTTGAACCCCAATCCCACCTTCCAAACATCGCAAATATAGGTCTGATTAAGGAACTGATCAGCAAAATAAGGCCAGCACAGGAAAGGCAATCCATTGCTTACACCTTCCATAGTAGAGTTCCAACCACAGTGGCTCAAGAAACAAGCCACGGAAGGATGACTTAGGACCGTCTGTTGAGGTGCCCAGCCCACCATTCGCCCACGACTGCCTATCCGGCCTTTAAATCCTTTTAGGTACACATTGGTTGCCTCGTTTGTCATATCTGGCCGCACCACCCATAGGAATGGCTTGTTGGTGAGTTCAAGGCCTTGAGCCAGTTCTTGGAACTGTGTCGGGTCAAAAATTGTGAAGCTTCCAAATGCAACATAGATAACTGATTCAGCTGGCTGTTGATCCAACCATGTTAGGCAACTTGAGTCTTCTGGCCAGAAGTAGCCTGTTGATTTTCCAAGTCGGTGGCTTGCTAGAAGTGGGCCTATGGGTAAGATTTCTGGAAATGCGGCTGATGCTTCAGGCTCTAGCTCATAGGTTGTGTTGCAAATTATCCGGTCTGCTAGTTTCACTGTTCTGTTAGTTTCTTGTAAAAGTTTAAAAATAATTCTCTCTGTGTTTAAGTCCCCAAGGCAGGCCCATGAAAATTGTTTAGTGTTCATGGTGGGCATTGTTGAGGTAAGATTAATCATTTGATTTTTCAAGATAGTTCCTGCATTGGAATTAATTTCAACAGAAATAAAAGATCCTGTTAGCTAAATTTGTGATCACTTAAACAACTAGTTAAGTCACCATTATATTTTGTCAAAACTATTTTGCTATGTCTCACCATTGTTGTCTACAATTCCATCCTGAATGAGCTTTGGAATGCTGAATAGCAAGGCCAACAGTGCAGCTGATGCAGGCCAGAAGGCGGCTCGCTTGATCCCCATATTCTCTGCAACTTGTAGTGCCCATCCCATATTCTCATCAGCAATAATGCAGGTAATCTCGTCGTTGTCTGTTCCCTTTTTAATGTCTTTTATAAGTTCCTCAAGCTTTCCGGGCATGACTTGGAAGATTGCTTCTGATAACTTGCCCAGATCACTCCTATCCTCCCAGGGTTCCATCCCATCTGGGATTGAAACCAAGCTTATCAGCTCTCCTACATTGTCTTCCTCCGACAATGCATTCATGACCCGCGTGTGAATGAATTCGGTGTTTACAAATGTGATTTTGAAACCATGCTTAGCTAAGGATAAGGAAAGCTCCAACAGGGGAATTACATGACCTTGAGCTGGATAAGGTATGGCTAGAATATGTGGGTTCCCCATCTTAATTGTTTCGAGTGCCACTTACAAAGTTTGAAAATTTTGTTAGTATTTGTTAGCTCAGTTTTCAAGCCTCTTTTATAGGTAGATACCATGTTTTATTATTTTGCCAAAGATTACGACATCGATTTACTTTAATATTGATCTTAGTCCCTGAGTTAATAGTGTGTATTCTTCTGTAACTTTCTTCATGTCTGGTATTATCTTTGTCCTTTTTTTTACTGGCCTGGTTGTTATCTGTTAATATGTTTGCCTTGTCTTGGTACTGATCTCCTAGGGGGATATCTTGGCTTATTAGCTTAAGTTTCATCGACCTTTGTTGTTTTCCTTAGTTCTTTCTTTTGTCCATAAATAATGGAGTGAAGTAAGATATTACAACCTCATGAAAGTTTACAGAATCTTGGTTTTTGCATCCAGTTGTAGTGTGCTTGGAAGTATCAGAACAAATCTGTACTTGTTACATTTATTTATAGATGGAATCAATAATATCCCCATTTTGTGATTTATTATTAATATTGGGCTATGCTAGATGCCAGATTAGATTGACATAATATAAATTTATTGTCACTTTCATCTCGTATCAGTGCCGGCACCAGCTTGGCAGGTGTTTGGTGCTGGCGCTAGTCCAGATTCTGTGACAAAATTTACAGAGAATTTGTAAATCAGCCTAGCGAAGATAAAGTTGTGAGTTAAGAGCTTTTTCGGAAAAGAATTACCTAGAGATAGAATTGAATTCCAACATCAATGGACAAGCTTGGTTATGAAAATACTAGATACCATAGTTCCTAAGTCCAAACATAAAACAATACATGTACTCTCAGAGTTCTGCAAACTGCGGTCTTCTAGCTAGTTAAGTCCACTTCAGTAGATAGATTCAATTTTGATGCCTTAGATTTTCAAGAAACTAATATTCATGTTACCTGGAATTTTGGAGGCACATTTAGATTAAAACACAAAAGATATCATCAATTTATGTACATGGTAAGTTACATAAGGCAATTTCATATCCATTATAATGAGAAAAACTTGTAGCCAATTGGTATTTTCTTTTCTGTATATTGTATATTGGTGATACTTCCGAGCTACTACCAAACATTTAAGATGCTTTCACCTTTTGATCATGATCTTGCACATGAACTCTACACAAAACATTAAAGTAGAGGCTGGCATAGATTATATGATATTATGGTTAAATTCTCCTTAAAATTTTCAGGGTGAACAAAATCATGCTTTATTTATTTCATCCATTCAATAATATTGCTGAAATTCTTGTAAGAGCAGCCATCTCCTTCAACACCATTCACAACCTTTTCTTTAAGATCCATGACCCTTTCTTTGAATTTTATATCACCAAGCAGCTGTTCCGCCTTGTTCTTTATTTCCCCTTGCCTAATGATGCCACTCTCATCTTTGTCAAAGCCCAACCCAATTTTCCAAACATCACAAATGTAGCTCTGGTCAAGGAACTGATCTGCAAAGTAATGCCAACAAAGGAAATTAAGGCACTCCCATTACATACACCTTCCATGGTAGAATTTCAACCAGTAGCTCAAGAAGCACGCAACAGAAGGATGGTGCAGAACCTGTTGCTGGGGTGTCCAACCCATTAGCTTACGACTGCCTATTCGGTCTTTGAATCCTTCTGGGTAAGCTTCATTCGTTGCATCAGTCATATCAGGTCGCACAACCCATAAGCTGAATTGCATATTATCCAGTCCGCCAGTTTCATCGATTCCTTTTGTCGCCAGTTTCAGTGTTGACTGCAGGCATTGCCGGTGACAGATGAATCATCTGTTTTTTCACAACAGTTCCTACAATGGAAGTTAATTTCAACAGAGGTTAGTCCTGGTCCCTTAGCTAACTCATTATCTCTGGTAACAGTTGAATAAAAAATCACCATGATATAATAACTGGTTTACACACTTACCACACCTAACCATGATTTCTTCAGGCTAAATAAATTACTAAATCGGTTCTCTAGTAGGTTGATACTATATATAGACTTTGTGTAAGAATTGTGGTACTTTTTTCTTTCGTCTGTTCTAGAATTAGAGAATAGAGATGCATTTTTATTTTTGATGAAGTTCCAAACATGCTATTAATTATTTCTCTTCTTAGTTGATAAATATGGTAGATTTTGCTACACCTTGCTGCATTTTCAAAGCTTCACCCCTGAACCAATTAACTTGTTTCCACTGGTCTTTTATGCTCTGCAGCCAAATGTTAATTTTTGTTACTTTCTATTGCAAGCAGAAACATGAACTGTATATGAACTAACTTCCATAATTCTCGAGCACTAAAAGTGATTTGGGAAGGGTTAAGTTCGATATAATTTATGTTTTGGTATTTATAGACAATTTAAATATTTGATGTATTTATTAATTAGTAGGTAGGTTTAATTATTTGGGTTTATTTTTTAAGTTTATTGGATTTTATTTATTTTTAGGGTTTAGGTAGTATAAATAGTCTTTTAGGACAAGAACTCTTATTATTTAGAATTTATAAACATTGTGTCGGCTTATAGTCAATTTTATTCAAATTTGTGAATTTCCGTGATTACAAAGTTACATAAATTCAATTTATGTGATTGTTTCTATTCTCTATCCGTCAAGGAGATTCTGGCTGATGAACGTGTGCGAGACAACCCACTCCTATGCCAGTGTGAAAGAGAATGAGATGTCCATCGAATCTGCTTAGCCGGGGATTGTGAGCAACCGTTTGTTCATCGTAGGGACTAGGTAAAACTAGTCGAATTTTATCTTTACTTTTCTATTTAAATAAAAAGTTTAATTGTGCACAAACATACCATCCTTGAAAAGTTCAGTCATATTGATTCATAATCATCCAAGCAGATTATCAAAAAAAATAATCAAATTCCAATTAATCACGACATCGTGTTCTGCAACCAAGTTAGCAAACCGCTGGGAAGCATCGATTTATTTTCATATATGGTTCCTTGTTGTAACAGTGGGGATAAATTAATTTGGAAAATTACAATTTCATTCCTTTAGTTTAATTACTTCTTCAATTTAGTTTGGGAATCTTTGTTTGGTGCTTCTATTGTTCTAAACATAACAGTCCTTGGACATTTGCTTGGGAAAATAGTCTCACAATGTATCGAAAGGAAAGAATTGAACAAATAACAGATTATATATATTGACTTTCTTAAGAGTGAATGTGATTTGTTAGTTATGAGGTTTATGAATTTGTTGCCCCAATATGATGTTAGCTAGAGGAATTGGAGGAAGCACACTTGGTCAATGTTGAAACATTGGTATCAAGATATGAAAATAAGAGTTAAAGAAGAGCAAAAAAAAAAGGAGATTATTTTTTTAATTGATGAATTAGTTATTATGTGTTCCAAAAAGTTTATAGCCAGCTGGGAAAATTTTCACTAAAGTTGTAGCGCCATCAATTTTACATCTCAATCATGTAATTTGTCCGTTTTAATAGTGTGGAAGACACGAAGGAAAAAGTTGACGAAAATGTTATAGTTAAAGACGAATCAAATTTAGTGATTGAGGATGATCATGATTTGGAATCATCGCGACATAAGAATATGAATATCGTAGAAATTGAGATTAATCATGAGATTTCTTGAAAAATTTTGATTTCATTGTTTTTAATTATTTGTTGCAAGTGCATGTTAATATGAAGGCTTTGATTATTTCAGAATAATTTCCAAAAATTTCTTTGAGAGTCACCATCGTGACTATATAATGGTACAAAGAAGATTGTGAATGTGTCGTAGCAGTTGGGACTTGATACTACTTCATTTTAAAATTTGAGATCGAATTTTCTCCAATATAAAGGGAATGACACGAGAAGAGTTATTTGTCAATATTCGATACAATTTATGTTTTGGTATTTATGGACAATTTAAATATTTAATGTATTTCTATTTATTAATTAGTAGTCAGGTAGATTTAATTAATTATTTGGGTTCATTTATGTATTGGACTTACTTTTTAAGTTTATTGAATTTTATTTATTTTTAGAGTTTAGATAGGGTTATTATATTATTGAACAATAAATCTTATTATTTATAATTTAAAAATATTGTGGCTGTTTATAGCTAATTTTATTCAATTTTATAAATTCCTATGATTGTTTATATTCTCTATTCTTATTATGTTGTGTCAAAAGTTAGTGACATGAGGCATCACCATTAATGTTGTTTATAATTCCTAATTCAATCAGGTTTGGAATTAATTAATTAATGCTGATGAATATCAGGGCCGAAGGCAATAATAACTCAAGTAATTTTAATTGTTATTATCTTCTCCATTTATTTTTGATGGGAGTACAAAACTGTTATATCTTATCATCTTATGTCATACACTACATTACTTATCAAATCTTTTTCACACATGCATTACTTCGTTTTTAGAGGATGATCACAAAATATATACCATGTTCTGCCATGTGGAATGCATGCATAATATACCATATTCTACCATGCGGACTACTGCTAGCCTTTTGGACTCCAGCACTATCAACTGCCAATTTCGTCTTCCTCAAACTGCTCCCTCTCAAATTATTTTTATAACATTTTAAGGAGAATATATATTACAAAGAGTCCTGTATTGTAATAAATTTGTATCGAATTACAATTGTGAAATATTTCAATCTATACATGAGATGTGATAAATTATAAAGGGTTATCAGTAACATTTCTTCACGTAACTGACAATCGACAAACATTCACAATATATATGGCTCATTTGCTTCTCATCCGGATAAAATTTCATAGTTTGCATTGAAGGTAAAATTTCATAGTTTTACAATTGGTTGGATAAAGTTTGGTTTTGACAGTTTGGGGTGATTAGGGCTTAATTTAGTCTATTCAAGTTTGTTATTATCTATATGATTGTTGGGTGCTTGTGTACCGGTTATTGAACATTCAAATAAGGGAGAGAAAAACGCTATAAAACAGCGCCCTCAAGATGTTCGATAAAAGTCCTGAAAGAGGGAAAAATTGGTTTTTGAGCAAGTTGGGGGGTGTTTGGCCTGCACTTGTTTGTTATTATTTGGGAAATCTAAATGGCACCAAAAAGGCACCGCAGCGAGTCACCTCAAGCCCCGATACCATTTGACAACACTCGGTTTGTAAGCCCCGACACGGAGGGCTATCTTCATGACGTTCTAGTGGTCAACATTCGGTTTAGTAGCCCAGGAAGAAAAAAATTCCTGGCTTCACCCTTGCTCCTCTCTAACTTCCAAGTTTATATGATTTTCCACATCATCATTAACATTCTTAACTTGGCAGTTAATGCGCTAGCTCATTACACGATTGCCTGTGATTGGAACTCGCTCTCTCGGTGTTTACAAATGAAACCGTACGTGGTGCATGTACAATTCTCTGCATGCATGGGACTTTACATGACCTAATTGTGCTGGATAAGGTAGCAATATATATATATATATATATATATATATATATATATATATATATATATATATATATATATATATATATATATTGCTGCTAGCTAGGCGCTACCTATTACTTCTTATGTATATTTCCTAAGGGATGGTTTACTTGAGCTTATTGTTTGCTTGGCTGAGGAAGATCAAGATGTCATCCTTTCGGATTTAGCAAGCGCATGTACGGTGTCTGCTTTTTCATTCAATTTAAAGTATAATTCTTTAAAAAAAAAGGTAACCTGAATAACGATCGATCATATATTAACAGTAAATTTTGAAGTTTCATTTCCCATTTTTACCTCAACTCAAGTTTTTACGTTCTAAACAGATGTTTGTATACCACATTGATGGAAGTAGTGAAGCTGTCAAGAGGTAGGCCTGTAGGGTATAACATTCGTTTGCTGCGTCTAACTTCCTCCAAACTACCATCTTTCTCTTTGTTTTTTTTAATCTGTCTTTGCTAGCTCTTTTCCAATCCCCTTTTTCTGAGAATATGTTGGTAGTTGTAGTAGTGCAGTACCCGTAATGGGGAAGATCTCTGTTAGTCTTCTTTATTTCTAGGTATGTTTCAATCTTATGGTATTAATTAGTACTCTTCAATGGTTTCTCGTGTGTAGGAGTAAACATTTCTTCTGTTCTTTTGAGATTTCTGTGTCTGAAGGGGATAAGTGTTTTCTTACAAGTCTCTCTGCACATTTCCATTCCATCCCTAATTTTGTATAAGGATATCTGAGTAAGAATCATCAGTCAATGCCTTCAACCGGCGCATTATATATATATACCCCCAACAACAACCATAGAATGGGAATGACCTAAACATATATATATGATCACACTAGCTTGCTTACGGTCGGACCCTACAATACATTTTTTTTTGTAGGCTTGTTTTATGCTTGGATGATCTAGTGGTTAACTTGTGGATCAACTTGGTAGGTGTTAATGAACCTCCAGGAAAGAAGAAAAGGTTAGATGTGTGTAGGCGATGGGAATTAATTTATGCTCTTTTCGATCTGTTCATATAATACTTTTTTTAATTCTATAATTAGATTCGTTCATGTATTTTTTATTTTTAAATTATAAAATTACGTAAAGAGGACTTGTACATATATCCAAATTTTGGTTTTCACGTATAATGTAATTACCCTCCCCATGCCCTGCATAGAGTTGACTTAAAATTGGTAATAATATATCCAGACATATAGGGGGTGGGGTATCAGTATCCCACTATGAGTAGAATTAATAAGCCAATGTCATTCAATCCGGCAGCCCAGGGTTACTTTGAAACATTACATTGGTTGGGCTTGTGTCGATCATCCACCCAGCCCAATGTTCAACTCAGATAGACTAGTTTTTTGTTTTTTTTTTTTACAATGTTGTTTAAATATAAAATAATACAAAAAGAAAATATTAGTAATTTTCACAACATCCTTTCTTACATTTGTTGCGAGGTGAGATAGAAATAATAAAAATTATTATGTTCTGGAAGCAATAATATAGTTAGGGTTAAATTACAAAGTGCCATAAAAGGAATGGAAATTTCATAATACGCACATAACAAAATTTAGTTATTTGTGTAAAATTGGGTTACATTGTTAGTTAGTAGTATATATACATACTATACTAGAAGATTGATCGATTGATTGATTGATTCCAAAATGATTTCCAAAGTAAAAAATTTTTATGGACAAACTATCATGTGGTTATCAATCTAACAGCAGCTTCAGCCAATCCGCCAAACAATTAAATTAATACTCCCTCCGTTCCTAATTATTTGATGTTTTAGAATTTTTCATTTGTTTCTAATTATTTGACGTTTGTTCAAATCTAGGAGAATTAATGACAGTTTTTTTAAAATTACCCCTCATTAAACTCTTCCTCTCCTTTTTTCAACAAAAGATTTTTAAGGGTATTATAAATAATTGAGTACTATATTTAATGCTTTCTAATCATTATCTTAATTCTTATGCACACCTCTAAAACGTGAAATAATTAACAACGGATGGAGTAATATTCATTCTATTTCACTCACGCACGCACGCACGCACGTCATGTCACAATTTATTATCATCATTAATAAAATAAAAATAAAAGTAAAAGTAAAGGGCAGGCTTCTAACTCTCTGTCTGATTCGAAGGGTCCCACCGCCTACACCCAAAATTGCCACGAAAGCCCTCTCCTCCCCTGTAGTGGGTGGAGGAAATATAAGAAGCAGAGTACTAGTATTGTATAATAGTATTAGTACTAGTATGTATGATTTTGTACTAGTGAGGTGTATTGTATAATTTGTACTAGTATGTATGATTTTGAAATTGAAACATTCCATCCCTTCCCAATCTTCTCTCTCCTATCCTCCTATAATATCATATGCATATCCATACATTACATAATAGTAGTAATCACTACTCATTACTTTCTGAATCATTATGGGACGAATCAGATACCGCTGACTCACTCACTCGCTGACAACGAGGTGGAGTACTACAAAATCTTTGTTATACTTACTTAGTTGGCAGCAGACAGCAGTAGGTAGATAGGTAGGTAGTTATAAACAGTCTCAAACACTGACCTTTCAATTCATCATCACTCCTTTCCCTTTTTTATTTATTCATTAAGAATGCGATTTGGGAATGAAAAAGACAACCTGGTACCAGCAACACATAAAACATCAACCCTTTTTGTTTCCCTC
Organism: Panax ginseng; assembly: GCA_020205605.1. Classification (NCBI taxonomy): domain Eukaryota; kingdom Viridiplantae; phylum Streptophyta; class Magnoliopsida; order Apiales; family Araliaceae; genus Panax; species Panax ginseng. Next base: position 155,163,007 of record CM035129.1, read on the forward strand.
TCTCTCTCTCTCTCTCTCTCTCTCTCTCTCTCTATATATATATATATATATATATGTGCCTGCCCTGCAATAAAGTCTCTCCTTGTCCTTTTACAATTTCTATCTATCTTTATTTATTTATTTATGATGCTATGAAATTTAGGTCCACAAGAATCAATGTCAGAATAATTTGTAAGCACTTTTCAGATTAAACAACCCAACCCCAGAGGATCAGATAAGTTTCCCCAGCTGCTTTTGCCCCCACAAAACAAAACTGCTAACTATACTTATCAAGAAAACAACACAAACACCCGCACGTTACAAAATCATCAGGCCTGTTCATTGTCCCTAAAGAATATTAATGGAGAGTCTGCACTGGAACAAATTGTTAGAGACCGAGTCTTGTATTTACCAAATTAGACCAGCTTAATTTAATCTGCTGCTTTTTTACCAGAGAACTTTTTCATCTTCAAGATACCAACCCTGCTGCCAACCTGAAAAAGGTCAAAATTTTGAATCTAGAAAACCCAAAAATTCACATATAACCAACCAAAAATACACGTATTAAGATTTAGTTGATTCATGTGATGTCCTCGGAAAAGACAACATAAAATTAGGTTCCTACCAAATTTGCCTCAACCATCATGGACATATACAAAGGTTAACATGTACTTTCTCAAAATTATAACATTTGGCCCTGATTAAATAAAATCAACCAGCCTAGTTTTTGTATCCGACTTGCCCTGCCCTGCCCTGCCCTACACTTTTAATATATATGTCCTATTTCTTGTGTGCAATCATATAGATTAGCATAACAACGGCATACTATCATGATGAGGATAATTTAGGGTGAAGGGGAAGCAGAAGGAGATGAGGTTTTTCATGATTATAGCGGAAGACACTGTGCCCCCTCTGGTACTGTCCTCGGCATTGGTGCTGCTGCAACATATTTATGAAGGAATGGTCTTGTTATGCCAGAGGATGTAGATGCCTCAGCTGATCCTGCTTGCCCCCTGCTGCTATGAAACTTGGCTAAACGAGTTATGATAGAAAACTTCTCCAACTCCTGAGATTCCACCCTTAGGTCTGAAATTGATGCACTTTTGTCCAAGCTGCATCATCAAATTGTTTTGCATTAAAAGATTGTGAATCCAAAACATAAAGAGATTGTGCTATGAAATAGGGATAATATCTCCATCAATTAGCTCGTTACATTGGGTAAATTCACAAATATCAATTTATTCTTCAATTTTCCCAATGCAAATGTATGAAAGTGTATTTTATTGTGTCAATCTAAATATCTCGACTGACTAAGGATTCCAAGATAAAATTTAGTAAGTTTGAGCAGTGTGCAGATTATTTGCTGCCAGCTAAACACTAATTGAGATAATTGGGTTTCAGTGTACAAGTCAGATCGACATGTTTTATTGGCAATTATAAAACAGAAAATAGCTTCTAGTGATATGAAACGAATACATGAATGGAAAAATTTAATTCATACGTCAAGAAGTTGGCTTCCAGCTTTTTTGATCGATTAATGAAGTCGTCCACCAATTTTGTGGATTCTTGATCACCAATTCTCTCGGGAGTTTTGGGTTTCTTAGAAGACCTGAACAAATTATGACGGAAAATCAGTGTTGAGACTCGAGAGAACTATAAAAAATAATGGCAAATTGCATAAGAAATTGAATGTTAATTACACTATGTTTCTTCAAATAAAAGTTAAAAATGAAGTAACACTAAGCTTGAACAGCAACTCTTACATGTTAAAATTGTCGATAGGCATTTGAAAACTACTACTCAGGCAGCATGCATCACCTAGTGCCAATCTAGAAGTAAAATATACCACCGTATCACAGTTTGAAGTGGCATCTCCAGAGAGAATGACAGCTGGTGCAGGTCGAAATACATGTTGCATAAGCTTGGTTGTCAAGGCAAGTCTTTTTTTCGGTCGAAGATTTGGTGCATCTTCAGTAGTTGCAGCCTCGTCATCCACCTGCAAATAAAAGTAAAGTATTTACTATTTAGACCTTTTGTTTTTTTCCTCTGATTATTCTACATGAAAATAATATTGGGGGGCCATATTTTTCTTCATATCATCCCATTGGCCAGAAGAGCACCTTCTCAATAAGCCGATTGGCAGCTTGTGCCCATTCTAGATCAGACAAGCTGCATAGAATAAATATAACAATAAGACCATAAATCACCAATTAACCTTTTAATACAAGAAAGGAAAATAAGCCAGCCAAAGCTGCTACAATTGGAAATGCAAGACTCAATCTCTTTCCTTCTTTTAATGATAAATGGAAATTAAATATACACAACATATAACTGTGATCAAATATGTGGACTATGGCACACACCTGATATCCAGAAGCCTTTGACGACCTTGAGTCAATTCTTTATGCCATGGTAAAAGCTCAAATGCAGCAACTTTACGCTTCTTTGGTCTGAAAACTTCCAAATTTTGAGCAGTGACATCTGCAGACAATACGTATGGGGGGCGTTTAACTGCTACCAAGTCGTTAGCTGTAGTTGGCCAAACAGTGCTTACTTGACCAGTACCAGAGGAATTTACTTGCACTATGGAACTATTCATGCAGAAATTTTCAAACATTTTCCCGTGACTGAACTGATGGGCAGCCCTTGGATCAAACATCGGCAACATCTGCCCATTTTTCAAAGTTCCATAATGCTTAAACCAGGAGGGCGCCATCTGCAAGCTGATCTGGGATTGCTGGGTTGCATCAGATAAACCCTTGGAATCATTATGAGTAAATGTGCTCGGCTGATTAGTATCTTGAAGAATAGGTTGAGACAAATTTTTGGCCGACTGATTTGATGAGAAATGCTGTATTTTGCCTTCACTAGTTGGAACTAAATCAGTCTGTGACATTGGTTTCAGTTCATCAACTCCACTTTTTTTTGCTAAGACCCTCTTACTTGGATCATTCTCCACATTTTTCATAGAGTGCACTTGGTGCAGCAGGGAGTAATTTTGGGAGGGAACATGTGCCGGTTTCAAAGAGCGGCCAAAGACTTCAAGATCAGAAATCTTTCGGGATTGATTGTCGCTATGCCCTGCCGAATCAAATCCCTGATGTTGTGAATTAGTCATCAAAGAACCAGAGGCGTAAGCAGTAGTTTCCAAGAGACTCTTCGCTACAGATTCCTGCCCATAAGCTAATTTACCTTTCTGTGAAACTGGATTAAGTGTCCCAGAAGAAATGTGTTGGCTAGAAGTTTCTTTCCTAGCTTGTTCTCCGAGAAAACCTAAACTTTCCGAGTTCAAAGAACATGTGCCGGTTTCATTTTGTCCTTTAAAATAACTTTCATTGTGTAGCTCCTGTTGAGCTGTTGAAACATTTTCAAGACTGCTATTTGTTGAATCCGGCGATGGTAGAAAACTGAAGGGAGCCTTATGAGGTTCTGTGCCAGATTGATTTCGTAGAGTGGGTGCATTTGTCCACATCGTCGAGAATCCAGCCTGTTGAGACATTCCTGACATTACAACAGGCTGAGATACTGGATTGGCCTCCAAAATTGGGTGTTGTTGACTATAAGGGTTGGTGGATTGATGGTGGGATGCATCCTGACTGCTTCCCAAACCAGGAAGTGTTGCTTCCTGAGATTGGCAGGCAATGGGTGCTGTAAGCTGGTGTTGATTTTGAAGCTGATTCCTTAAAAGTGAAGGACCTGATGAAACTGTTCCACTGGAATTACCCTGCAAATTCAAATGTACCATATAAGTGCCTGTTGGTTATGAGAACTTTAGAGTTTAGAAACGAAAATCGTAAAGAAAATGGTGGAGGCATTAAGCTGAGACCCTTCTCTTTTAACTCAACAATGAAGTGCCTACACTTATTAAACTGACCATTTGTGGAGAGCTTTGAGATGAATCAAAGCAGTTTGAATTTGGAAACCGCTGTGAAGGAGGGGACAGCCTTAAGCCAAAGGATTGTGAAGGAGAAGGCTTATTATATAATTGAGCAGAAAATGTATCAGGATTTTCTGTGTGGGGCACCTCAGAGATAGGAGTTGAATCATTAGATCCGAAGTGCATTCCAAGTCGATAATCCTTGGAGTTATCAACCTTGTGCAGAAGCTCAAGCATATTTTGACTGCTAGGAAATGATTAATTATCAGAGCAGAAGATAGAAGGTTAAGTATTAAGATACGAAAAATGATAAACTAGTGCAGTTTAATTAAGATACAAACCAGAAAGAGACAAAGAAGGCCCTTAGGCCCGTTATTAATATTACCTAAATGGGAACATTAAGGGTATTGCAACAAGATAAAGTCAGTATGCATATAGATAAAACAAATCAATTTCATACTTCGAGCTTTGTTAAAGAAGAAAGTAACTACCTTGTCTGAGCAGTCACGTTGGCACCATGAAAACCGGATGCTATGTCAAAGAATGCAGATTTGCTCGAATTGGAATCCTGCCAACTAGATCCAACATTGTTCCTTGGAGACACCTCCTCTGTTAAGTTTCTTTGAATGTCAGGCGAGTGTCCCTGTAAAAGAAGATAATTAACATCATTGATTGAGAAAAAACTTGAAGAAATTATCATCAGAACATCAGCAACAATACATAATTTGACATTCACCTTTTCTAAGTCCAAGCCATTATTAGAAACATTACCGTTGAACTTGAACTGCTCAGCATACCCTAACTCATAACTGCATGGTCCTTGAGGGATCTGTTGGCGTAGGACCTGTAAATGCATATAATATTTATATTGTCAACATGTTGAATATTCACCCCACAATTTCTACTTGCATGATGAGAGGAAAGTCTGCTAGGAGTAAAAGCATTCTGACAAACCTGACCAGATGGGCTTTGGTTACCCTCTGCATTTCTAGAGTCATTTTTATGTAGCCACACATTCTCTCTCAATTCATGTCCTGTGATGGTATGCTGTGATGCATTAGAGTGATAGCTATCAGTGGAGTTCTCCCGTTGGATGCACTCTTGCTTCTCATATGTTCCAGTTTCTCCTTTGAAAGCGTTAATACAAAGCTGAGGACTATTAATTTGATGATGTTGGCTATTTCCCATGTTCACAATTCTTTCGTCTTCAACAGATTTTGCCTGCTCTGATCCACCAACTGAATTAGAATAGGAACCTGCCACGCGGTTATCGTCAGTCTTCCACAAGCTATTAGACTCCCTGTATGCAGCCCCAGTGATATTACCTGCACGAAATTATAAGCAGTCTCCTTACCATGAACATTCAGTTTAGGTTTTCCATTTGGTGACAAGGACTCTATATTGATACCTGCTTGGGTTCCATTGGTGTATGAGGGTATGCTTCGCTGATGTGCATCAGTTTCTGAGTGTTCATAACTGTGGCCAGGCCAAGCACTTCGCAAAGGTGAAAGACTTTGAACCGGTTGACTTCCCTCAGTTGTTTGCTTCTGCTTAGAATTGGTATCCAACCACTTGCTATTGTTTTTAGGAGACTGGTGCTGATTCGATTCATGAGAGGATTCCAAGCGCATTCCTTCTTTCTGTTTCAAAGAAAATTGGATACCTGGATGCTGAAAACCAGGGAAGCTAGAGCTCATATCCGAATTGTTAAACTGAAGCTCAGCCTTTGAACTTAAAGAGGAAGCACTAGGCAAGTTGTTATCAATCCAATTAGAATGTTGTTTCCCATTATCCATGAAATTAGAAGGCTGATTATCAGTTGAATGTTCTGGGTTTTGAAAGCTCAAGCCATTCCATTCTTCTTGTAGCCCATTGTCACTACTAGAAGCTTCTGCAACAGCAGACTGCATAAGCGCACTCCAGCTTCCACTTTGAACAGTAGGAAAAGCATTCATATGATCTGTGTTTTCTATAGTGTTTCGAAAGACTCCTGAGCTGACGTTACTGCTTCTGCCAAAAGAAGCATCCCAACTGTTGTCATCCATATTGAACAAGATCTTCTGCTCTAGTGGATCCAGAGAACACAAACTCTGAGAAGGGGCGATGTTAGTCACTTTCTCTGCAAAGAGTCCAGGCCAACCAGCTTGTTCTTGCCTTCCGACAAGTTCCATTTCTGAGTTATATCTTTGAAGTGCGTTCACTTGCTGGAAGTTCCCCGCTAGAACTTCAGTATTTGAACTCTGAGTAGGAACTTGCCCAAACAAATTTTTCTCTTGAAATTCTTGTCTGGATACAAAAGCTCCTCCCTGATTAGAAGAAGCATCGCAATGATTACTCCTCAAGGAGTTACTAAAGGCAGATGGCTGCTGCATTAAAGGTTTCTCTTCTTGGTTATTGTTTCCCTTCGCAAACACATTCACGGAATCATGAGACGCCCCTAGGAGCTGAGAGTACTGACCCAAATTATTTCCTACACTAGTAACAGGAGTCCCATATATAGATGCATCAAATTGAGGAGATACCAGACCCATCGAGCGCAGAGCCTGACTCTGAGCTTGAGGAAATCCCATTCCATTTGAGAATCCTTGAACCAGTGATGCACCGTGATGCAACAAGCTAACGTTACCAGCCATAAACCTCTGTGATGCATCATGAATAGGTGTTCCATTAATCAGGGGAGGAAACTGATTCCCAGAAACATGTTTATTTATCATAGATTGCTGGTTTATGTAATTCTGTTGCCTGGTATCACCTATCTCCTGAAATTGCTGCTGCCTCTGCAGTTCTTGAAGCTTCTTGATCATAATTTGCCGCTGCAACATCTGAATGTCATTTAACCGAGACTGCTGCCTCGGTTGAGGTTGTGGCATACCAGGTTGTTGGTTTACTATAAATTATTTTTCCTAACCAACTTTTTTTGATAATTTACTTTTCCTGACCAAATTCTTTTAAAACCACTAAAAGCTTCTTCAGATACTTCTCCAATTGTTAGCACAGGATTCTACCCACCATGTGTCCCAACTGTTATTCAAAATAAACCATGGCTTTCAAGATTAAATAATGCCAACAACCAGAGAATCAATTTCCTCACATAATCCCCGATTGCCTTTTTCTTGTATGAAAATATTTGCTCATCTGTAAAGCCTTGAATTCAATTTCTTTACAGCAGTGACTTTTAGCCAGCGCAGGGTATAGAGTTAAATGTGAAACTTACAATTTAATTGACCCAGCAGAAATTAACAATTGTCTGCTCCCGAAAGCTACAAACAATAAAAAAAAGTGCATCATTATGGGCAAGAAAAAGGAGCTTTAAAATGCTGGGAATGAATTCTGTCAAAGACAGAGAAAATCATATTGTGAATTTCTCCATTTTATCATGGTAATGTCTTAAGCCATTAAGACAAGCAAAATGCCAAGAAGAGAGGATCATTAGTGGTCACATGCAATAACGTTATTAATGTATATCTTTAAACTTGACCTTCAGGTGCCACATTGTATATGGTTTCAGTCTCCAATTCTCGTAAAGATCTAGCAAATTCCTGCAACTTGAGATGGATGCTGACCTTAAATGACGCTGCCTTAGCTCGAAAAGAAAAATTAAATCTAGCTAGCAACTTGGTTCCTAACCTATCCTACAAAGATGAATTAAACAAGCAAGTACAGTATATCTAACTTTTTCTATGGAAATATATTATTGATGTGTTTGTTTCTGACTCAATTCTGCAGCTACAACTTATGGTTTAAATTAATAGAAGTAGAAAAGCACAATCATTTGATAGCTGATAAAACATAGCAAAGATCTTCAATCATCAGAACTAACTCACTAAATGACGCTCAACAGAAATCGTCCTGTTCCAACTTCCATTTTTCTTCTACAATTTTCAGCAGCCAAACAGACAAACATAAATTCATTTCGTCTTTTCTCTGATTTTTCCATAAATTAACCAGAGACTACTACAATCTAGTAAAAAGTTGCTAATCTTTTCCTACTTTAGGAATTAAATACAGAATTGAAGTGCAGTAACTTATTGATAACTACGAAAACTAGATCAAAAAGAATTTAACTAAGGCAACTCCAAGTTACTAAAAATTGTAAAATTTCTTCCATTCATATTACAAATAATTCACACCGAACACTCGCAAGTAATGTGAGATCCAAATCATGAATAAAAACCCTTACAATTATAGAATTACGCGTTGAAAATAGATAATTTAGGGCAAATCCAAAACGCACCAACTAAAAAAACCCTAAAATTTACTGCATGTTACCAAACTAACAAGATATGAAGCCGAAATTGCTCACCACAATAACCAACACCTACGAATAAACAATTGCATGACAATTCCAGCATAATTGAAAGCAAAAAAACACATAAAAATGAGACAAATTAGTGGCTTTACAGCAAAAATAAAGCTGAAGGGAGCTAACCAAGCAAAAGGAAGCAATTTTAGGTGTTTAGAGGTTAAAATATGATCTGGATGTGAGGATTTAGGGTTGTTGAGAGGGTGTGAACTCACTGTGAAGCTCTCTCTTCTTGATCAGACACTGTGAATTGTTGCAGCTGTCACTATATACCAAATGCCTCTTTTTCTCTCTCTATATTTATATATATGTATCTCTCACTGTCTCTCTGTGCAAGTAACACCTGTCTTTCTCTCTCTAAAACAATGAGCTTGAAGAAGGATGGTTTTTCAGACACGGCCGAAGATAAAGCGATCGAAACAGTGGTAAAATTATACTACTCCATATTTTCAACGAACTTAGAAGCAACAGTCTAGGTTCGTCTCCGGGCCTTAGACTATGATCCGAAGCTCAGATTCGGTTTAAGGCTCGGATCGCCGAAGCTGAGGGGGGTAGGAAAGATATGTCGGCGTGTTTTCCTTGTGTACAATCTTAGCGTGTTATTGGCCTTTGAGATAGATATTTTAGTAAATCAACGGTGGATATTAGAGGTAGGTGTACACTCTAGCAGTTTGGAATCATAATTGGGTGATCAAAGAGGAGAAATTGGAGTGGAGTTCCTTTAACCACGCGCTTTATTCACGCGTAGAATGATACAGTTTTTTTTTTTTTTTTTGAGAATTTGCAGACTTTTTGTGCATGGTATTTTTCGTTTTTAATTTTGTTGGTCCTTTTCATGTGGTTTTTCCCGCCGCCATATTTAACAAATTATAAGCTGTGATAACGGATAAGTTAGTAAGATTAATACTCCCTAGATCTAGGGCTAATACAAATATGATTGTTACCCTATGAACTTAATTGTTTCTCTTATTTTTGACAATCATAACCTAACCTAATCTAATCTATTCAATGGCATGACAAATTTCCTTAATAATGTTGAGGGATCCATCTTATTAATTAACCGTAATATTTTGATTGAAATTAAATGATATTAAATTAAAATTTTAAAAATTAAAACTTATATTAATAATATATTGTACTAATATTTTATGGAAAGTTAAATGTAAGTTTAAAATTCATGCTTCATGGAGTATATATATACTATTACATATGATTATTAAAAGAAATTTTAAAATAACAAAGGAACTTGTTAGATATAGATATTGAGATTTAATAAATAAGGAACTGATCATGATATCAATGAAGGTTTAATGATTATTATAAACTTATGAGTTTGGAAATTGAAATCTTAATATAATTAATTAATTAAACATTATTTGTGGTGAAATTATTTTTTAAGATTAAACTAATTATTGGTTCATGAGTACTACCTTTTTTTCACTTATCATAATTACTTATTAATAATAAATTAATGTAGAATCTTTTCTTTTTTCTTTGAAAGCATCTTAATTAATTAATTTAATTTCTAGAATCTAAATACAAAGATGATGAGCTCAACAGAATTTTAGTTTTAGTTCAACCCTAATTTAATTAACCTTTGTTATTAATTAAGAATAAAAGGAAATAACTAATCAAGTTTCATCTCAACACTAATTTAAAATCGATCCAAGTTCAATAAAATACCTAAGACTAAAAATATAAATAAATTACGCAGGTTAACATTAATTGTCTTGAAAAAGAAAAGAAATATCAACATAAATTAAGATTCATTGTATAGGGTTTTTGCCTTTGTTATCGACCAATTAAATTTAAATTTGTCTCAAAGAAAATATGATATCAAGTTTAGACTCGACCAGCTTGTAAACAAAAGTCAACTGCATGTGAGCACTGCCCAATACAAGATAACAAAAATAAACTCGGCTTAAAAGAAGTTATTCAAGCCTAGTTTAAATGTAATAATTTGATTTGATGATCAATAAGCTTAACATGCATAAAACAAAATTAAAAATAGTGTGTATATAAAAGAGAGAAAAAACATCAAAAAATATAATAAAAGATTGAGCTAGGTCGGTCACATAATATTTTTTATTTTTTATTTTCAACTAATTAATATATTTATGTATACAGACGTGGTCCGATCAATTTTCCACAACTCTTCATGCACAATTTATATCCAAATTTTGCACAAAAAAAAATTCATATTCCTATTATTAATTAGCACAAGTTCACAAACAAGCTTAATTTTTAACCCTCACTTTAATGTTGATCTAATTACAAAGAATTTTTTTTTTTATCAAATGTAAGGTCTATACTTGATAAAATCCCTTGTTCAATTTAGACGAGATAATTAACTTCGACCTTAGCTCAACATGCAATATATTAAAGTAATGCATAAAAATAGAAAAAAAAATACCAATACAAAATTTATTTCATAATCTTTCTAATTTTTTTTTCTAAATACAAAACGAAAAGCTTAATTTCGACCTTGACCGTAGTGAGAAGATGATACCATATCTTTAAAATATATTCAACCCTAAGTTTAAGCTCAACTCAAAATCAAGCTAATCAAATTAAAACCTTTCCCTAATGAAACCATAAGAGCTCAATATAATTAATTAGTAATTAATTTAATTTAAAAATAATTTAAATTAACATCCATTCTTTTAGCTTAATTTGCTCTTTCTTACTTTGCTTTTTTCATTCAATTAAAATTGCACCCACACGTAAACTTGTGCTTTAAAAATAATGCATAAATGAAAAAAAAAATTAGGAGAATATAATAAGTAATGTCTTTTCTTTAATCTTCAACCATATAGTCATAGTAAGTTTAATATTAATGCTATGTTTTGAATTGAAAGAATGGAATAAAAGAAAAAATGTAATATTTTTTTAATATTTCAAATAAATATTTAATTATTGGTGGTGATGAATGGTGCGATAAAATATTATAATTTTCACATACATCCAACCCATTGGCATGGATCTAACACTTCAGATGAAATGAAAATAAAGAGAATGTAATGAATTTTCAATCCTTCGGAATGGTTTATTCCTCAAAATGATCACAATACACTATTTCTATTTCTTTCTTTCGATACAAATGTGCCATAAGATAAGAAATTTTATTCATGATCGAGCTTAAATTTTATCATGAATAAAAATTTTTATTTTATGCTACGTTTTTGTATTAAAAGAATAAAATATAAAAGAGAATAAAATTGAGAGTGGAATGACTCACTCTAGTCAAACTATTTCAGCTGGAATGAGTCGTTCTCTCGGAGAATAAAAATCACAAATTAATTTTATAGAAATGAGAATGATTCATTTCATTTTAATGAAACAAATAAGCACAATTTTTTCATTCCATAAAATAAAAGCATAAAATAAGAAGAAAGCAATGAAAGTACGTAGTAATGTTTTCAGACTTTTGATATATATATATATATATATATATATAACACAAGGAATAAGTTTAAGCTCACCACTAATTAAAAGAATAAAATATTAAACTCAAACCAATGAATGTCATAGCCCTGTTTCAGTACATTATTTGCTTTGAGCTTTACTAACTCGAAGTATATATACTAAATGACAAAACATATTTAAAATGGAGAAAATGTCAAACCACATATTCACAGTAAGTTATACATCTAATATGATCTAATATTTCTATTTTTATTCTTGATTCACAATTAAATCTCTAACCACGAGAAAAAGAAATACGATCGATGTGCTCTAAATAGAAAACTTTGCCTAATTGAAGAGCAATAATTTAGTTTCACCTTGGATAAATTATAAATATAATGTCTATTTAAAGAGTTTTGTTATATGTATTGCGAATTAATTTTTTTTGTCGAGTATATATATATAGAATTGAATAAGATAAAGTTGACCCATTATATTAAATACATCCAACTATAATTATGCATGTAACTCACAATAAAAAAAAACATATAATGACCTCGCAATATATATTAATTTTGGTATTTAAATAATGGGCAAAAGAAAAAAAAATTAACTTAGGATCCAAAACACAATATTAATATTAGCGCGTACAAATTTTCAACTGTTATTCTTGATTCACATCCACGTTTCAATATACGTGAATATTGTGTTCAAGTTTTTAGTAGAATCATATATATATATATATATAGTAAGTACTAAGATGAAGATGATGCTGGTTGGTAACATAAAATAAGTATTGCATATTGATCATGGAGAAAAATAATCATTAAAACGTACACCCTGAATTTGTAGAATTGAAACAACATGCATGCATGCATGTTAACCGGAACAACTTTTTGTCATCTAATAATGAGATAAATCTAGCACAGAAAACGAGGGAAAACAAAGTACATTTTCCTCGATCTGCTTGCTAGCTCTTATATATATATATATATATATACACACACACACACAGCAGACTTACTTGATCAGATTAATCATACAAATTGATACATAGAGCCGTACTTATATATATTTATGATACCAATTAATCATACATTATGCATGCATATCCTTTTAAAGGGGGAAAAAAGAGTGTAATGAAATGAATTTCTTAATTGCATGCATTTGTTTCCTTCATTTAAGGAACTTGCTCAATAAGTACGTACTTCACTATATTATTAGAATTAACCAAGTCATCAAGTTTAGTTAAATATTAACATTATATATATATATATATATATATATATATATATATATATATATATATATATATATATATATATATACACACACACACCCCCAAGCTACAATTAAAACTCAGATGTATTAATGGAGTTAATTTTTTCATATATATTACAATTGAAAATAATAAAAACAACAACCACTATAATATATATATATATATATATATATATATATATATTAATGTAATTCTTAATTAATGTTATGAGTTTATATGGGACTCAATCAATCAATAACACAAAAATTTGAATCATAATTCAATAGGTATGAATTAGCGTTTTTCTTTTCAGTACACATAGATACTTAATAATAAAATAATTATATTTTACTCATCACATAGTAAAATAGTTATGCCTCAACCTACCCTTTTATATATATATATCCAAAAGCTTTGGATTTACGATCCGAGCATGTGCTTTAAAATTAGTGTAATAATATATATATATATATATATATATATATATATATATATATATATATATATATATATATATATATATATATATATATATATATATATATCAAGAAAAATAAGAACATGGAGATTAGTGCTAATAATTAGCTATGTATTAATTCCGTTTACATGGTGTATCTAACATATATAGGTTGTTCCATTAGTTTGACATGTTACATACTCCAGTCTCCATATAACTGCAAAAGTTTAGGAAGCCGTTAATTTGCCTCTGCTTTTGTCTTTTCTATAAAATAGAATGTCCCCCTCCCCCCTATATTCAACTTATTATAAATTAATACCTTTTAGTCCGAACGCTTATATTCAACTCCCCCCTCCCTCCCTCCTCCCCCCCTCCCCCCTCCCCCCCCCCCCCTATATATTCAACTTATTATAAATTAATACCTTTTAGTCCGAACGCTTATATTCAACTATTATTTTCAATAGCAAGCACATAGATATACATTTTATATAGCTTATATCATGTTATATGCATGACTTGAGCACTTTCATAACGTCAATGCCTCGAAGCCTTTTTATTTTTTATTTTTATAAACTCCCTCTCTCTCTCTCTCTCTCTCTATATATATATATATATATATATATATATATCATGTCACATGCTTTAAGTTTAGGAAACTTCCATTATTCCAGATGAGGAAGTCAATTAATCGGTCGTTCAAAAAGGAAAATGTTGGAATGTAGGAAAATTAAGGTAGATCTAAGCTTACTTACTAGTCCTTTTTTTGGACATGAGAAAAAAAATTTTAAAAATAAAACTTACTAGTCTTCCTTCCATATCCTCAAAACGGTTTTTTATTTTGGTTTTGAAAATTCCATTTTTTTATGATTATGCTTCTGTAGTATGAAGTGTTCTGGGTGCAGCTTACTGATTTTCTATGTTACTATATACTTCTTATGTGTTATTTCTGGACAAATTCTTATTTTATTTGTTTGGGAGAGTCCATGAGGTGGTTTTTATTTTATTATTATTATTATTATTACTATCTTTATTATTACTTATTACTTATCAAATTATATCCATGTGGGCAAGAAAATTGTACCTTGCTAGGGTTAGGGTTTTGTGTTGGCTGGGGAGGAGAGAAATCCACGAAAAGTACGGAATTGATTGATTGATTGAAGAAGGGAGAAGAACAGGTGGGCGATTACTCCGACGACGCGTGGCAGAACTCCTAGAATCCGGAAACCGTGTTAGGGCAGTAAGGATTCCAAGAGCCTTCTTCTTGAGTCCTTCCACTCCTAGAATTCGAAAACCTTGTTAGGATTATTGGGATTCCAAGAGTCTTCTTGAGTGTTGAGAGAGAATACCCAGGTCCTTCGATCTTTCAAGAGTCCAAGTCCTGTGTCTGAAGAGAGGTCCCCTTCCCAATGGAGTGGAAGGGGTATTTATAGGATTTTTTAGAGAGTGGTCATGTGCTAGGCACATGTCCTCGGGAAAATTTCAAATTTACCCTTAGTCATCAGAGTAATGCCAATATCGTCCTGCCCTTCTAGCCATCAATCCAATCCCTCAATCAATTCCCAAAATGAGTCGTCTCCACGTGTCTTCTGCCTCGGGACACGTGAAAGATACTCTCAGGCCTTGCTTCTTTATTTCCAGCTCTTCCACCTTTTCATTTAATCATACTGCGAACCTTCATTTGTGCATTTAATTCAATTAGGTCAAGTGAACCCTAATTTGTACTTGGGACCACATTTTCCCCTTGCGCGAGAGTCGCGTCTTTGAAGTGATGATCGTGCAAAATACTTTGACTCTGTGAATCTTTCTTTAAATTTCTGAAAAATCTGCGGAGCTCGATCTTGCAAGTCCTGAAAATAAAAAATCATAGGAGAGAGAACTTATGGGAGCTCTCCCAATATATCTTTGGAAAATCTCTTTATCAAATCTTTTCAAATTTTACTCAATCATTGTTTCCTTAATTTTTTTTTTTATATATGAGCCCTCCCGATTTTGCACCAAGTCAAACTATTATCTCATGTGAATAGAAGCCAACAAAATTGCATTTTTTTTTAGCTAAGTAAATAGACTTTAGAAATTCTAAATTACCCTAAAACATGCGCACAATAATCAAAGGCAATCATTATACTATTCATGCCACATTCATTCTCAGCCAAGTCCTAATGCCTTTCATCATGCCTTTATCACCGTGAATTAATCACGTTTACAAACCTTGCTTTAACTTATATATATATATATTTGGAAACTAAATCCACTACAAGAAATCACACAAAAAATGACGCTAAAATTTATCACTTAAAATTTATTTTTCACAGAGACCGTCACCGTATGAGCGTGGTATAAAATGAGAGATAAGGTATTGACGAATCTCGGGTTTTAGACCTCTCAGAAACATTCGCTCATACGGTGACGGTCTCTGTGACGATTAATAATTGTCACGAAATGTTTTAGTGACGAATTTTGTATCTTTCTGAGTCAGCTAAGTTAACGGAGTAGCGATTCGAGAAAGTCCTTCCACGAATCTCCGATAGTAACCAATTAAGCCTAGAAAGCTAGATATTTCAATTCTTGACTTAAGTTGCTCTCATATGTGATTCATATCCCAATCTTGGATCAGACGTCACAATGGCACCTATCGCTTTACCACCACACAACATAGAGTTCCCTACGAGAGTCCGACTTTGGTGCATTCCACAAAGGAAGTTACTTGATGAGGCTCGGTACCAACTTTTGTACTTGGTTTTAACTCCTCAAGTTCAATAGAGCCATTTGATAAAAGATTTTAGAAATGGGTTTTGTACCAGGTTTAAAGTCGATACAAAATTCAATATCACACTCTGGGGGTAGGCCAGAAAATTCTTCAGGAAATACGTCAGGAAATTCACTAACAACAGAAATATCATTCAAATCTGATGTGTTTTTGTTCAAGTCCATAATATGGGCTAAGAAAGCTTGACATCCGTTTTTCAATAAACGAATGACTTTATGGCTTGATATAACAAAGGATCGATTTTAGTGGTTTAGTTGCTTGAATTAGATAACGAGTTGGTTAGAATATGAAAACTAACAACCTTACGAAAACAATCAATTTTGGCATGATGAGTGGTTAACCAATCAATTCTTAAAATCACATCAAAAGCAAGTATCTTTAAAGAGATAAGATCAACAGGTAATGTCATTGTGCCAATTTGGATTAAACAAGATTTATAAACAGTGGATGTGATAAAGTTTGTCCTAACGGAGTCTCCACAGATAAATTAAAGTCTAATTTCTCTAGAGTCAAGTTTAAACGTTGATCACAAGTAGGAGAAATAAAATGGTGGGTAGCACCGGTATCTAGTAAGGTATAGACTTCGCAAGAATTTATAATTAACTAACCCGTGATACCTTCTTTCGGATTCCTTGTATTTTGGGTAGTCACGACAAACGCTCTTCTAGAAATTGTCGACTTTGTTTTATCCGTATCCACCTTTGGTGCCACCGTCCCTGCTGGACTTGACTTTGCTACCAGACAAAATCGGGCTATATGACCGTCTTTTCCATAATTGAAACACACCTTAGAAGGCTGTGAATAGTTTGGACTTATGTGTCCATCCTCTCCGCATTTGTAGCATCTAACTGGCGGTCATTCTCCTCTCCTAGAATTTGTTGCTGGTGCTGGTGTTGCTGCCAACGTCTTCCCGTCATCGTTAAATCTCCTATTTCTAAAATTTTCACTTGACTCACCTCTCCTATTATCATGGCCATGATTACCAACTGAGTGGTTACCGCTTTTGTCAGTATTTTTCCTCCTCACCGTTGGTTATCATCGCCCGATAATCGCCATCCACAGTGTGATGACCTCGGTTGTGGTCCCTCGGTTGAGTATACTCATTATCTCGCTTCTAATAATTGAGCCCCATTGACAACATCCTAATATAGAGAAAATTTATGAGAGATAAGGTATTGACGAATCTCGGGTTTTAGACCTCTCTCGAAACATCCGCGTCATATACGCTCCTCATTTTCTACCAAATGAGGTGCAAACTTGATAACTCCGCGAACTTCGCCTGCATCTTTGAGACACCGCCATGTTGTTCTGCTCCATCTAATAAACTCTACCTCCTTCATACGATTTAATACTTTCGTGAAAGTACTTATCATTGAACAGTTTAAAATCTTTTCCAAGATATGTTGAGTCTCATGCCGACTGGTACGCCTACACGATTCCCCACCAAGAATCATTTCTTCACCACGAAACATAAATGTGGCGAATGGAACCTTCGTTCTTCCGTATCCCAAGACATCGAATATCTTGGTAATTTGCTTGACCCATGTTTCGCTTTAATCTGATCGGGGCTTTCCCGTAAATACGGTGGTCCCAACTCCTCGAATCGCTTTGTGACATGATGCATCAGCGTTCTTATCACTTCCACCCATATTTTGTACACAAGTCTCCTCGTCGATTTTTGCAGATGAACCGCAAAAGCTCCTAAACATTCCATCATTCATCGCTTGTTCTCAGTAGTGTTGTTTTACGGGAGGAATATTGCCTTCTTGTTGCACGCTTCTCCTGATTGGTGACTAAAGGTGTTTCCACAGCCTCATACACTCCATTGTTAACGTTTCAAATGACATTCTTAAATCTCGCTATATAAAATAAGGGTTAATTAAACAAATTAACATATCACATAACATCCCTATATTATGACTGACCAACAAATAAGCTTAGGTAGGACACACTAACGAATGATTTACCCGTCTCTCCCCTCCTAGTTCTAGTCTCACATCTCAGCCAGGGATCATATCTCTAAGCTCTGATACCAACTGTGACGCCCCCAAAATAGATATACACCACACCCATTCTGAGTCGCCAATACATGGTACAGAAAGCAAACTATAACTTCAATAATACAATTGTCGTGCAAAATACGACAACACATACTGTGAGTTTAAATACAAATATTGTCTTCTGCATAATATCCACACTCAAATAAGTCCTCATTATAATTATTCATACACTATTTTACGAAATATAGGAGGATCGCTAAAACATCTTTCTAGAACCATCACTCCATACCCCACTAGATCCTGCTATGTTCTCACCTCCTGAGAAAAAAAATGGAACAAAAAGGAAAAGGGTGAGCTCAACTAACCCAAGATTAAGAATATTATGACTAAGATAATATACAACAAATTATCATTAGTCTTCAACAAGGAAAAATCGATAGAATATAATGTATAACAAGTTTTAGATCAATATTCTGCAATGAAACAACAATCCATTAGAAGAGTCAAGAGAGAATGAGTTTTACTATCTTCTAAGATTTCAAAGTCCATCATCAATATTTTATCCTCAGAATAACAATCAATATACATCTTTAATCAAATATTCATCTTTGCAATACAAAGCAAAGATATTCATTTATATCACCAAATTAATCATGTTCATCTCAACACCGATCATATTTGTACTACGGGCCAAAGATATTCATCAGCTTAATCATTCATCTTTGCACTACGTGCCAAAGATATTTAATAATATCTTCATTAAGGATCGAGGATGATGAAAAACATTTTAGAAGAACGAATCCAAATGGTATGTAAGGACAAATATTAGGGATTCAGTATTTGGTTTATCCAAATTCAATAATACTCCATAATAACCAAGTGTGAAGTAGAATTCAAAATAAAGATAAAAACATGGATACAATCAAAGATAGTAACCATAAAAGACATCTATGACGAAAAAGAGAAAATTTTATTTTTTGGTGAATAAAGGCCTTGAGTATTCGTGAATAAGAACTCCCCACAAAAAGTTCTAAATTTGATTAAAAAGTTCACCAATATTTCTAAGATAATGATATTGAAGAAAATAATATCATTTAAGAAGAAAATAACATCCCTTACCTCAAAATAATCGTATTTGACCGAATTTCTGGATATAATCTTCAATTTAAAAACTTGCAGACTTGAATAAAGAACTCTTCAAGTATCAAAATACTCACAAAAATATGCTCGATAATTTAGAGAGAAAGAAAATTTGTTTCTGGTGTGATTTTCAATTCTAACCTAAGCGCATATTTATAGGAAAATGTTAGAACGCCATAGGAGACTAAAATAATAAAATATTATTTTTTCTTTCCTTTTTTTCTACGCATGCAAAGACCAGCCATTTAGCATGCCATTCTTGAAAAAAATCCCAACAGCCCACATGTTAAAACAAAAGTGGGTCCCACCCATAATTTAATAAAAATCATTTTATTTTTCGAAACTTCAGTAATTCATAGAAAATAGCCCGTTTATCAGAAAAATACGAATTTTATATCCATTCCGCATGAAATCGAATTCTCTACAATTTTGTAGCTTTGAGTTTTTCCAAAATCCAAACAGAAAATATCCGAAATCCACAAACGGACGATTTTCAACACCTTTTAAAATTCATAACAAATCATGCATTAATTTTCAACGGTTCAAAATTTATGGACATATAGTCAATTCATATATGCATAACATATCCAAAAATCACAACGATCCAACGGTCGGATTAAAATTACAACTCACGCAATAACGCTTTAAGAACACCAATTTGATCTTTTAATACCTCCAATCCGACAAAATACTGATAAAACACCTCAATAATAACTCCTTCATTTATAACCACATAAATAGATCCATTATTTATATCCGCATCAAATAAATATTTCATTATCATATAAATCAATAATTAATTATTCACAAATAATATTACAGAATCACAATTATGATAATCTAGCAGCCTCGTGAAAAGAGGGTTTTTCAATAAGGATTTTTCCTTATCTTGGCAAGCAATTAGGTGACCAAACCTCTCCTCGATGTAATTTTCTAGACATTGCCAATAATGTTATCTAATAATATTATTCAAATAATATGAATTATTGATCCGATAATGGAAATCTGCATGCGTTGACAATTATCAAACAACAATAATATAAAATATCAACGCAAAGAATTATTGAATCAATAAAATAAAATATTGAATAAGAATTATCGTAACAATTATTGAGTAAGCGCCTTCTTACGTAAGAATCAATAATTCAACAATCATGCACATGCAATATCACGTGTCATCGCTTTAAACCACGCGATTACTATATTTTAACCACGGGTATTCCAACAAAGTTAGCAATTAACAATAATTAAGCCGTTATTTATAAAAACTCAAACTTATCGCTTTCTTCATCCCGCGCTTATTCCAAGCATGGGGCCCCACAAATGATCAAGCGCTCGTAAATGCGGATATTCCAGATAAAAAGAATATTCCACGACCAAACGAATATTCCCCGACAGAAATGAATATTTTACAACCACTTGCTTATTTTGTAAAATTTGCACATTTCACCCATAACCAAAATATTATATCAAATTAACTCCTTATTATTTCAAGATAATGAATAGAGAAAATTCAAATTTATTTATAAAAAGCTGGGGTCTTACATCCTCCAACAAAACTTAACCTTCCATTTCAGGAAAAAATATCACAAATTGCACTTAAATGATACTTAAACAAATCAAACTTTCCCGACTCTTAAACTTTCCAACAAACTTGTCATGTTAAGACATAATGTCAAATTTCCCCTCGAGTATGTTTTGCATGTTGTTTCAAGCTTAAGGTTATCAAAACCAAATGTAGTTTCTTAGAGCAATACAAATGACAAAAATATATAAGAACATGTTTTACGAATAATCAGAAAATTACCAAAAGTTTTATATATTACCATTGAACTTAATCAATCAAAGTAAAAACAATCTACCAAAGAAAACCCCCATAGATATTAAAAAAAAAATCAATAATTAAGGAGTGAATTGCTTACTGAAAATAAAATTTCCTCTGATCTTGATCATCATAAACAAAGAATTGCAACCATTTGGTATTACTACTTCAATTTTTTCGTTTCTTTTTATAGTGGAAGGCAAATTTACCATTCCATATTGCTATTGATTTCAGGTTTGAGGACTCTGTTTGGTTAACAGAAAATGGTTTCTAGAAATCGTTTTGCAAAGAATAACTTACGGACTTGAACGTGGTAAATGCAGCAGCAAGGACACATCTATGAGTTTAAACTTCAACCCTTTAAGTTAATACAGAATTTAACTTGTCCATATTATCTCAAAGGCTTTCAATACTTCATGTGTCATTTTTTCTCACTAATAAATTGGACTGTAGGTATTAATTATTATTACTATATATGAATAAATTACCTTACTTGAAGAGTTCTTAATTAGAGTTGAAACTTCACAGTGATGTTAAAGATTAAAATTTTAAAAATATATTATACATATATGTATACAAATTAAATTATGACATATAGTTATTAATGATAATTCTGAAATCGCTATTTCCTACACACTCAAAAAAATATATAGCAATTGTACCAGAGATCAAAAAGGTGTGTTTAGAGTTCAAATTGACAAACTCTTATGTGGATCCAAATATTCCATTTACCCCTTTCCTCTTTCCCTACAACCTTCATTATCATATCAAACATTCAAATAGCAAAACTCATATCATTTCTTTGAAATTGAGAAAATACAACATTTACTCATAATTATCACGTTTCTAAAATTTTCTGTCTACAAAAATGACGTGCTTGGGGTACAATCAATTTCTCTCTGTAAGATTTTCAGGTTTTGATTATAGATGCATAAAAATTAAGCATACAAATTGAAACAGTTTAATAGAAGAGGAATTACCTGAATCCGGCATGATAAGGATTGAAATCGATTCACGCAGCGAATTAATTCCGGTTGCAAACCAAAGTGGAATCATGGGTAAGTGGTTTTCTTCAACTGTTAGCATACTTTAAAAACTCACATCCCCAATCCATAACCACTTCAATCAATTGAAGGCGCTCCAGATGCTCTCTAATTTTACACCGCATCTCTTCTGATAACAACGATAACATACGTCCCAATTCGATATCAAAATATCCACTAACAAAAATTGAAGGGGTTGAATTTAAATAGAAAGGACCGATTAAATAAATTTCATGGAGACCCATATAGTTTGATGCTTGAATTGGGGAGAATTGAAGGGTATCGTGAAAAAATTGATGGGTTGAATTGGGGTTTTGAGTATGTAATTGAATTGAGGTTTTGGCGAAGATAGAGAGGTGAAACCCAAACTTTTCAGACCACGCACAAACTCAGTGACTCTGTTCCAAAAAAAAAAAGAGTTTGATAACAGTTAAAAAAAAGTCTTTTCGAAGTAATATTATATGTAAAATTATTATTTCAAAATTTAAATTTAAATTTTAGGATATTAAATATAACAAACTGCAATAAATAATTCTTTTGTAGAACAAAAAAAATTAATATTTGAGTATTTGTAATATGTTCCACAAAAAGAGTCATAATTATTATAATTTTGTTTATTGTCAATTTATAGTATTTTAAAATTTAAATTATTGTAACTTAATATTTTAATTAATACAATTAATATTTTAAATTAATTAAAAATTATTATTAAGAATAATTTTTATTAAAATAGTAATTACATTACAATTTGAATTGTAGTATACTATAAATGAAAGAACAAACTCAAACTTAAATCTTTTTGTAGAACATATGAGTTTTTTTTTTGTCATGATCAATGTATGAAATTTTAAAGTTTTAACGTAGTGTAAAGTTTTTTACTTTATAGTTTATTATTAAAAAAATAGTCAATATTGTAAGTTACATAAAAGTGTTATTAAAAGTAAATTTATTACTATAAAAAATTTAATGTATTTATATTACAATTTATATTAACCACAATTAATTCTAAAAATTTATTTAGAACTAAATAAAGAACCAATTTTATCTCTCATAAAAACCTCTCGAACAATATTATATAGTGAGTAATAATTTCATCATTAATAGTTTTTTTCTCGCAAATTTTCATCATAAATTAGCACCAAATATACTTTTACCACCTCAATTTTATAAAAGAAAAATATTAATTGTGAAAGATATTTCCTTCGCTAATAACTATATTGTCACTACATTTTTTTTTTACTGTTCCTTCGCTAGAAAACTCCTCATGTAAAATAATGAATCCTTTCACAAAATTTCCTTCACTATATCCCTAATTTCTTGTAGTGTATTAATGTAAAGTAAAATAGATTATATTTGGATTCTAATTTTCCTAATTTGGTTAAATATGATGGAAAGTGGAAATTTGGTGTAAGAAAAAAAGATTTTAAAATTTGGGGGAGATTTTGGGTCTACTGACCACATGTAAATTCTGTTTTCCCTCCTATCAGCTTGACGCTTGTTTTTCAACATGATTTTAAAACCTAGACCCATAAAAATTGGAATTGGTCAGCACTCCGGTTCGATTTAAACACAAAAATTATTTTTGGTCAAAAATCGGTTGACCCAACGGTCTAATCGGAGGTTTTACCAGTAAAACCTGTTAATTGATCCAGTGACCCAATTTTTAAATTATTTTTTGTATCAAGTTTTTTTTAATATTAAAATTAACCATTTTTAGTAATATTGTAACTCAACTTTATTATGTTTTAGTTCATAAAAAACGAGATTTTTTAAAATTTTATTAATTACTAATAATATATATTTTTATATATTAATGACGTCACTGGATCAATAACGGTTCGACCATTGGTTAAACTTTTGACCCATCCACCCAGTACCTTTTTTCGATTTGATGACCGGTTCGGGTCAAAAAAATTTATTTTTTCAAAATAGTCAAAGTTTATTTAATTTTAATTAATAATGTAGTTGATATTTTTAATCTATTGGGAAGAAAATTAAAAATATAATTGTTATTTAGATAAACATATAAATTTGCATTTACAATTTTAAATTTAGGATGTCATAAATTAACAAAGAAAAGATTCAATAAAACTCTTATTGTAGAACGGATGAGTAATATTTTAGTATTTCTAAAGGAAATATTTTTCACAATAAACTCAATAAAACTATATTGTCATATTTTTTTTTCTTTTCATTATCCACTCGCTAGAATATTCTCATTTTTTTTATAGTGATAATTATACAAAATAATACGATGTACTAACGTTTGTCGTCATAATTTTTATCGCATTAATCTATTAGATAAATATAATTTACTATTTTTAGGGATATACATATCAGTAGAATAAATTTAAAAATATTGGAGACTACAAGTTATGGCATTAGTTTAGTTGACTAATAAATTACAATGGCTTAGTGGTAGCTTAATGGCCCAATAACCCATAGGTCTTAGGTTTGAAACCTAATTTTGATATTTTTGCTTCTTATGTTATATTTTTTTTGTATTATATAAATTCTATTACCATCTATATATATAACCATCTTAAATCTCCACATTAAACCAAATATATATAAAATAACTGTGAATATTTATATAACGTAACTATAAATATTTTAATATATATATATATATTTATCTCTAAATATTCATATAAATATCTATAAATAAATATTCATATAAATTTATCTTTAAAATTTATAAACAAATATTTATTTATAAATTTATAAATATTTCGCCTAAAATTTAGATATGAATATTTTTTATAAATATTTATATGAATATTTAGAGATAAATTTATAAATATTTATATGAACATTTCAACCGTATAAAATTTAGTACTATTATTATTATTATTATTATTATTATTAGTAGTAGTAGTAGTAGTAGTAGTAGTAGTAGTAGTAGTCTTATTATTATTATTATTATCTTAATTTAAGGCAACATTTTAATAATAAGTTGCAAAAGTTGTATAAAATATGCAACTAAAATAAAAATTGTTGCCAATGAATGCGTATCCATATTAGGTAATCTAAATATAAAGACAAAAAACTTTCGTTGCCCACGATGAAGAGAAATCAAGTGGTTAGAAATTTTGAAACAATTTCTAAATCTAATTTTGTTTCCAAATTTTGCAACGACTTATAATTTCATTGTAAAAAGTGAAAGCGACGACACAATCAAGCAACGAATGACAAGTTTCGCTGCTAAACATACACTTTTAGCAATGACTTATAAAGTTGTTGTCTGAAAAATCATTGCTAAAGCCCCATTTTTAGCAACAAAAAA